>CM053788.1:648751918-649369418 GCA_028749045.1 Cupressus sempervirens
GTGGGAGAGGGAGAGAGAGTGTGAGAGAGAGTAGGCAGTAGGAGAGGGAGTGGGAGAGAAAAAGAAAGAGAGAGAGTAGGGGATGGGAGAGAGAGTAGGTGATGGGAGAGGGAGTGGGAGATAAATATATATATATATAGAGAGAGAGAGAGTAGTGGTGGGAGAGGGGAGTAGTAAAGAGAGAGAGAGAGTGAGACAGAGAGTAGGCAATGGGAAAGAGAGTGGGAGAGGGAGAGTGAGAGAGAGGGGAGATGGGAGTGTGTGTCTATGATAGAGAGAGTAGGGGATGGGAGAAGAGAGAGAGAGAGTACGGGATGGGAGAGAGAGTGAGAGAGAGAGTAGGAAGTAGGAGAGGGAGTTGGAGAGGGAGAGTGAGAGAGAGAGTAGGATGGGAGAGAGAGTAGGTGATGAGAGAGGGAGTGGGAGAGGGACATAGATAGAGAGAGAGAGAGAGAGAGAGAGAGAGAGAGAGAGAGAGAGAGAGTAGTGGTGGGAGAGGAAGTATGATCGGGAGAGCGAGAGATGGGAGATAGGAGTGTGTGTGTGTGTGTGTGGTGTGTGTGAGAGAGAGAGAGAGAGAGAGAGAGAGAGAGAGAGAGGTGGATGGGAGTGTGTGTCTATGAGAGAGAGAGAGAGTAGGGGGTGGGAGAATGACTAAGAGAGTAGGGGATGGGAGAGAGAGTGAGAGAGAGTAGGTAGTGGGAGAGGAAGGGAGGGAGGGAGCGAGAGAGAGAGAGAGAGAGAGAGAGAGAGAGAGAGAGAGAGATAGAGAGAGAGAGTAGGGGATGGGAGAGAGAGAGAGAGTAGGTGGTGGGAAAGGGAGAGTGAGAGAGAGTAGGGGATGGGAGAGAGAGAGAGAGAGAGAGAGAGGAGAGAGTAGGGGATGGGAGAGAGAGTAGGTGATGGGAGAGGGAGTGGAAGAGGGAGATAGAGAGAGAGTAGCAGTGGGAGAGGAAGTGGGAGAGGGAGAGAAAGAGAGAGGGGGGGGGGGGAGTGTGTGTAAAAGAGAGAGTAGGGGATGGGAGAGAGTGAGAGAGAGAGAGAGAGTAGGTGGTGGGAGAGGGAGAGTGAGAGAGAGGGGAGATGGGAGTGTGTGTCTATGAGAGAGAGAGTAGGGATGGGAGAGAGAGTGAGAGAAAGAGTAGATGGTGGGAGAGGGAGTGGGAGGGGGAGAGAGAGAGAGTCAGGGATTGGAGAGAGAGTAGGTGATGGGAGAGGGAGTGGGAGAGGGAGTTTGAGAGGGAGAACAAGAGAGAGGCGGATGGGAGTGTGTGTAAGAGAGAGAAGGGGATGGGGGAGAGAGTGAGAGAGAGTACAGGATGGGCGAGAGAGAGAGAGAGCAGGTGGTGGGAGATGGAGTGGGAGAGGGAGATAGATAGAGAGAGAATATTCTAAGAGAGAGAGAGTAGGCAATGGGATAGGAGAGAGAGTGAGAGAGAGAGTAGGGGATGGGATAGGAGAGAGAGTGAGAGAGAGTAGGGGATAGGAGAGAGAGTAGGTGGTGGGAGAGAGAGTGGGAGAGGGAGATAGATAGAGAGAGAGTAGGGGATGGGAGAGGAGAGAGAGATAGTGAGAGAGAGGAGGGGTTGGGAGAGGAGAGAGATTGAGAGAGAGTGGGAAGAGAGAGAGTAGGGGATGGGGGATGATGGGGTGGGTAGGGAGAGATTATTTTTCACATAGTGTGTACACACTATATGGAAACACCAAAAAAGGGTCATAATGCAAGTTTGGGTCCCTGATGATACATATTTTTCTTTTTGTCTATTGTGTATTCTATTGTTCCGATAGAAAACATAGGTATCAAGCTGTTGGAAGTTAGAAAACACTATTTGAAGGCTTTTTGAATATTATTTCTATAGAAAAGGTTATTGTAGTCCTTTTTAAATATTCTTTGTTGCTATATAGAGACAAATTTGATGATAATTTGACATGTTTAATATATAGTGAATTCATTGAAATTTGTATGTTTGAATCCATTGTTATTCGAAAATGGTTAAAAATTTGACAAGTTTTTTAATATATATTGTGTATTCATTGAAATAATTGTAATTTGTATATTTATTTGAATGATTTGTAATTTATAAATTGTATGTAATTTAGATGTTTGAATAATTTGACATATTGAAATCATCATCATGCCAAGGAAGAAACCAAAAACTCAAAAAATGGAAGAGAGGGAAAGAGATTTGGCAATTAAAAGAGATAAAATGAAACTACTACGTGAGCAAAGAAAATTGCACAGCAATAATGAAGAATTGAATTTTGAAGAGGAACAAGAACCACCGATACAAAGAAAGAAAGAGGAAGAATTGGAAAGACAAAGAGAATGAATGAGGTAATTACACTCAAGAAGAAAATTGAATTGTGAAGCTACACCATCTTCCAATGTTGGAGTCATATCATCTCATGTTGAAGAGACACTAATTTGTAGATCCAACAATGTACACACTACATCATGTCATGTTGAAGACACAACATCAATATATCAAGTAGGTGATATTCCATCTTTTGCATCTTATTGCCAAGGCACATCATCTTCAGTTCAAGATACACAAAGCACTCAACCTTATGTTGATGTTCAAAATGTTGAGGGAATGGAAGAGATTAAAATATTTGATTGATAATGATACTAAAATTTTGAAATCAATGCCTAACAAGATTAGCAAGCATACTTGCCAAAGATGAGTTAATCATATGTGGAGATTATTCTTTAAAGAATTAAATATTACAGGTCAATGCTAATTATTTGTTGAAATGATTAAGAATTTGAAATTTGAGTTTGTCATGAAGATTCTTGGGGTAAGAATGATGGATGATTCAACTGAAAAAAGCATTGTAAAGAATCTAATGAGTGCTTATGACAAAGTGGGTTCGAAATTATGCACCAAAGATAGTAATATCAAAAGATGAGTACTTACATCAACAATAGTAAGTACCTAAATGAAGAAAGTTTGACTCATGAGAAAGACAAGAAAAACATTGAAAATTGGTATAGGTACTCTAAGGAGAGCCATGCTAAGGTGTGAGAGATTGGAAGATCCAACAAAAATTGAGTTATAGACATGTAGTGGTAGACTACCATGAAAAGATAAAGAAATTAGTGAAGCTTTGAAATCATTGATTGAATTTTTTTGGATAAATAACACACGTCTCCCCTAATCAAAGAGATATTGTAAGAAGGAGAATTGGTAGCCAAAATTGCGACCCAAAAGCAAAACATTTTTTAGACTCAACTCGGACACAATTTTTTGCAAAACTTATTGGTATGTACCTTCAAATTCAAATAAGTCAAAGATTTTTTTAGATAAGTAAACTTTTTTATGTGAAGATAAATCACACACCCATAACTTCTTGTTGTAGGATACATATTGATTTTTCTAACAATTTTGATGTTTTTAGGCATATATGTGTGTTTTTGCATTCTACATTTTTTTTGCAAGATTGTGACATGAATGAGCCACCTAGATCTTCAAGGGAATTCATATCCAACATTTTATATGAAATAGGAGATGGCCAACAATTTTACAAGACATCATTCTTGGATGGTACATGTTTATTTCGTGGTTCTTTGCAAGTTTTATCAACTTATGAAGATATGGATAGCACACATGCAATTAGAAATGAAATAGTAGATTATGGAAAATATAAGATAGTGACATATGCTCTAAGAGATGGGAAACAGGTTAAAAGATGTGATTTAGTCATTGAAAAGATTCTAGTGTATGAGTTCATGAATTTTTTCATGAAAATATTATTTATGAGTATGCAAGGCATACACATAGAGCACAATGGCTGGATTTGCAATTCAAGTTGGGCAACGATATGATTCCACTAGATACCATTGTTTGATTGTAGACTTCACAGATAACTACACACTATAGCCACAAAATGAGGTACAAGAAAAATATTATACTTCTCAATAGGTTTCCATATTTGTTTACAAAATATTCATGCATTCATCTACAAGTATAGAGGATGACAGGAAGATTTTGAGAGAGTATCATTTTTACATCAGCGATGATCAATAACATTTACGAAGTTTTTACATGGTTGTTTTTAACTATTTTATGGAGATTTAGCTAATAGGGGCATACCATATCATCAGCACATCATTTGGTTAGACAATTATGCATCTCAATTCAAGAATGCATGGATGTTCTATTAGTTGAGCATGATGCACAAGTTGTCTAGAATTCAATATATGTGGAATTTCATAGAGACTGGTCATGGAAAGGGAGAGCATGATGGTGCAAGTGCATTCTTCAAAAGAGCCTTAGCTTGTGAAGAACTAAAGTAAAAAGATGGAGCAATATTGATAGATGAAAAATCCATCATCCAGTGGTGTAAGGCTACAATGGGTCCAGGTAAGGAAGGTGTGTCTATGATTCATAGATCTTTCTCTTAGATCAAATCAAATTTATGAGAGGGAAGATTTGAGCAAGAAATGAAGAACATAACTTCTTTATAAGGAGTTACAGGTTAGAGATCAAGAGTGAGGGAGTTGGACATAAGTGTAGTCATGCGAAGAAGCCAAGAGAAGGATAGTATGAAGTGTCAAGAAGAGGACACAATGAGGAGTAAGCATAGAGCATCAAGACTCTAAGTTGATCAAGTGACCATAGAGTGCATTGGCATAACAATTGGAAGAACTCAAGGAGATAGATCTTGAAGGGTGATAAGCTATCAGCACTGCAAGGAAGAAAAGCCAAGCAAAGAAAAGAACTGAAGAGTGATTTCAAATCTGCAAGGTTAGAGTTGCAATCTTTATCAAGTTAAAACCTTTCTAATACTTTCTTATCATTGTATTAGACATTGAAATCCTACATTTCTAGGTTAGCTTAATAGCTAGGTGGATAAGCCTCAAGAAAAGGATAGAAGATCCTCAGGAGAAGGATAAGAGATCCTCAGGAGAAGGATAGGAGATCCTTAGAGAGGGATAAAAGATTCTTTTGAGAAGGTGACTGCAAATCCCATGGACTTGGGTGGGCCTAACAACTCTATGTAAATCCTTTAATAGGGTGGAATTCTAAGTTGAATGTTCTTAAGTCCTCTAATAGGGCACACTCCTAATAGGGTGTAGAAATCCTTTAATAGGGTCACATCTGACAGTGTGTAAAGCCTTTAATAGGGCATGCCTTTAATAGGGAATACCATCAGAAGTGGTTGAAATCTATTGTGCCTTAATTTTGTGGGTATCATCCCCACCCCAATTTTATCTTCTTTTTTCTAGAGGGTTTCCGGGTCACCAAAATCTCAAGTGTTATGTGGTGATGCAAGTTTACTTTTCATGATTGTTTAATGTTTAATTGCATGCATGATAAGAAAGTAAAAAGGCTAGTACTTTTGATTCACCCCCCCATTTTATTAAAAATTTGAATTGGACATTATTGGACCTTGAATAACTGATTCACACCCCCCCCCCCCCCCCCCCTCCCTCTCAGTTATTCTAAAAAGAATTCTAACAAGGACAAAGTTGCCAACTACCAAATCTCCCTCATCATTCATCGTGGGATCAAATTGTCTATTTTGTTAGCTCTGGGTGGCCAAGTAAACCCTAGTCCCAAGCTCATACCTATCACTTTGACCACTCAAACATTCTTGGGCATGCCAAATCTAAACAACCCTAAGAGTCACTAAATGCCATAGGGCAACTATCTTTGATGGAGTATATCTCAGAGCTCGTACAAGGTATGGATGTGATCCTAGGTGCTATAGGATTATGTTGTGGAGACCTATAATAACCTCTCTCACTTTTTGGAGATCTTATTCCATTTTGATTTTGCAATGCCATCTTGAGTGATGCTAAAACTTGTAGTGTTGGCTAGTACAAAGTTGCCAACTACCAAATCTACCTCACTGTTCATCGTACGCTCAAACTATCTATTCCATTAGCTTCGATTCTCTAAGTAAACCCTAGCCCCAAGCTTGTCACATCCTATTGAGAACTCAAACATTTTCAGGCAGATCAAACTAAAACATCCCTAAGAGTCACTAAATGCCATAAGGTGTCAATCTTTGATGAGGTATATCTTGGAGCTTGTGTGAGGTATAGATGCAATTCTGAGTGCTATAGGACTATGTTTTAGAGACTTACAATAACCTCTCTCTCTTTTTGGAGATCTTATTCTATTTTGATTTTGTGACACCATCTTGGGTGATGCTGAAACTTGTAGTGTTGGCTAGTACAAAGTTGCCAACTACCAAATCTCTCTCACCTTTCGTCATGAGATAAAACTATCTATTCTATTAGCTCTAGGTGGCTAGGTAAATACTAGCTCCAAGCTTCTCCCATCCCATTGAGTGTTCAAACATTCTTGGGCACACCAAAGCGAAACATCCCTAAGAGTCACTACATGTCATAGGGTAGTGATCTTTGACAGGGTATTTCTTAGAGCTCGTACAAGGTATGGATGTGATTTTAGGTGCTATATGACCATGTTGTGGAGATCTACAATAACATCTCTCACTTTTTGGATATCTTACTTTGTTTTGATTTTGCGATGCCATCTTGGGTGATGCTAAAACTCTTAGTGTTGGCAAGTACAAAGTTGCCAACTACCAAATATCCTCACCATTCATCGTGGGATCAAGCTATCTATTTTTTTAGCTCTAGGTGGCTAGGTAAACCCTAGCCCCAAGCTCCTTTCATCCCTTTGAGTGATCAAACATTCTTGGGCATGCCAAATCAAAATTTCCCTAAGAGTCACTAAATGCCATAGGGAAGTGATCTTTGATGGGGCATATCTTAGAGCTTGTATGAGGTATGGATGTAATTTTTGGTGCTATACATCCATCTTGTAGAGACATATAATAAATTCTCTCACTTTTTGGAGATCTTACTCCATTTTGATTTTGTGATGCCATCTCGGGTGATGCTAAAACTTGTAGTGTTGGCTAGTACAAAGTTGCTAATTGCCAAATCTCTCTCACCTTTTGTTGTGGGATCAAAATGTCTATTTTCTTAGCTCCATGTGGTTGGGTAAAAACTATCCCCAAGCTCCTTCCATCCTATTGAGCACTCAAACATTCTCAAGCATGCTGAACTGAATCATCCCTAAGAGTCACTAAATACCATACAACAATGATCTTTGACTATGGCAACTGGATATCTCATCTCATCCAATGATGGAGACTCATGATAGAAATGGAGACTCATGATAGAAGGTAAAGGGATGATCATAAACCTCATTTTGAACATGTTATTTTTTTATGACAATAAGGTAATCCTTGTTTGTAAGGTCAAGGAACTTGAGGTCACCTATGAACCCAAGTTGCCTTAGTCCTAACATTTTTTTTTATTTTTTTAATAAGTTGACTCAATAAATGTTTAGAGTTATTACACCTTATATAGGTCCTATGTGTTACCAAAAACCACTTGGTTAAGTTCTAGGAAGAGTTAGTGCAAAAATTGCATTTTGCAATAAAAGTTGCTAACTTTTCAACAATTTTAGCATTTTTTTGGAAAACCTTGAAATTAACCTTGTAACCAATCAAACTAACTAGTAATTAGTTGGAATAAATTTCAAATGATGAAAATACCCTCTATGAATTTATAGGAGGCATAAGGTATTAGTGATTATTAAATTTTTTTAATATGGCAAGGAATCACTGCTGATGTTAAACTCGTGTATAGGATCATTGACTTATTGTCGAATATCATTACTTCCTATTTGGAAAAAAAAACTCATACTTTTTTAGAATGAAACACCACTTAAGCTACATGTTATCACTGAATGGAATTAGTGGAAGATTTTAAGGATCTTCTTGGTTGTCTTAGTAGCCATTTCATAGTTTTGAAACATAATCACTTCCCTTTGTGAAGAGTTGTCTGAAAATCAACAAATTAAATGTTGTTGCAAAGAAAATATAGTCATAGGATGTTAGAAGGTTGTTTTCACTCATAGAATGTTGATGAATCTCTTGGAAGGATGGAATAGATGATAGACTGAAGTTTGTGAGATAGTTATTTAGTGTTCCTTGAAGTGTCTAAGATGTTAGTTTCAAGCAAGAAGTTGATTATGATCCATTTCTTAAATTTGCTCATTTTTCGCTTATTGCTTCCCAAGTCTTGTATAGGGTCAAGTAGTTTTTTGAAGTTGGGTAGAAGTTTGTTCAATGTTTTAACCAAGTTGGAAAGAGTCTTTGAAGACACTTATGAAGGTGGGAAATGTAGTTTTCTTTAAAAGTGTTCTTGTTGGGAATTCACTAGCTTTTGGTGTGAGCACTTTGCATCATTTTGGATGCAATTTATACTAAAATGAAATGCATGAAATGTACTTGAAATGTAAATAAAAAAATAAGATATATATTTTGATAACCAATAATACCATACACGAACAAACATATAATATATTATGATAACCAATAATGTCATACATGAACAAACATATCATATATTAACCAATAATGTCATAAGTCTAATAATATCATGCATAAAATATATGTCATACATCAAATATAAAATGTCATAAGTACATCAAATATATATCAAATATGTCCACTAACATAAAATCCAACATATATGTCCACTAATGCCTATATATGTGTGTCTATCACCCATATCTTCTCCTTCCCACAAGAGAAATGAAACAAATACCTAGAGGTCTTCGGTCATCATGTGAAGGGAGATGATGGGGTCTTCCTCACACGGTTGCTCATCCTCTTATTTAGGCTCTTCTCTAACTCAAACTGATACAAACAAAGTATATATGAATCAATAATTATTATACATTGAAATAAAATATATGTACACACAAAATTAATTATTTTTTTACTACCATCTAATAGTCACTTTGTATGTCCCATCATCCATATTATCTCTAGCATAACTACCAAATGTGCATAAGGATCCACATGATGTGAAAATGTGATCATGATACATATAAGGCTCCTCCTCAATTAATGGACTCATGTAATGAGTGAGGGTATGTGTCAAAGCATTAATAGTCCCTAGAGTGCTAGTCTATACATGTTTCTTCACAACTGAAGGAATAATCACATGCTCACCCTATGGCTTGACAACAGGTGCCCTAACTACATTAGGGTCATGACATACCCTAGGCCTCTCAAATGATGGCCCCCCACCTCTATCCTGAGATTCTAATATATCAAAATATTTGGGGATCTCCCCAAGGACAAATTCACAATACAATTTCTTTAAAAAATACATTGGCACCTCATGATTATTATAGGGAGGGTAATCAAAGACCATCCACCATCTATCCCAAAAGTTATTTCTAATACCATCATGTATGTACCAATGGATGGGGAACCTTTTAGTTGTATGTTTAAGAATATCTTGTTCTATAGGCTTTTTAAACAATGCACAAATGCTACCTTTTGGTATTATCATTATTTTTTTTTTACTTCTTGGTATGATAATTTGTTTTCATAATATCTTCTTTGTTCATCCCTCTTAACATGTCAAATATCCAACTGGCCACTAATAGAAGCTACATGGGTCATAATGGACTTGAGGGAGGATGCCAATTGTGCTCT
This sequence comes from Cupressus sempervirens, assembly GCA_028749045.1. Taxonomy (NCBI): domain Eukaryota; kingdom Viridiplantae; phylum Streptophyta; class Pinopsida; order Cupressales; family Cupressaceae; genus Cupressus; species Cupressus sempervirens. The sequence continues at coordinate 648,761,417 of CM053788.1, forward strand.
CATCAGATTGATTTGTCCAAGAGCTTTCAACCTACCAATAAGTGCTTCTAATTCATTTTTCCCTCTTTCTACTTCATTCATTATGTTGTCTTGGATGCTAAGAGGAGGTCTCCAATCAGTGCAGGTTGCAATTTTTTTTTCTTTTGTTGTGGAGGGTTTTAATTTTCATCTTGTGGAGGGTTTTGATTTGGATCTTGTGAATGGTTTTTGTTTTTATTTTGTTGATCCCATTGGGGATTTGGTGGTTTATTATTCACATTTCCTAATAAGAAACCAATTGCAATCTGAATAAATAAATAAATTTAAAATAAAATTGAGAAAACCCTACAAAATAATGTAAAAACATATAAAAAAATGTAAAAATAAGAGTAGAAAACATCGGCAATGAGGAGGCATTTTGAGGAGGTGGGTGACAAAATTCTTTAATTTCTTCAATTGGCATGTGCACTGTGAGGAGAAATGCAAAAAGAATAAAATGGGTTGCGGGTTTGTAGCCCATTTATAAAATTTCTTACTTTTCAAAAGCATGTGTGTGCGCTATAGAACATACACACTTTTGAAAATTTTAAGAAAAAAAAAAACTTTGTCATGTTTTTGCCAGCACAACTTGGTGCATATACCCATAGAGGATCTTGGAAAAAAATTTCATCATGAAGAGAAGTTGGTTGCAGATCGATTCCCCCACATTCTAGAAACATTTTGCCAAAACAATCAAGAAAAACCTTTTTTGGACTAGGAGATGATATTAGTGTCATTTAATATTGGATGCAACCTACTACATTAATAATAACAATCTAGAAATAATCATTGAGTTTCTTCAGTTTAGAACTTCGAGCTTAATATCCAGTTCAGGAACAATGATTACACATAAAACACATTGGAGAGGAAAACCATATGCAATAGATAATTACTAAGACCTTAGCCTTAATGCTATGCTAAGGCCCATGCTCATCCCTTTCTTAATAGATGCCCAGATTAGACAAAAGCAAAGAACATACCAACTCTCCATAAAGCTATAGAACCAAATTTTGAAGTTAAACTATCTAGTCCCCATAGGGAATCTCAGTTAGGTAGATGATTGAATACAAAGTTAAACATAAAAATTTCTATTATCAACTTAAGAGTAGAACTATGAGATTAAATGCTAAAAACTAACATAGCAAGAAATTTGTCTTAGACTAGCTTTAAGTCTTCCTGTAGCCCTTATACTTATAAAAGATTACATTTTCATAATTATTAAAAGTTCCCATAAAGAGTTTGGCCAAGTCCCCAAATAATAAGAGTCATTGAAATAATTAACTCACACCAAGCTCCCAAAGATGTGAAAGAAAATTAAAAGAAAATCATCCTTTTTCTCTTGAAGATTTTTTTTTCTTAGTTTCATAAAAATCTCTTTAAAAAGATCAATTCGAATTAAAAGTTACTAAATTTGAAAGTTATGAAACTAGCAAACTAAAGAGTTTCCAAAATTTTAAAGATTAAGTATTATGAAACAAGTAAAAAATACACCGGATTGAAATTATTATTGTTTTTTTTTATATTATAAACTATATATAAGTTCATTTAATATTTAAAAATGAAACAATTGTCCAAAGTTAAAGAATTTTTTGAATTCATAGAAAACTAGAGAAAAGGAGACTAGTCTTTCAAAAAATAAAATCTACATTCACAATTCTTCCTTAGAAGCTTCTCATAAATCTTCAATGGAAGCTCCTAGGGATCTTTTATGTAGAATCCCTTCCCCTCAGTAATTTCGTAGCCACTATTCTTCAATGGGGTCCAAAATGGAAAAGAAGAAGAGGAGGAATAAGATATTTCTATAGAAAACCTCCTTATACTCCCAAAGACCAACTGGGTCTTTAGTGAAGATAACTAGGTTATTTGAGACTGATTCCCCCCTTACATATAGCATGCTATAGTTTTCCACCAAAGGAATCATGAGCTTTTCTCTAATATTCATAAGGACAATGTCAAGGTCCCCCAACAGTTGTTCATCAAATAGTTCTTGGCAAAGACTAGTGATGAGGTCATTATCAATATAGAAATATCAAGCAACATCTATAAACATGGCCACAATGTCTACATTCAAGTAGACCCTATTGGGGAACTTAATGTATTGAGTTCCCAAACATTGGAGAAATTCTCTCCAAATCACCTTATTTCTCACAGACACAAACTACATAATCCTTTCTTTTTTGATAGGTTTCTTGAAAGCCATGAGATAAGATGGGGAAGAGAGCTTGATTAGGGTATCCATGGCTTTTGGTAAGAAGAATGAACCACCATTCCTCAAAAAATAAGGAAAAAAGGAATGAAAAGAGGAAATTGTTACAACCTTACATAATCAATTACTCAAAATATCAAATTATTACATTTCAAATATCAAATAAGGGCTAACACATCTATAGAAGATTCATATAGAACTTTAACAATTAAATCTACAATGATAGAAAAGGAGGGGTATTACATATATGATCTAATATGTGAGATGGGAAAATAGTGAATGTACTTGTTTTTTTTCAAGAAGCTAAAAGTTTTGTAGATCTTGATTCACCCCCTCTCTTAGTATCTTACTTCCTAATAAGACTTCAAACAATTTTTTGGTTGGTTTCACATTGATATATGTTGAGTTAGAATTAATCATAGAAATTCACTATAAATCCTCCACCTATTCATTTCAATAATTCATAAAATAATTTGATATTTTATTAATGACTACTTCATGTAATATATAGTGAAGAGTATTGGGTTAAGTGATAACCAGTAACTGTGAGTAGTTACAAAATGTATTAAACCAACATTCCCCCTGAATAAATGGATCTTGAAGACTGCGGATTCACCTTAGGGACCATACCTTAAGGATTGCATAAAAAAACATGTTGATTACATAATTTGACTACATATTTTAAGAAAATTTACTTTTGAAGTAAAAAACCCTAAACAATGCAAGGCTTGATCAAATTGTCTTGTGTCGTGGCTTTGATTTTTGTTCATAACCTCTCATTCTTGAACATAAAGTCTTGAATTATTCAAAAATTATCCCTAAGAGATGTAACTAATCTCTATCATTTTCTAGTGCCTGCAAAAGGGTATAATTTTCTATCATGTACTCTAAATTTTGCTAGAAAACAATCCATATTGAGTGCAATATCATGTCCCAAGATTATCTCCAAAATTAGGCTATAGAAAATTTTGTATTCTTCAATTTTTCCTTCATTAGAAAAAAACTCAAAATAGAAAACCAAAAAAACAATGCTTCTCATGCCAAGTACCACCTTGAGAGAATATTACTTGAGATGATGGAAGTTCCTCCATCCTCCAATGACCCCAACCTCTAGATATGAAGTTTCAAAGCATAAAATTGAGATTGATAGGAGAATTATTAACAATTTCTCCATCATCTGATATATTTGCATCATCAATGCAAGAAACATGACCATATTTACCAAATTGATCTTTCAATTTTCCTTTAAGAACATCACTAGCTCTAGTTTTGCAAACCCATGATGTATGTCCTTTTCAATTAAGTAAAAATATTTAATGTCTCTTTTATATTTTTTTTTTATCATTTCTTAGTACTTTCTAAGTAAAATGCCTTATCTATGAGATGATGTTCTTCTATAACTTCCTTCACTCTCTTTTATTCTATAAGAAGAGATAAAATCCTATCCTCTAAAGTTTCTTAAGTGATTTAGTTGAGTGTAAAAACAGCGTTACTATATTTAGAAGATAAGCTATTTAATAAGATATCCTTACCATTATCATCATCAATAGGAGCCTCAACTTCTGCAAGTTTCCTAATGAGAGATCTTAGGTTACTAATATGATTTGACATTGTGATACCATTTTCCATTTTGAAGCTTAAAAATTGAAGTTTCAAGGAAAACTTTGCATTGATAGATTTTTCTCCAAATAGCTTCTTTACACTATCCCAAATGTCAGTAGAAGATTTATCTATATCTATATGGTGAAGCTCAGGATCTATAATAGCAAGACTAATTATGCCTTGGCTTTATCATCTCTAGTGTTCCACTCCAACAATTTATTTGCATATGTAGGTGGTTTTTCATTGCCACTCACTATTCCCCATAAGTTTTTATTCATCAATTGCATTTGTGTTTTCATTCTCCGTTTATGAAAATTGAAATCAAAGTTTTTTATCTACTAAAGTCTCCATTGAAGAAAAAAGCTTTCATTATCTAGAAATAAAACTCCAATTGAATTTGTAAAGAATATGACTTCAAATTTAGTGCACAAAACAATAAAAAATTGGCAAGAAAAATGTGTAAAATCTAGGGAAGTGTCTACATTTTCTTATAAATTCCTTAATTTCCAAACTAAATACATACTTTCTTCCTCAAAACTTCACTACTACTAGAAAAAGAATGGTGTTGAATTATGTGCTCTTGATCTATTCTTTGTCTCCATAAACCATTCACTCATAATTACAATTGACATATAATGTTCCATTAGTAGGAAAATGAAGCCTGTTGACTAGCACTCAGTTTGTAGTAAGTACTTAACTACTATCCTTGTGTGATTTTCCTTTTCTACAATCGCACCTTTCTTAAAATAAAATAATAGAGACATAGATGTAGAATTTACACAAGAATAAATTCTTAAAATATAACTTTTATTGTAGCTCTATTCTAAAATGATTGCAAAGGGTTGAATATAAAAAATTCATACCCACAGAAAATTTAAAAAAAAAACTAAATGTACACATATACCTAGACAAGTTTTATTTGCCAAGGAATAAAATTATAAATAAATAAAACTAAATCCTAAATATATGCATATTTCAACACATTCTTTATATGCATAAAACCTAAAAACTAACTAAAATCATCCTCCAAAAAACTCTTTTTTTTCACCAGCATCAATTATCAACATACACCTCCTTGATGTTGAGTGTTCTCACAATATGATCATGCTGAGTGAGCTCACAATCTAATCCATTCATTTTAAAGTGTAACTCTTCTTCCTCTAATAGACTCACATAGTACTTTCGATAGAAGTCAACTAAATGTTTATCAATTTCTCTCATTTGTGAGTGATCATAAGGCTCATTTTCCCCCTCCTTTCTCTAGTATAGAGAAGACTCATGACACTTCCATGTGTAAATCACAATAGGTAGGCATCAACTACTTTATTCAAAAATTAGAACCTTGATCCACCACTTTCACTTTTTACATGTGAACGTTTAGGTTTGTACAACCTTTTCAACATCTTTATCACCTTCTACCAACAAGATCCATCTATCCATCCATAATCAACCTGCACACAATTTTTCATATATTTTCCATCACAATCTCTATTTCAGCATGTCCTTTCACTATGACTCTTCAGCCCACAAATTCTACAAGGGTGAAGAACCCAACATTTATCTTCTCTATGTGCTTCTCTATGAAAATGAGAACATGAAGTGCATTCCTTACTTTGAATTGATTTGTTCAAACCTACAACACTAGCAATCTCTCTCTCTCTCTCTCTCTCTCTCTCTCTCTCTCTCTCTCTCTCTCTCTCTCTCTCTCTCTCTCTCTCTCTCTCATACACGCGTGCACACACACACACACACACACACACACACACACACACACAAAATTAAAAAAAAATTAAAAAAAATAGGCCTTCAAAATTTGGTCTCGAAATGGGCTCGATGAACTCCTTCATTCCTTTCCTATGCTTTCCTAATCCACTTCCTTTAAATCCAATTTTCTCCATAATCTTAAAACCAATATCATTTTTAAAACATCCATTTTTATCATCATAAAAGTTTCTATTAATAACTTTACATGTAATTTTACCTTCATCTATATTTCCTTGAAGAATCTTTGATTGCATCATCCACATTAAATTGACATAGATCACTTGTATCACATGTAACATTAACAACTAATTTTGTTGACATCAAATTTTCTTTTTCTAACATATTTACCTTCTCTTCTAAATCTCTAAATTCGTCTTCTTAACTTTCTCCAATTCCTCCTTAGGATTATTATTGTCACAAAATTTCTCATTAACAATCTTTCCCAACACCCTAATAGTGTCTAATAACTTTGAATTTGATTTTTTACAAACTCATCAATTTATCTTTCAAAAAATATTTCTCAAAAATCAAATTTTTATTTTCTTTCTTTAGATTTTTTTTTACCTATCTTCCCCATTGAAATAAATGAAATTTTTACAAAAAAAATTACCTTTCTTCAGTTCTTTTGTAGGGAAAAGATATCCTTTAGTCAAGCTTAATATTCAATCTTCCCATTTTCCAATACTACTCATGATCTTTTCTCTTCCTAATTTTGTTAACTCTATCATAAATATTTTTCAACACACATATTTTCTCTTCCACAATATGATTGAAATCAACATCTCATGTTTTCATACTTTGATCTTCTTATACAATGCAAATAATTTCATCAACACTCTTCACACCCCAAAATCTTCATTTTCTCTAATACCAAATATAGAATTTAACCATGAATAAATTCAAAAATATAACTTGAATTGCAGCTCTCTTGTAAAATTATTATAAAGGTTTGAATATAAAGAATTCACACCCATAGAAAAAATAAGCAAAAAACTAGATACACTTGTACCTAGACAAGTTTTATTTTCTAAGGAATAAAAATATGAAAAAATAAAACTAAATCCTAAATATATGCATATTTCAAAAAATTCTTTATTTGCATAAAAAATAAAAAATAACTGAAATCATCCTCGAAAAAACTCTATTTGTTTCACTAGCATCAATTATCAACAATAGATGGAAGTTGCAAAGATATATATATATATATATATATATATATATATATATATAATGAGAAATTCAAGTTATATTCAATACTATACTCTCCATATATTCAGTTTTGTACTCTCCTTGACACTCTAAGCACATGTCTTAGTGTGCATATCTTGATGTAGGTCTACTCCTCATGTAGTAAGTAAAATTCTAGGCTCATAATCACTATCCAAGGTGAGACCAAGGACTACATTTCACAAATGCAATTGACCATATTTTCTTCAAGCTTTATCCATTGTTGTGTATGTCCCATCTACATTTTGCAAATTTTCTCTAATACCACATGATAATCATAAAATAATTCAATATTTTAGTAATGACTACTTCATACAATATATAGTGAAGAGGTATTCAGTTAAGTGATAATTGCTAATAGATCATTGGTAACTATGAGTAGTTGTAAAATATATTTTTTGTCACTTAGGTTTGCACCCTTGTCCAAAGCCTATGCATGAGGACAACCTAGTGAAACATGGAAAAAACCTCCAAGCTGTGGGACTTGAACTGTGAGGTTGAGTCCTCAGAGAAGGCTGGCTTCCTCTTACTATCAAGATGCACCTAAGTACTCTTGGAGAGGAAAAGGGAGAAGGAGAGTATGAAAAAAAATCTACCTAATCTAATCTAAAGAGGTGATGCACCAAAATAGAGTGTTCAAACCAATCTCTACCCATATATGCACTATTGAACCAGAATGAAAATAAGGATATACACGTTTAGACTTGATTTAATCAAATAATCACATGCAAATCAAAAAACCAAGATGAATGACACAAGGAAGAGATATTCACTTATATTATCATTCATAGGCTAGGGAGATACAGTCGTGCAGATTACTGATTTCCACAAAAAACTAGTGGAGGCAAAGAGTTCTTGCACTTCACACCAATGGCTAAAAGAGATAAGACAAGAATCATACAATTTAGAGGCAAAGGGAATTTTACACTAGAATTGTAGAGTAATAGTAGAGAAAAATAGAGAATGATCAACCTAAACAAAATCTACAAAATTTGACTTTATAGTGTAGGCATAACTAAGATTTTCCCTCCAAAACTATCCTGCAACCATCGCCATCAAGTCTTACAGGGAACAATCATGGGAAAAATTGATCTAGATGCGGATCTAGATGTAATGATTTCTGATCTTGGTTGGAATAAGGCCTTGAGAAGATAGAAATAGTGCCATTAAGATATTCTAACCAGGTAGATAGATAGATCAGGGTGGTAGAGTGTTCCTCTTTGTTTCACATTCACTTCTGGTGGTTGGAAATGATCATGAATATTAGATTGCACAAGAAACCCTCAACTTCCCTAGTTCCTATCTCATGAATCAGCAAGTCAACCTAGTCGACCTATCTTTGGCACTAGGGTGAGCCATGTGGACCAATATTCTTTTACCTTTTTTCCACCCTGCAAAGTCTTCTCGAGTTGACCATGTCTTTCTCTAACGAACCGCACCATCTTCCTAAACCCTGACTGCGATGGCTACAACATAACTACCACCCCCTTAACTATAAATTTTGGCCAGGATCGTAAGGACATGTGTCACCTAGGTGCTATGTCACTATGGGTATCCTTTGTGCAATTTCCCATAGCGAGATAGTGCCCACCATGGATGTTCCTTATCCTGATGATGATGAAGACTTGCCGCTTCCTACGTTATCTTCTCAAAATTCTAGGCCCATGAAACAACTCAACACACCTGGCATCTAACTCTGTTTGAACTGGTACCAACATTACAATTTCATAACGCTTGGCCCCGCCCTGCTATGTGTCGCTAAGGCACTATGTTGCTATGGTTAAAATTCTTGCAGCTTTTCATAGCTAGATAGCGCCCACCATTGATCTCCATGAGATCAATAATCGTGGAAGATTTGCACTTGCCTTCATAAATTTTTTGATTCATGAATCCACTTGGCAACCACCTAGCACAACTTGGCATCCAATTGGTGACCCATAGAGAAATTGGTCCCATAGAAACACATGGCAGCTATCCACTTTCTCGAATTTTTTAATTTCCTTGCATCTTGATAATGCGGGAAAGTGTCAGCCCTTGATCTGCTTGCATCAGATGGTGAACATAACTTGTACTTTCTAAACCTCTGAGAACATCCACCATGACATCACCTAGGACACATGTCACCAAACTGCTTCCTCGTAATATTTAATTTTCTCGGTTCTTGATAATGTGAGAAAGAAACAGCCCTTGATCTTCTTAGATCTGACGATGATCAACAAAATGGTACAACTACACACTAAGTTTGCTGAAAGGACCAATGGAAAACCACCATGTACTATAACCCACCTGACAACTACCACCAAGGATGAGCCATACTAGTACTTTGGAGAAGGGCGGACCCATTATGTCATCTGTGCCACGCGTTGCCAAGGTGCTATGTCGCTATGGTTAAATTCTCATAGCTTTTTATAGTGAGATAGAACCCATCATTGATCTAGACTGATTTGACAGCAAGCAAGATGGATTTGGCCTATGAGTGTACCAACCAATGAAAATTGGCCACATGCCAACCTATCTGACAACCCTTGTTTGTGGCCCACCAAGTGAAGCAGGACCCACATTCCATGTAGTCATACTTTAGCTAATGAAAAGATTGATCAACCACCAACATGTCTGACAAATCTTCACTAATATCTGATGGGGTATACTTGGGACCCACCTGACAAGTAAAATCATCGCAGTAACACTTTCTGTCTGGGTGCTATATCACTATCGACGAGAGTAGAGATTTTTTGATAGCGCCATGGCATCCACCATGGATGGAACAAAACCCACTGCATGAGAACTATGAGGAAAGGGAGGACCCACCGGACATGTGGCAAAAGGGTGCTATGTCACTAACGCAAAACAATGTGCATCTTTCCATGGTGACAAAGTGCCAACCATTGATCTGGGGAAGATCTGACGATCATGAACTTGTGGGCCCGCGGAAACAAATCATAAGGTTTGATCTTTCAACAATTTTTTGATATTTTTGGGGCATCTAAAATAATATTAAATGGGTAAGTGACCATTGGTGGGCAAGCATTTAAAATTCAATTTTTGGTGGGGGCATAAAAATAAGCAACATTTTTGGCGACTCATAGGGGATGCGAGCCAGCTATGCATATGACTAGTGGCCTGAAGCATCCATTGGGCTATAGAGTTAAAAAGATGTAGATCCTATGCATGCCATGAAACCCTAACCCTACCTCTATGGCCACAAAAAAATACTAAAGAAACTCTATTTCTGCAACTGGAGCCAGAAAACAAAAGCCTCCTTTTGCAACCTTCAAAATTTTGAAACTTGCTATCTCATGGAGACAACTGTGCTTGTGCACTTCTTGGAAAAGTAGAGAACAAATAGGAAAATAAAACAAAACAAACTATATACATGGAATCACAAATCCTTAGAAACATGGCTTGAGATAGATCCCGTTGACTGGGATAGGCAGAATTTCACTGCCAGGCTTGCTTAACTAAAAAGCATTGGCATGTTTACAACTTTCAATCAGATAGGAACCACTCCATAATGCATCAAACTTTGAGATTCTTCCTAGTTTTTCTCTATCTACATCCCATTTTAGAACCAAATCTCCCTCCTTGAAGATCCTGACCCTAGCCCTTTTGTCAAAACTCTTTTTGACCTACTACTGGTGTGTCTCTAGGGTCTGCATGGCCTGATTCCTTTTCTCTTCTAGCTCCATCAGTTATGCCACTCTCACTATCATGGCATCATCTTCAATTAGTTCTAACTGATGAGCTAAGTCTAGGGCTAGGAAATCCAATGAAATTAGAAGCCTTGCTTCTCCGCCATAAACTAACACAAATGGTGAATTCCCTATTGACCTTTTAGGCATTATTCTATTCGCCCATAGTGCAGTCTTTAGTTTTTTATACCAACACCTCTGGTTATCTTGTATTTTCCTTTTCATGATCTTGATTAGGTTCTTGTTGGAGGACTTAGCCAAACCATTACCCTAGGGGTAATAATTTGAGGATGTACTCAAATAGATATTATGGTCCACTGCCCATGCACAAATCTTAGTTTCAACAAAAGATTTTGCATTATCTGAAATAATAGTTGAAGGGGCACCAAACTTGGTCACAATTCCATCAAGGAACTCCACAACTAAAGATTTTGTGGCATCCTTCAATGCAACTACCTCTGTCCATCTAGTGAAGTAATCTGCAACAGCTAAAATCTATTTGTGACCTAAACTAGAAGGAGGATTGATAGGGCCTATGAAATCCAATCCCCACTGGGCAAAAGGTTGATCCACCTAGATAGGATGAAGGGGAAGAGTTGCAAGCCTCTGTTTGCCAGAGAAGAAGGTACATTTCTCACACTTCCTCACATACCTATGCCAATCATGAAACAAGGATGGCCAAAAGTAACCAGCCCTCATGATCTTTATTGCAGTTGTCCTTGTTGAGAAATGATTGCCATTAGGACCATCATGAAGTTCTTTGATCATTCTTTCAGCCTGATCTATATCAAGGCATCTTAATAGGGCTCCATTAAAATATTTTCTAAAAAGGATACCATCAACTATGACAAAAGGAATTGACTACAATCTATATTGTCTCCTTTTAGTTCTATCTAATCCTTGGGGGTATCCATTGCCTGATAAGAAATTCTCCATATCATCCATCCAATTCCTTGGGCCACCATTTCTTACTTCTTGCTGCTCTGTCAGTATCATAGCAGCCTCCTCATCAAGTCCCTGAGATGATAACATCTATTTACACAACCCCCTTTCTCTTACCAGCTTGGTAATCTAAATGTCAACATCATATTCCATTACCTTAGTAATCCAGCTAGCTCTTTTCTCACTAATATCTTTGCTCAAAAGGAAATCCTTCACATTGGCATGGGGTACTAAAAAATGAATCTTATTATGAGATAGGAGATGTCTAAATTTCTTTAGAGCTCTGATGACTGCAAGGGCTTGCTTCTCAACATAACTATACTTATCTTCATATTCTTTAAGCCCTTCACTAAAGAAAGCCATGGGATGCTCTTCATTCTTGTCATTTGTTTGAGTCAAGACAGTAGAAATACTTGACTCACCACCTAAGGTATAAAGAATGAAATCCTTCTCAAAATTTGGATTCATGAGAGTAGGAGCTGAGGCTATGGCTGTCTTGATCTCTTCAAAACTCTCCTTCCCTTCCTTGGTCCATGCAAAGACCATACCTTTCTTGAGCAAAGCTGTAAGAGGTTTCACCATGGTAGCTAGGTTTGGAATAAATCTTCTCACAAAATTTATCCTACCTAAGAAACTTTGCAGCCCTTTCTTATGTTTAGGAAGGGGGGGCAAGTATTTCTCTTGTTCTCTCTAGATCAATGGTTAAACCATCCTTAGATACAATGTGTCCTAATAATTTTCCTTGATTAGTAGAAAAGACACACTTTCTTGGGTTAAGGGAAACCCCAAACTCTCTACACCTTAAGAATACTTGTCTTAGATGATCAAAATGATCTTCTACATCCTTTGAATATACTCACTACTACATTTGAGGTGAGTTTGCGACCAAAATTTGCAACCATTTATTAAAATGTTTTAGATTGGTTGCAATATGGAAGGAACAATCTCTTTTTTTTAAAAATCCATGCCCATGTTGGTCGTCATTTTGACCAACACTTAGTCGAATATGTCAAAATGAAAAAGAGTTGTGCTCGCCAATTTCATTGTTTTTTTTGTTAAATAAGGGTTTGGCCACCCATTTCATTGCATCATTATTTTGTTAAATAAGGGTTTGGCTGCCCATTTCATTTCATTTTGTTAAATTGAGAGGAGATTAGTGTAGAGGGTGGGAGGTATATCACTTTTAGGGTATCTCAATTTGGATGTGAATACACTTGGGATATAGATGTGAACACCATCTTTCTCATCTCTATTGGTTTGAAAGATTCTACAGAGTGCGCGCGGGGGGAGCTGCACAAGCAATTTAGGAGAAGGGGCAAAAATCGAGGAAGAGGCAAGGAATCAAGGTGCTTATCACATTTTTTTGCCATTTTTTGCTCAATCTTTGCCATGGCACCGAGCAATGGGATTCAACCTTTCAATTATGAAGGGATCCCCTTCATATGTAGAAATTTCTTTAAAATATGTCACGTTGTTGCTAATTATGACCTTGTGACTTAGCACCTCTATTGTGAATTATGCCTTATTCGTGTGGACTAGATGATTGCCATGATTGTAGATGGAGCATTGAATACTGTCATGACTCAAATTCCTTGTTTCCTCACTGGTGCACCTCGCTCAAAGACAATAGCCATGGATGTTTGGCTTCCATTTCTCCATATGGTAGTTAACCTTACCTCTACCATTAATAACTATTGGCTTCACAAAAATCATTAGGTAAATTCAAAGATTTAAAGTTCAAATGAATGCATTCACCTTTCTTCAAGGACAAATCAAGAAGTTAAAGATTTACATTTAATATTGATTATGACAATATATATGCCATGTATGACTTGGAGAATCATATTACTAGTTATCAACAATGGTATTGTATTTATGTTGCTTAATAATGTCTCTAGTAATCACTACTCATAATGATATTTGCTCTCCGTCAAAATCTAGAAACCATGCTTAGCACTGCAGGCTATTATCGATACTTCTGTCCTGATGAACTTTATAACATAAGGTAAGATCTGATGCCATAAATTTTTATGTAAACATTAGTGCCTTGGTTTGTATTCCTGTACTTATAATATCATATGACCAGTATTTACATCTGATCTCCATATTTGAATAAAAAACTTCAAGAACTTCAACAATTAACTACCTTAAGTCTAAATAATCTATTTCTTGGTGGGAAGATTACTCTTTCGAACATTATACTGTTGAGAAGAATTCAACATTATACTATTGGTTATGTTGTTTCTTCTTTGGTTTTTCCTACTAGTTCTTTTCTTTCTGTAGGCTCAACAAGTAATAGTGTTCCATTTCGAATTTATGGTTTTGCTAATATTTTTGATAAGGCCTCAATTAGTGCTTCTTCTATGCTTCTTGAAGGTGTTTCTAGTGCTATCTATTTAGTGGATGTTGGTTCCTTTTCTATTGGTGTTTTTGTTTCCTTAGCTATTTTTTTGGTCCATTTCAAACATGAAAGATGAATTAGCATTTGAAACACTTTAAGTATTGATAGTAGGGAGTCCATTTCATCCAATGATGAACCTTTAACTGGGACACCAAGAGAACAGTAAGTATAGTCATCGAAACTATCATACCTGTGTTATAACTTAATTGTTTCATTAATAAAGATTCAAGAACCTATCAAACATTTTGTTTCTTTTTAGAGATGTGAACCACAAATGACTTTGTACATTATTATTTCATTCATTAGAGGTTCACTCACCAGGCAGGGGTGCTGCTCCACTTGCACTTGCTTTTAAGACTTTGATTCCTTTTCCATGGGCCTCTTTAGCATATTATGCCATTCCATCAAGTGTTCAATGAGTAGATTCAATGGTTATCTACAACACAACCAAAATTCAAATATCTTATGAAAATGTGTGGTACCAAATATTGTTGCATTCCATTCACTTAAGCATTTCTTAAAATTATTCTTTAGTAAATTGTGTGCAATTCAAATAGGCTTCACAAATCAACCTCATATGAGACACTAAATGATTTGAGAATTTCTACAATAGCTTTCATGATTGGCAGATTAGAATCTGAGCCCATTATAATACCCACTTCTAGGCTAACTATAAGAAATAGACAAAAGGAAGAAATCTTAAGACAATAGTCTATGTATGTATTGAAACAAATCATAGAATGAAAAATAAGATAGAAAATAGTAATGCAAAAGAATAGAGATATTGGAACTAAAAAATCAATTGGGACAGATGCCTAAAAATATTGAATAAATTATAAATAGTCAATTCACAAAACTACAAGCATATGTCATGATCAATGAGTTGATATTGTTGTACATCAAGGGTCTAATACACCAAGATGATGGAAATGAACTTAAACATATTCATTTGTCAATTGGAATTGCTCCATTTTGCTGATCTATGTGCTGCTAATCCTATGTATTCAAGGTATGATACATTGAGATGTTAGAAGGGAACTCAAGATACATTGAGATGTTAGAAGGGAACTCAAGCTTGATGGACTATGAAGTCTAATTTGTAGTCTCTATGAGCTATTATCATCCAAACAATATACCCCCTTTCTTTCATCTATCCATGAGCTATTTCTTGTGATTGTGATTGTGATTGAGCTTGTAACTCAATGACCTACTTTGGTTGCTAGTGTAGTTTTAGTCTTTTTCTTACTTAGATTCACTCCTCTATCACAATGTAATGTCCCCAAATCTTATTTGATATACTAACAGATTAGATCTAATAGAGTAAATATTATTCTAAATAGAATAGGAAAAGGTGGATTATAATTAACAAGGAATGTCATCAACATTTATTTTCCAAATATAATTTTCAAGCCTCTTGGAGCATGCAAGGAAAGAAGCTGACATAGCTTATGAAATTATGCTATGCTCTTATTCTACAAAACCAATTTTGTTGAGGTTGGACACCAAACAAATTACCTCACAACCATGTTTATGGTTGATAAGGCACTATTAGAAAAGATTTCTCAACATATTCATTTTGTTAGAAAAGAGTCAATGCACAAAAAAAATTATCAATGCACATAAAAATTCAAAAATCATTCCTAATGGATATAGAAAATTAATGAAATAAGGGGGATATGATCATATTGTGTGACTTATGAAGACAGATATTGGAACCCTTAACATGAACTAATATACTACTATAACCTTGTTAACATGTTTTTTTTTTTATAGCAAATGATCTGTGATTCATCCACATTGTTCTTCGGTGTTGAGATCCCGGTCATGTTTGGAGGCTTCATAGATCAAAATTTACAATTATTTTTGACTGATCTTTGAAGGATTCATAGATTAATTTACAATATTTTTAGTAATCTTCAAGGGCTTCAAAAAAAAAATCACTTTGTGTGATCTGTGAAGGTATCAAAGATAAATTCATAATATTTTCAGTTATCTTTGAAGACTTCATAGATAGATATGTCAAATTTTCCTAAGTTCAAAGATTTCAGAATTTATGTATTTCATAGAAGGATAAATCCCATGGCATAATTATATTGTTAGTATCTATTTTCTCAAAAACTAATTAGAGAGGAGTATATCATTGAATATATAGATTTTAGTGGCTTAAAATGAAATTCCATGTGGATGCATGGCCAAGATTGATATAATGCTTGGATATCCAAAACATCTCTGGGAGAGGGGTATCACAAAATGTAATGACACACAAAATGATTACGTAGAGATTCAATATTAATAAAGGAGTGAAAGTCTCAATTAACAAGAGTAAAAAACCATGTCTAATAAGGATAAGATTGAAAACTCAGAAAACATGACAACTAAAAGAATAAAATAATTTTCCAATCAACTAGAATGTTAAAAACTTTCAGCAAATCCAATCTAATTGGATAAAATGACTCACCTCTAGATTTTTGAAGCAATGCTAGAATAGAGCAATGCCACCACCACCCATGACACCCATTCAAAATGCAATTTGACGCTGCCAAAACTGTAAACCTTACAGAAAATCCAATGCAAATGGATATTGGGTCCACCCTAAACCTCATTTGAGGCTCAATTTTACGAGGAAGAAAAGAAATTATACATACCCCAATTCTCTCCCATTATACCTATATAATCAAAATAAAAATTAAAATAAAACATTAAGATCAAGATTCAAGGATATGGAAGTCAAATAATAAAAAAGCATTTATAATAAAACCTGGCACTATAATCTTCTCTAATTTGGATATGTATCTACCAAAGGATTCAGTCCACAACATAACTTTTTTTCTTTATAAACTATTATCGAAACCAAAACTACTCTCGTAAGGAAGATAGGGCTCAACATTTTAGACCAATAATTACATGGAAATGTATGTGAAATGTCTGATCCTATAACCCACTTCAATTTCCTGATCCATTTTTTTTGTTCTCTCTCATAAGATTTGGTAGACATTTGTTGGTTTTGTGTCTAGATGAACTAATTTTAGAAGTTTACATTACAATATTTGTGAAATTATCCTTCCAAAACTGAGAAGGAATTCCATTTACAGGAGAGATTCTTAGGTGAATCTATCCACTTATTTATAGTAGCTATCTTTATCTAAAGGAATTTGGCAACAAAGAAAACTTGAGGAAATATCACCCTTGTACAAATGGCTTTATGTCTTTAATATGTTGATTTGATTGTAAAAAAAGCTAAGTTATCAGTTTAGCACTCATAGTCCCTAGATCATGATCTGATATAAAGGTTATTTGAGATCCAGTTTAGTGTAGTAATGCCTATGGGTTAAACCCAGCAAACTCAAAATGAATTGTGTTGGCCCCTCTCTAGAAGAATGCCTTTATATATCATCTTAAAATGAAAGGATGTTGTTTTGTTTGCCTAGAAAATCCTCTTCAACTCTCTGCTCATGCTTTTGTATAGACTGTTTGTAAGGCATTCTTCCTTGGCCAGGCATGAGCTAATAAATCCCTCTTGTATTCAATTGTCTACTATCAGAGAGTCTTCCACAAATCAGGCCTTTTTTTGCTGTGTGTCATCCAATTATTTTCATTGTCATTGTTTTTTTTTTTATATTTCAATATGTGCAGATGGAATATATATAGACATGATGCAACATAAAGTACTACAAGAAAGATCTTGGTGGGCATCAGTATAGTATGGTGTCAAATAGTGCCTGACAGGTTGTGATGTCTACTAGAGAGTTAGAAAGTGCTTAAAACACTTTATGACCTCTTGAACTTCTCAATCAAACCAAGATAAGCTTTTTCAAAATTGGACCATTGAAAATAGGTAAATACAATGGAAATTTGTATGAACCAATTTTAATTATATTTAGGATTATGAAATAGACAAAAAATGGTTGTGAGTGTCATTTCTTAACATTGTTATTAGAGTAGCAATAGTAGAGTTTTGTATCTTCCACTCACCATCAGGCTTTTAACTATCCAAGGGAAAATAGGCAAGAGAAGCCATTGATAAGGAATTGAAAGAGATCATTCAAAAGCCTTGTAGATTGTGAAGACTTCTAGCAATTCTATTGGCTTACCAAATGACATACGTTGTTACTATCTGACATACTTTTCTTTAGTGGACAAGAAGTAGAAATCCTTAGGACATATCCTAAAGTTGGATCTCATCCACTAGATCCAATATGGATGAGAAAAAAGAGTTGGCTTCCCTTAGTAATGACAATACTCTCATCACTTTCTCATATGCCCCTTGAGTTTTATTTTCAAAGTGTTGCTTCTTAATAATTAGTAGGTAATTTTTCATGTTTTGATGGGAATTGTGCCATTTAACTAACAGTTCCCACATGGATTAGTGCCTACCAAACTGCATGCAGGCTTTTTATTTTCATCTTTTGAAGTTTTACCTATATGGGTGCATGTGTAGTTTTTAACGTGCATGAAAGTCCCTCATAGAAGACCTCAAGGGGATCATTTTTTTAAGTTTTTTGAGTTAGTAACTCTGAACTTTTGATCCTCTTTCTTCTCCTTATTATGTGACCATCTTATTCCATCAGCTTGTGTGTTGGTCTAGGTCACAAAAGCCTCAGGCTTATCATCAAAGTAGTATTCTAAATCTTAGATGAGGATTTTTTGTATTACAATCTAGTATTATAAACTAGTATAGGAGTAGTTATGCAATTAATTTCATACATCTGCACTATAATTTTATTTTTATGCATGGTTAGAACACTAGCTATAGTTTCTTAGTTTAGGAATTGAAGCATTATATAAACAAGTATGTGCAATATAAATAGTATTGACAATTTTTTTGCAATAAAGCTTTAGCCAATTGTTGCTTCACTCATGGTGTGAGAATGCTTATATCTATGTCATTTGATTTTTTTCCACATCTTGTTCAAAACATATAATGCAATCCCATCTATGAAGCATATTAAAAGCTAAGGGTTTGGAGTGACTCGTATACAATTCATTTTTGGTCATTTCATTATATAGCTTGAACAAGTGTGGAAAAAAATTAGATTTTTATTACAAATTTTTTGTTCACCAATCTATGTTAAACTAATCAGCAAGGTCAATTTCCTAATACTTTATGAACTAGATGCTATTCACAAGGTCAGTTTCCTAATACTCACTATAGTACTTGCTATTTAATTGAGATAGACATGGCTCATTAGTTTGTTTGTATTCTCTTTGGATTTTGTTAAAGAAGACAACTGAATGCTATATGAACTCAAATTTTTGTGGTGTCGACAGGCTTGTGCATCTCTTGAGCCAAATTACCAGCCCCAATGACATTTTTTGTTGTTCAAAAGATGCACCATACTAGACTATTTGCAAACAACCATGCAGATAGGCATTCTATAGATAAACTTGGGAACATCTTGCCAAGTCTTAAGTACATAATAAAGCAAATGAATTTCATAAAAAAAAATTTTGATAGTTGATTTGTTTAAATATTGCCCATCAAAAATTACTTTGTACATCTCATCTTTTTTCTACACAGGAGCTTGCAGTTCTGAAGAAAGGTTGTTCTCCTAGATTGGACCCAATTAGATGTATGGAAGATGTTAGTGGCCTTACCATTTATAGGTGGGCTTACTTTCTAGATGTAGTGAATGATGGTGTCACTCATTAGTACATAGAGCATTTGGCCACACATTCATTTCCTCATATAACTGATCCTATAGGGGTAGTTAGTCAAGCACCACACCCTAATGTTCAGTAACCACAAGAACATCCTTTGAGGAATGAGAGACCATTATAATGGCCACTAGTAGTTCTTGTTACAATTCCTTCTCATACTGTTAGATTGGATCTTAGATCGAGCAACAATGAATAGGCAAATAGGCCTACTCATGTGAGAACTCATAGAGAGATGAGCACCATGGGTGTAGTAGGAGATGATGCTAGGAGACATAGGGTAGAGGAGCCACCACAATAGGATGTGGGTGGAGGAGGGGATGATGACATGCCAAATTAGCCTCCATAGGGTTCACCCATAGGAGATGTATTATCATAGACTTAAGATTCTCTATGACATGTGAGGGAGAGATTAAGGACTTCTTAGAGGTAGGTGGGCAAGTTATAGGTGCAAGTTATAGTTAGAGATGCATGACTAGCTAGAACAGGGGAACTATGAGATAGTAGATCTATGGTCTAAGATCATAGAGCTAAAGAGATAGATAGAGTTAGAGCGATATGAGACCTGTCATCATACCTCTTAGGCTGCTCATATCAATGATATATATATGACACTGGATGTGAATTGTCAATGATATATAACTTCACATATAGCTATACTATGTCTTGAAAATATAGTAATGCTCAACTACATGTATCATAGTTGTATGTGTTAGCAGTATAGGTGATAAATGATATTCAGTAATTGTAATATATAATAATATATAATAATTGTAATATAATATAGTAATCATACCTGAGACCTGTAGTTAGAGCGAGATGATACCTATCATCATACCTCTCAGGCTACTCATTACTATGTAGTATATGAAAATGCAGTACCTCTAGCTCAACATGTCTCAAGGTTCTTTGATTATTCTTGAGCTTCTAATGGTGTAGTGCCTCCTACACATGTAGATGTTACTCCTCCTCGTCCTCCTAGTGATGAGGGGGAAGGCTGTAGTTAGGTCCATGCTATCTTTTGTTCCTTTTTGTATCTTTATATTGATCATGAGATTCATTGTATATTTGATGTATCAATTTGAGACTTGAGATATTGATAGTGCTCTAATTAGCACTTAGTTTTGATCTTTTGATTGTATCACCCCTCCAACATGTCAATAATATATATATATATATATATATATATATATATATATATATATATATATATATATATATATGTATGTATATATATATATATATATGTATATATATATATATATGTATATATATATATATATATGTATATATATATATATATATGTATATATATATATATATATGTATATATATATATATATATATGTATATATATATATATATATATATGTATATATATATATATATATATATGTATATATATATATATATATATATGTATATATATATGGCACTAGATGTGAATTTTCCACTCTTAGAAAGCATTAGAATTATTGATTGCAATTTGCCCAGTAAGATAATGGTGAGCTTTTGTTTACCTAAATGTCTCTATTTGGAAACTAACACTCAACTTCTGGAACATTTTGCAAAAGTGAAATTGATCAGGAGAATCACCTGTTCTGATGATGAAGATTTTGCTAATGTCAAAGTTCTACAATGCTTTCCTTATTTGGAGGAGTTGTGCATGCATTCTCCATTATTGGCCATGTCCCCTACAAGTGTAAGCATTTATGTTATTTTAATCTACATGAAAGCATTTGTTTGCAAGCATTTAAAGTTATGAATTTTTTTTTGGAAAACTCTAACCCAAATTTCATTCTTATAAATAATGCTGACAATTTCTGCTATTTCTTTCCACTCTATGAAATTTACTGTTTCTTAAACTCTTATACCTTATTTATAGGATCAAAATTATGTGGCATTATTAAAGCGAATGGTTTAAACATGATCACATACTAGTTTTCTTAATTTCTACAATAAAAGTGTTAAAGTTGACTTTTTATTTTTTTCTATCCTTAATTCTTCTTTTACTGTGTGACTTTTAAGAATAGCTGAAGCTTATCTAAATAGTTTTCTATCCAAGTGTCAGCTTTGAAATCGTTTGCTGTGGATGTAGACTATATGAAACATCCTCCAAACTATGATGTAACATTTCTGATCTTCTCAAACATTCTAAATGGTGCTCCACTGCTAGAAGCAATCACAATAAACATAGATTAAGACAAGTCTTAAGTCGTGTGTCTTCTACTGGAACAATGCTAGGTAGTTCATGTTAGTTGCTAGTTATCTTAGCAAATAAGTGGGGATTTTGTTTCAATTACAACCACCATTTATAAAATTAGTTCCATGCAGTGTGGAGACTAAAGAAGCACTTGATGCACAAAGGTGATGTCTTTTAAATTGAAAACAAAAAATACTTAGTTTTCAGCTACGGGTAAAAAGGAATGCTACTAAAATAATCTAAAATCTGACATTTGCCCTCAAGTTTATACCTGTTGTAACCTTGGGGATAAAAAAACTTTGAGTGTGGAATGTAGGGATAAACATTTAATCTATAAAATCTACTAGCTCTTTCAACTTTTAGCTTATCATTTACTTTGTGTGACAATGAATAATATAGACTGTCAAAATTGATGTGTAATTTTATGGAGAGGCATGTCAGAATATGGATAAATACTTAGCATGAACTCCATGGGTAAATAGCATGATTACACATGTCAATTAAAGGTATGATGCTATAATTTCTTCCCTTTTTTCATATTTTTGGTGGAACATGCTACTTTATGCTAAAACCTTCATACCATATAATAATCCATTATTTAGTATTGATCTTTATATCTATATCATCTAACATATTTCAAACTTTTCATAGGTTTCAAGACACATCAAAGGCAACAAAGGTGAGGCTGGAAAAGGTTGGGCAGCACAAACTTGGCCCTAGGGTATATTCGAAAATTAAAGCATGCGTTGTAAGTAGCAATAAATGAATTGCAAAGAAAAATGATTTATAAAATGAAAATAATCTTGTTAATTAATAAAAAAATGTAGGGCACTAATTTTAATCTAGAGGCCATAGAAGAACACAAAAAAATTGCCTTCAAGTAAGGCTATGCAGCGGTGGCTGAATGCCTACGATAAACTTCCATTGCCCCAACCAAACAATCTCCTACATCATGTGCACAAGTAAATATGCCAACATATATATTAGAAATTGAATACTTGAGCAACAATTTATTTGATAATAATGTGCATGACATTGCAATGTAGCCTGTTAATCATGACACAAATCATGCATAGCATCATGAAGCCCTTGATGTGCATTGTACTATCGATGGAGGTGCTCATTTGTTATTTAAAACTAATTATATAATTATTAATACAATTTAACATCTTTAATTAAACTCAGTGTAACATTTTTGTGTTGAGGATATAGAATCATGTCATGCTGAACAAGTGTTGGAGGATGTTCAGACTGATCAACAGGTAGATCATGTCGCACATTCAGGTAAAGAAAATCTATGTTTTGTTCTTTTAAATTAATTTTTTGATTTATAGTTATTTTACTTAAATAAAAACTCGTAATTCACTAATATAAAATGGTGTGAATTTAACTCATGGAGTACTTGTTATTGTAGTGAACCCCCCTTTGGTGCAATGACCTCATGATGTTCCTAAATGGATGAGGAGGAGACATGTGTTAAAACCAGTAGAGGAGGGGGATGATGAGGACATTGATATTCCTCTTAGAAATTTTATGAAAAAAAGAAATGGCAAGAGAACAAAAAAGAATTGATTATTCATGAATGACATACTCTTGAATATTGTTAATGAATATTGTGTTAATGAATATTATTCATTAATGTTGGGTGTTAATGAATTATTTAAGAATGACTTACTCTTGAATGTTGTGTGTTAATGGATTATTCACGAATGTTGTGTGTTTATGAATTTTATGTGTTAATGAATTTTATCATGTGATTATAATGATTGAATGTTATATTTCAAAAATGGATGAATTGAATGTTATTAAATGTTAATGGGGATGACGAGGACATTGATATTCCTCTTAGAAATTTTATGAAAAAAAGAAATGGCAAGAAAGCAAAAAAGATATGATTATTCATGAATGACTTACTCTTTAATATTGTTAATGAATATTATTCATTAATATTGGGTGTTAATGAATATTGTGTTAATGAATTTTATGTGTTAATGAATGTTATCATGTGATTATAATGATTGAATGTTATATTTCAAAAATGGATGAATTGAATGTTATTAAATATTAATAGGGAATTTAAATTGATGTTTTGGGGAGGGGGGGGGTGGGGGGGCGAAGGGGCCAAATGAGCTTCCACCTTCACATGGTTGGCCCTGTTAATTAGAGAATATTTGACTATTCTCGAAACCAAGTGAGCTCAAACTTTAAAGATAAGCTTATAGTTAATAGTGACAACCAATTAGCAAGTCAAAATAAGTTCTTTGTTATAGGTACCTTTTTAGTTTTTAAAGCACAATATCATGTTTTAATATTGTATAGTTTTTTTTCTTAAGCTAAACTATTCTTTTACTATAACAACATAATTTATGACCATTTTAGTAACTATTCTAACATCGCTTTATGACAAATCCTATTTTGGAAAAGATGGCGATACGTGGTGCTATCTATTCCTTGGGAGATTGGATTGCACAGGTCTGTATCTCAACATCAACATGGAAAATGGTGTGAAATTGCACCTTCCTTAGTCGTCATTGCATACCTACTACACTCTTTCATTTGAAAAATGAATAGAAATACCATATCTAGTAGTTTCTCTATGTTGTATTCATTTATTGGTAATGATTCAATGTCATGCCATTTGATTGGTAGCTTCTAGAGTTTCATTTAGTTGTAAGGTGTGTCTTATCTTTTCAAGTTTGTATACTCCATTTGGTAGTTTGGTATTAATTGATGATGTCTAGGATCTTCTACCTTCACTATAGTCTTCATCATCATCCAACTTGTTGTTTTATCCTCTATTTCCATGGTCTTCAGCATGGTTGTGTATTTTATCTATCTAGTTCAAAGACTCTATGTGCCTAAGGTGGAAGCCATTTAGAACTAATAGTTGGAGAGATCGTGTTTCCCCTCGTAAAACTAGAAAATGTCATGAGTTTAAGGTCAAGAAGGAAGAAGTTGTAACATTTTGAGTAGCAAAATATGCTTAAAATTGCATATTTAGTTGATTCTTTGGTGAAGTTTCTTATTTCAATTCAATTGATTTTGGTTGTCAACCAAATTCCTAACTCCAGTGTATATTGTATTTCAGTGCTACATTTTCATAGGGATCTAAGTAAAATGATAGTTGACTATTATATATATTTTAGAATTTGTGTTGTGCCTTACTATGATCCTCTGATAATAGAGGACAAATCAATCTAAATTTGTTTCTCATGTCCCATGTTCGATGCTTCTTCTTGTGTAACTAACCACTTTTGATGTGGGTTATGAACTCTGATGCTAGTATGCTATTACACTACCATCTATTATAGAGTAGATATAATAAGTATCTCTGAATATACGATAAGGGTCTCTAAACATGAGTAAAGTAGTATTACATAACATAGATCTGAACTCAAAATTCATGATGTTTTCCACTCTGGAGAAAGAGGGGGACTTAATATACTCATAACACACCCCATTAGAAGAGATCCATTGGATGGTTTTTCTTGGGGTTTGACTCTCCTGGTGTACTGCTAACCTAGGCTTCTAGGTGCTAGGATATTTGCTCTTGTTGGTGGTTCTAGACCCGCTGAATGCTCTAGATAATTGTCTGTCAAATTTTGGTTGAAGGAGCTATGCTTGGGCTGTCAAGTCTTATGCAAATTTTGTCCTATTTTCTAGTGATAACATGGACTTTTATTAGTGCAGAAGTATGGTCTATAAATTCTTAGAGTCTCTAGTGCCTCTAAGATTTATACCGTTGGGTGACTAATTCTTTGAAGTCCCTAATATTTGGTAACATTGAGCTATACCTATGTGAGTTATGTTTGGGTTTTCCTTCCTCATCTTCATTTCACTTTTTTGAGTTCTTTTTCCCAAGACCATTGGAAATTCCCTTTGCTAGTTCCTAAAATTGGATGGATCTAGTACAATTTTGGGCTATTCTATGTTTGTATTCTAGTTTAAATAGAGATCTCTCCACTTCAATCATGGTTGATGAGAGGCCATGGGTGGAGCATTGAATATGAGGGTTTTCCATTTTATTGTAGAGATTGCATCTCTATAGGATACATGCCTAATGATTGCCATTTTGTGTTGGATAGGTGCTGTCACTTGATGGAGGGCCATGAAAAATGACCATTTGACAATTAGAGCTTCTGATTCTGTTTTAGATTTTCCTTTTGAGGACTTGTTTCTAATGAAGAAGAAACTTTTTTTGATTATATTGATGATTCTCATGTTGTTGGTCTGAGCTAGACTTCTATCACTTCCATTCTTGTCACAATTTTGGATGTTAGACTGTATTTTAGGTGCAATGCCCACTAGCCTTGTGGCCGATGTTGTTGACGTTACTGCTCCCACTTCTATTTTCAACAAAATTCTATTGATAATGCTAACTCTTAAATAATCACTCTTGGGCCTTGTTGATGGGTTGTAGTTGGGTTTCCTTTGTTGCAATCCTAACAATAGTATTGCTTAGACTTTTGTCCAAGTGCATAGGAAAAGGTTTATTTTGTTGTGTTGTTGATGCCCTATGTTTATGCTTTCATCCCTTGTTTGTGTAAAGGTTAACAACCCCTTGTTTTGGTTGTTATAGAAAACCAACAAATCAATATCATCCTTTTAGATTGAACAATACTAGATGAGTAATAATACTATCTTGAAAAATACAAGAAGCCAAGACTACAATATACACTCATTTGATGAAGCAAATAAAATCCTTTCAACAATAATTAGGTAGAACTATCAAAGTGAATTTTTAGGATTGTATAAACACAATTGGAAAATGGATCAAGAAGATTTCATGTCTTTCTCATGCCAACTTTGGTTATTATGTGTAAAATTGGCCTCATTCTTTTAACAATTATTTTCATGTTATTCGTAGAATTTTTTTTTATCATTTAAGTTTCTTGTTCTTGCAAGATGAACTACGAGATGCAGTGTTACTGGCGTTTGCAAATAAGTAGGGTATTCCCAATGTAATGAATGCTACAAAGATCATGATAAAATTGGGTTGCATTCTCTTAGGTATTGACACTTGTGAGTATTACATTCTTTATAATTAAAAATTGTAGATACTAATCATCTATAATGCTGCACTATTTCTACTTTGCATATAGTTTATCATCACTCTAGTAAACAAGAAAAAAATTAGAATGTTTAGTGTTGCTTGTGAAATAGCTTGTATCATGTCCTAAGGTATATACAAAGCATCTGTGATAGTTTTTTAGAAATAAATCCTTTTATTTTAGTTCTTATGGCTTTTGTTTTATTTTGCAGGTTTGAAAGATTACAATTGAATAGGGTTCAAGAATTTTGTATTACAAAAATGTCTTATTTCTTTATTGATACTGATAGATTGAGGTAAAAATTCAATTTTGATGCATACTCATATGTAGGATGCAAACTTATTTTGATGTGACATTATGTGTGTTCTTTTTCACATTTTACTATCAATTTTCTATCCAATTTAATGACCCAAAACTACTGAGAAAAATTGTGAAGGTCACAATTGCTATTAAAATCTTGTACTACCTTTTTATGTTTATCACTTACCTATCTGCAACTCCATAGTTGATATTGACACTCTCTTACCCTCACCGTACAACTAAACTACTTTAGTTTTATTTATGCAGTTGAACTATGAGTGCCTTTTGTGTTCTTGAAAAATCGTAAGATTTCAACTTTTGTGAAGCCATTATGGATGCAAATGAACAACTGGTGAGGTGTCAATTTTAAGGAAATTTTTTGTTTCTATAATGTACAGTTCAATTGCTAGAAATATTTCATCTAGATTGTTAATTGATAGATTGTTAACTTTTCATGTCATTTTCTACTTTGGTTGGTAGTTCTCCTTGCCTTTGTAAATCATAAATCTCACTACAGTCTTTAGCCTAATGACAGTTTGGTATTACATCCAAGGTGATAACATAGTTGACTTAAAACTTTGCATTAAAGAAAAAATCAAAGGATAATATTTGAATTGTGGATATTTGTAAATTATGTTGGTTTTAGACATAGTTATAGTTATATATGCGCTCTTATGATGATGTGATTAGGACTATAAGGTTTTTTGTCACATTTATCTGTTTGAAAAATAGATGAAATTATTGGCTTTCATTCCTGATAAATAATTCTTTCCTAATTTTATTCTTCCTTGTAGGAACCAAAATTTAGATGTGTTGTGCCAATTATTGCAAAGGCTTTAGTCTCATAGGAACCTTTTAAACTGCACAAAATTTGAGTTGTAAAGCATAATTGCTTGGTGGAGGCTCAGGATATCATGCACATTTCTTCCTCCTTCCCATTGTTTTGTGTGAAATAAATCATGTGATGAACAAAACAATGGTGTGGAGGTAGAAATGTGCATGATACCCTGACTCTCATGCACTGAGCAATTACGATTTAGAATCAAGTTTTGTGTAGTTTAGAAGGCTCCTATGAGAGAAAAGATTTTACAATAAATGGGATAGTTTGTCAAAATTTCTACATATCTTGGTCTCAATTTTGACACAAATGCAATATTTTGGTCAAAATTTTGATGCAAAACTAGTCCACTTTGGTGTCGCTTATATGGCACTGGCAGAGAAATGTAAATTGCTTTTGTCGCAATTTTGATGCAATTTTGTCACAAAATTATGAAGGTTTATGTTGAAATTTCGACAAGTGCCGCTCATAAATGAGGAAATACCAATTCAGTTTGGACCAAGGAAATCAAAAAAATTCACGTCGGTAATTCCACCTTTATGTAGTCAAAATTTTAATGCAGAATGTATGTGGCAAAAAACTGACCAAAAAAGATCGACAGCAAGCTTGGTCGCCTTATCGACCTACGCTTGTCAAAATTTTGACCTTTTTGCTTCAAAATTTAAGCCTAAATTTACTAGTGACTATAATATCATCAAGGTAAACCAAGACAAACTTGTCAATCAATATTTTGAAAGCCATCTCCATTGCCTTCTAAAATGTAGCACCTATATTGGTTAGCTCAAATGGCATCTTACAATAAGCATAGGTACCCCATTTAGTAGTAAATGTAGTCTTGTATCTATCAGACTCTTTAACCAGCACTTGATTGTAACCAGAAAATCCATCAAGAAATTAAAACCTCTTTGAACCACTGACCTTGGACAAAATCTGCTCCATAGAAGGGAGAGGCTGGTGATCTTTAAGGGAAGCTTGGTTAAGGTCCCTAAAGTCCACACACAATCTAATTTCCCCATTCTTCTTCCTAATAGGGACAAGGTTTACTACCCATGATGAGTGCTTGATAGGGAAAATTATATTGGCCTCAATCAATTTGGATAGCTCCTTTCTCATTAGGGGTTCAATTTTGGGATTCATTGGTCTCTGTTTTTGTCTTACTGGTTTTACATTATCAACTAGATCTATAGTATGCTGAAATAACCTTGGGTCAAAACCCTTTAAATAATCATATGTACAAGCAAAAACATCATTAAATTCTTGACATAAATGAATAAATTTTTCTTGCTCAATTTCATAACATACATTCCCCATGTTTAAGGATTTTCCATCAGCAACCATGACTGGGGTGTAGTCATCTTCATCAGTAGCTAGGTTCATGACCCTACCCCTTTCTTGGTCATCAGGATTAAACACACTCTCAAGAGTAATGAAACCATTAGGCAACTTTTTAGAGCTGAGATTAATGATCTAGTCATCATACTGATCCTGCATTCTCAACTAATTTCTCTCT
Organism: Cupressus sempervirens; assembly: GCA_028749045.1. Taxonomy (NCBI): domain Eukaryota; kingdom Viridiplantae; phylum Streptophyta; class Pinopsida; order Cupressales; family Cupressaceae; genus Cupressus; species Cupressus sempervirens. The sequence continues at coordinate 648,790,823 of CM053788.1, forward strand.
AAATATTTTGCCTCATTCTGCAAGAAGCTCACAATTTTCTCGTCAGACTCAAACACTTGCCAATGGATGTTGTTATCATGGATGGTAGGAATTACTATCCCTCTAATTTTTTGCTTCTTCCCCTCCTGAAGATTCCCTAGCACATCATAAGATGCACCTATTGCTGCAAGTCTATTAGCATGTCCGTTTTCTTTCCTAGGGATGCTTTGAATACTAAATGTATTGAAACCTTCAAGAAAATCCCACACCCTATATTTATAAGACTTGAGCAAACCATTTTTGGTGATATTCTTATTTCTTAGTTAATTAAGCACCAACTCACTATCTCCATACACCCTTAAGGCTTGGATTCCTCTTTTTTGAGCAAGTAGGAGACCTTGAATCAAGGATTCATACTCGGCTACATTGTTAGTGCAATTGAATTGGAGCCCAAAGGAGAAGTAGTAACTTACTTGTGCAAGAGAAATTAACATCACACCAGCCCCTAATCCATTTTTTATTTCTTGAGCCTTCAAAGTACATATTCCATATCCCATTCATATCTTCTTTAGTCTCCACAAGATTGGGAACTAGAGCATCTTTCTCCAATATACAATATGTATTGAGACCTATCTCAAGGATCTTTGATGTAGAATCAAATTGATATGCATCAACCCACTCATCTAGGAAAAAATTAGGTATCTCTGCTAGGGGAGTGATAGGCTCATTTACTATGTCATTCTCATCCATCTCTAGAATAGGGCAATTCATGTTGATGGAATTAGGGGTGTAGGTTTTAGTATAATGGAGGGCTTGAGGCTCTACTTTAATTGAAGCATTGGCTCCATATCTCATCTTGAAAGATATATATGACCAATCGGAAGATATGTAACCACCTATTTGGGCAGCGAAGTCCCTTGATAAATAGATGGCAAAATATGGCTTGACCTCAGCAACAAAAATATCTTGGGTCATAGTACAACTAGGGCATGCATGTAAGGCCATCTCCACATTCCTAAGGATCCCTAAAGTCTTGATAGTACTACCATCCAACTATAATGCATCCCTAATAATGGGCTCATATTTCATTCCTAAAGCATTGGAAACACACCTAGGAATCACTGAACTGCTAGCCCCTGAATCAATCATGCAATTATGGACAAGTTTACCCCCTGTAATTAGAGAAACATAGAATGGAGGTTGAACCTTTTTTCTTGTTTCTACTTCCCTTGATGGTTGTACTAGGCTTGTGGCACTTTCCATGCTGAGTGTTTGATCCTTTGGTTCAATTCTTTCCAATTCTTGCTACAACAACCTCTTTTGCATGGGTATAGTAGCAACAACATCCCACATGGAGATATTCACATTTGTCTTCTTCATTTTCTCTACCACACTGAATGGCATAGCAGGTGTTTTGGTAGAAGTCTTGGGAGCTGCAATTGTATGAGGTTGAGATGGAACAACCTGAGGATCATCTGTATCTTTTCTGCCATGATTTTTCTTTTGCTGCTAAAAGGTACTTGATTGATTATTTTCTATTTGCTCATGAGATATTGGATTTGAAGTTGAGGCCTAATTGGGATGAAGAGGGATAGCACCCTCCATATCTCTTCTCTTGCTCTAGGTGTTATGAGTAATGGAATCCTAGTTTACATTACAATGCTCCTCCATTTGGTGATTCATAAAAGAGCAATCACCCTATCCTTGCACATAGGAGGCATCCTTAAATTGGTCCTCCTTGTATGATTATTTTGCTGTAGGTTCTTGGATTGTCAAGGACATAAAAGATTCAACCTTCTAACACATGCAATAGGCATAGGAATAATTGCAGGATGGACAAAAATCTTGATCTTGGGCCATGTTGTTTTGAGGGACTATGGCCCTACTTTGATTTACATTTGAGGTTGAAGCATGGAAACCCTACCTATTCTAATCAAAATAATTGTTCCAATGATTAGGATTTGGAGGCCTACCACTATTGGGAGTTTGATATTGCAATTGATGAGGCTTACTACCTTGAGCTTGCTATCTTTCCAAAGTCACCACCTTGTTGCTCACTTTCTGCATCATAGAGAAATTATCCTCCAGCCTCTTTCCTTGATCTTCTAACTTCTTCCTTTGATCTTGCAAACTTTTATCTAGGTTCTTTTCTCTTTTATCCATGTTCTACATTAGAGATTGCATAATCTCTTTGATTTCATCTATCCCATTTGAACATGTGGAAGCTTGGGGGACTGGAACAAGGGATTGAGATGTAGAAGTTGTGGGAAGGGGAGCCATTTCTAGTTGATGATTTGGAACATTAGGAAAGAAAGGCATAGGAGGCCTTGGAGCTAGCTTACCTCCTTGTATCAATATATTTTCTGCTCTTATTGCTATGTCATAGGCATTAGGCAAGGTATCTCCTACCATAGTTTGGATTGTAGTGAAAATATCACTATTAAAAGCTCTAAGGTAATGCAAGAAGGCATTACTAGGGGTAGGCTTCACTGAAGTAGGTATTCTATCCCATGTCTTTTGAAATATATAATTAAAATAAATCATACATTCATGGGGGGCTCTTTTTATAGTAGTGAACTACTCTAGAAGTGACAAATAGTCACTTTTATCCTCAAAATATTTGCACAATCCTGCTCCTAATCCATCCCAATCTGTTATAGAACCATGAGATAAACCTCTATACCATTGTAGTGCTTTTCCTTTCAAAGATGAGGCTAGGAGCCTAACTGCAACATCATCCTCTGTAATACCATGGATATTACAAATATTTGCAACTTCTTGAATGTGTTTTGAGGGAGAGATAGAAGATTCACCAGTAAACTCTAGTAAAATTCTGAGCGTAGCTACTAGTATGTCATGTCTTTGGGCTAATAAGAGAGGGCTCCCACCATTAAAGGTGGAAAAATTATGAGCTCTAGGAAACACCATATAAACAAGTGATCTATTGATGTGTATTGATGGCAATCTAGGCTGAGATCTAATAGTAGGAGGAGTAGAGATAGATCTTGTAAGGGTATTTGTTACTACTGCACTCCTAACTGGTGATAAAGATATTCTAGTCTTCCTTCTTCTAGGGTTTGAAAATGAAACCTCTTGATACTAAAACTTACCTCTAGAAGATGCCCTTGTTTCAGCTCTAGGCATGAATCACTGCAACTTTGGTTTGGAACCAGATATGTATTTGAAGCTCAGAGTCACCAAGTACTTTGAAGAATGAACCTCTTGAAGGCTTAAACACTGAAGCCAGTACTATCCCCTCAGTATTGATCTTGAATTCTTCCCTTTTGACACTAGTAGGCTTGAAATTTTCTGAAAGATTTTTTGTCCCAACGGCTGTGCCAAAAACTATTGGTATGACCAATGGAGGTTCTAGAATATGATTTGAATCTGACTATTTTTCCCATCAGGCATGCCAGAAACTATTGTCACTTAGGTTTGCACCCTTGTCCAAAGTCTGTGCATGAGGAAAACCTAGTGAAACATTAAAACAACCTCCAAGCTATGAGACTTGAACTGTAAGGTTGAGTCTCTAGAGAAGGTCGGCTTCCTCTTACTATCAGGATGCACCTAACTACTCTTGGAGAGAAAAAGGGAGAAGGAGAGCATGAAATCAAATCTACCTAATCTAATATAAATAGGTGATGCACCAAAATAGAGTGTTCGGACCAATTGCTGCCCATATATGCACTATTGAACTAGAATGAAACTAAGGATATACACGTTTAGACTTGCTTTAATCAAATAATCACATGTAGATCAAAAAACCAAGATGAATAACACAAGGAAGAGATATTCACTTATATTATCATTCATAGGCCAAGGAGATATAGTCATGCAGATTACTAATTTCCACAAAACACTAGTGGAGGCAAAGAGTTCTTACACTTCACACTAATGGCTGAAAGAGATAAGATAGGAGTCATACAGTTTAGAGGCAAAGGGAATTTTACACTAGAATTTTAGAGCAACAATAGGGAACAACAAAGAAGAATCAACCTGAAAAAAATCTACAAAATTTGCCTCTATATTGCAGGCATAACTAAGATTTTCCCTCCAAAACTATCCTGCAACCACCACCATCAAGTCCTATAGGGAACAATCATGGGAACACCTGATCTGGATGTGGATCCACACACAATGATTTTTTATCTTGGTTGGAATAGGGCCTTGAGAAGACAGACACATCACCATTAAGCTATTCTAACTAAATAGATAGATAGATCAGGGTGGTAGAGTGTTCTTTGTTTTGCATTCACTTCTAGTGGTTGGAAATGATCATGAAGATTAGATCGAACAAGAAACCCTTGACTTTCCTAGTTCCTATCTCATGAATCAGCAAGTCAACCTAATCGACCTATCTTTGGCATTGGGGTGAGCCACATGGACCAATAGTCTTTTATCTTTTTGCCACCCTGCAAAGTCTTCTTGAGTTGACCATGTCTTTCTCTAACTAATTGCACCATCTTCCTAAACCCTGATCGTGACAGCTACAACATAACTGCCACCCCCTTAACTATCAATCTTGGTTGGGCCCATAAGGACATGTGTCACCTAGGTGCTATGTTGCTATGGGTATCCTTCGTGCAATTTCCCATAGCGAGATAGTGCCCACCGTGGATCTTCCTTAATTTGACAATCGTGAAGACTCGCCACTTCCTACACTATCTTCTCAAAATTTTGGGCCCACAAAACAACTCAGCACACCTAGCATCTAACTCAGCTCGAACTGGTACCAACCTTGCAATTTCATAATGCTTGGCCCAACCCTACTATGTGTAGCTAAGGTGCTATGTCGCTATGGTTAAAATTCTTGCAGCTTTCCATATCGAGATAGCACCCACCATTGATCTCCACGAGATCAACAATCATGGAAGATCTGCACTTGCCTTCATAAATTTTTTGATCTGTGAATCCACTTGGCAACCACCTGGTATAACTTGGCATCCAACTGGAAACCCAAAGAGAAACTGGTCCTATAGAAACACGTGGTGGCCACCTATTTTCTCGCATTATCAAGATGCAAGGAAATTTAAAAATGTGGGAAAGCGAGTAGCCGCCATGTGTTTCTAAAAGACTAGTTTCTCGTTGGGTCACCAGTTGGACACCAGGTTGTGTTAGGTGGTTGCCAAGTGGATTAATGGATCAAAAATTTTATGAAGGCAAGCGTAGATCTTCCATGATCGTTGATCTCATAGAGATCAACAGTGGGCACTATCTCACTATGGAAAGCTGCAAGAATTTTAACCATAGTAACATAGTGCCTTAGCAACATGTAGCAAGGTGGGGCCGAGCATTACAAAACTATAGGGTTGGTACCAATTCAAGCTGAGTTAGATTCCAAGTGTGTCGAGTTGTTTCATGGGCCCAAAATTTTGAGAAGATAGTGTAGGAAGTGGCGAGTCTTCACGATCATCAAATTAAGGAAGATCCATGGTGGGCGCTATCTCGTTATGGGTAATTGCATGAAGGATACCCATAGTGACATAGCGCCTAAGTGACACATGTCCTTGAAGGCTTGGCCAAGATTGATAGTTAAGGGGGTGGTTGTTATGTTGTAGCCATCGTAGTCAGGGTTTAGGAAGATGGTGCAGTTAGTTAGAGAAATACATGGTCAACTCGAGAAGAATTTGTAGGGTGGCAAAAAGATAAAAGACTATTGGTCCATGTGGCTCACCCCAGTGCCAAAGATAGGTCAACTAGGTTGACTTTCTGATTCATGAGATAAGAACTAGTGAAGTTGAGGGTTTCTTGTGTGATCTAATCTTTATGATCATTTCCAACCACCAGAAGTGAATGCGAAACAATGAAGAACACTCTACCACCCTGATATATCTATCTACCTAGTAAGAATGGCTTAATGGTGTCATTTCTATCTTCTCAAGGCCCTATTCCAACCAAGATTAGAAATCATTGCATGTGGATCTGCATCCAGATTAGGTTTTCCCATGATTGTTCCCTACAAGACTTGATGGCGGTGGTTGCAGGATAGTTTTGGAGGGAAAATCTTAGTTATGCCTACACTATAGAGGTAAATTTTGTAGATTTTGTTCAGGTCAATCCTTCTCTATTGTTCTCTGCTATTTCTCTACAATTCTAGTGTAAAATTATCTTTGCCTCTACACTGTATGATTCATGTCTTATCTCTTTTAGCCATTGGTGTGAAGTGCAAGAACTCTTTGCCTCCACTAGTGTTTTGTTTAAATCAGTAATCTACATGACTGTATCTCCTTGGCCTATGAATGATAATATAAGTGAATATCTCTTCCTTGTGTCATTCATCTTGGTTTTTTGATCTACATGTGATTATTTGATTAAAGCAAGTCTAAACGTGTATATCCTTAGTTTCATTCTGGTTCAATAGTGCATATATGGACATAGATTGGTTTGAACACTCTATTTTGGTGTATCACCTCTTTAGATTAGATTAGGTGGATTTTCTTTCATGCTCTCCTTCTCCCTTTTCCTCTCCAAGAGTAGTTAGGTGCATCCTAATAGTAAGAGGAAGCCGGCCTTCTCTAGAGACTCAACCTTACAGTTCAAGTCCCATAGCTTGGAGGTTGTTTCCATGTTTCACTAGGTTTTCCTCATGCATAGGCTTTGGACAAGGGTGCAAACCTAAGTGACAATAGTTTTTGGCATGCCTAGTGGGACAAATAGTCAGATTCAAATTAGTTCCCAGAACATCCACCGGTCATACCAACGGTTTTTGGCACACCCAGTGGGACAAAAAATCTTTCAAAAAATTTCAAGCCTACTAGTGTCAAAAGGGAAGAATTCAAGATCAATACTAAGGAGATAGTGTATATGAGCAATGTTAGTGTGCTAATAGAAACCAAATTTAAAAAAAGCTTCTACAAACTAAACAAAATTCATAAACTTCAAGATAGACTAAGATGAGCTCTCAATTGGGAATATGAGCCATTAATGGGCTCTCTCAATAAGAAGCTCTCTTGTTGAGTGGCTTTGTCTAAATAGATAGGATGTATGCTCAAGCTTATGCTTCAAAAAGGGCTTCAAATGGAGTTGGAATTTGGGTGTGAGTGTATGGTTTTGATGTAAAATGGCTTCTCAAAATGGCATTATGAATTTACTTCATGGATTGTGTTATTTTGCAAAGGGGAAGGATCCAATTTATAGGCAAGAGGCTTGAGGGATTGAGGGCTAAGATGAAAGGATGGGGAAAAGCTCATGGAGGGCTCAGATTGCATGAGAAGAGAGCACATGGATTGTGCTTCCTTACAGCTAATCAAGGAGTGACACATGTCACATGGTGAGAGGATGGAGGAAAGGGGAAGGATGAGTCAACAAAGGAGGCTCAAGAGATAAAATCTTCATAAAGACCCTCATAATGGCTTGTAAGAGCAATAAAAGTGCTTGGAAGAGTCATTTATGGCCTAGTGGACTTCATATAGTTTTATGGTTGAGATATTTTGAGGGAGATGAGAGAAATTTCGACTTGGACTTGATTAGGAAGGTTTTAAGCTTGCTTAGGCTTGTGCAAATGATTAGAGGATGGATTAGGATGGTTTAGGATTAGATTAGGGATAGGCAAGTGGATGGCATTTAATGAGGGTGGGTGAAGGAGGAGATATTTGTTAACTTTGGCTTGGGTTAGCAAGTCTTAACCCATGTTTAGGGAATGTGACAAGGTTAGGAGGGGATTAGGATTAGGTTTAAAGACATCTTCTAGAAGAGTCTAGACTTTGGATGAGGATAAATACTTTCTAGAAGAGTCTAGAACTTCCTAGGATAAGATTTTATGAAATAAATAAAGTTTTATTTATTTCAAGGGTTTGGGTTGAGGAGATATTTATTAAAATATTTTTAATAAACATGAGGATTAATATTTAATCTTAATTAAATATTTTGAGTTGGGATTAGAGGTAGGAAATGATGGGATTAGACTTTAATTAAAATTAAAGAAGGATTAGAAGATTTTGGAAGAGGTTATTGGTCTCAAGAAGATTGGCCAAGTTTTGGGCAAAAAATAATTTTTTTATTTATTTTGGGGTTTTTGGTCAATTTATTAATTAAATAATTAATAAATAAGGAAATAATGTTTAAATAAGATTTAAACATTTTTGGGAGGGATTCCTTAATTAAATATTTTTAATTAAGATAAAGGGATTTAATGGCATAAAAATTAATTAATTAATTAATCAAATAATTAATTAATAAATGATGATGTCATCAGGGATTTTTTCAAAAAATAAAAATACTTTATTTTCTAAAAGATTTTTAGGTGTCTACGTTTTGCCCCTCTTTGATGTGATGCCACAAGTGGCATGGTATCAGAGATAAGAAAATAAGATGCCCAAGGCTAGAGCAGAAGAGGAGAGAATGGACTGTGAGATGCCCCCTCAAAAAGGCAGTGGGGAGAGAAAGCGAGGCTCGATGGCTTCTTGAAAAATACAAGAATCTAGGATGAGCAAGGAGACTCAAATTGGCTTAAGAGAAGAGGTTTAGTTAGCGCAAACTCTCACTATGGGAGAATGATAAAGGGAGAATCAGAGGCATAAGGGGAAGCAAGCTTAAGATCTCAGGGATTGCAGAGGATGAAGGAGTGGAGTGCTATAAAAGGAATCCAGGATGGGGAGATGGATGAGGGGATTAAAAAAATGATGCAACAGGATTTCAAAGAGTCAGATTGGCGAAAGATGGGTTTCAGAGATCCCTAGGACTCGGATTGTGGATCTCGAAAGATGAGGCTTGGTGGATTGATTTGGATTAGTGGATCCCTAAGAATAGGATTGTGGATCCCTAAAGCTAAAGGTGAGGAGTGATTCAAAGAGATACTGATGCATAAATTGGGGTAGGAGAGATGGATGTTGGATATGGATGGGGGATAATGGAGATGAAGGAAAACCATTCAAGCTTTTTGATCGGGGGGGATACTTCAAAGAGAAGTACCACCACATAGTTGAGCACTAGATTTGCTATAGGACTGTTGGTTAATTTCCAAGGTTACCAAGAACATCAAGGCCTTTTCACCAACTCTCCAGAGGACAGACAGACTAACTCATAACAAACATACAAGGATTACCCTAGCATCACACATGAAACCTAGAGGAAACAATGTGGAACTGACACTGGGTAACCCACAAGCAAAAAAGAAACAAACAAAAGACTTGATCAAAACTATATGCTCAGAGTGCCCCATTCATAGCATACCATGATATGGAAGATCATGGCAACCTTGAGGAGGGAACAAAAAGATTGCTTGGAAAAGATACTTCAAGACCCAAAAGGAAAGATTCCAAATCAAAAGAAAGTGAAAATCCAAAAGAGAATCGTTTGCCAATGAGATGGGTAGGACGAGGTACTAACGAACCAAGATCAGACATGAGGAAAGCTATATCATGCAAGGACCTATCAGAGAGCACCTAAGCTGGTGGATTTGGATGAGTGATGCGTCTGGCAAGCTGAACTAAGAAATATAACACTTTGGTGACAGGAAATCTAGCTAAAGGATGCATTGGAATAGCTAACCAAGATGTGCGATGGGTGCAAGATGTTGATCAAGGACGAACTGACATGAATGCTGGATAGATACAATGGTACTAAGATAAAGAGGATGTACAAGCTGATGGACCAAGATATGTTACAAATGTACAATTTTGTTCATGTTTTGGTTTTTGTGAGATGGAAATGTTTGTGAAGGATGGGATGTCTATAATAGGTGATAGGTGGATAGGTAGATGGTTTGCAAAAAGCTTAAGTGAAAATGGGATTCTTTGTGTGCATGTGATAGGATACAAGGTAGGATACAAGATTTGGCATATAATACAAGCTAGAATATGGTACAAGCTTTGGACAAGATTTGGATATACAAGTTATGATACAAGGGATGATACAAGATTTACCAGCTAAGGTACAAGATTTACAAGCTGTACAGGAGGTATTTACAAGCTCCATTAGATTTTGGATATTTGGTTGGAACACCAAGGGAACAAGCAGGTATTTTATGGGATGGTGGGTGAATGGATGAGGGATAGGATAGTGATAGATAATGGATTAGTCTTAGTACACAAGGCGCCTGAATTACCAAGTTTTCACCAAGGTACCTATCCAAGGCGCTTGAATTGCCAAGTTTTCACCATTGGACGCTTATTTCTCTTTACTATTTTTTTTTTTTTTTTTGTATTTTTCAAAAGGTAGGTATACCAAGGATCTTCAAGCATAGAACTTCTTGAGATGAATGATGTTAGTAGGATCATTCAAGAATTCTCCTTCTGGTGTAGATAGTTGATAGGCTCTAGAGCCAAAGGAAGCAGTGACAACATAAGGACCAAGCCATGTAGGTTCAAACTTGCCTTTCTTTTCTCGATCTTCTTGGACTTTCATGTTTTCTTTAAGGACCATGTCACCTAGCTAAAAGTGTCATGGAAGAACTTTCTTCTTGAAATTCCTATTGAGATGAGTTTGATAGACTGTGAGATGAACATATGCTTGTTGTCGCTTCTCATCTAAGAGATCTAGCTGGGTGAGCCAAGCTACTCTGTATTCTTCATCTGATATTTGCCCTTGCAAAGATATGTGCAAGGAGGGAAGTTCAACCTCTATAGGTAGTACCACTTTGGCACCATAGACTAGGGAGTATGAAGTTGTGCCTGTGGATGTACAGAAGGAAGTTCGATAGGGCCATAGGGCTGGATTTATTTATAGGTGCCAATCACGGCCGGAATCATTGACAACTTTCTTTAGGATTTTGAGGAGGGTTTTGTTAGTTGCCTCTGCCTGGCCATTACCTTGTGGGAAATATGGGCTAGAAAAGTGGTGATGGATGCGGAGGGAAGTGCATAATTCTTCCATGTTGAGATTTTCAAAGTTACTTTTGTGGTCGGTGAAGATGGTGGATGGGATGCTGAAGCGGCAAACAATGTGGTACAAGATGAACTTGAAGACCTGAACTCCTATAGCTAAGACTAGGGGGATTGCTTCCACCCATTTAGTGAAATAGTTTGTAGCTGTTATTATCCATTTATGTCCATCAAATGAGAGGGGTGTGATAGTTCCAACTAGATCAAGGCCCCAACAAGCGAAAGGCCAAGGTGGTGCAATAGGCTGTAGATCTTGTGCTAGAGCGTACACAAGATTTGCATGCTGCTGACATGGGAGACACTTTCTGACAAAGTCACATGAGTCTTCTTCAATGGTAGGCCAATAGTAGCTTGCTCTAAGGATTTGTCATGCTAGGACAATACCACTCGTGTGGGCACTGCAAAGTCCAGAGTGTACTTCCTTTAACACCATCATGGCCTTGTTTTGGTCTAAACATCAAGAGAGAGTATCATGATAACCCCGACAATATAGGGTATTGGCTATGATAACATAGCGGGATGATTTTTGAATGAGGTTCTGGCATTGGGTATGTGTGAGGTGAGGGGATATGATACCATCGTTAAGGTAAGCGTGAATCTCATGGTACCAAGAGGATTGGGGACCAACCAAGATACAAACACGGTTTGAATCCTCATTCGCATAGGCAGGTGTGAGGAGCTGCTCCACTAAAAACTCATATTGTGTAGCTACTTGAGGAATTTCCAAGAGCGAGCCTATAGTAGCCATAGCATCTGTTGCTTTGTTCTGTATTCGAGGCACTTGTGTAAACTAAAGCCTTGTAAAATGTTGGGTTAGCTGATCAACTAGCTCTTTGTAGGGTAATAGCTTTTCATCTTTGGTTTGATATTCATTTAGGGATTTCTTGATGATGAGCTGAGAATCGCCAAATATTTGTAGCTCAGCAATGTTCCATTTTGTAGCTATCTTTAATCCTGCTATGAGGGCCTCATATTCAACTATATTGTTGGTGCTATCGAATTGTAGCTTGAAGGCTTTTGGAATGTAATCTCCTTGAGGTGTGACCAACAATATTCCTGCCCCTGATCCATGAGATGTGTATGAGCCATCAAAATAAAGTTTCCATGGGGGTTGTTCTTCAATTAGACAGATATGCTCATCTAGAAATTCTGTGATCAATGGATAAGCATCTATTAGAGGTGCATCAGCTAGGTGATCTGCTATAGCTTGCCCTTTGATTGCCTTTCTATCCACATGCTGGATGTCAAATTCACTAAGGAGAATAACCCATTTGGCCAAATGGCCTGTAAGTGTTGTTCTGGAGAGCATATACTTGAGAGGGTCAATCTTGGAGACTAGTTGGATGGTATGACTTAGCATGTAATGGCGAAGCTTTTGAGTTGAGAAAACAACTGTCAAACAAGCTTTTTCCATAGAAGTGTAATTGAGTTCACAACCAACAAGGGTTCTACTAATGTAGTAGATGGCTCTTTCTCTGCTATAGTCATCGAGTTGTGCTAGAAGTGCCCCTAGAGCAGTAGGTGTTGCTGATATGTACAAAATCAGGGGATGACCAAGAACTGGTGGAACCAAGATAGGGGGATTGATGAGATACTGCTTGAGCTGATCGAAGCTGCGCTGACATAAAGGATCCCACTTGAAGTTCTCATCCTTCCTTAGTAAATGTGAAAATGGTGTACACTTATCTGCAAGCTGAGAGATGAAGCGCCAAATAGATTGAAGCTTTCCCTGAAGAGAACGAAGCTTTCACAGTGTCTAGGGAGGAGGCATGTCTAATATAGCCTTGACCTTCTTGGGGTCGATCTCTATACCTCATTTAGAAACTATAAAGCCTAGAAGCTTGCCAGATGTGACCCCAAAGACACATTTCTTGGGATTCAGCATGAGATGATATTTGGCTAACCTATCAAAGGCTTTCTCCAGGTCAGCAAGATGATCCATGAAGGTATGAGATTTGACCAAGATATCATCCACATAATCCTCCAAAATGCTATGGATGAGATCATGAAAGATGGTTGTCATAGCTCTTTGATAGGTAGCCCCAGCATTCTTTAGGCCAAAAGGTATCATGTTGTAGCAAAAGGTTCCCCAAGGGGTAGTGAATGATGTCTTATGTTGATCCTCTTCTAGAATCTTGATTTGGTTATATCCATAAAATCCATCCATGAGGGACAAAATTTTATGTCCAGCTGTAAGATCTACAATCATATCTATGTTGGGCAAGGGAAAATCATCTTTTGGACAAGCTTTGTTAAGATCTCTGAAATCAATGCAGATTTAGATGTCACCAGAAGGCTTAGTGACGGGGACCATGTTGGAGATCCACTATGAATAGTTGATAGGTCGGATAACCTTAGCAACTAACATTCTTTCTAACTCAGCTTTGACCAGTAATGCCACCTCGAGGTGCATTTTTCTAAGCTTTTGTCTGACGGGCTTGATCTGTGGATTGACTATAAGATGACAAACTACAAGCTTTGGATCAAGCCTTGGCATGTCTTGATATGACCATGCAAATTGTCCAATGTTCTCTCTTAAGACCTCAAAGAGGAGATCAACTTGGTCTTGTAATAGGGATGCAGCAATGTGAACAAGCCTAGGGATCTCTGAAGAACCGATGTTGACTTCCCTAGTATCCTCAATTAGAATAGAAGATATCTCTGGTCGATTATCTTGAGGAGGTAATGCTAAATCCTCATGTTCTGCTTGTGGCTATGGATGTTCTTGCTAAGGGGTTCTCTTCACTACCTTAGCTAGTCTCAGATTCACCCTAGTTCAAGTTTTGGGTGTATCGAAACTAGGTTGGGGATTTTCTCCAAAATACCCCTTGGGATCTAGCTTGTAGATATAGGCAGAATCTGGCTTTGTTTTCTTGTGAGGTGTTTCAGCTCCCATGAATCTTAGAAGTGCTTCCTCTGATGTTAACTCATCAATGTGTATGATGCTTGGTTGGTCCCAATCTATGAGTTGTGGATGGGCGAGTGGTAGGTCAATGAGGTGGATGGATAGTTCTTGGAGAACAGAGTCTTCAAGGGAGATTTGGTCTAGGATATTTTCATAAGCTCTCTTTTCAACTTCCTCAAGAATTTCTTCAATTTTGACAAGGTCACGGTGAATGTTCAAAAAAGTGTGACCGTTCGTATTGGTATCCTCAGTTGTGGGTATGCCAAAGCCAAGACCTAACTTCGATTCCCACTTGTGTATGTCGATGGGGCACTGCATGCCTCTTTCTTCTGGTCCTAGACCACCACCTTGATAGTTCCATTTGTTAGTGATGAGCTTATGTTCTTGGGGATACTTCTGGCTGAAGTGATCAAGGTGTGCCTAATTCCTTTGAGGTGCATCCTTATGTAACCAATTATTGATATCTGGAGTGAGCTCCTCATGAAGAGATATTTTCAAGGATACAAAGGTTGTTGGGCCAAACTATTTGTATCGAGGAGGTGGAATCTCCTTAGCTTTGTGATATGTTGGTCATCCATGGGCATGTGGATCAAGTGGGAGTGCCCCGACAATAAATGCATCCGTCAGACTATACTCTCTACAGCCCTTGTTATTGATCTTTACGGTAGACAAGGTAGAGGCGAGGATGGTTTTTGGATCATTACAAGTGTGGGATGAGATGGCAATGGATGTGTTGATATCAATTCTAGGGCAATGGTTTGAATATGAAGCTTCAACCGCATTGCAGTAAGCAAAGGGTTTTGGATCGGCATGGATGGTTACCTCAATGCCTTGATGCAAAAATTTGATGCACTGATGGTAAGTGGATGGAACGGCTTTCATGGCATGAATCCATGGGCGACTGAGGAGGATGTTGAATGGTAGGTTTAGATCAATAACATGACAGAGTGTTTCTTGGATGACTGGCCCAACCTTGATTGGCAAAAAAATAGTTCCTTCTATGGTTCTTTGCAAGTTGTCATAAGCTTTGATGGTGATAACCTCACTGATGATATCTGCCTCAGTATACCTAGCTTGTTTTATGAATTTTAGGGTGCAAATATTCAAGGCTGATCCATTATCTATCATTAATCTTTTTACGGCAAAATTGGATACAATGATGGCTATGCGAAGCAGAAGAGTGTGATCTAGCTCGACCACGGGTATGTCTGTGGGTTTGAACGATAGGGCACATGAGGATGAAAGGTGTCCAACAAGATTACAAAAATCAGTAGCATTGATATCAAAAGGGACATGAGATTCTATGAGAGTACTGTCAAGGATGTTCTTGTACATAGGACTAGTGAGAAGAAGGTCTAAAATGGAGATTTTGGCTGGCATGTTCCCAAGGTGTTCCAAGATATTGTACTGGATTTTTGATGGAGCTGATGGTACTGGTGAAACAGGTGGGCCTGTGATGTTAAATTGAGCTCTTCAAGTGGTGACTGCACACTCATTATTTGGTCCTTGGATATTGATAACATTGATAGAAGGCTCTTTCTCAGATATACAACCTATAAGGCTACCATAGTCTATATACGATGAAGTGTGGTCATTGTTCTTCCCATGCTGTTGGTTTGGCTGACGGTTGTTGGTGTTGTTGTTGTTGGTTTGGATAGGTGCTTTTCCAAGATTTTGATTGTTGTGAGGAGGAAAATCATTTTGATAGATCTATAAGCCTGCATTGGGAGAGGTTTGGGCACCAACAGTGATTTCCTTCTAATCAATGAGGTCCTACACATAGTCTTTCAGTTTCATGCATCTGAGGGTAGTATGACCTTTTACCTTATGAAATTTTCAATACTCATTGTCTTTGTACCATGCAGCTTTGGATTGGCTTGGGTCAAGTTGCTGGTTAGGAGGAAATTTGATGAGGTTTTCCTTGACTAATTTCTCAAAAATGACATCCAATGGCTCACCAAGGGGTGTATAGTTTCTAGGTGTAGGTTGGAATCTGGGCTTTTATCCTGCAACTACATTGATGGCATTAGCCTGATTGCTAGACCTTTGGAAGTTGGGTCTTGGATTGTGGTTTTGATAGCTTGTTGATTTTTTGGTTGATATGGTGGGTTGGACTGGTTGTGAGAAGGACCAACAATATTCACATGTCTGGTGTCAGTGACACCATCTGTTGCAACGTGCTTGTTTTTGTTCCAATATCTAGACTTGTCATTGGAATGTGATTGATTTTGGTTGGCCTCTTTGTAAATCTTGACCACACAATCTTTAATGAGTCCTTGCTCAAGGATCATTCCTTTCTCTTTGATATCTTTATAGGTCTGCAAATAGTTCATGGTCATGTGGTGAGCCAAGCTGGGATGGGCATTATCAATAAACATTTTCACCACATGGCGCTCTGGCAAGGTGTAGGATATGCAGGTGGTAAGGGTTTGCCATCTTTTTAGGTATTCAGCAAGGCTTTCTCCACCTTTTTGCTTAGTGTGGATAAGGTCAACTATTAATAGCTCTATTTCAACAAGATGGGCATATTGGGCTACAAATGCCTTAGATAATTCAGCAAAGTTTTTAATTGTGCCATAGGGGATTCTGTAAAACCATTCAAGAGCTGGTCCAGCCAAGCTTTTGGGAAAAAGGCACAAGAGGAAGACATTATTGTATGCCACATCCTGGCAGTGCATGTAAATTTTTTTGATATGTGTGACAGGGTCTCCTTTTCCTCTAAATTTGTCAAATTTGGGTACCTCAAAGTGTTTTGGAAATGGTGTCATGGTAATGGCTCTGTCAAATGGGTAAGGACACACATTCTCAAACTTGAATGTCTTTGGATCATTCCCTTCTTGGATGGCTTTCAGAGCTGTCTTCATTTGCTCCCATTCTGAATTGATGGGTGATGGCTGGGGTGCCCCCAATGTAGGAGTGCCTTGAGGTAGGTATGCACTAGATGGGGCCACTAAATATGAATGGCTATGAGGGATTTGCTGATAGGGATTGTACATTGTTTGGGCAGCTACATGGTGGATGACGGGTTGTTGAGGGGGATGTAGCACATATTGATGCATGTGCTGCGAGGCTTGCTATTGATATGGGATTTGAGGTTGGGATTGAGGAACATAAGCTGGCTATGTGATAAATGAATTGCTTTGTGGAGGTAAGGTATAAGATGGTTGTGAAGCTTGGGGAAAGGATCAGGGGGCTTGTGGGGTTTGACCAAGGTATGCGGGTTGCGCCCCCATTTGGGATGGTACCTGTAAATAATTGGTGGTTGGTTGGATTGGTGGGTTACCTCCTAGAAGTGGCATTGAAAAGTAGTTGGTAATAGTATGTAATGGATTAGTTGGTGGTGGAGGTGGTGGGATTTGAAATGTAGGAAATGGAATTGATGGGGTTTGATAGCTTGGCGGCTGGATTTGGAAGCTTGGTAGAGTGGTGGTGGGAGCTTGGGTCACTTGAGAGCTAGGCAGAACATTGGTAGTAGCTTGTGGGGTTTTATAGCTTTGCAGAGTGAGGGTAGTAGCTTGTGGATTTGTGGATGATGGCACTAAGCTTCCAAGACCTAATGGAAATGATGGGATTGTGCTTTGGGCTATGGTGAACAAGCTAGGGGTGATGAAAGGTTGATTACTTGGCCCCATGGGTGGCATCCCTGTTGTATATTGCTGAGGCTGGCCAAAGATGCTAGCACTAATTTGGGAGATGGGTGGATTTGGAAGGCTAGGTTGGGGAGCAGCAGCAACAATAGTGAAGGGCGTGAACGGTGAGGTGTTTTGGGTAAAGGGGGTTTGGAGCAGAGAGGTATGAACCAAGGATGGAGTGGTGGTGGCTAGGTTGGCTTGCGGCATGGAGATTTCAACTTGGGTGGATGATTGTATGTTTGGGTATGTTGAATCATATGGATTAGCTGGAGGTTCTTCTTTTGGCATATATTGAGGATAATTTGGATCATAAGAGCCTATGGGTGGTGGCAGCTACCCAAACAATGGGTGAAATGGATCTGATAATGGAGGGGGTCGTCCAAAGTCAAAGGTTCCTACATTGTCCCTTCGAAAATTAGCCATGATTTTTTCTTTGTTCTTGTCTATAATGGCGTTTTCCAATACTGCATTTCCTGGTTGGTTCATGAAAGCTTCAATGTCAGTAGTTGATGGCATAGCTTTCTCTAGGCTGAAGGATGGCTGAGTGCTCAAGGGGGGTGAGGCTATTTGATCCAAATTATAGGGCTCCATTGTTTCTTTCTTCTTGGCTAAGCGAGTGACGGGTGTCATGAAAAATGCTCCTAGGGATGAGATGCAACAAATGCTAGTGGATGCAAAAGGGGGAAGGCTTTTCTATGCAAATGATTTCCTAGGTTGAGGAAAAGCTATATGAAAAAACCTAAGGAGGATTTGGTTTGGGATTCTAAATTCAAAGATATGTTGCCAAAGAACAAAAGGTCTGCTTTCCTATGTGCAAGCTTGGTGGTGATTGTGTCAACTTAAGGATAGACTGATGATCCTTTAGGAAGAACACAAGATTGACCACTTGTGGATCCCAACCTTTTAGCTCAAGGTGATGAGGGATAACAAGTGGCAAAGCTAGATTACCCTAGACAAAGCTTTGTCAAATGGGATAACCTTGGTGAGATTGGTGGTTTTGAAAGTTTTAGGAATGGCAAACTTTTAGCAAGGTGACCACAATTTTGAAAGCTTAGATGTGCAGTTTTTGGATTGCTGGCTAGATGGTTTGATTCTAAATGAGATGGATGAGCTAATAATGCTTAAGGGGATAACCTAAGATGGCTGGCTTTTCTATAAAGATGACTCTAAAGTGAAGCTTATCCAAGAATATGTGGAGAAACAAGGGTGTCTAATCATAGAAATCATGCCTAGTTGGTAAGGCATAAGCAGGATTAACTCTTGGATGTTGGCTAAATTTGATGGTGCACTCTAACCAAGCCTCTTGAAGTGCTTCGTCAGCAACTTTTTCCTCTACTTTGTGGATTTTGGCAATTCATGGGCTTGGTGTTATTTCTTTTCTCTTGGCTGAAAGTTCTTGGTATGCCTGAGATGGCTTGAGTTTAACTTTGTGAAACTTTTGTTTGGGTTTGGGTTGCTCTAACATGAATTCTTGAATCTTCTTGGCTTTGAGAGACCTGGATTATTTTTCTTCAACTTGTTCAACTTCTGGAATAGGCAGTGACTATGCTAAGTGTACCCTAAGCTAGGATTGACCAAGTTTGGCAAACATTCATTCAATAAGTAAAAGACCAAGCAATAGATAGAAACAACTAGATAGAAGTTTTGATTCCCAGAATGTGATACTTGCGCCAAGGAATGTGTGTGTTCTACAAATTTTTTGATCAGTCACTTCAAGCACATTAACATCCTAGATGGTTGTCTACAAGGCTGAGCGTTGGTTTAGTTAGGGAGTCCTCGATATACCCAAGGTACGTGAGGCCCAAATCCGTAGATGAAACCAAAAAGATGTCACACAGTCGAGAGGAGCGGTAACCCACTTCTCCTCTTTCACTTATCAAGGGTATAAATTTCCTTGAGGCTTAGCCCGAGTGACAAAATCTTGATCCCAAGAGAGGTGTCTTTCGATTCACCTCTCAGTTCTTATACTCCACCAGAATGCGGGAGTTGAGGTCATCCAAGGGGTTATGAAATCCCCAAGCAGGCCTCCTAAAAAGAAACAAGGTTTTGGATCCTAATCTTATGCACCCAAGATGGCCTTGAAAGATGACAAGGGGAGAGAAGACTTGGATGACCTTGGGATAAAAAAAAACACACTTGTTCTTTTACCAACTAGCTCTTATGTGTGCTAATCTAGACTTTGCAAGAACTCATGTTTAAGAGACAATGTTCAATTTCAACTTGAAGCACCAACAAAAGTAAATTGATCAAAGAATGCAAACAAGAAGAAGGGTTAGGGTCAACAAAAGCAAACTCACACACTCGAAGGCCCTCCACGTCAAGTATTGATTAATTTTCTTTAAAGCATTCAAGAGTTGGTGTGATTTTGTTTTAAGCCCAAAGCAAAGATGTGTGAGACTCAATTTGTCAAGTGTGCGCCCGGAGGCCCTCCACGTCAATAGTTGTTCAATTTTAGTACCCAAATGAAGTGTGATCAATTTAATCTAGATTTTTGGTCATTTAAGAATTTTGATAAAGTTAAAGCAAACGTTCAAAGACCAAGTGAGTGAGTTAGATTGTGGAACATTTAACACCTTTTTCAAGTAGACCCATCCCCATGAATGGCACTAAGATTGCAACCAATGGTTAATATTTGATGGGTGATTAGAAAAGAGGTGAGTCCAAGGAACTACTCAAATTTATTTTTGCAAATTTGTGTTGAACTTAACGAAGTTTCTTAAATGTCCAAAAATCAAACTTTGCCTAAATTGCACGTGGAAAAGAGATTTGTTTTGTTCAATTTTAAAAGCTCCAAATTAAGTGTTTGATATTGCAATGGTTAATTGATCCTTGGAATTCAAGATTGGATTTTTTATTTTAATCATGCATTCAAGAAAAATTTAATTTTAATCCATGGCATTCAAGAGTGTGTTTAGCAACATGCATTCAAAGACAAGTGATTAAACATTCAAGTTTTTTCCTTTGAGCATTCAAGATTGAGATTTTGTGTGTTGTTTTAAGAACTTTGAAGTGCTTTGTTTTAACCTTAGATCATTCAAGATTGTTTTTGGACTCAAAAATGAAAATGACTCTTTGGACTTTGCTTTTCATTCAAGATTTTGTGTTCTAGTTTACATGTTTTAAGCCCAAAAATGATATTTCTAGATTGTTTTGATGCATGAAAAACCTAAGAAACATTCAAGATTTTGCAACAAGACATTTTTTTAAAACAAATAACAAAACTTTTAGGACAATTTTTGGCAACCATTTAGGACCCTTAGTTTTCATGAGATTTTTAAAAGAACTTTAAAATATTTGCAAATGAGGTTCATTTTATCCTTGATTGATGCTTTGAGTTTGATTTAGATTTTAGTGTACACTTAGTGTTGATTTTGAACCTTTTGAAATGGAAACTTGAAGTTCTTTTTAAATTTCCAAAAATGAAGTGTTCCTAACTTTGCATGAATGCATCTAAAACCTTGATGTTGCAAGGATGCAAATGATTAGATTGGTTTAGTTTCACTTGTTAAAATATTTTTTCTTTTTTGCAAATTTTTAATTTTTTAATGGATTTAAGTATGATTTGGGGGTTCATTTTAAGCACTAAAAAGAAGTGTGTATGACTTTGCTTCCTTAAAAAAAAAAATGGCCAAGATCTCCCACAAGAAGAAGAAGAAGAAGTAGATGGAATAAGAAGAATATAGACAAGAAGAGCAAGAAAAATTCCAAGTGCTTTGTCCACCTATAAGCTTGAAAAATCTGCAAATGCTATGAGATAGACTATGAGTTCCTTTGTCTTCTTCATGCTCATGTGGACCTACAAAACCAATTTATAAAATCCTACCAATCACAAAAACAAGAAAAATTATCCAAAATCAGCAAATGACATACAAAACTTGACTAAAAAAGCTAATGAAGATGACCCATGCGGGGTCCCACCGGACGTGCCAAAATGTATATGAGCAATGTTAGTATGCTAATAGAAACCAAATTTAAATAAAGCTTCTACAAAATAAAAAAAATTCATAAACTTCAAGATAGACTAAGATGAGCTCTCAATTGGGAATATGAGCCATTAATGGGCTCTCTCAATAAGAAGCTCTCTTGTTGAGTGGCTTTGTCTAAATAGATAGGATATATGCTCAAGCTTATGCTTCAAAAAGGGCTTCAAATGGAGTTGGAATTTGGGTGTGAGTGTATGGTTTTGATGTAAAATGGCTTCTCAAAATGGCATTATGACTTTACTTCATGGATTGTGTTATTTTGCAAAGGGAAAGGATCCAATTTATAGGCAAGAGGCTTGAGGGACTGAGGGCTAAGATGCAAGAATGGAGAAAAGCTCATGGAGGGCTCAGATTGCATGAGAAGAGAGCACATGGATTGTGCTTCCTTACAGCCAATCAAAGAGTGACACATGTCACATGGTGAGAGGATGGAGGAAAGGTGAAGGATGAGTCAACAAAGGAGGCTCAAGAGATAAAATCTTCATAAAGACCCTCATAATGGCTTGTAAGAGCAATAAAAGGGCTTGGAAGAGTCATTTATGGCCTAGTGGACTTCATAAAGTTTTATGGTTGAGATATTTTGAGGGAGATGAGAGAAATTTCGACTTGGACTTGATTAGGAAGGTTTTAAGCTTGCTTAGGCTTGTGCAAATTATTAGAGGATGGATTAAGATGGTTTAGGATTATCTTAGGGATAGGCAAGTGGATGGCATTTAATGAGGGTGGGTGAAGGAGGAGATAGTTTTTAACTTTGGCTTGGGTTAGCAAGACTTAACCCATATTTAGGGAATGTGACAAGGTTAGGAGGGGATTAGGATTAAGTTTAAAGACATCTTCTAGAAGAGTCTAGACTTTGGATGAGGATAAAGACTTTCTAGAAGACTCTAGAACTTCCTAGGATAAGATTTTATGAAATCAATAAAGTTTTATTTATTTCAAGGGTTTGGGTTGAGGAGATATTTATTAAAATATTTTTAATAAACATGAGGATTAATATTTAATCTTAATTAAATATTTTGAGTTGGGATTAGGGGTAGGAAATGATGGGATTAGCCTTTAATTAAAATTAAAGAAGGATTAGAAGATTTTGGAAGAGGTTATTGGTCTCAAGAAGATTGGCCAAGTTTTGAGCAAAAAATAATTTTTTTATTTATTTTGGGTTTTTTGGTCAATTTATTAATTAAATAATTAATAAATAAGGAAATAATGTTTAAATAAGATTTAAACATTTTTGGGAGGACTTCCTTAATTAAATATTTTTAATTAAGATAAAGGGATTTAATGGCATAAAAATTAATTAATTAATGATGATGTCATCAGAGATTTTTCAAAAAATAAAAATACTTTATTTTCTAAAGGATTTTTAGGTGTCTACAGATAGTACTGGCTTCGATTTTTAAGCCTTCAAGAGGTTCTTGACTTAATACAGCTCCTATTTTACTACCACTAGCATCATACTCAACTTGAAATACCTTATTGAAATCAGGCAATACCAAGATAGGCAATTTAACAACCTTTTGTTTCAAAGTCTCAAAATTCTTATTAGCTCCATGTGTCCACTTGAATTCCTTTTTATCTCCTTTCATTGTTTCAATCATAGCATTACAAACAACACTAAAATTCTTTATAAACTTTCTATAAAAACTAGCCAAACCATGTAATGATCTTACCTCAGCCACATTCTTAGGTGTAGGCCATTCCAAAATTTCTTTAACCTTCTTAGGATCCATATTCAAACCATTAGCTGAATTAACAAATCCCAAATGCACAATCTCCTCTTGCATAAAAGAACACTTCTTCAAATTAATCAATAACTTCTCCTCTTTCAATCTTTGTAAGACTTGTCTAATATGCTCAAGATGTTTTTCCTTAGTCTTACTAAATATCAAAATGTCATCCAAATAAAAAATCACAAACTTACCCAAAAATCTTTTCGAAACTTCATTCTTCAATCTCATGAAAGTTCTAGGTGCATTAGTCAAACCAAAAGGCATAACCAACCATTCATACAAACCATCTTTTCTCTTGATAGTAGTTTTTCACTCATCACTTTTTTTAATTTTGATCTGATGATAGACACTTTTCGAATCAATCTCGGTAAAATACTTTGCTCCACTCAAATAATCCATTATGTCACCCATCCTTGGCATAGGAAACCTATATTTCACTATGATCTTGTTAATAGCTTTGGAATCAGTATACATTCTCCATTCTCCATTCTTCTTAGGTGCTAATACAATAGGTACAACACATGGACTCAAACTTTCTTTGACCAATCCTTTCTCCAATAATTCATGCACTTGTCTATTAAGTTCTTCATTCTATATAGGTGTCAATCTATATGATTCTTCATTTGAAAAAATAGCTCTAGGAATCAGATCCATACAAAAACTTATACTTCTTACTAGAGGTAAACCATTAGGAATATCCTTAGCAACAATATCCTTATACTCATTCAACAATTCTATAATTTCTTCTAGTACTTTGTTACTACTATCTGCAATTACTCAGTCATTACTAGCTTCTACTACTTGGTCATTACTACCAATTCTTTGTCCTTTAGGAACTATAGAAAAAAAAACTTGATTCTTCTTTACTTTGTTTTCAAATTGTTTTCCATTAACCATGCAAACTTTTATTGTAGTACAACTAACCTTATCTGGACTTTCAATCAAAGGTAGTAATATTTGCTTCTTCCCATTTACCCAAAGAGTATATTTTTTTAATCTTCCATCACATATAGCATATCTATCATATTGCCAAGGTCTAAACAACAAAATATAACAACAATCCATTAGCATAATATCACACAATACTTCATCAAATTTAATTTTCAATGAACTTCACAAGGCATTGCTTACTTACCAATATCTTATGCTCATCCTTGATCCATGAAGCATGATAGGGTTTGAGATGTTTCAGCCTCTACAACTACAACTTTGTAACTAATTCTTTCGATGCCAAATTTGTAGAACTTCTACTATAAATGATCACTTTGCAACATTTTCCAGCCATCTTACATCTAGTTTTATAAAAATTTCTCTTTAAAATAAGTTCCTCATCACTTCCCTTATTACATAAGGTTCTTCTTACCATCAAATTTTCTCCATCCTTAGGTCCACTTGTGAACTCTCAATGTCTCCTTGAATCACAATATTTCTATTATTCTTCCTACTTTCAGAGGATCTACATTCAAAAGATTTATGCCATTCTTTACCACATCTAAAACAATTACCATGAAAACCACATATAGAATAAGAATTACCTCTTTCTTAGTAAGAACCAGTACCTCTTGGGTAAGAATCACCACCTTTCCACTCAATCTTTCCTTTATCATCATTCTTCCATTCAAATTTACCCTTATCTTGCACAAAATTATCAGATTTTCCACCTTCTCCATAGGATCTACCTCTGCCTCTCTGGAATCTACCACCTCTACCTCTTTGTCTTTGTTCATGCTTCTTTGTCAAGATCTCCTCAGCCTTGAAGGCATATTGATATGCTTCTTCTACGCTTTCCAACTTCACAAAAGTTGTTTCATCTTGAATTCTAAATCTCAATCCATTTATGTACGTTGTAATTTTCTCAACATCATCATCCACATGTCTAGATCTAATGTCCAATCTATAGAATTCCTTAGTATACTCCTTCACACTCATGTCTCTTTGCCTCAAATTTTGCATCTTTCTCAACAAGTTAACTTGGTAATTAGCAGGGAGGAATTTTTTCTTTACCTTGTTGATCATCTTCACCCAATTTTTGATCTTCTCCTTTCCTCTCCTTTTTCTATTAGTTTGTAAATGCTCCTAGTATAGTGAAACATGACCTGTCAACCTTGTAACCATAATTTTCACCTTCCTATTATCAAGAGTGATTTCATACTCAAAGAACTTCTCCATTTTAGAGATCCAATCCAACACAACATTGGTATCCAATTTTTCATCATAAGGAACAAATTCTACAATAGGCTTTGAATTTTCCCTAGATAATACTCTCAACAACCTTTCTTAATCTTGATCTTCTTCAGGTTCTAGATTAGGGTTTGGTTCTACTGCTTCATCATCACTTACATTGTCAAGATGTGCTGCTCTCCTTTGGGCTATCTCCACAACTTCTAATCTAGTTGCAATCTATCTTAATGTATCCAATATTGCATTATCAACATTTCCTCTACCTTGAACCATCTTTACAAATCAGGTTCCTCAAGATCATAACCCTCTAAAAGTTATAGGTCAAATTCATAGATCTACTACTCCAAAACCAAATCCACTTAGGGTTTTACATGATCCAATCACCACAAGGACAAACCTTGATCTTTGATACAACCTGATGCAAGGAGGGAATAGAATCACTAGGGCCAATGGCACACCCAACTATTTGAACCACCCTGCAAGAGTTAACACAGTGAAATACAAACACAGAAAGAGAACATAACCATAGAGAGGAAACAAGATACTTTTATTGATTCAACAAATGATCAACATACATGCCCAGCTAAAAGGCCTTCTAGGTTACAACTAATTACAATTCATTCATAGTCCACAATGATCCTACTTCACATTCTTTCCTCTCCCCTTTCTAAATTCTACTAATCTATAAAAAACTCAATCCTAGACCTCCTTAAATACTTGCCAAAATAGCTTACAAAAGATTTTAGAACATAGGAAGGCCAAAAGTCAGCCTAATGCAATGTCAACTAATAAACCCTTACATAAGTCAACTCACATCAGATATTACTACCTATACTAGAATTAAATATGAGAAAGGTTGGCCCAAAGTGGAACCAAACACAAACTACTTGGCAAATGAAAGCTTTTCCAAAACAAGCACTTGGCATCCACACAAGCTCGACATCCAAAGAATCACTCGACAACAACTAAGAACTCAACATTCTCCAATGCTCAGCAATCACAAATAGCTTAGCAACCAAAGGACCACTCAACAACCAAAGGAACACTTAGCAACCAAAGGATCACTCAGCAATCAAAGGGTCACTCCACAATCAAAGGGTCACTTGACAGCCAAAGGAATCACTCGGTAGAAACTAAGAACTTGGAAACAACTAAAAAACTAGCATTTGGCAATGAATGGAACTCAATAGAAACTAGTAGAATGAACAATAGTGTAGGATTAAAAGGCAACCCAAGATGCTCCTACATCAATATTACAATCCACATCTAAGATTAAACAAGCCAACTCCCATGGATTGAAGCTCGCAAAAATAATTTTCAAAGTCTTCCCAATAAATAGGAACACATTACTGAAAACCACAAAAATAGTTCTAACTCCAATACAGTCACTCCAATCCTTAAGAACACATCGGGAAAGGTCCAAAAATATGTGTCAAACATAAACCTAACTAATTAGAACATAAGGTCCACAAAATCTAAGCCTGATACTCCTACATGATTTCCCACTACCTCAGGATGCTCCTGCATCACAAATTTATTACCACTACTCCAAATATTAAAGTTCATCCCATTGCATGTCCAAAACCTTCCCTATGTTGGTATGTGGGTTGGATGTGATAGATAATACACATTTTTACCAGTACTATGGGTTGGTCTATAGATTTACTAGTTTTTAGCCACCTCTTTCAAATCTAGATCATTTTGTTACAAATTCTTAGAGATCATTTGCCTTTTGTAATGTTGAGCTCTTCCATTATGAAAAGAGTGTTTTTTAATACATCTTGTACTTTGAAAGGAGAATGTATTATTTTTTTTAGAAAACTATAGTTTGGAGGAATCACCCTTTCTCTCCTAAAAACTAGACAATCTCCTTTAACGCTAGTGTGACTTCATCTTCCCAATCCACCCCTTCAATTTTTGGAAAATGATTCCTTTAAGGCCATAGAAAATTGTATAGATTGGTCTATAAGGGTTGTTTCAAGTTGGTTATTCTTAATAAATGAAATGTTCACTTATTCTAACTTTTCTTTGAATTAATATATTTTACTATAAAAGGAAGCATGAGCATGTTAACCTATGGTACAAATAATAGATGCTAGATACTATTAAACAAAATATTAAAAAAACCTAGTGCCAAACATCCAATGAGACACCAACTATGGTCTACCTTTATAAATAAATAAAGGTCCAAATGTAGAAAAATCACTAGCCATGGTCCACTACTAAGGATCATTATAGGAGAAGTTGTTGACATTTTAGTCAAATTTTCTTATTAATAACACACACACACACACACACTTAATCAGATGATTAGCATCTAATGAGCTTATCTTGTAGTCTATAGTGTTAACCAAGTAATTCATGCTATACTAAGTTCTTTAGTTGCTACTGAGTTCTAGGAACAATATTCAGTTCACACTGAGTAGTATCTACCAAGTTGATGATTATCAGTGTAAACCAAGTTTCATAGTGTTTCCCAAGTTTCTTAGTGAAAACTGAGTTTTCTAGTGATTATCGAGTTTGCAGCTTCAACAATGTGAATCTAGTGTTGACTAAGTTATATAATGTCAACCAAGTGATTCAGTTTATACTAAGCTTGCATTCGTAGTGTTGACTAAGCTATGTAGTGTCAACCAAGTGATTTGGATTATATGCCAAGTTTTGTAGTGTTCATCGAGTCACTAGTGCAGACCAAGTTCAAACTACTTGGAAGTGATTAATGAGTCGAGCTTCTACATCTACTAAGTGCATGATGATGGAAAGCATTAGTAATGGTTGTTGAGTATCAAAACCTCACTGAATTTGTCTCCAGAACCTAAGTACCTACAAATGGGCAGACTTTGTGTCTTTTGGTGAAACTTGTATTGCAACAAACTTTGATGAATTGTAAAATGTATTGGTATATATATAATATATTGTATTTGCTTCCAATATATGTAATTTATGAATATAGTTTTTGATACAATTGATTAATCATGTATTGTCTTTGATGTTACACAAATGTCATATCATTATTAGTTAGTATATGTCGAGTTCACTCAAGTAGTGAAGACAATTTTTTGTGTCTACCAAGAATTCCTGTGGTTACCTAGTTTAGAAGGTAGTGTCTACCAAGTTCACTTGACCATCAAAGGAAAAGTATGCAAAAAGTAAGTGTTAACCGAGCTCACTTTGGTAATGAAGGAAAGTTGGATGGAACTAGTGCTAACTGAGCTCACTCAATTGCCAAAGGATTTTTGTGAATTCACAGCATTAACTGAGCTTCTATTGGTTAACAAAAAAAATCATTTCTGAGTTAGTTTCTATTGAGCTAGGTTTTCTAACAAAGGATTTTCTTATTTTGGTATATTAAGCTTAATT
Source organism: Cupressus sempervirens (assembly GCA_028749045.1). Lineage (NCBI taxonomy): Eukaryota > Viridiplantae > Streptophyta > Pinopsida > Cupressales > Cupressaceae > Cupressus > Cupressus sempervirens. The sequence goes on from CM053788.1 coordinate 648,819,413, forward strand.
GATTTATCTATTGATTCTAGCCAACTAAGGTGATGAATATTAATTATTCTAAGTTGTATTTGAGCCAACTTGACAAAGTGGAAGATATAAGTATAAGGTCAAGTTTTGATTTCAAAGTGTGATGACGTAGATGTAAGAAGCATGAATATGTTATTGAAGATGAGAAAAGGAAGCAAATTTGAAGGATAAGTAGAATATCCTAGTGAAGCAAAAAAGTTATATTCAATCAGGAAGGATCAAGTACAAGCTAGAATAGAGATCTGTAATCAACAATTCAGTTGCATTCAAATTAGGTCATCTCATTGTTACTCTCTAACCATTGTAATAGTGATCTAAATCTCTTAACAGAGTTGGCTTAACAACTATTTTCAAATCCTCTAACAAGGTGGCAATTCTATTGAGTTGTCTAAAGACCTCTAATAAGGCCACTCCTAATAGGGTGATTAAATCCTTTAATAGAGTCACACCTAATAGTTTGTTTTGTAACCTTTAATAGGGTTGGCTCCTAATAAAGCTCACTTTAGAAGAGTGAAAATAGTAACTAGTTGCAATTGGTAGTTTTTTCAAAATTGGATTTCAATGTTAAATCCTAGTGTCGAATGTGTTCATGCTATTTTCTTTTATGTTTTTGCAACTCAGTTAAAGTAATGGAAATCATTGATAACACCTAAAGTTTATATTTCAAGCATTTATTGAGTTACAACATTCTGTATGTGTTTACCGAGCTTCAACAATATTTAGTTTTTAGTTTATATTTTGTACTAACATCTAAGGGATCTAGGATTTATTTTAGTAGTAACTAATTCACTCATCCCCTCTCAGTTACTCTTATATTTCCAATAGTTGGTATCAAAGCTCTTGGTTCTTGTAGAGAAGGGTTCAAGGACCTAAGCTAAAGATCAAGATGTCTTATAGAAGAGAGATCACCAAGCTAAATAGAGACAATTTTACAGCATGGCAAGGACTTATGAGGTTACACTTGGCTACCATCAGTGACTTAGGATGAAAGTATCTTAATACTAAATACAAGACTCCTACTAGGACATTATCAATTGAAGATATTGCTGAAAAGAAGAATCATAACATCATGATGATTGATATTGCATCTGCTCTTAGTTATGCTGAATTTGATGAAGTCAAAGACTATAAGAAAACTTATGAGATGTTGGTCAACCTGAAAGATATATATGGAGGAGATGACAATGTAAGAAGAGATAAGGATAAAAGTCTTAGAGGTCATTTTGATCAAATGAGAATGAGAGAAAATGAGAACATTGCCAAATATGTGGAAATAATCAAAGCAAGTGTAAGTCCAATCAAAGAATCTAGAGGAGACATTCAAGATAAAGTAGTTTTAAGCAAGGTACTTAGAACTCTTCTTCCTATTTATTCAATTAGAGTATCTTCTATTCAAGAAATGAGATGTGATCTAAATAATAAAATATCTTTGGATGCTCTAGTTAGAAGATTGACAACTTTTGAGTTGGATAACTTTAATAACTATGTTCCTAGCTCAAAGGTTATTGAATCTGCTTTTAAAGCCAAACTCTCACTCAAAGAAAAAGGTAAGAAATCAAAATCTAATCAATTAGAAAGTGAAGAAGAAGGAATATTAAAAGAAATTTTAGATAGTAATCTTGATGTTATTGAAGCCCTACTTGCAAGAAAGTATTCCAAAGGTAGAGGAAAGTACAAAGGTAAAGTTCCTTTGATCTACTTTTCTTGTGAAGAATTTGGTCACATTGCTACTAGGTGTCCAAATAAGGAAATCAAAGATGAAAAGAAAATTAATAGGCACAAAGGTAAGAAGGATTCCAAGAACTACTAGAACTAGAAGGATAAAGGTAAGAAATCTTGTTTTATAGCTAAAGATTTTGATAACAGTGAAGATGAAATGGGGTATATTGTTGTGAAAGATGAATCTGATGATGAAGGAGATAAGATGACACTTATCTCTCATGTTAGCAAAAATAATATATGGATTATTGATAGTGGTTTTTCACATCATATAACTAGAGATAGGACAAAATCTGAGCACATGGAATATTATGATGGAGGTAATGTGAGATTTGGAAACAATGAACCTTGTAACATAAAAGGAAAAGGATGTATTTCATTGACTAAAGAATTTGTATGTAAAAATTATTATTGGGTTGAAGGACTAAAACATAATCTACTAAGTGTAGCATAGTTGAATAACATTGGATTCAAGGTAGAATTCATGAATGGATAGGCCAAACTACTAGATGGAAAGGGAAATCTGGTTGGATCTGGCAAGCAAACAAAAGGTAATCAATTTTATCTTGATCTTAGTGGTTGTTCATGTTTTGTTGCTCAAGTAGAAGAAAGTTGGTTATAGCACAAAAGGCTATGTCATGTAAACTTTGATAATCTTGTCAAGATAAACAAACATAAATGGGTAAGAGGTATTCCTAGCTTGAAGAAACTTGATATGGGTCTATTCAAGAATTGCCAAATTGGTAAGATGGCAAGACTAGTTTCAAAAGAAAAAACTATTAGTCATAAGAGGTCATGGAAATTGTTCATATAGACTTAGGTGAACCTATTGGAATAGAGAGTTATAATGGAGAAATTTTTTTCATTCTTTTTGTTGATGACTATTCTAGAATGATGATTGTAATGTATCTAAAATAAAAATCACAAGCTTTTGAAAAATTCAAGTGGTATCTAGCAAGAGTAAAAAAAGAAACTAGAAAGAGGTTGAAATGTTTCATATTAGATAGAGGTGGTGAATTCATCTCTAATGAATTCAATAATTTCTACATTGAAAGAGGAATCAAAAGACAAGTATCAACTCTTGGTACACCACAACAAAATATTATAGCTGAAAGAAGAAATAGATCTATCATGGATTGTGCAAGAACCCTAATGATTGAAAAGAATGTTTCTCTCAAATACTAGAAGAAAGCTATCAGCACTACAGTTCATACCTTAAATAGAGTACAATTGAAGAAATATTCAAACAAAACTCCTTATCAGCTATGGTATGGCTACAAACCTAATGTAAGTTACTTGAAAGTATTTAGCAGTAAATGTTATATCTTGAAAGAATCTAGAAAAATAAAAATTGGATGTAAAATGTGATGAAGGCATATTTCTAGGATACTCCTACAAAAGTAAAGAATACAAATGTTTGAACTTGTCTACTCATAAAATTATAGAAAGTGCACACGTTAGAATTGATGAATTTGCAAAAAGGACTGAAGAAGAAAGCAACAAGGAACCAGAAGATTATAGAAGATTTGTTTACTATAAAATTGATATCCTACCAAATCTATCTAAAAGAAAGGAAGCTTCATCTCCTAAGTCCATAAAATCTCCAATAGTTATCGAGTTGCAGATAGTGCAACTTGAGCTATAGTTAGAAGGACTTGAGTCACAATCAGAGGCTACTGAGCTAGTTCAAACTGAACCTAAAGGACCTAAGTCATAGACAAAAGGACCCGAGCTTGAAACTAAAATTAAAGATGAAGATGGTTGAACTCATTCAAAGCCCAAAGAGCCTATGTTAGCAAGATATGTTAGAAGGCATCATGCACCTGATCAGATCATTAGAGACAAATTTGATGAAAAAATGACAAGAAGAAAATTAAAAGGTACATGTTTACTTGCTGAATCTAAACCTAGAAGTGTTAAAGATGCTTTGGTTAATGAAAGTTGGATTGAAGAGATAGAGAAAATAGAAAAGAATAAAAATTGGACTCTTATTCCTAGACCCAAGGATAAAAATTTAATTGATACAAAGTGGGTGTTAAAAATAAGCTGAATGAAGATGGAAAAGTTTCAAGAAACAAAGCAAGATTTGTGCACAAAGGTTATTCTCAAGAAGAAGGTATTGATTATGGTGAAACTTTTTCTCCTATAGCAAGCCTAGAAGGTGTTAGAACTTTACTAGCATATGCAACACATAGAGGATTTAAATTATATCAAATGGATGTCAATTCTACATTCTTGAATGGAATTCTTGATGAAGTCTACATTGAACAACTAGAAGGTTTTGTAGATCCTTAAAAAAAGACATGGTTTGCAAGTTACACAAAGCATTAAATGGTCTCAAGTAAGCTCCCAGAGCTTGGTACAAAAGATTTCATAATCACTTGGTAGAGATTTTCTTTCAAAGGAAAATTGATAACAATAGTTTGTATATCAAGGAAGGACTAGACAAGAAGATTGTGTTGGAAGAAATATTTGTTGATGATACTCTATTTATAGGAAATGATGACTTGAGCAAAACATTTTAAAAAGAAATGAGTAAAGAATTTGAGATGTCTAGGCTTGGTGAGATAGAATTATTTGTTGGATTATTGATACAATAGAAAAAAAATGGTATCTACATCACTCAATCTAAGTATATCAAGGAAATACTGAAGAAGTTTGGAATGGAAGATTCAAGACTGGCTGGAACCCCTATGTCTACTGGACATAAGCTCTCCAAAAATGATGATTCCAAAGAAGTAGATTAGACCACATATATATCAATAATTAGAAAATTGTAGTATGTAGCACACACAAGGCCTGATATTGCTCTAGTAGTTGGAATACTGGCTAGATTCTTAGCAAATCCTAAGGAAAATAACATAATGGCAATCAAAGAATGATGAGATATCTGAAAAGTATTGAAGACCATGGCTTATGGTATAAAATTGGAGATAATTTAGACTTGAAAGTATTTACTAATGCTGATTGGATAGGAAGTATTGATGACAAAAAAAATACTACTGGAGGAGTATTCTTTCTTGGTAAAAGACTAATGTCTTCGACAAGCAAGAAGCAAAATTGTACATCTCAATCCATAGTAGAGGTAGAATATGTGATAGTATTAGTTAATTATTCTAACATTGTTTTGTTCAAACAATTGTTGGAAGGAATGAAGATAGAGATCAAGGATCCAATAATCATATATTGTGATAACACTAGTGAAATCAATATATCAAAGAATCCAGTGATGCATACTAAAACAAAGCACATTGCAATAAAATATCACTTCTTAAGAGAGTTAGTACAAGAGAAAGAAGCCAAATTAGAATATGTTAACACAGAGGAATATATTGTAGACATATTCACCAAACCATTACCTAAGGATGTATTTTTGTAACTAAGAAGTAAGCTAGGGGTCATTCCCCTATATAAAGTTCACTAAATGAAGTTTAGTGATGCACCAACTAGAACCTATTGAAGATAAATCAGTTGGTGTAGAATTAGCAAAGGCGTATTGCAAATGAATTAGTACTTAAGGTACATTGGTATTAATAGAATTGTTGTCTTTGGAATGTGTTGTGAAAGAGGGAGAAGTTTACTGTCTTATCTATGAAATTCCTGGAACCAAAATAAAGTAAGGAACAAAAAAGGGAGAAATTTTCCAAAGAAGGAGAAGTTTGTTGTAAGAGGGAAAAAGTTCCATAAATGAACTTGGCAGCAATTTTTGTAGATAGATATAGAATTTAGTAAAAGGAAGAGATGATATTGACATAGGGGCTTCTCAAAGATGAATCCAAAATTTCATTGTGTTATGACATGTTGTGTTTCCATTAATTCCAAAGAGGGAGATTGTTGCATACAATTGATTATTTGTGTATTGTCTTTGGTGTTACAAAAATTTCATATCATTATCGGTCACTATATGCCAAGCTCACTTGTTGAAGATAGTTTTCTATGTCTACTAGGCATTCTTGTGTTTACCTAGTTTAGAAGGAAGTGTCTACCAAGTTGACTTAGGCATCAAAGAAAAAGTATGTAGAAAGTGAGTGTTAACCGAGCTCACTCAAGTAATGAAGGAAAGTTGAATGGAACCAGTGCTAACTGAACTCACTCTATTGCCAAAGGATTTTTGTGAGTTTGTGGTGTTAACTAAGCTTCTATTGGTTAACAAAAGAATTTTTTTTTGAGTTAGTTTCTACCAAGTTGGGTCAGCTAATGAAGGATTTTCTTATTTTGGTATATTAAGCTTAATTGATTTATCTATTGATTCCATCCTACTAAGGTGATGAATATTAATTATTCTAAGTTGTATTTGAGCTAACTTGACAGAGTGGAAGATATAAGTATAATGTCAAGTTGTGATTTCAAAGTGTGATAATGTGAATGTAAGAAGCATGAATATGTTATTGAAGATGAGAAGAGGAAGTGTGTTTGAAGGATAAGAAGAATATCCTTGTGAAGCAAAAAATCTATATTTGATCAGGAAGGGTCAAGTATAAGCCAGAATAGAGATCTGTAATTAGCAATTCAGTTTCAATTAAATTCAGGTCATCTCATTGTTACTCTCTAACCATTGGAGCAGTGATGTAAATCTCTTAACAGAGTTGGCTTAACAATTATTTGCAAATCCTCTAACAAGGTGGTAGTTCTATTGAATTGTCTAAAGACTTCTAACAAGGCCATTTGTAATAGGGTGATTAAATCCTTTACCAATTTCATATCTAACAGTGTGTTTTGTAACCTTTAACAAGGTTGACTCCTAATAGGGCTCACTTCAAAAGAGTGAAAACAGTAACTAGTTGCAATTGGCAGTTTTTCCCAGATTGGGTTTCCACATTAAATCCTGAAGTCAAATGTGTTTATGCTATTTTATTTTATGTGTTTGAAACTTAGTTAAAGTAATGGTAATCACTAATAACATCTAAATTTTATATGTCAAGCATTTACTAAGTTACAACATTTTGTATGTGTTTACCTAGCTTCAACACTATTCAATTTTTAGTTTGTATTTTGTACTGACATCTAAGGGATCTATGATTAATTTTAATAGTAACCAATTCACCCCTCCCCTCTTAGTTACTTTGTTGGCTCTTGATTTAATAGTTTTAAAAAATAACCAAGAAACCAGACCAATACCTCTAAGGCTAGAAAATTCCTATGATGGATGCACTTGACTACAATCTTAGGCCAACTATAAGGCATAACTTCTTCACTTTAGGCTTTGCAAAGCCATGGTGGGTTAATCTTGACATTATAATACATGGTACCAATGAAAATGAACATATAATCTAAACCTATTAATAGCAAATGAAACCCTTATAATCTTTTGATATTTATGCAGTAACAATAGGAATGAAATAGCTATAAATCGTAACCTATGAACCCATAAGCTAAGTGAGGGTTAATTCTTTTTAGCCCACTACAAAACAAGTAGAATTGAACTAATTTTAATTAAAAATATTTATGCAAATGACCTTCATCATAGCTTGCATCTAATTTAGTGATTAGTGCCTTATCCATTGCAACATAGAGTGAGTACCAATAGGATGACCTAACTTGATTGCCTTACAATTAAGTTTGTCAACTGAAATTCCCAAATTCTATTCTTACTAGCATCCCCATTATACACTTAGAAACCCTATCATATCATTGAAGCATTTACTTAACTTCTTGAATTATAAGCAACAATAGATTTAATACACAACTCATCCAAGTTGCCTTAGATTCAATGAACCTTATTCATTTAATCATAAAATTAATAGCATATGAAGAATTAGGAGACAGAATAAGAGAACACAAATAATTCATTATGAATCCTCTTTTATATTCATCCTTGGAAATATTGAATAAATAAATTGGTAACACTAAATGCAACTCAAAATATATCACATGATCTGTCATCAATTTCCATTATCTTAGAGAAACAATACATGAAATGAAACTAGAAATCTACACAAGAGTGAATGTGTGGCCTTCATAGCTAGAGCTCTGCTCAATTAGACAAGAACCAAAACTAAAAACAACCTTGGTATCATAGTAGTGCTAAATTTCTTCAAAAATGGAACCCCTACAATAAATGAGAGAAAGAAAGATATAGAAGAGGATAAATTTCTAGATCTAATCTATATTTGACATGTGTCCACCTAGAAAACTTCCATCTCTAGATACAAAACATCTCTCTAATCTCTCTCTATAACTACATATCAAATCCTCAATCATTTTGGCTTCCAAAAGCATGAAATATCTCCAACATTTGATGGAAATCACAACTAATTGCAAAAGACAAAAAATCTCAGAGAAGTTCCATCAAAAAGAAAGAAAATTGTGAAATACTAGAAGAAAAATACATCATTATGCATCAAATTTTGAATAAACTAAGCCAACTAAGAAAATCAAATGCATCTCAACTAGATTATATAACTATATTGATGAAATTATTTCTTGGAACTGAACATCCCACTAAAAACACAAAACCCCCTGTACCATGCACCAGTAACCACTTGTGTAAAAACTAGCTCCAAAAATGGATAACTCATCTCTTCCTAATTCTAATGGTATATTGGAGGCCTATATGAGCTTATCAAAAGCTCCCTAAATCTTATTTTGAAAAATGTACCCCCTACAATGGCCTCTATAGATTAAATCTCATTTTTCAAAAATTTAAAATCTTCTAAAGTTTAGACTTTAGAATATATCTTTTTCAATTTAAAACATGTACAGACTCTTTGGAAAATATTTTTTTTAAATCAATTTTAAATTTTTTTGAATTTTCCTTCACCAAGCATCCGAGTCAAACATGCTTTGACTAAGCTACCACATGGCACATTTTGATTAGCTGAGGACTACACTACCATGTCACCATGGACTAGGGCCCACAACCATGTGGTGGCTTGGTACTTGCCTACTTCATTTAAACCTTGTACATCTCTGCAAAGTAGGGAAGCGCCATGGCACCACGTGTCCACTATGACATGTAGCACTTCTGCATGCTAATGTCATCACTTATTTGGCAAATTGGTTCAAAATTTATTGGCATTGCCTCCAGTTGGCCATCCACAGGCTTCACCACATAGGCCATGGCTTGCAAAAGCCCTTGTCTTAAAGACACTTCATGTTATATGTAGAGAAGTATTTAAACACTCAAAAAAAACTAGACACAACAAATGTGGGATATTTCAACTTTGATGATACCATCTGTTTCCTCTCTATTACACATGAAGCTCTGCTTGATCTATTAAAGACTCCCAACTCTGCCTTCCCCCTTTATATAGGAAGAATAATAGTTGATGCAGGAGGCATACTGAGTCTTTGTTTCTCATTTATTGAGTGAATTGCGACATCATTCCCACCAAAATGGGCCTAAAATTATATGGGTAGCCACCCATTAAGAGAGAGGGCGAAGCAGATGTTCTTGGTAGTAGTCAAGCTGGAGTAGAGGGGAAAATATATACTCCTCTACTGCTATTGTTCATACTAGCCTTTATTCCAAATAGGCCATTGACCGCCTCCCCTATTGTCATACCTTGTTATGCTCCTTCATTGCTATAGCTTCTTCTAATAGCACCTTTAATTTGTGATTAACTAGCCTCCCTTTGTCATTTCCCTTCAACACTAGAAGCTCCCTGACATTTCCTTCAAGATGCAGCTCCTCCTCATACACATCATGGTCTTCTTCTAATTGTGAGCACCAATCAATTGAATCCCCTCACTTTTTCATAAAAGGCTCTTTACATGCTTGTAGATGCATCATTTGGTTCACAATCTCCTTGGAATCTTGATGTTTAGCCTACTACTACTTGCAGCAATCTATTTAGTTGGAGAAGACTGCATGGATTGGCTAATTTTCTCCTACGTGCTCTCTCTTGTGCATAGGGCCACTCCTCTTATGTATGAATGCTTTGAGAAGCACCATGTCTCCAGCAAACCCAACAATAATTCACTATGCACCTGATGATAGTTTGGAAAGGAAACCCTGCCCCCTATCAACATAGCTGAGAAGGAGCTGAATAGAAGCATTTCCCATGTGCTCTAATGAGGCCTGAACTTCAAGATGGACTTGTTCAAAATTCAAAACCCAAAATATAGATCACAAAGTCCACTGCCTACACCCTTACAAGTGAGGGTTAGATTGTTTGATGAGGATAGTTGGTTTATTCACCATACAATAGTTGGGATGGGAAAATCCACTTATCAATTACAATTTCAAATGAATTATTATCTAAGGTCAAATGAATCGAATCACCAACATTCCCTCAACAAAGCATTATATATTCCTATTGCAAGCTAAGCCCCATTCTATTAAGCTACTCAATTATGCTAAGATGTCCAATATTTGGATCATGTAAAAGAAAAAACCTTTCATATTTTAGGGTTCTTTGTAATTATTTCATAACACAAACACATGAGTTATTTTTAGGCACCATCTGCTCAAGGGTTGTTTCTAATGTGAACTTTGACAAATGGCCCTTGGGATTCTCATTATTAGTTGACTGTCACTTTTATTATTTCTTTGCATACAATAACCATGTCAATTTGATTTTTTGTAATCATGTTCTCACATGCCAAATAGATTCATCCCTACTTCATTGGGGTGCTACTTCAACACTAGCATAGAGCTTACCAATGAAACTCAATAGGCGTTTGAATCTTTGGTGCACTCAATTTTCTTCTTTTTATTACATGTACAACCAATATATCTATTGGATTTTAAAAAGATTTTGCAAACATAATAGATTTATCAAATCACGATCATTCTTGGACCTAGTATCATTTCTCATTTTTAACACCTTATTAATATGAAAAAAATTAGTTAGGCCCCACAGTGGGTCAAACTATTAAAAATTTTGTTTTCAAATACTCGATCCTTCAAACTGATCCATTAAAAAATTGGTACTGATAAAAAACAAAATTGACAATTTGAAACATTGTTAAAATTCATTTCCACCTCTTTCTACAAATTATCAACTTCATGCTAGGAGGTCCTTTGACTGGCTTTAAAATTTGACAAAAGCAACTGACCAGGCTCTGAAATCAATGATATTGATTCTTTGTTCCACATTCTTGCACCTTGCCAAATATCATCTCATGAAGAATTCTCAGTCAAAATATATTGGCTACCAAAGTTTCCTTCTCAGAACTACTTGCAAGAAAACATGTCAGAATGTAATAAAACACATTTGGATTTGGCTCCGAAAATAGGGAAAACTAACACTTGAGGAAATGAATGTTGGGGCCTTGGTTCACTATCACGAGGAAAACATGAATATACAATTAGGGCTAATAAAAAATAATAGAATTCATTTGGCGAATGGTCAAAGTAGGCTACTCAAAATTTGCTGATTGGAAACAATGTCTGAAAAGTATTTTTTGCAAATGGAATTGACCTGGGAAAGTGTGCAGACAGATTCTTCAAGATTTGAAAAATGGCACACTTAAAGTATTTTAAGAGTATAACATAGTGGTATAATCCATTTGATCTCACCTATCATAGATTTTGGGTTATAAAATCATGAATAAGAGTACCAACTACTCTACATTTATTGACACCAATAAAAGGTTACAAATTGCATTTGAAATCACATTCGAAAACTTATCAAATGGATTCATCATTAACTCAAAATTGAAACATATAAAGTCTCTAACCTCTAAAATATAGTACAAAAGGAATTTTCTCATTTTGTTTAAATAGGTCAAAGTTATTACAAGTCAAATAGGGCCTTCTAGAATTTTGAACAATTCACATCAACATGACATCAGTAAATGACCAACTTTCAGGGATTCAAGACCTAGCCAAACTGATTTGAAATGAATCAAAATCTAAAAAATAGATTCTCTCATATGGACACTAAACACTCCCAAAGTGATGAGTCATGAAATAATACTGGGTGTAAGATATTCAATTGCATATAAGGCCTCTTGTCACTATTTGACACTTAGGCAAAAATGCAGATTTGAAAATTGCTTAGAACAAGACTTCACAAAATGGCACAGAATGAGAATTTATCTTCATGGAATGAGTAGACATACTAAATGGAAGGTGTTAGAAACATTAAACACCTCTTAGGCCTCAAATGGATAGTTAGGTACACATGGATCAAAAAGCACTAAAGGGCTTAAATTTATTTCAATGGTACTCAAAATTAGGACTACAATTTTGAGTCCCAACATACTCCTCTTATATTTCCAACATATAGAAATATAAAAAAGAGTACAAGTTTGAAGTAAGAAGGCTACAAGTAGTATAAGGAGCAAAAAAAATTTATCTATCACGGTAAGGTCATCATTACACTCCAAAGGAATCTCATTCAGCAAAACATGTTACAAATTGAGATTAGCCACTAGTTCATCCTAATAGGTGGAACAGTTAAATCCTTTCACAAGGTAGAATTTGTGAAAAATCAACTATTGTAGTCACTAATTATTAATCTCCTATCTTAAATGATTATTAAACTTGCTGAAAAAAAATTCCCAACTAATATCAAAAAATAACACAATTGCAACTTCACTTATAAAATACAGAAAGAAATGCGCAACACAATAAAAAAAAAAAATTTAGACAAATTGTCCTTGGAAAAACTCCTAAGGGAAAAATAGTTCTATAGATGAGGAATTATATTGAACTTCAACAAATCAAGAGATAGAAAATTCCTTGCCTCTCACTAGCAGAACTCCAACAACCTCTTAATTTCTTCCGCTAATATTCCCCACTACTATTCCCATGCTGACACTATGCCCTTGTTAACACTACAAGATTGTTTGCTAACACTACAAAATCACAAACTCATTTGATAGCACTGCAAATGTTTCTCCAAAATTCTTTCTTGTTCTTCTAAATGCCCCCCTCCTGACCTCCTTTTATACTACTCCTATTGGAAAACCAATAGCCAAGATTGATTCTCAATTGACGGTCGAGATTAAAATAACTTAACAACCCTAAAAAAGTTAGTTTCTAGTTGTTTCCAAAAGTGTTCAATTAATTAAAAAATATGTGTCTCTAACCTAACCAATTAGTTAGCAAAACAATTACTTGCTAAATAATAGAAAATGGACAAATAGTTGTCCAAAGCTAATTAAACTAATAGAATTAACAGTCTTTTGTAAATTTCTTTATTGAGTGCATACTTCATTATATGTTTGTAAATCCTTTTGCAAGGTGGACCTAGCAGTCCTTATTGCTCCTAACAGGATAGATCATCAGAAGTGATCATTGTAAGCCTTAACAGGTCAACTTTATACTGCAGTACTAAAGCTTGTGGGTATCATCCCTATCCAAGTTTTACTCTCTATTTGGAAGGTTTTTGGGTTATCATATTGTGTGTCAAAGTGTTATGAATGTTTTAATGCTTTCAATTTTTCATGCATGCAATTAGATAAGAATACATATAAAGGATTAATTGGTGAATTAATATTAAGTTTTATTGGTTACTAATTCATAGCCCCCCCTAGTAATTTAGCTTATCTCATATTTCCAATAGTCGCTATCAAAGCTCTATGATTCTCAAAGAAAAAGTTTAATAGCTTGAGAAAAGATTAGAGGAAATGTACATATTCAGACTTGATAAGGCTATTGATAATGAAAAGCTAGATTTGGAATTGGCCCTTGGGCAACTTAAGAAAGCAAAAGAGCAACTCTCTCAATCCCTAAAAAGAAGAAAAGATCTTGTAGTATAGATGAATGAAAAACTCTACACTAAAGAAAGAATTCATAATATCCATTCACAAAGTAATTTAGATGAGGCTAATAAAGCAATCAGAGAACTATTAGAAAAGAATGGTATACTTCAAGAAGAAGTAAGGAAGTTGAAAGGAGAATAAGAAATTTAGTCAATAAGATTGTGTGAAGTCATGGAATAGAAAAAAAAGATAAAAGAAGAGTTAGAAGGATAAAACAATGAAATTCAGCATCTATCCTTTCATTAGGTAGACTTCATTGATTAGCTTACTAATGCAAATGAAGAAATCATGAATCTAAGATTAGAGAATGAAAGATTGCAAAATGATCTAAACATTGAAAATAAAACCAATGAGAGGATGATGAAATCTCAAACAAACATGGATCAATTAAATGAGAAAATCCAATATAGATAGAAAAACAAAACAGGAATTGGATATATAGAAGAAGGTGAATCATCCAAGCAAGGAGCTCAAAAGAATCAAAGACCTACCATTATGGTCAACTAGGTCATACATCAAACAATGTTGGAGTAATGATAAAGCTAAACTCAATGGAAAATGCTACAATTGCAATAAGCATGGTCATAAATCCAATGAATGTAAAGAAAAACCCAAAATTGAAGGAAAATGTCACAAATCCAAGAAGCATGAGAACACATTTTCTAAATGAAAAACTAAGATATTGAATCCAATAGAATAGATTGTAAATACTATATTTAGTTGGGACTACAATACATGGTGCATATGTCATTGCTATGGAGAATTTGGACACATTGGAATAAATTGTGTAAAACATCACATGAGGGCAAGAGACTCCACTAGAAGATGTTTCATTTGTATAAAACTTGGCCATCTTCCCAAGAACTATATGAGGACTAGAAGAATTGAAGATGAAAAGAAAGCCAAGCCTGATAACATTAGAAAGTAGATTTGATGATAGTGGATTTTGAAATCTTCTAAGAATGTAAGTATGAACAATGAAGCACATGGCACTCAAGAATTGGGTGACTCAAACACATCTACTTGATCTCCCACAAGGATAACTGGAAATAAGATTATGAGGCAGACATCTCACATCAATTCTAGTTAGCAAAAAGGAAGATCTATATTAGCATTCAAGATGCAAAGGGATCACCAAGTGTTTAAAGAAATTATGGACCTTACTGAGTTAGGTTAGGTTGTAAGACCCTACCAAGCAAAGTTGTGAGTAACTAAGTCATTGTGTGGACACTGAGTCATGAATGGCTATGCTAAGAAATTAATTCAAACTGAGTGGAAGATAGTTTTTCATCAAGTATCTATGGCAATTGAAAAGTGGAATTTTTAAAAAAGGGTGAAGTCAAATTCATTTCTCACTGTGAATTTTCAAGAGCTATATGCAAAGAGAAATTTTTGTGCATCCAAGAAATATGTGTGATTTTTTGTTGAAGTTTTATGTGTTTTCATAAACCCTACTAAGAAATGGCATCCTCTAACAGAAAAACTAAGAAGGGATATGAAATGTTGGTTCAAGGAGTTGAATGGAAAGCACCAAACTTCAAGTTGAGTCTGACAATTGTGAAAATGCTTGATCTTACCCGAGCTTAGTCATAGATTCCACCAAAGGTACTACTAGTTAATGACATTCACTCACATTTTTTTTGTTCAATTCAAGACATAGGAACCCAAGAAATGGATGAAATTTTGGAAAAGTGTGTGAATGGTGTGTTGAAACCTGAGCATCAACACTTGGAAACCAAGGGTTTAACCCACATCCCACATATGCCCCAAGAATTTTAGATTAAGTGGATAAAGTTTATCCTTATTCATATGCACAATTGGAAGTTATGGTTGGAGAAACCTATTCTCATAACAAAGAAAATGATTCACTAGATTATAGGGCTCCTAATGTTGACTAAGGCAAAGAGCACCAAAACCCTAAGTCGAGTAGAACTAGAAGAGAAAACTCTTGCTGAATGGGATGGAAGAGGTATGAAGATCAGCAATGTAGCTGACATAGAGCTAAAGTTTGAAATTCATGTAATTGCACACAAAATTTATAGCTTCAATCATTTCAACAATGTATCATGTGAGGCAGTGGATCTCACTTTCAAAGTGGTGAAGAACAACATGTCCTTTAACCTTGTTAGGTTGATGTTGAACCAATTCAACAAAAACATGGAAAGCATTAGAACTTCAAGAATAACCTGTGTTAGTTCAATTCACTTCTAACTTGTTTATTCTTCTTTATACAAAAGTTTTTCCCTTCAAAAGGTACAATTGTATGGAGAAAAGATGTACCTATACTATAACAAATCAATGAATACATAGTATAGATGGGTGAAAATTATGTTAGTATCATGGAAAATTATTTTGATTCATTCAAGGATAAGATGAATAACAGATTTAGAATTCCAAAGAAACTCGTAGAAGATTACAAGGATGATGTTTTTTTATGGTAGATTGTGACAAAGTGTACATACAAGAAGTCAAACCAAGAGTGGTATGGATCAAGTTGCTAGGCTATGAGGTTAATATTGATGATACCAGGGACATTATTAAGGCATTTTTGAATGAATCTATTCATCCCAAGGCCACATATTTTGGTACATATGGTGAAGCCAAAGCCATAATTGAACTAGAGATTAAACTTCCTTAGGTTGTCAGCAAAGGAAATAAAAGGATAGCAAAACTAAGACAAAGTAGTTCTACTCTCCTATTGATAGAAGGTAAAGGAGATGATGTGATTGAAGATGATGTAGAGGATGAGGTAGATGAAAAAAAATTAGAAGAAGAAGAGCTAATCAAGAAGAAAGGTAAGATTATCATAACCAAACCTACCGAGTCATCAATTGTAGTATTTACAAGAAGAACATCTAGAAAGAAATTGAAATTGGATGAAGTAGAGGATATTTTTTTCAAATGGCCTCCACCTAAATTTCAAGTGAAATTGAAAGAGATTGATTCTAAAGCTGGCATGGAAAATTTTAAATCATTAAGGTATGAGACTAGAACTACAAAAGAGAACAAGCAAGTTGAAGACATGATTATGTCTAAGCTAGGAAAATGAAATATTCACCTGACCAACTTGTATAGTAGATTCCCAATGAATTGATGAAGAAAATTAAGCCAAGATGGGATATGCCAAGAAAACCACAAAGGACATATATGAGAAAACTCTGAGGAAACTCATGCTGAGATTTAAAGGAAAAGAAGTGAAAGATTCCATGAAGTAGAATGAAGAAAAACTTACCTTGAAATTCAAAACTTGCTTGATACTAATTAATGACATTGAACATGTGGTGAGGAATGTCACTAATACATGGAAAAACATCTACAATCTTCACCAAAAGAGTGATTTTTGTGTTCATGTCAGTGATAAAGATGATGATGATGATGACAAGGAAGAAGAGCACAATAATGATGAAGAAGAAACAATTGATGAAAATAAAGATAATGAGGAGCAAGAATAGGAAGCCACCAAGGAGAATCTCCTTGAGATTCAGAGCATGGAGGAAACTAACCTTGAAATGATTATAGCCTCATTTCCTTACTCTCTAAGAAAAGCTTTAAAGACATCAAACTCATAGAAAGATTTTATCAAGGTTGTTGTGACAAACATTGAAAATCCAAGCACTCAACCAATCCCTACACCCATTTAGCTCAGTATTTCATTGACTAAAGTGACCATCACTTCATCTACCAAGTAGTTAGTACTTCCTCATTCATCAATTTTGACTACTCAAAAATAAGGTATTTCTACAATTAGTGCAATATTTACTTTTGTTTCCAGTCCTTCCATTTCCACTATTTTTACTATTCCAATGTATGCAAATAGTTAGTACAAAGATAGTTGAGAGAAAGCCTCAACCGAGTACTAAGGTTTTTAAAAAAGGCAAAGACAAGGAAGAAGACATTGATCTTGATGAGGATATAGTTATTCTGAATTGGGATATTTCTACTCTAAATCTTGATCAAATGCATATAATATGAGAGGTTTTGCAAAAGAAAGCTAAACAATAGAGGCTTAGAGAGGAGAGAAACACAGAACATTCTTGTAGATGCACTCAACACTGAAGTTGATACTTCTCAACCTATTTTGGCTCAATTTGAAAAAGTGGTTGAAAAATTTAATGAAGATTTGAATGGGAAAGAAAAATTCTTGCAAAGAGTAAAAAAGAAACTTGAAAATAAAGTATTGGAGCTAGTTATACAAAAGATTGCATTATACCAAGTAGACTTGTCTACTATTCTTAGCTCTTTGGAAACCTCTACCAATAATGTCACATCTCTATTTGTTAAACTATGTGATAAATATATCTTTATTTAGGAAATAAAATTTCCAAGATGGATGAAGGTTTGAAGGAAAGTGCACAACAACTGTCACTTGACTCAAGCCACAGTTCTGCTCATTACATAAAGACCATATTTCTAACTGATATGCAAGAAAAATTACTAAGCAAAGAAGCCAGGATAAGGGCCACACTTGTAGATATGCAAGGCATGATTATTCCAACTATGGATGCATTGTAGAGACACATTACACATGCCAAAACTCTCATCCATGATAACAACTTCCCCATAGCTGATCACATGATGGAATTATCAGCAAAAGTTCAAATTGCATTGCATGCAAGGAAGGTGTTGTAATAAATTTGGGACAAGACATTGTCACTAGTTTTAAAGGTATATTATATCTTCTTGTCACATTTTTGAATAACTATATAACATACACCTTTGGCATTTATGTCAAAAATGGGGAGTGTATGTAAAAGGAGGAGAATATGTGATGATGCAATAAAAGGGGAGAAAATGAGAGTATGTTGACTATATATGTATGGGGAAGAATCATAATATTATACATATACATGTACATGTATTCAAATAAACATCTCTTACAATTTTTTTTTTGAAAAATCTCAAAAATAAAGTATAATATTGAGTTGAAGACACAAGATGGAGACTAAATATTGTTTTAAATTTAGTTTTGATTGATAAAGTTTTTTTTCACTAATGCCAAACAGAGATATTGTTGACATTTTTGTCAAGTTTGTTTACTAGTGACACACACACTTAATCAAATGGTTAATAGCTATCGAGCTTATCTTGCAGTCTATAGTGTTAACCAAGTAATTTAGGCTATACCAACCTCTACAGTTGCTACCAAGTTCTAGGAACAATATTCAATTTGCAATGAGCAGTATATACAAGTTGATGATTATTAGTATAAACTAAGTTTCATAGTGTTTACCAAGTTTCTCAGTGAAAACTACATTTTCTAGTGATTACTAAGTTTACAACTTCAATAATGTGAATCTAGCATTGACTAAGTTATACAGTGTCAACCAAATGATTCAGTTTATACTGAGCTCGTAGTGGTAGTGTTGGCCAAGTTATGTAGTGTCAATGAAGTGATTTATTTTACATGAAAAGTTTCATAGTGTTCATCAAGCCACTAGTATAGATCGAGTTTATTCTACTTGGAAGTGATTAGTATGAGCCAAGCTTCTACATCTACTAAGTGCATAAAAATTCCAAGTGTTGATAATAATTTCTAAGTATCAAAACCTCACTGACTTTTTCTTCAGAACCTAAGTACTTGCAAATGGGTCAACATTGTATATTTTGGTGAAATTTGTATTGCAGCTAACTTTGATGAATTGTAAAATGGATTGGTATATATGTAATATATTGTATCACATCCAATGCATGTAAGGTATGAATATAGAAATATAAAAAGGAGCAAAATTTTGAATAAGAAGGCTACAAGTAGTACAAGGAGTAGCAAAGATTTATCTATCACAGTAAGGTGATCATTACACTCCAAAGGAATCTCATTCAACAAAACAAGTTGCAAATCAGAGATTAGCCATTGGTTCATTCTAACACATGGAATAGCTAAATCCTTTCACAAGGTAGACTTAATAGTCTTTTGTAAATGTCTTTATTGAGTGCATACTTCATTGTATGTTTGTAAATCCTTTTGCAAGGTAGACCTAGTAGTCCTTATTGCTCCTAATAGGGCAGATCATCAGAAGTGATTATTGTAAGACTTAATAGGCCAACTATATACTATAGTACTAAAGCTTGTGGGTATCATCCCCACCCCAATTTTACTTTCTATTTGGAAGGAATCTAAGTTACCATATTGTGTGTCAAAGTGTTATGAATGTTTTAATGCTTTCAATTTTTCATCCATGTAATTAAATTAGAATACATATGAAGGATTAATTGGTGAATTAAGATTAAATTTTATTGGTTATTGATTCATCCCTTCCCTCTTAGTAACCTAGTCTATCTTATATTTCCAACACAAGGCTCCATACTAGTTGCATTCTTAAACCAAAAAAAATAATGAAGGACCTAGGTGGGTCCTCAAAAAATAATAACAACCAACCAATCATAGGAGGAAAAGAACTAAAGAGGGGGAGACAAACTCATTCTCAAAAGGCTCAAAAACTAACTAGCCTACTTTTATTTCAACCATAGAGCTATAGGTCCACTACCAGGAGAACTACTAGCTCAAGTCATCTTTCCCAAAAATCCTTCCTCCCCCCCCCCCTCCACCACAACTCCCTCCCTACCTCAATAAAGATGGGGTCCCCCTCGATAGAAGTAGGGGAAGGAAAGATCCTAAAATCAAAGCTAGGGGAGAGAAACTCCTAAACAACAAATTTTTCACTAATGGAAGCCCAAATACTTTCCCTTTTAAGAAAAGAAACCTTCACCACTAAAAAAAAAGAATGAACTTTATTGATCTAGAGAAGTTAATATCTTAGATAAGATCATGGAGATACCAACCAACAAACTCCAATTCCAATTTTGAGGATTACCCAAAACCCACAAAAGAAAAATAGAAGAAATAGTAATCCCAAAATAGCTTCCTTCCACCTTAATAACAAGGAATCCCACCTTAATAGGGATAATGAGAAGGAAGAGAAACCCCAAAAAGAAACTTCTTCTGAAACCACTCCACCTTCCTATGTCAACCAAATGAGGATTGTTCAACCTACTATCAATAACCACACAACATATCACCACCTCAATTGATGACATCTCCACTTCAATAAGAGTTGTGTGCATAAAAGGAAATAATATGAATCAGTCCTCAAACAAAAAATCCAATTGAAGTTTCCTTTGACACCATAGGTGAGAGTTCATCACTATAAAAAAAAAAAAAACCACCTAGCTACCAAAAACTAGAGCCCACTTAAGAGATTAAGAAACATGTAGTGCATGGCCCCCTTAGATTTGGATAAACCAACAAAAAAAAAATCTTAGATGACTTAAAGAGGTGCATAAAATGATTGTTCCAAACTCACAAATAGAGAGGCCACAACCTTTACTTAGTCCCACAACACTAGAGGATCTGCCAGGAGTAACCCTATGAAGAAAAACCTTGGCTTCCAAAAGAACAACATAAACAACAAGCAAGAGAGCTACCTCAATAAGGCTATCAGGTGAAACAAAATGAGTGGAAATGGGCTTCCACATACCAAAATAATAAATAATGGAAAACCCATAAATAAATCCTCTCCCGCAAAGATATGCAGAGCACTCCAAAGGACTAAGGGCTTGGAGCCAAACCAAAAAACCCCTGCTTGAAGTTACAATCCCAAGAACAAAAGCCATATCACCTCATGAGAAGAAACACTCCTCTTCCCCTAAGAAACACCATTAATATCATCTACTAAGTTCCAAATGAAAAATTGAGTTAGAAACACACCTGTAGCCAATGGATGTCATTGTAGAACATTCACAATTCCACTCCCCACAACCCAAAATAGTTGAAGATAAAAATGCTCTACCCCCCTCTAAGATGAGCACCTAGTTGCACATGAACAAGATATAACAACACAAACTATTGAGAGGGATATAAAAATCATTGAAGAAGTGTTGAATGTCATCCATCATGGTCTTCACTCTTTAAGTCCCCTTCACCATCATTTGGTCCATTTGTGTAGGAAACCCTAGTGCTGGCCCTTTAATCTCTAAATTAAAATTATTTACTTATATATTATTAGTTTATAAAAAAAATTGTTAATATTATGTCATCCAGACAAAAACTATTAATAGCTATGTTCTCAACACCAAAAATGTGAAATTGAATCTTAATTTGGGGCAAGGAGCTTTTAAAACAAAAAAAAATTAAAGAAAAGCCATGAATTTAATTTAATTTTCTTCATCATAATTGAGAATTTGCACCAGTAAGATTACATTAAACTATAATATATTATGTTAGATTATATTAATAATACATGTAAATAGTGACAACCGAAATCAAGAATATGTGAGATATCTAGGATATTTTTAATAGCATTTTTTTTGTGTGTCATAGACATGAGTGTGGGAAAATGAAATTACAATAGGTTATATTTCCCAACAAAATTCCATATTATGTGGTATTCTTGATCACTAATTACAATAAGAATAAATTATATTCCATGTAGCTTAAAACCCTAAACATTATTAAGTAGTAAATATGCATGCAAATGCATTGACATGCTTGAGCACCTTACATAAACCACCCCAAATTTTACATCCATACTTCTATAGCTATTTTTTTACTCTTATACAATAATAATAATATAAAGAAAATATTTTCTACAACATCTTGTATATAAATAAATACAATTTCAAGTGAGAAGAAAGCACTCTAGTAAAATCTCAAGTTAAACAAAGGATGATAAAATATGAAAGCTTGCAAGAACTTGTGTAGTTGAACACGCAAGTGTATACTCAAGAATCAAGGATGAGGAAACATAAAAAATTGAAAGAATTTCCAAACTAATGTAGTGTCAACATAATGTATAAAAAATAATAAAAGGGTAGTGAGGGTTTTTGAATATAGATACACCATGACATCGAGCACACCCTAATATAACATTTTAAAACTCACTTGAGATTATTCCTCATACAAATAAAATAGCTCCTTAGTGCAAGAAACCAATCAAGAGTTCTAAGACTAATCAACAAAAACAATACTAAAATTTTAAAATTATGTCCTCCCCAAGTTAAATATTATTAATAAGAAACACTCAAGAATATAAAGGAATCAAAATTTATGTTGCTTAACTTCAGCCCCATTAAAATCATATTTAAAATATTATTTTCAATTATAAAATAGAAAAAAAAACTTTAAATGCACATAAATCTAGAATTAACCCTTCAAGGTAAAGTATAAGAAACTATAAATTGGTAAACCATTAAAGATTTTCCTAAGAAGTACACTAAGTTGTAGAAAGAATAGTAAATAATTTTAAAATGATGCAATTACTTCTATAAAGAAGTGATAGATCTAGATAATATAATTCAATCTTTAAATATATGTAAAACTTCATGTAGGAAGAGACCCAATAAATCCTAGAAATGTAGTTGAAGATCAAATACTAACAACAATGCTTCTTAATAGCAACAACAAATGGATGGGACCAAAAAATAGCATTGGCACTTTAAGATAGGGGTAAAGTTCCCCTTTTTAGAACAAGTTTCTATGATACTATAAGATGTGTTCATGAACTCAAAAACTCAAAACCCGTTGGCTCAAAAAGGACCACAACATCATTTCCATCTACCTTGCAAAAAAAAAAAAAAAGTGCACAAAAGATAGTTTAAAAGTACACAATGTGAATGGGTGACTTTAGTGAGGAAGTATTCCTCACCTATTTCAAAGACAAACATGAATAACTCCTCATTGTTCATAACATTACATGTGGACTCAACACCACCTGCAACTCAAACGGGGGATGTACATCATTAAGAATATGTAGTACAACCTTGAAATTTTTTTTTAAAAAACCCATTAAAATACCTACAATCACCTTGTGTTTTATGGAAACAAAGGGGTTAGATAATTGTTGCATGAAAACATTGTAGCAGTTGTGAGAGAATATTTTTTGTCCCAAAACTAGTGAGGATTCAAGAAAGGGAAGGATACAATGAAAGGAAAGATGACTCAAGCTAAGAGGAGTTAGGTATATTGAATTTGAAAGATGTCAAAATAAGAAACTTGACAAGTGAAAGTAAAGAGAGGTGACATATAGTAAATATGACTACCCATTCAATTTTTAGGTGTTGTTGGGAAACAATGGTGATGATGTCACTATATTTGTTATCCATGTGATAGAATTCCATGTGGCCACCCTCTCCACTTCAAATAATAGGATACACATGTTTTTGTTGTGGGCAAACACACGTCCTCATTGACAATTCAAAAGAGGATTAATAGCACATGTTGATAAACATGGTTCTATGACATGACAAACTATAGATTTATGCACAAAAATTAGATTTAGAGTTGCCAACTTAACATCTAGATAGAAAAATATTGAGCGTGACCTCTAGATCCTCATTATTACCCACATAAAACCCATCAATTTAGGGCACTTGTTGTTAGTGTAAATAATTGTTATTTACACTTTACTTAAGTTTACTTAGGATAAATACATTATTTTATTATTTATTAGGTTAGGCACCTAGGAGTTTGCATACTCATATGAGTTGTCTTGTTGACAACATAGGAGTAAGCAACTCTATTCTAACACATGGTGTCTACAACACTAGATTTTGCATAATTAATTGAGTTGTCATGTAGAAACACAATTATGCATACTCTTAATTAAGCACATGGTATCTACAACATAATTTTACATTACACACCTTTGTAGCCTTATCCTATCATCATCATGTTGAAACACAATTATTCACACTCTTAATTAAGCACATGGTGTCTACAACATAATTTTACGTGACACACCTTTGTAGCCTTATCCTCTCATCATCGCACTAACTCTTGTGTTTAATGGAGGATAATCCACTCCTGGTGGACATGTACTTACTTGTGAGGTCTGTTATATAGCTAACTCCTAGTCATTCTAGAAGCATTCTAGAGGCCTTTATATACAGGAACTCCTAGTGTACTTGTACATCAATTGAATTCCATATTGTTATTCTGATCATACTTTATTTTTCTATTTTGCGCTAGTTATTGAGCTTCTTGGTCTTGGGTGATTTTTCCCTAAGGAAAATTCTTACATGGTATCCTTGGATGTATTATACTTCATGATCTAATAGAGGATCTTTTCTTCAATCCCTAACCTAATATCACTTAGGACTTTCCTATCTACCTTTACCAAGCTTCAATATCTCTTTGAGATACTTTATCACCTATTGGTTTAGGAAAGGAACCATCTACACATTTAGAAACTTCATCACACATCAATTCACACCATTTTTTAATAGACCATGTGGCATACTTATGTGGTGTTAATTGTGGAATCTTAAGATTTCTCATGATTCAAGAAATGAAAGATAACAATAGGAAAAGAGGAACAAAACACCAAGAGACACCCCCTATTCACTCAATCAAGAATCTTGCCCAAATGAAAGATCTTGGCACTTTATACTCAGTGTTATTACAATAGCCACTTGCCAATTTTGGCCTTAGTGGACTTCTAATTTATTGTTTACAACCTCCACTTGGAGTTCAAATCTAGAACTAAGCAATGTAGAACAATTTTGAAGCAATACAATGCAAAGAAGGACCTAATTCTGAAAGTGCTATTTTTGTCTACACAAGCCTATAATTTGAATGCAGATTTGGAAAGTTAAAAAACCATTATTCAATTTGGAAAAAAATGGAACCTGATTCAGAGTCCAAATGAGTCCGTACAGAGCAATTAAAGTTGCAAAATGCAGGATTGGATAGGTATAATCACCAAAAACTACAATTTTTGACAAATCCATGGACCAAAACTAGAAAAGAATATCAACACTAAAATGTTCAAGAAATTCTACCCAAAATTAAAAAAAAATCACCTAATTTAGAGCTAGGATGACTGAGATATGGCCTCCAAAATTCAGAGTGTCAAATCAAAACTAATCCTGGAGAGGGGTTTGATTAGTAAATTGCAAGGTTAAATTTGACGTCCAAATGACCATTGTGATAGTTCAATTTGGCCTATTGATGATGATCAAATGACTATCAATTTTAATCTAGTGATTAGCTGACATCAGCAAAAAAATAGTCCCCTTAGATGACATGGCAAATGACATCACTGGTGACATCAACCCTATGGAATTGTATTGAAAAAGCTAACATGTCAAGTATAGATAAGTTGACTATGTGTTGAGTTATTCATTGGTTGCAGATGTGGTAGAGGGTGACATGGAGCTATGTGTGCATACAATTGCTGCTAACTTAGAGGGGTTATCGTGGCTTGTCAAAACACATGGACAAGGCATCATCAGGGAGAAACTGCCAAAAAGATCTTCAGCCAAGAGAATAGTGTCAACGACAAGATTTGAACTGGTCGACAGGAGAAGCAATCATCACACACTGGTCGGCAAGGGTTTTGACATCACCATGTTTGGGAAGACAGACGAGAGGCTTAGATCACCAATGGTAGTTATGGCTCCTAGTGGTACTATGAGGTTAATCCCACATGCACAGCGGGAGTTATATAAGATCCTTTTAAAAAGAAGAGGTTTCAACTTTGATAATAAAGTGAAGCCATCGAAGGATAAGAATGGCAGCCATTTTATGTTGCCGGATGGTATGTGCTTCTTGTACTCTGTTGAGTCATTGCTAGATTATGAAATGTGTTACAATATGGAATATTCTACCACCTATTAATGTGTGTAGTCCAGATTTGAATGATGCCAGAATCAAAGAATATTCCACCAAATATCCTGCAAGGGTCTGTATTTGACCACCTGGTTCATGCAAAAAAAAATTCTCTACAGGCTTGGTAGGCATAAAAAAATTTTGAAAATACAAATCCAAAAATTGTTAAATAGTGCTAGAGAAAATAAATTCAGATTTGAAAAAATAAATGCCCAGATCTAAGAAATAATCATACCAAATTTTCAAATCGGGTCTTCGAGTGTCAGTTTGCAAAAAAAATTTTCCTCAAATTTGACTGTGGCCCAACATAGGAAACTTTATAGTCAATTATCACTAAATAAACACTTCGGATGCAATGGTGAGGTCCACTTTGGTTCTAGACACTCCCAATAGCTATGGATACTCTAGATCTAAATCAAGGTGTCCTCAGAGTGGTGAAGCAAGAATGGTCTATCACATCATGAAGTATGATACATCCAAGGAAGCTTGGGATGCCCTTAAAAACCTATATGATAAAGTGACTAAGGAGGATGTTTACAAAATTGAAGATGAGCTTGTCTCCCTAGATCCTAAGACCTTTGATTCTATTCATGATTTTATCATTAAGGTAAATGAATTAAGAACAAAACTTGATGATTTAGGTAGTCCTATTAAAGATGATAGGTTGATATATCTCATTCATAATAAGCTACCATCTAAGTACTCCACATTTGTCTCTTCTTTCAACACCACAAAGACTACCTTAGGAGCTTCCTATAAGAAAATCACTTTTGATGATTATGCTTAGCTATTAGAGGATGAACAAACTAAGTTGAAAACAATGGGGATTCTCAAGTCTTTGAAGTATAAGGCATTGGTGACTAATAATGAGGGTTCTCAAAATTCAGTTGGTCAAAGTTCAAACAAAGGAAAGGGAAAAAAGAAGAGCTGAATACAAACAAAAAGGGAGCCACTAATAAGGAGAAGAAAAAATGTGCCTATTGTAAGATGATGGGTCATGATGAACATTAGTGTTATCATAAACAAATTGATGAGTTGAAGAATATCATGATGAAATAAAATGTTCCAGTGCCTAATGCTTATAAAGAGAAAGGATCTTCATCTTTAGATTCTAAGGGAAAAGGGCATGCTTTACTCACAAACACAGTAAGTCAGGGAGAATGGATCATTGATTCAGGTGCCACACATCATATAGGTGTGTCAAAGAGATATTTTTCTTCCATGACACATTTAGAGGTACCACACATCTTTTTATGTGATGATACTAAAGTGGAAGTTGAATGTAAAGGTGAAGTTGAGATGGACAATGGAGCATTCAAGGATGTTCTATATGTTCCTAATCTTACCTCCAACCTTCTTTTAGTCTACCAAATGACTCACTATGGACGTGAAAATAAAGTTGAATTTCTTTTAGATTCAATGGTAGTGAAGGGAATCAAGGATGAATCTATGATTGAAATAGGTGAAGCCAATCATGATTAATGGTTTTACACTTTCTCTTCCTTTGTGCCAAAATAAAATACATCAGCCTTGTTATTAGATTCAAATCTAGAAAGCAAATTGCGGCATTAGAGATTTGGACATCTCAACTATAGATATCTTTAGCAACTTAGAAACAAGAAAATGGTTAATGGTCTACCTCAAGTCTAGTTTTCAAAAGGTATTTGTTCAGGATGCTCACTTGGGAAACATCCTAAAAAATTGTATGAAAAGGGGAAGTCTTGGAGAGCACAATGTGTTCTTGAATTGGTTCATAGTGATCTGGTGGGCCCATTTCCAATGCCATCATTTGGAAAGTATTTCTATGCACTCACCTTCATAGATTACTACTCTCACTTTACTTGGGTTTTCTTCATGGCTCATAAGAGTGAAGTGTTTGAAAAAATTCTCAACTTCAAGGCTCAAGTGGAAAAGCAGACAAGAAAAGCCATAAAAGTTCTCTGAATAGATAATGGGGGGAGTATGTGAACTCAATACTAATAGACTTTTTCACTCAAGAGGGCATTGAAATTCAGCATTCAATAACATATACATGACAATAGAATGGTGTTGCTCAGAGGAAAAATAGAACTTTCAAAGAGATGACCACTTGCTTGTTATTAAACAAGTCTCTTGATCAAGTATTTTGGCTGAAGCAATGAATTGTGCCAACTATATTCAAAATAGGAGTCCTCATAAAGCTTTGGATGGTATAACTCCTTTTGATGCTTGGATTGGTAGGAAATCTATGGTTAAGAACTTTATAGTCTTTGGTTGTCCAACATGGGCTAGAATACCTCCACGAAAATGCAAGGCATTGGAAGCTCAAATCAAACCTTGCATCTTTGTTGGATATTCGGGCTCACATAAAACCTACAAGTTGATGGATCTAGAGACCAATGACATATTATATGAGAGGACTATACATTTTGAGGAAAGTTGTCGAAGCTTGACTTCTTCAACTCCTGCTTCATTAAATACAATGATAGTGAAAATAGTGACTTGGAAGATGTTCATCCCCAAGCCAAATAGAGGCATCATCCAGTTGAGGTTGAGAATATACCTACTACATCTTCTTCCAATATACCTAGATGGGCTAATCAGACATTGGATGTGGCAGGACCATTGGTAGGGAATCCTTCAGATACTAGGAGGTCAAGATCACAACACAACTCACTCCCACATGCTTATATTGCAGTTGCTTCAATTCTACAATAATTTAAAGAAGCATTAGGTATTCTAGAATGGGATAGATCAATGGAGGAAGAATATAATTCTCTTATGAGAAATGATACATGGGACCTAGTCTCTCTTCCTAAGGGAAGAAAATTGGTTCGATGTAAGTGGATCTATCAGACCAAGTTTACAGTGGATGGAAATGTTGATAAAAATAAAACTCAATTTGTTACAAAAGGTTTTTCTCAAGTACTTGGCATTGATTACACTAAAAAGACCTTTGCATCAATGGCAAAAATGAATTCCATTCATTTGAAACTAGCTATAGCAATAGCTCAAAAATGTGTTGTTCATTAGATGTATGTGAAAAGTGCTTTCTTGAATGGGGATCTTCATGAGGAGATATATATGGAGTAGCCACAGGGTTTCATACAAGATGCTACCTTGGTTTAAAAATTGAATAAGTCTATCTATGGACTTAAACAAGCTCCAAGAGCTTGATATGCCAAGATGGATTATTTTCTCTTCTCAGCAGGGTTCACTAGATGTCATTCTAATATGAATGTCTACATTCTTCATAGGGATGATTCACATTTTCTTCTTGTACTTTATGTTGATGACTTGATCATTACAAGGAGGACTACATCCATCATTGAAAGTATCAAGGCTACTTTGTAGGACCATTTTTTCATGATAGACTTAGGTCTACTACACTATTTCCTTGGTATCGAGATACATCAGTCTTCATCAGGGATCACATTATCACAACCCAAGTATGCTCTTGATATACTTTCTTGGTTTTGCATAAGTGACTACAAGGTTGCATCTACCCCATTTATTTTAGGTGTTAAGTTAGAAACAAAGTGTTCCACTCCACTTGTTGATGTGACTTTGTATAGATAGTTGGTTGGAAGCCTCATTTACTTGACACATAGATGCCCTGACATCTCATTTGTAGTTGGCATGGTTTCTCAATTCATGTAAGAGCCACATGAACTTCATTGGAAGGTAGCCAAATGAATCTTGCACTATATCTAGGGTACATATACACATGGGATACACTATGCAGTTGGTATAGGACTTTAGTTAGTGGGATATACAGACTTAGACTATGTTGGGGACCTTTATTCTTACAAGTTTACTTTAGGATATATGTTTCATCTTGGTTCCTGCCCCATTTGTTGGTAGAGTAAAAAGAACACCATTACTCTTTCATCAATTAAGTCTAAATATAGAGGAGTTGTAAATGTAGTGACAGAAGCTATTTGGCTATAACAGATGTTGAAAGAGTTTGGTTTTGAACTACCCAGACCCATAGTCATCAATTTTGATAACTAGAGTGCCATTGAAACCTCAAAACATCTAGTGCAACATCAACACACCAAACATATTGAGGTCATATGCACTACATCAAAGAGTTGATTCATAAGCAGGTCATTGCATTATAGTATTGTCCTACTAAGTAGCAGGTAGCTGACATCTTCACCAAGCCCTTCATGGAGGTCAAGTATATTCATTTATGAGATCTCTTGGGGGCGAGGGATTTTTCACCCAGAGAGTCACATGATTCTTCTCTTCTATATTGTACATATCTCTCTTTTTGGGGGAAAGTTTTTCCCATGAGGTTTTCCCTCTTTCTCCATTTTTAGAGAGATTTCATTGCATTTGTACTTAGGTACCTAACATGGCGTAGTAGTCAGGACCCATTATGCATTTCATCATAGCTTTTGTAAGCTTAAGTACATTCCCCTAATTCACACTTAAGGGAGGTATCAGTGTAAATTAATTACACTTTGCTTAAGTTTACTCGATTAGGATAAACCATAGACATAAATAAAAACTACATACAAATATAACCAATAATAGAAAAGTAATAGATCACATAGAAATGAACACAATGAACCAAGATTTAACATGGTTCACCCAATCCCTAGGCTACATCCACAAAACAACAAGTCCAGTCTTATTACAATCCAATGATTACAACCTTATTACAGTCTATAATCCCTTACAACTCAATACTTCCGCAAGAAGCAATTTTGCATCACAATATAATGAAAATACCTAACCGTAAACCTTTTTATACAAGTATTTTATCCATTTTAAGGTTACAAAATGTCGGTCATATGTCGGCCATAATATGTCAGCCACGGCCCAAAAAAAAAATTCTGGCCGATGCCTCGAACCCCACTAATTATGAAGTATGTACAGTACTTTCCTGATCAATCACCATAATCTAACAATCTGCCACTTGGGGACTGATCAAGCTTCACACTAAACAACAATCTCCCACGTGGAGACTGATCCTGTAGCAATACCACTACCACATCGGGCTTCCACTGGATCAAACCACCCTGGACTCTGCTACTTTTTTATTCATGTTTAGTCTAAAAGACCAACCAAAGCTGAAGAGGAGTTCAACTTCTCCCTTGTTACAACCTTTGTCAACATATCTATTGGATTGTCATTTGTATGGATCTTCTCCAGCTTTAACTATCCATCCTCCAAAACTGATCGAATGAAATGGTAATGCAACCATATGTGTTTGGTCTTAGAATGCAAAGCTGAATTCTTTGCAAGATGAATGGCACTCTGACTATCTGTGAACAAATAATTATCCTTCTGAGGATGTCCCAATTCTTCCAAGAAGAAATGAAGCCATATTATCTCCTTGGTTGCCTCTGTAGCAGTAACATACTTTGCCTTTGTAGTGGATAGAGCATTAATCTTCTATAACCTAGAAACCTAGCTCACGAATGCCCCATCAATAGTAAAGACATAACCTATACTACTCTATCTAGTATCAATATCCCCTGCCAAATCTGAGTCAACATAGCCCTACAAATCAGTAGTAGAGCCCCCAAAGTGTAAACACTTATTGGATGTTCCTCTCAAATATTTGAGAATCCACTTGACAGCATTCCAATGCTAAAACTTGGGTGACTCATATACCTACTAACAACTCCCACTGCATGTGCAATATCTGGCCTAGTGCATACCATAGCATACATCAAGCTTCCTATAGCTAAAGCATAGGGTACCTTGGACATCTTATCCTCCTCTTCCTGTGTCTTAGGACACATCTCCTTAGTCAATTTCAAATGACCAAGTAAAGGTGTGCTGACAACTTTAGCATTCTCCATAGAGAAACGTTACAACACCTTCTCAACATAATCAACCTAAGATAGCATTAATGTTCTATTCTGCCTATCTCTGCAAATCTTCATACCAAGGATTTATTTTGCTGCCCCCAAATCCTTCATAGAAAATGCATGTGCTAACTGGAATTTTGGCCCCTTAATATGATCCATGTTAGACCCAGCTACAAGCATATCATCAACATATAAACATAAAATAATGTAGCTATCATCATCCAACCTCTTAAAATAAATACAATAATCTAAATGACACCTATTATAGCCATGCTCATGCATAAACCTATCAAATTTCATATACCATTGCCGAGGTGCTTTCTTTAAGCCATATAAAATTTTCTTTAATTTGCACACTAAGTTCTCCTTACCTTTGACCTCAAATCCCTTTGGTTGAACCATATATATTTTTTCATCCAAATCACCATGAAGAAAGGCTATTTTAACATCCAAATGCTCTAAATGCAAATCTTCAATAGCCACAAGACTTAAAATAGTACAAATAGAAGTCATTTTAACAACAGGAGAAAATATCTCATCAAAATCAATTCTCTTTTTCTGTGCAAATCCTTTTACAACTAACCTGGCCTTAAATCTTTTCTGACCTCCTTTTTCTTCTTTCAACCTATAAACCCACTTATTCTATAAAGCCTTTTTACCTATAGGCAACTTGTATAAATCCCATGTCTTATTCTTCAGTAAAGAATCCATTTCATTTTTCATTGCCAACTCCCACTGAATCTTAGCTACATAGCTTCATCATAACTTTCAGGTTCACCAGCATCAGTAAGTAAAATAGAATACAAAGAGGGAGAAAATCTTTGTGGAGGTCTAATTTGCCTCGTTGACCATCTAAAATTCACCGGTGTGTGTGGTATTTGTTATTGCAGTTGTTGCACATCATGAGGAATGGTTGGAACATGAGCTTTTGGAGTATCATCTAGCACTACATAATCATCTTCTTTCTTCTCATGTTGCTGCAATAGATCTTTGTACAACACTTTCTCATTGAATATGATATCCTGACTTCTTACAATTTTATAATTTTCAAAATCCTAAAGCCTATAACTAAATTCATTAATGCCATATCCAAAAAAGACACATGTCTTTGATTTAGTTTCTATCTTGGTTCTATTTTCAAAGTCTATATGAGAAAAAGCTTCACAACCAAAGGTCTTGAGAAAAGAATAACTCACCTTCTTACTAGTCCATGCCTCCTCTTGAATACCATAGCCCAAAGGAGTAGAGGGACATCTATTAATCAAATATATTGTATTATTGATAGCCTCTGCCCACATGTGTAAGGGAAACCCAACATGAAACCTCATGCTCCTTGCGCACTCCATTATAGTCCTGTTCATGCATTCAGCCACTCCATTTTCCTATGGAGTCCTTGGAAGAGTTTTCTATCTATGAATACCATTGGTGGAGCAATAATCTTCAAATTCATGACTGTAATACTCACCACCATTATCAGATCTGAGACATTTTAATTTCTTACCAGTCTTATTTTCAACCAAGCATTTCCATTTCTTAAAAGTTTGAAATACATCAAATTTTTGTTGAAGGAAATAAATTGATACTTTTCTAGTTGCATCATCAATAAATTTAACATAATAATGAGAGCCACCAAGGGAAGATACCTGAGCTGGATCCCATACATCTGTATGCACATGCTCTAATTTCTCCTTCTTTTTTTTCCTTCCCAGTCTTTACAAAACTCACTCTCTTTTGTTTTCCATACACATAACTTTCACAAAAATCCATATTAACACATTTCAGACCTGGTAAAACTTTCTTTGAATGAAGTACTTTCATACCTATCTCACTCATGTGCCCAAGTCTGTTGTGCCAGAGTGTTGTATCAGAATCTATAGTAGCTATTCGTTCTCCCTGCTCAACTACAACAATTGTTCCTGAACATTCATTTTTCTCTATAACAATCAAAGTAGAAGGAACAATATGACCTATACAAAGATATAAGGTGCCTACTTTCACACCTTTTGCTACTACAAGGGAACCTTTTGGAACCTTCCAATTTTTATCATTAAAAGTAACTACACAATCCTCATCACCGATTTGCCCTGCTAAAATTAAATTCTTACTCAGCCTTGGAACATGTCTTACCTCATGTAGTAGCCAATGATTTTCATTTTGCAACTTAATCTTAATTTTTCCCTTTCCAACAATTTGATAGGGTTCATTATCCCCCAAATAAATAAGCCCAAAATCCCCTTGGACATAATCAATGAAATAACCTCTATGAGGTGTAGCATGAAATGAAGCACCAGAATCTAAAACCCATGAATCATCACCACTTTCTAAAGATAGAAGAAAAGCATCCTCTTTAGATTTTTTACTTACCACATTTTCCTCCTTGTCTCCATCTAATTTATCTCCTTCATTTTTCTTTCAATTCTAGCAATCTTTCTTTTTGTGCCGTGGTTTCCCACAGTACCAACAATCATTTAGTCCTCTCGATTGAGACCTCTTCCCCTTTGACTTTCCTCTTGATTTTCCATGATTTCTAGAGTTACTTCCTCTCTTAGTCATTCTACCCCTGCTTTGTGCATTCAAAGAACTTCCTAATGTAGATCCACCTAAGGATTTCCTATGAGTTTACTCACTCAAAACAACACCGATCACATCATCATATTTTAGGGTACTAGATCCAGAACAGAATTACTCATCGCCATTACCAAGCCATTCCAACTTTCAGGCAAAGAACACAAAATTGAGAGAGCCCTAATCTCTTCATCAAAATTGATACCCACAGAAGATAACTGACTAGTAATAGTATTAAAATCATTTAAATGATCTGCAATAGATCCACCTTCTGCCATTTTCATATTAAATAAATGTTTCATGAGAAATACCTTGTTTGAAGCGGAGGGCTTTTCATACAATGTCACTAGGGTTTTCATCAAATCTTTTGTCATCTTTTCTTTTGTAATATTAAATGCCACCAATGGTGCCAAGCATAACTAAATGCTTCTGAGTGCCTTTCTGTCCAAAAGATTCTATTCAACATCTGACATAGTTCCCTAATTCTTGGCTTTGCCTTCCAACAGCTTCCATAAATCCTTCTAATATAGATAGTCTTCCATTTGCATCTTCCATAACTGGAAGTTCTGCCCATTAAACCTGTCAAAACTCAGCTTACCATCATCTACCATCGCTCCCACTCAACCATGAGACTCCTACTTAACTATGAGACTTTCTTGTAGAGGATAACTAAAAGACAACCTCACTCTAATACCACTTGTTAGGATAAACCACGGATAGAAATAAAAACTACATGCAAATATAACCAATAATAGATCACACATAAATGAACACAAGGCACCAAGATTTAGCATGGTTCACCCAATCCCTAGGCTACATCCACCAAACAACAAGTCTGATCTTATTAAAATCCAATGATTACAACCTAATTACAGTCTGTAATCCCTTATAGCTCAATACCACTGCAAGAAGCAATTTTGCATCACAACATAATGAAAATACCTAACCCTAAATCCTTTTATACAAGTATTTTATCTATTTTAGGGTTACAACATTTCGGCCATATGTCAGCCATAATATGTCTGAACCCCACTAATTATGAAGTATGTACAATACTTTCCTGATCAGTCACCATAATCTAACAATCTCTCACTTGGGGACTGATCAGGCTCCACACTAAACAACATACTTAGGATAAATGCATTATTTTATTATTTATTAGGTTAGACACCTAGGAGTTTGCATACTTATATGAGTTGTCTTGTTGACAACATAGGTATAAGAAACTCTATTCTAGCACATGGTGTCTACAACAATAGAGTTTGCATAATTAACTAAGTTGTCATGTAGACAACATAGTTATTCACACTCTTAATTAAGCCAATGGTGTCTACAACATAATTTTACATGACACACCTTTGTAGGCTTATCCTCTCATCATTGCACTAACTCTTGTGCTTAATGGAGGATAATCCACTCCTAGTGGACATGTGCTTAGTTGTGAGGTTTATCATATAGCTAACTCCTAGTAATTCTAGAAGCATTCTAGAGGCCTTTATATATAGAATTTCCTAGTATACTTGTACATCAATCGAATTTGATAATGTTATTCTGATCATACTTTATTGGTCTGTTTTGTGCTAGTTATTGAGCTTCTTGGTCTTGGGTGATTTTTCCTAAGGAAAATTCTTACGCTTATCTCCCCTACCTTACAATTGAGAATGTGAAAGGGGACATTCCAAATTATTGTCTTGAAAGATTGCAATATTTCTCTTTCTTTAAAGTTCTTGGGATAGTGAAATTCTGCATCCCTAAGATGACATACAATAAATAATTGAATGAGCAAAAGTCTAGGGTGAGATTGAATTTTTTCCTTGAATATTTTAATATATGTAATGAATGAGAAAATTTTCTATTGGTCAACCAATAAAGATCAATTGTGCACAACTATATGAAATGAATTAATGATGGCAATCTGCCTGATGATTTTAGTCACTAAATCTTCAAATTTTGTTAGTTATTGTGGACAATTGTGTAATAGCTTACAGTTCCACAATAGTGAACATAGTTGAACTTGAGATTTTTTTAATGAATAGACATTTTCCATTAATTAAAATTTAAAGATACATATTCACAAAAAGGGGTCCAGGAATACAAGATCACCCTGCGAGTTCAAATGGCCCAAGGTCAGAAATCAACTATTCATCAAAAAAAAAATATAAGAAAAAACATAAAGCCTTCAAGTTGCAAGAGAAGTGCTAGTTGAAGGAGGGTCTTTATTGTCAGAACCCCAGAAGTCCTTGAGGTTAGTGGTTGGCTCAGGGGGAGCCCAACTATCAACAGTAGCAACATCTTTATCAACATCATTTTCTTTATCTTCCTCACCCTTGGGAGGAGAAATGGCTAAAACTAGTTGAGGGAAAGCCCAATTGGGTTTATGATTAGTAGATGGCCAACCCACATCAGTGGTAATAGGGGGATCTACTAAGGACCAACCCTAGCCTAGCCTCCGAGGAGACAAGGCTGAGTAGTGGTGACCATGAAAACCACCACTGGGAGAGCGGTGATGAGGTTGCGACCTAGGGGTCTATGAGTGATGAGCAGATCTACTCTAGCCTTGCCAATGACCATGAGGAGGAGTATGGTCACTAGAAAAAATATCTAGAGGCACTTGGGCAACTATACAAGGGGCATTTTCCTAGTGAGCAAGTAGCTACTGCAAGTGAGTCACCTCCAATGTAACTTTATCAGTTTGTACTTGTATTTGCAAAATGAAATTATTACATATAAATGCTTTAAAGTACACAGCAACATGAATATCAAGAAAGCTATGAGAGAATAAAACAACACTATGATCTTTCCAAATTGTAAACAAAATCTCCATTCTGAAAGCATGCCAAATCTGGGCATATCTAGAAAGGAGTCTAAGAGCATCAGCTAGAATGACCACATGTCAAGTGAAAGCCTCTAGATGAAAAGGCCTAAAAAAATCATAAATCTAGAGCCAATAATTTTGGTCTTGTTTGCAAAACCAAAAAAATGCAAGAACCTTTTAGTTTTCCCACAAAATGGGCATCTAGGATCTAGAACTCCTAGATGTCATAGTTGAGGACTCAAAGGAAAGCCTTGGAAAAGGAGACATGAGTTAAAGTAATCAATCTTTGGCTTTGTGATGGTATGCCAAATAGTGGAGAATCTAAGACTCCATGTCTCATAAGAAGAAGGCAAATGCCAATGCTAGTTGAGAGTATCAACCATTGCAAGATGGGGCACCAACCACCAATACCCCAACCTAGGCTTAGAACTATTCATTAAAGTGGCAAGATACCACTTCCAATCTTCCCACTAAGGGCAATATGAGTGAATTCTAAGCTTGTGTAAAAAATTGGGAGGGATCACAAAAACTAGAAGATAAATTGTCTATCAATCTAAAAGGATAAGCTTATACTACACCTACAGATCCTCCCATGAGTGAAGGCTCATATTAACCCTAGAGAATAAATCTTTGGGCATTTTGATACCCCTAATAAATAAACACAAAGCACTAGCTCCTTCAATCTTGCTAAAGGCACACCTTGAGTGGAAAACAAGGGTGATCATCAAAGGTTTTGTTGGTTCATTGGGACTCCATCTCTAAACCAATTACTAGCCTAGTGAAGTCATGGCTTGATGTCTTTTTAGGATTTCCAAATGCTCTTAGCAAGTAAAGTTCCCTAAATCTAAATAGCTTTAGAAGTCACAAAAAGGGTTTGAAACCAAACCCCTTCTAGGCTAGCTAGTTCACCAAAAAGCCTGAAGAAATGTTGTGTCGTAACAAAAGTTTCCAAGCCTCATCTCTAGTGAGAGCCCAAATGACCCACTTGGCATAGAGGCTTATCTCTTGCTTGTAGGTAGGAAAGAAATCCAAGGCCACTAGAATCTTTGGGCAAACAACAAAATCCCTAGGAAACTCTATGAAAGCCATGATGCATAGCATCAGAGGCCCAAAGAAAGTCCCAAAGAAGACATTCAAGCTTAAGGTATGAGGCATTGGAGGGAGCAGAAACAAGCACTTTGGAAAAAATTTGGAACTTCCCCACAAGTGAAAGGGGCTTAGTGATCCAATATTCCACCTTCTTCTCAATCTGAGTAACCACAACATTCTACAACTCCACAAGAGAGGCTTGAAAAACAAAGGGAATACCCAAAAATTAAAAAATTTCACCATGTTTGACCCATTTC
Organism: Cupressus sempervirens; assembly: GCA_028749045.1. Classification (NCBI taxonomy): domain Eukaryota; kingdom Viridiplantae; phylum Streptophyta; class Pinopsida; order Cupressales; family Cupressaceae; genus Cupressus; species Cupressus sempervirens. The sequence goes on from CM053788.1 coordinate 648,857,942, forward strand.
CATCCATACTATTACAACCATTGAGGGCTTGATAGGAATGATTATCAGTAGTAGAGGGTTTTGTGTCATTGAATAGTAGACCTTGAAGCAAGGCAAAAGTTATCCAAACACTACAAGGCATTGGCAATGTTCTTCTCATCCTCAATCAAAATGAGGAAAGAGTTATCTTATAAATGGCCATTAACCAGCTAAGTGGTCGAATTAGGTAGAGAAATTCCATGCACCAAACCTTGTGATATGGCATTGGCAAGAAGATAGCCAAAGCCCTCGACCACCAAAACATAGAGAGAAGGTGAAAGAGGACAACCTTGACAGATAGACCTAAAGAGCCCAGAAGCTTTAGACTGGCATCCATTGATGGTGATGCAAGTAGAGGCATCCCAAAAAGGCATCTATATTAACTGTCAAAATACTGAGCCAAAACCCAGGGCTTGAAGCATAGCTAAAATAAAAGGCCATTCAATTTGATCATATGCTTTGGAAAAATCAATATTTAGGAATAACTTCTACTATTTGGATTGCCTGGCCCATTCCATACCTTCTCAGACAACAATAATGTTGTCAAAGATATAGTGAGATTTGATAAAACCAATTTTTTCAAGCTAAACAATCTAAGGGAACAAATGCCAAATTTTAAGAGAGAGGGCTTTGGCAATGATCTTGTAGGAAACATTCAACAAAGTGATGGGCCTCCAATTGCAAATTTCTTCAGGATCACTAGCTTTAAGTATGAATTTAATATTCCCTTTATTAATGATGTTTCCCAATGAATTAAAGTTGTATGCTTCATGATAAACATGAAGAAAATTAGGGCCAATGTCCTCCCAAAGCATCTTGTAAAATTTTCAAAGGAAGCCATCACATCCAAGGGCTTTGTCATCAACCATGGAAAGGATAGCTTCCTTTAGTTCTACAAGCATTATCTTTTTCTCACAAAAGGCATATTGTTTAGGGGCAAGCCTATTGGGAGTAACATCAAGGTATGCTTGTAATGCTTGATCACACACAACAGATGGCCATTAAGCTATAAAATCTTGCTCATAATGATGCACAAAATCCTAGAGAATGTTCAACAGGGCAATAAAACCTACTAACCTTCCTAGATGCATTTAATACCAACTGTAATGTGACAAGCCCTCACAACACTATAAAATTACTTGGAAGCCTGATTGCCAACCTCAAACCAACGAAGACAAGCCTTGATCTAAGCTCCTCGAGCAGTATAGCTATCTACAACCTATTTTTGGTGCCAAAGTTTGGCAAGGCAAACTTGGATATCTATATCAAATTGATTCATGGAAAGAGCCTCTAAGGCCATACACAAACCTTGAGTAGTGGATTCATAAGATCTCCTATGGTACATAGCTAGTTGCCTATCATAAATGTGGATAAATCTCATAGTATAAAGGATAATGTCATTCCACCATTGAATCCACCCAAAATGAGTATGGGGTCAAGGCTCAAGATTCTAGATATGCAGGATGTGTGCAATAGTTGGCAGATGGGACAACAAGGAAGTACTGGGGTAAAACTAGGTTTTACATGGGTGAGGCTGAGCTTTGTGCCAAGTGATAGAAAAGAGAATGGGGAAGTGATCTAACAATTTCACATCAAGCAAGGGAGTGGTAGGTAGGTCATGCTTTTTGAGAGAAGGAAAAAAGGACTGTGTGGAAATCATACCCCTATCAAGTCTCTTGAAAAATATATTGAACTCGGCTCAAAAATTGGACCAAGTATGCCAAATCCCATTTGGGTGATAGCAACTAGCATTAGGATAAAAGAAACCTAGCTTGTTCCACATGTAAAACCAGGCCTCCTATTCAACAATTGCCCATCTAAGAGGCAAAAGGCCTCCCTTGTTAGAGTCCAAGTCAACCATGATAAAATTCCCACAAAAAACCCATGTCATAGGTGGAAAATGATTAGCTAACCAATTTCATAGGTGTGAGTAGTCAACAATATTCTTGGGAGCATAAATCTTAACAATACCAAAAGAATTATTTTGAAAAGATAGCAAAATCCAAACCACCCTGAGTAGAGGGTCAAAACCATGTAAAATAATAGAGGAAATTTTACAAGGGGAGAGAACAATAACAAAACCACATTGACCAACTTTATGGTAAGAAGCAAATACATCACTATTTAGCCAAATAACATGACAAGATAAGGTGAGAAGAAACCCAACAACTTAACCTCCTGGGGACGAAGCACATCAAGATCAAACCAACACTTGGTATCATGAACATAATATCTTCTAGGGAGCTTTTTTAGCCTCCACACATTCCATGAAAAGCAATTCATGGTAACCTAGCTTGCATGTCATCCTCATCCCCCAGAGAGGAGAGGTTGTTGTGAAAAAATGAGGGAGCCTCAAATGAGGAGTTAACAAGAGAAATGACCCTTTTAATCTTCTCCCCATTATAAAAAAAACTCATTGTGGCCATCTGGGCTATGAGACCAATGTAGTGTTTGTTGGGTAATCATCCATGTCAATTATGACATTCAAGTCCAAAGAGTGTACAGATATGGGGTAGGAAAGCCCACTATCCCCTGGCCTCCAAGGTTTGAAATAGGACATGAAACTAAGGATTCCATTGGTATTTGGATTGAGCTAGATTTACCATGATCCATAGGCAAAGAGCTTGCCTTAGCTATAGCTAAACCCTTCCCTTTTTTTACCACCATAGTACATTCATCTTTCTTGGAGATATTAGTAGGCTTAGCTTTTGAAGTAGGGGGCAGTTATGATCCAAAAAGGGACAATCCCTAATCTTATGCTCAGCTGACTGGCATCAATAGTAGAGTTTCAAATGGTTAAGTTAAAACACCTTCTAAGTAAAGGTAGTACAACCTATCTAGATTTCCACTATATACTTGAGGTCCCTAGACAAGTTGACCTCAACACAAACCCTATGTTAGGGATCCATGTTGAAAAAATTGTCCAATTCAAGACACACAACCTTACTGATGGTTTGTGTAATAGTAGGTAAAACAGACTAGTAAGGAATGGGAAGCCTAGATAAATCTACCCAAATGGGCATCTTAAGCTTCCAATCATCTAAAATAGTGAAATCTCTCAACCAATGTTGGAAAAAAAAGAGGGAGAACCTAACAATATAGTGACCTCGAACAAAAACATGTTCAACTTGGAAACCTATTCCTGTAGGATGCTTTCAGAAGGAGTAGAAGCCACAAAATACCCAATAAGGGTTTGTTGTTCTAGCCATGTGCACACACAATCAAATTCCTTGACATTCAAAATAATATCAGGAGAGGAATTACCTCGTGAGACACCTTGGAAATGAACTTGCATGGGTGCTTGGTCAACCAAGCCATTCTCTCTAGTAGCAACAACAACTCCATCACTAGCATCAACTGCTAGGCCAGAGAAGGTCAAACTCATTATAAATAAAATTTTATTCCTATAGTAAATGTGGTATGATAGATGGAAAAAACCATCAGGGATTCAAATGAAGGTTGTACAAACCCTAACAGAGCTCATTTCTTTATTCTCTTGAACATGAGATTTGAGATTGAAATATTTGTTGCTTTTTAAATATATTTTGAGGAGGTGGCTATTGATTATGGGAGGGTGGTGAGAAGGGAAGAGATAAAGAGTTGAGTGGTGAGGTTGATGGAGAGTGAGGGGTCGCAAAAGAAATCTTAGGAGCTAAAAGAGGCAGCAACCAAAGTAGATATGGCAGACGGTCTTCTTTTAACAACATAATGAGCTTCATTGATGATATGCTCAAAAAATCACATAAAAATGGTGATAACATGTAAGTTAACTTTGTACAAGGATGACTATTCTTGAATCAAATCTTCTTAACTACCAACAATTGAATCGCACTACTGCCCTATCCTTAACTTCACCACCAAATTCACCGACTCATATTATATCCTGATATTTTAGTCTTCTATTTGGTAAGTTATGAAATTTTGAGTTTTGGAGAATTACAAGTGAAAATATGGAGAATTTATAATGGTAATTATTGTTACATGTGCATATAAAATTATGTTTGTTACATATTAATATTGTGTGGTTATATTTATGGTTAGGAAAATACTTGTTCATGGAACTATTTCTGCAATCACTTCCATTAGAATTTTAGAAAACAACAAAATATCTATGGAATCATGCTCCTATTAGAATCTTGTGTTAACACCAACAAAATATCTCCCAATTAAAGACCTAGCTTTTTCACAAAAGTCTTTCACCATTGTACATAGATTAGTTGTGGTTAAATGATTGGGAATGTGTGTTCCTCAATTTAAGAGCTCTAATTTTTTAACACACACACACACATATATAAGAAAAGAGATTGAATTTTAAATTATATGTTGATTAATTTTTTTTGAATGTGATGGTGAGAAGTGATGATAGAATTTTCAATTGTCTTGGTATTGATTCTTTCTAATATTAAATTTAATGTCAATTAATTTGATCGTCTTTGTTAATGATTTCATTCTTGAATTAGCTAAACTAATTAACTATTTATTTTAGTAGAATTGAAGTAAGATTACTTGTTTTAGAGGATTTGAGGGACAATAAGTTTTCTAATACAATAATTATCATCTATCAAAAAATTTGCTAATACAAAAAAACATAAAAATAATAATATCTAGACACAATTTCAATGTTAATGTTTTCAACTCTTTGAAATGGCATCATAACTAGATGTATTAAGATAGTCACAAAGAAAATATAAATGGACTTATAGTCTACCAACAATGATGAGAAATAAAAGCCCCAAGCATCAAAGCTTAAGGGTTGGTTGGATAGATCAACTGATTAATTAGATGGTTGGGTTCAAAGGATGACACAATGTTTATATGAATATTGGATACAAAAAAGTGATATACTTTTTGGACTTTATTCGATGATGATGTCCACTAAAGGATATAATTGAGGTAAAAGAACACATGTCTCTCAAAAAGATGGAATGATATTAGAATTTTTCCTGGATACATGGATAATAGGTATAATGAGAAGGATGGAATGAATGATTGAGTACAACTAGGAGAGATACTACAAAGGCTAGAAGAAGCTTAAGAGAAGTAAGATGATGTAAAGATTGAGACTAGGAGGAGAATATGATGAAACAAACATGATGCCACATATGGCATACATGGTAATAATAGGATGAGATGACATATGTGAATAATATAATGAGTGATATATGATGTTTTAGTGTGAGAGTAAAAAGATGGAGATCAATATGAATGTTTATGATTTCTTCTTAAATTATTCAATCTTTGGTATATCCTAGTTATCTTAGAGAAGATTAGTATGCGTGTAAAATATTTAATTATGTATTGTATTATCCACACCATGATATAATGGATTGTAAATATGATACACCATATGCATAAAGGAATAACTCAAAGAGTCAAAGAAAACATAAAATAAACTATACCAATGATAAAGTTTTCACTAATATGACTCAAACACCCAGTGGCCACACCTCTTGAAGATATCTAAAGTATAAGTAAATATGATTTAATTATGGATGTATGTCATCAAAAAAAAACTGAAATGTCCATTGTTAATATTTAGTAGTATTTGGGCTACTTCTATTATATTTTACTAATAGCTAAAAGTTATTTCAAATGTTGTAAATAAATTGTTTGTAATGTCTCTCACAAAATGCCAAGAAAATCATATAAATTGATTGATCAATAAATATTTATATTTAAAACATATAAAACCCTATATTTGGTTTTCATAGGCTAAGCTTTAGTAGAAACAAATTCTAGAATAGTTTATTGCAAGTCTATGAACAAAATGGTTCTAACAAGCACAGTAAGACAATACTATGCTTGAGGAAACTACTCAAACCTATAATCAAAATTGATGAAGGTAATATATCTATTTATAACATAAAATAAAAATGATGAAAAACCTCAATGCTATTATCAAATACTAAGAGAATATGTAAATACAAGTTCTTTCTACAAGCCCAATAAACCACTACCAAACCTTTATAAAATGCATAGGAAAACTATGAAAATTGGACCTTATTGTATAATGTAATTTCATTTGTCAAAGTACACCTTGGTGAATCTCCAAAATTACCATCATTTGTATAACTTGGATACCCTCAAACATCTCATTTGACAAATTTTTAAGAAAATCAAATTGATTAAAACAATACCAAGTAAATGAATTCAAATATTGGAAGAAAAACCATTTAAGGAAATGTTGAATCTATATAATTAAGGTTGGACCAATAAGGAAAAAGTTTAATACTAATATCAAAAACAAAATATGTAAGAAAAAACTTAAATCCTTAAAATAGGGTTACAAGATATTTAATAAAAGTAGATCCCAAAAAATAGGGGGCCACATTAAGTTCTATGTAGAGTCTTCTTATATAATAGTATATATACATTAAGACTTCATTTTATTAATTCCATCCAATATAGATTTTTATATTAAAAAGACATAATATTATAATAAATTCTAAAATTTTTAAAAAAATTAATTAATTCTTTAAATAAATTATACTTGTTTAGAATTGGAAGTATGAAAATTTGCAAAATTGGCATTAGTTTATATGAAAAAGAGGAAGCTAGATTGTCTACTTTAGGTAAATCCAAAAAATAAAAGAAATTTATTTGGTCTCTCTTAGCTAAGGATATGAAAAACTTTTCTAGTGAAAAATATATATTTTGAAGCATCATTTTAAGTGAGACCATTTTTCCCTTGTCTATCCTAGTCAAAGATCAAGATAGAGGTCCAGAGAATGAGGGATTCATGTGAACATCTTTGTTGACATGGGGGAAGGACACCCAAATTGAGAGTTGAAAATATGATATACATCCCAAGCATTGAGTTTTCAAGCATAATGGATGAGATCAATGCATTGAAAGTCAAATCTTCTCCTTCAAATAAGAGAATCTAGTCAAGGCTATTAGTGGTTTGATGGAAGACCAAGAGCATTGTATTAATAATCTCAAGGACTTTTTGTTGGTAATTTAGGATAAGATAAGAGTTGTTATAAAATTTGATAATTTTTTTATTGATAACATCATCAAAGGTTTGAATAAATTGGATGCATGTTAGGATAATAATGTTGCTTATTTTTGCGCCCCCGCCAAAAATTGAATTTTAGATGCTTTCCTGCCAACGGTTACTTCCCCATTTAATATTATTTTAAATGCCCCAAAAATATCAAAAAAATGTTGAAAGATCAAACCTTATGATTTGTTTTTGTGGGCCCGCAAGTTCATGATCATCAAATCTTCCCCAGATCAACAATTGGCACTTTGTCACTATGGAAAGATGCATGTTGTCTTGCATTATCAAGATAGCACCCTTTTTTCGCATGTCCAATGGGTCCTTCCTTTCCTCATTTTTCTTTGGCACTGAGTTTTGTTCCATCCACAGTGGGTGCCATTGCACTATTAGAAAATCTATACTCTCGCTGATAGTGACATAGCGCCTAGATGGAAAGTGTTACTGTGGTGACATCAGTTGTCAAGTGGGTCCCAAGTATGCCCTATCAGATATTAATGAAGATTTGTCAGACACGTTGGTAGTTGATCAATCTTTTCATTGGCTAAAGTATGACTACATGGAATGTGGGCCCTGCTTTACGTGGTGAGTCGCAAACGAGGGTTGTCAGACAAGTTGGCATGTGGCCAATTCTCATTGGTTGGTACACTAATAGACCAAATCCATCTTGCTCACCATCAAATTAGTCTAGATCAAAAATGGGCGCTATCTTGCTATGGAAAGCTACGAGAATTTAACCATAGCGACATAGCACCTTGGCAATGCATGGCACAGATGATGTAGTGGGCCTGCCCTTCTCCAAAGTGATAGTACAACTTGTCCTTAGTGGAAGTTGTCAGGTGGGTCATAGTACATGGTGTTCTTCCATTGGTCCTTTTAGCCAACTTAGTGTACAGTTGTACCATTTTGTTGATCATCGTCAGATCTGAGAAGATCAAGAGCTAGCCCTTTCCCACATTATCAAGATGCAAGGAAATTAAATATTGTGGGGAAGTGATTTGGTGACACGTGTCCTAGGTGATGTCATGGTGGATGTTCTCAAAGGTTCAAAAAGTACATGTTATGTTCACTATCTGATGTAGGAAAATCAAGGGTTGATGCTTTCTCGCATTATCAAGATGCGAGGAAATTTAAAAATGTGGGAAAGTAGGTAGCCACCACATGTTTCTACGAGACCAGTTTCTCTGTGGGTCACCAGTTGGATGAAAGGTTGTGCCAGGTGGTTGCCAAGTGGATTCACGGATCAAAAATTTTATGAAGGCAAGTGCAGATCTTCCACGATTGTTGATCTCATGGAGATCAATAATGGGCATTATCTCACTATGGAAAGCTACAAGAATTTTAACCATAGTGACATGTAGTAGGGTGGGGCCAAGCATTATGAAATTGTGGGGTTGGTACTAGTTCAAGTTGAGTAAGATGCCAAGTGTGCAGAGTTCTTTTGCGGGCCCAAAATTTTGAGAAGATAGCACAGGAAGCGATGAGCCTTTACAATTATCAAATTAAGGAAGATCCACGATGAGCGCTATTTCGCTATGGGAAATTGCATGAAGGATACCCATAGCGACATAGCACCTAGGTGACACATGTCCTTGTAGGCTTAGCCAAGATTGATAGTTAAGGGGGTGGTAGTTATGTTGTAGCCATCATGGTTAGGGTTTAGGAAGATGACGTGGTTAGTTAGAGAAAGACATGGTCAACTCGAGAAGACTTTGCAAGGTGGCAAAAAGATAAAAGACTATTGGTCCACATGGCTCACCCCAGTGCCAAAGATAGGTCAACTAGGTTACTTGCTGATTCATGAGATAGGAACTAGGGAAGTTGAGGGTTTCTTGTACGATCTAATCTTCATGATCATTTCCAACCACCAAAAGTGAATGCAAAACAAAGAAGAACACTCTACCACCCTGATCTATCTATCTACCTAGTCAGAATAGCTTAATTGCATCGTTTCTATCTTCTCAAGGCCTTGTTCCAACCAAAATCAGAAATCATTGCATCTGGATCCACATCCAAATCAGGTTTTCCCATGATTATTCGCTGCAAAACTTGATGGCGGTGGTTGCAGGATAGTTTTGGAGGGAAAATCTTAGTTATTCCTACACTATAAAGGTAAATTTTGTAGATTTTGTTTAGGTTGATCCTTCTCTATTTTTCTCTATTGTTGCTCTGCAATTCTAGTGTAAAATTCTCTTTGCCTCTGAACTGTGTGATTTCTGTCTTATCTCTTTCAGCCATTGGTGTGAAGTGCAAGAACTCTTTGCCTCCACTATGTTTTGTGGAAATTAGTAATCTGCATGATTGTATCTCCCTGGCCAATGAATGATAATATAAGTGAATATCTCTTCCTTGTGTCATTCATCTTGGTTTTCTGATCTACATGTGATTATTTGATTAAAGCGAGTCTGAACATGTATATCCTTAGTTTCATTTTGGTCCAATAGTGCATATAGGGGTAGATATTGGTCTGAACACTCTATTTTGGTGCATCGCCTCTTTAGATTAGATCCGGTAGATTTTCTTTCATGCTCCTCTTCTCCCTTTTCCTCATCAAGAGTAGTTAGGTGCATCCTAATAGGAAGAGGAAGTCAACCTTCTCTGAAGACTCAACCTCACAGTTCAAGTCCCACAGCTTGGAGGTTGTTTCCATGTTTCCCTAGGTTGTCCTCATGCATAGGTTTTGGACAAGGGTGCAAACCTAAGAGACAACAGTAATGCTTATGAAGTTGAGTTTCTTGAGGATGTGGATATATCTCCTATATTCAATGTTGTTGATTTATATAAGTATCATGATTTAGATGATGAATTTTTTGCATCAGATGATTATCCTAAGAAGTAGATTGAAGAAATTGAATAGATACAAGAGGAAAAGATTACTATGAGTATTTGGTGAAATGGAAGAATAAACTAGTTGAAGATGCTACATGGATTTCTCAATCTGAGTTGGATTCAACTTAGGTTGTAACACTTGCATGATTCAAAAGAATCATTTCTTCCTACTTGGGTTGTCTAATGTAGGAGCATCCTAGGTTGTCTTGTAATCTTGCACTTTTATTCATTTCGCTAGTTGCTACCAAGTTCTAGTTATTGCCAAGCACCAATTTTTCAATTGTTGTCAAGTTCTTAGTTTATGTCAAGTGATTCCTTAGGTTGCCAAGTGATCCTTTGATTCTAGAGTGATCCTTTTATTTTTGAGTGATCCTTTGGTTGCCAAGTGTTCCTTTGGTTGTTGAGTTCATAGTTTTTGTCAAGTGATTCTTTGGATGTCATGATTGTGTGGATGCTGAGTGCCAATATTGGAAAAGCTTTCATTTGTCAAGTAGTCTATGTGTGGTTCCAGTTTGGGCCAACCTTGCTTATATTTAATTCTAGTATAAGTAGTTAATATCTAATGTGAGCCAATTTATGTATGGGTTTATTGGTTGATATTGCATCATGCTGACTTGTGGCCTTCCTATGTTCTAGAATCTTCTATAAGCCATGTTGGAAAGTATTTAAGGAGGTCTAGGATTGAATTTTGGATAGATTAGTAGAACATAGAAAGGGGAGAGACAAGAATGCAAAGTAGGATAATTATGGACTATGAATGAATTGTAATTTTCTGTAACCTAGAAGGCCTTATATTTGGGCATGTATGCTAATCATTTGGTAAATCAATGAAAGTATCTTGTTTCCTCTCTACGTTTTTTTTCTCTTTGAGTGTAGGTATTATGCTATGTTAACTCTTGCAGGGTGGTTCAAATAGCTAGGTGTGCTATTGGCCCTAGTGATTTTGTTCCCTCCTTGTATCAAAGATGCCATTTGTTCCTCTGGCGAATACTTCTTAATGTTATTTTACCTTATGAGTTAGTTATGCATTGTAAACTTGGGGCTTTTTGTAATTGTTTATTTAATTTTTTATGTCAATTCAACTCATAGCTTGAGTTTTTATTTAATGTGAGTGTTTATTTAATGTAACTTGTTAGGTTGACCTATGGCTTGGTTTAGTATAAGTAGAGGCTCTTGTCTTGTCTTGAGGGATTTAATTTTAGCATTGAGAAGATGGAGTAGCTAGGTGAACTCACAATAATGGGTTCCACTTTTGTGGGACGAAGAAAATCTAAAAAATTTGCAAAATCCTCAAATTGCATTTATCAATTGTTCACCTAAACATATTAACCATGTTTGTAGCAAACATATATTATAATAATGTTCATAGTGAACATATTTCATATATATTAGGCATTTTTACTATGAACATACCTCATTAATATGCTTGCAAAACTTAAGGGTGTGTGTTCACGCAAACACATGTTCGCAGCAAACATGTCAAATTGCAAATTTTTGACCCTCTTTTCTAAAATTTTTTGGTTCTTTTGACACCCAAAATTGAAAATGATTGATCTCTTAATGTAAAATTTAAAAATACCATTTTGTACTACTCAGAACATGCTTTCCAATGACTATAATTGTAATACATATTATATTCATTAAGACTTTCAAATATGAGTTTAACTCATTATAGGTTCATTACCAATTGAACATCAACTGACTTTGACGCTTCGAGAAACTTAGTAAATTAGGTCAATTTTTTTTTTTAATATCTAGGAAATAGGTTATTGAGATAGCTTTCTATTCAAAAAAAATAGATTTACGATAAATTGAGTTCAAGTTATCTGTGTCAAAACGAACATATGTCTGAATTACGATTGGTGTCACTTCAAAACTTCATAAACTATACAATATTCAACTAAATTGAATCAAACCAAATGCATCCTCTAGATATTGATGTTACAAATCCAACTCTAAAAGAATTACCTCATTATCTTTTCTAGGAAAAAAGTTATGTGTCAAATGGACTATCACTCTTTTAAAATATTGAATTTTAATATGTACTACTTTTCAAAGGAGAAGAAAAAATTGACATAAATAAAAAAAATTAAAAATTAAAAAATATGGTTGTAAAGTAGAAATAGAGTACTAGAAATCACTAGTTTATGTCATCTTGAAATTATTCTTAGTTTTAGAGATATAGTTGTAAGGAAACTCAGGTGCGGAAACAGCTTCCTACACTAATCTCATAAGGAAAGTATGATGCAAATTCTATTAAAATCTTCTATACTTATAGATTCAATATCATGTAAACAACAATATTGCAGCACAACCATGCATACAAAAAATAGATAGAGAAAGGAACACATATCACAAGGATTTTCCGATGGGGAAAAACCTTTCGGTAAAACAACCCCACCTCTTCAGAACCTGCACAATATATTATCTTCAACAAAAGGTTACAATACACTTGCAGTGCAAGCTCAACACCAACAATAGAAGACTCCAGTAGCTACACGCAGTACCAACAATACACTTTTTTTTTACATCTCTTCTCTTTGCAACCCTAAAAATGTTGAACCTGTCCAACACAGACTTCACATACTTACTCTGACTCAACCAAAGTTTTTTGTTAGACCTATCTCTACTGATTTCCATACCCAAGATGTACCTAGCTAACCCAAGATCTTTCATCTCAAATTGTGCTGACAACTGAGATTTAAAATCAGAAATCATACCCTTACCCTTCCCAAACAACAACATATCATCAACATATAATGCAACAATAAGAAGGCAATCATTTTCAACTCTGAAATAAACACAATGATCTGATTTTGATCTTACAAATCCAATTGACAACACAAAGGCATCAAACTTAAGGTACCACATCTTAGGAGATTGCTTCAAACCATATAGAGATTTCTTTAATCTGAAAACTAAGGATTCTTTATGTTTAACAATGTAGTGCTTAGGTTGTGACATATAAATCTCTTCCTCCAAATCACCATGAAGGAAAGTTGTCTTCACATCCATCTGTTCTATCTCTAAATCATATGATGCAGCAAGAGATAACAAAAATCTAATGGATGTCAACTTTGAAATAGGAGAGAATATTTCACCATAATCTATTCCCTCTACCTGTGAATACCCCTTTGCAACCAATCTAGCTTCGTACCTTTCAACACTGCCATCTGCATAGAATTTCTTCTTGAACACCCATTTACAGCCAACAAATTTTCTCCCTTTAGGCAAAGGTACAAGGTCCCATGTTTTTTTTTTCTCTAATGAAGCCATCTCATCATCCATAGCCTCAATTTAGGAACCTACATCTTCCATGCGCAAAGCCTCTTTCACAGATCTAGGCTCATCAGTGTTAGTAATCAAAGTAAAAGCACAACTGGAATCTAACATAGAATAACCAAACCTTTCTAGTTCCTTTCTTTCTCTCGTGGATCTCCTCAAAGGCTAAGGTTGAGGTTGTTCTTCCTCTTCTTTTGAACTATCAGAGCTGCAAGAGCTCTCCTCATCATTAGACCCAACATGGTCTCTCTATTCAGTCTTCTCAAGGGTAGGAGGCAACTGAACAACATCTTTTTCTTTTTCTTTTTCATCTAGTTGAAGCACAATAGGAGAAGATGTTATCTCTCTAAAAATAAAATTTCTACTATACAACACCTTACTAGTCATAGGATCCCAAAGCTTGTATCCTTTCACACCAGCACTATACCTGATGAAAATACATTTAATAGCTTTGTTTTCCAACTTAGATCTTTTCTCCATTGGAACATGTGCATAAGCTTCACAACCAAAAACATGAAGATGTCTAATTGAAGGCTTCTTGCTAGACCACACCTCCATGGGTTTCTTACCAACAAGGGTTGATGTAGGAGATCTATTAACCAGATAACAAGTAGTGACCATAGCTTTGGCCCAAAACCTTTGTTCTAAACCAGCTCCACTAAGCATACTCCTAGCCTTCTCCATTAGTGTTTTGTTCATTCTCTCTGCAACTCCATTTTTCTGTGGGGTATATGGAGTTGTCTTATGCCTCTCGATACCTTGTTCTTTACAGAACTATTCAAACTCTACTAAGAAAAACTCAACACCATTGTTAGTTCTCACACACTTAATCTTCTTACTAGTCTAATTCTCTACAAGGGCTTTAAATTCACTGAGTCGACTAAAGACTTGTGTCTTACTTTTAAGGAAATAAATCCATGTCCTTCTACTATAATCATCTATGAAAGATACAAAAAATACAGACTTGGAGATTGAAGGAACTTTTATAGGACCAAATACATCAGAATGAATAAGATCCAAAACATCAAAAGATTTGTGAGAACTAGAGTAAAATTGAACACGATTTTGTTTACAATATACACAGTGTTCACAAAAGTTGAACTTGAGATTGCAATCATTCAACCCCTCAATGAGATTTTTATTTTTCAGGGTTCTGAGACCCTTCTCACCAATGTGACCAAATCTCAAATGCCACAACATTGTCTTTTCTGCAGGAAGCTTTCCTTCCAAAGTGTTTGCACACTTAGGTACACTTGTTGCACTACCATCAGAACCACTAACCAGAGTCTTCTTTACTGCTCATTCAGATGGTGGGGATGAAGTGATAGCTACTCTCTTCTTTGAAATAGAAGAACTATTACACTGAGAAATGTGTGCATCAAGCTGAAACAAAGTACCTCTCCTAGTACCCTTAGCAAGCACCATAGCTCCTCTCATCATCTTACATCCATCTTTAGGAAAAACAACTTGCACACCTACATCATTCAGCATACTTATAGATAATAGGTTTCGTGCCAAACCTAGAATGTGTATAACTCCATTGATTCCCTTTACTCGTCCATCAAGAAATTTGATAGTGACCCTTCTGCATCCAACTATCTTTAGGTGAAAATCATCACCCAAGTACACCTTTCCACCATTGAATTCTTAATATCTTGAGAACCTGTTTCGATGAGAGGTCATGTGAAAAGATGCACCTGAGTTAACCAACCACACATCATTAGATGCATGGGCTGCCAAAGCTACGATGAATGCATCGCCATCTTCTTGAGATTTTTCAAAACTAGAATCTGAGGCTTTCTTCTTCTTCTTAGGCTCTTTACAGTCTTTACGAAAGTGCCCAATCTTATCACAGTTCCAACATTTTTCCTTGGACTTATTGGAATTCTTTGACTTCCCACAGGATTTGGATCTACCCTTATTGTTAGACTTATTGTCATTTTTCTTTCCTCTTTCCGTGGATCTCCCATGAATAGCAAGGGCTTCTTTTTCTAAAATGGAAGCCTTTCTCCACATCTCCTCTGATAGCAACGAAGACACCACATCATCCATTTTGAAGATGACTAATGTGCTTCCGAGAGCCATCACAAGATGGTCCCATGAATCCGATAAAGAACACAAAAGTGTGTAGCAATGATCCTCTTCCTCTAACTTGACACCAGCTGATGTCAACTATGCAGCCAGCAGATTAAATGCATTTAAATGATTCGTTAAGGATCCACCTTCCTCCATTCGCAAAGAATACAACTTCTTCCTTAGGAACAACTTGTTCACCAAAGATTTGGCCTAATACACGGCCCCAAGTCTCTCCCACAAACTATATGCAATTTTCTCATCTAGAACATTTAGAAGGACTGCATTGGTTAAATAGAGTCTTATGAGACCCTTAGCTTTATGATCTTTGATATCCCAATCTGCTTGAGCTATATTTGTTGGTCTTGTAGCACTTTTAGTCACTTCCTATATGTCACGATCTTCCAACAAGTCTTCCATCTTGAGTTTCCACAACTTGAAATTTGTGCCATTAAATTTCTCCACCTCCATTCTTCCATATGATGAACTTGCCATCTCAATCTGCAAATAAGATTCAGGATGCTCTGCACAAGACTCCCACTCAACTTGAGATTAGCTCAAAAAACCCTACCCAACAGCTAGGATCAAAATTTGATCAAGCTCTGATACCTCTTGTAAGGAAACTCAGGTGCGAAAACAGCTTCCTACACTAATCTCATAAGGAAAGTATGATGCAAATCCTATTAAAATCTTCTACACTTACAAATTCAATATCATGTAAACAATAATATTGCAGCCAACCATGCATACAGAAAATAGCCAGAGAAAGGAACACATAACACAAGGATTTGCCAGTGGGGAAAAACCTTTTGGTAAAACAACCCCACCCCTTCAGAACCTGCACAATATATTATCTTCAACAAAAGGTTACAATACACTTGTAGTGCAAGATCAACACTGACAACAAAAGACTCTAGTAGCTACACGCAGTACCAACAATACACTTTTTTTTTTGCATCACTTCTCTTTGCAACCCTAAAAATGCTTATAACATGCGCTTCACTTTAGGGCTACTCCCAAAAGGTAAACCGTATTAGGGTTTTACCATTCTCTAAGAAAATAGGAACCCCAAAAAAATATATTGGGGTAGAGTGTACAATACTCAAATATCTTAGTTGCCACATGTCTTCACCTGTCATTGAATCTTCCTAACATAGCTCTTACGTGTCATAGGAATCTGTCATAACCATTTTAGTCATGATCTCCTTACACACAATTCAAGATGTCGACACATCAACATTATTTGCAAGAAATACATTTTACAAAACAAATAATAAGAATAGGAATTATACAAGGTTGAGACACCTTATTCCTAACAATAGTAACTCGAATGTGAGGTTTGTTTCAAAAATATTGATTTTAGTGTCAAAATTGGTCAAAGAAGTGGAACCCATTATTATGGGATCACCCAGCTGAGAAGAGTGAAGTTTGGGAGAGCTAGGAGCTAACTATGGGCTTGGGAAACAAGAAGGTTGCTTGGTGGCTTGCAAGCACTATTTTAGATTCTTCTTGGGGTTTCTACTAGATTGTGGGTCTAGGCTAGTTGTGGTTGGATCTTGTGAGGTCTTGCAGCACTATTATTGTAATTGATTATGTATTTTTCCATAACATAGAATACCTTAGAGTCAGGCATGTTGAACATGTTAATCTATTGATTCTATTATGAGAATATGTATTTTAATTGATATAAATCTTTCAATTATTAGTATTCTTTCATTGTGTAGTTATTTTTTGAGGGCTTGGTCATCTTCTTTTGGATTCACCTTACCTTGTACTATATTGATTTGAAGACCTGAGTCCAAGCCTCAATAATGGAAACCCTATCACCACTCCATTTGGGAATATTCTCTAAGCCCTCCACAAGTAGAGGACTAGGAATACCCAACCCAAGGAGGGTCATGATAGAAAATATATTCATCACAGTATAGGTAAAAGATAGTGAGGAAGCTACGACCATAGTTGGAATGAACATAGGGTAAGAAGCTTATAGAGTGGTAGAGGATGAGGACCTAGGAAAATTTGGAAAGTGCATTGAGAAAGACCCAATTAACAACACCCATATTTGTAGCAATGTAAAATAGTTAGAATAGTTAGGTTTGGGTTAATATAAAATTTTAATTTTAATCATATGCTTAAAAGGTAACTTTATTTTAATTCTAATAGAACTCTTAAATCTTGATAATAATAGTATATTATATTATAATTAGTATTTAAAAGTATATAATATAAAATAATATAGCCACTGGCTTAGCCCAAGGATAAAAGCACTCACCCCTCAGAAGGAAGGTGAGGATTTGACGGGAGTGGGAGGCTCGATTGGGGTGGGTGGGAGGAGGTAAGAGCCCCCACTATTATAAGGCCCCTTACAAGAATCTACCTCCTAAAAAAAATAGTAAAATCACATTAAATATAAATTACAAAAATTATTTTAGTAAAAATAATAATAAATAATGAAATTTAGTTATGTTATGTATAGTTAAAATATTAGTATTAGATTCATTGTTAAAATAAGAATAAGGATTCTCTACTAAAAAGAGGATATTTTTAGTGATAATTATTGCTTTATTTTATATATGCAAAAAGATATAAACTTAACTCTTCTATCTCCCTCTCTTCTATCTTTCTCTTTTTGCATATCCCTACTTTCCTCTCTCCTCTCTATTTTTTCCCACTTATTTCCTCTTATCTATTTATTTCTCATTCTCTTCTCATCTAGGAGAATTTTGGGTCTTTGAGCAATCTTGCATCAACCAAAAATGTTTCATGTTTCCTCTATCAGTCTATTGTTCACATAGTAGTCATTGGATCTTTTTTTCCATCTTATTTACAGTTACCATCATGTTGGGGACCTATCCTTGATCCTTTTCCTAAGTGCACAAATTCTTGTGTTGGATCTTTCTTGAGTTTTGTGTTGAACTTTTGACCATGTTTCCCTATTGTTTTCACCTTACATAATGTGTTGATCTGATTGGCATGGTTCAATTTCTTACATGGGGGTATGTGCAGGATCATAGTCAACCAAACTATGCTCTTAAGTGGTAATAAAAAATTAAAAAAATAGAGTTATGTCAACTTGATATGCAATTTTCTACTTGTTATAAAATTTATATCAAAAAGTTGAGAGAAAATAATCTCTAGGAAATTGCATTTAGTTTCTAAATTACTAGGCCTTGTCTGACAAAAAATAAAAATTGATTGGTCAAAATTCTGAATTTTAATGCAATAGTACAAAAATTTCAAGACAAAAATAAGTAGACATATGTCTAACCACCTTAATCAAAATCAAATGATAATATTTTTTTAATAATACTCTAGATATAATAAGTAGACTCATGCCTAAATGTAACACATATTTTTGGTTTTTTTTCTAAATAAATAAATAATTATTAATTTTCTACTTTAGTATTTTTGGAATAAACAAATATCATGTCTTACTACGTTAACTATTTCAAAAATTTGTAAAATTTAATTTTTATTTTGTTTTTCTTTATAGTAGAAGAAACATAGAATGTGATGGATCTTTTGGATTTTAAAAATGTTGTACCATTTAAAAGTTATAGTTATTTTTCAAGTAGTGTATTAGTCAGTACTTTATACATAAATCCATTAAAAAATAAGTAATAATTACTTACTAAACTCATAATTTGACAAACCTTACATTTATGGAAAGCTAAGAACATTCTTTAAAAACCCCTTTCATTTCATCAAAATTTGGTGGAAAAAAAGTCATCACCTACTCTACATGTTTGAAGTAAAAAATATAGAAGAATAGACCAAAAACACATTTTCAGGACATTTTTTAAGTTGACCATATAGGGTTGGTATTGAAAGATATAGTAGACATTATAAAGGTATTAATTATTATTTTTTAGTATCAAGATGGGTGGGAAAAAATATGGAATAGATTTTGAAATGCTTTGAGGCATTTCATAACTACATATTTTTCAAATCGCCACTTTTTGGTACACCATGATCCTGCACATACTCATAGCATCTTGCATAATTAGGACCTGGCTCTTAACACACATATGGACCTATCATCAAGTGCATGAGATTTCATATGACTGTTGACAAGGGTTTTGTTTCACTCTTCCAAGTATGGTCCTAAATTGTAATTAATGCTTGAATAGCCAACTTGTGGATTAGCTTGCTATAAAAGAAGCTTGGTTAGATATAAAGAGGGAGCAAGAGAGATAGACAAAGATAGTAATAAGATAAGAATGGATTAGAGGATAGGGAAATTTAGAAGATGCAAGCTAAGGCTCTAATTTTATCTACTTGATTTTTTTAAGCCCACAACATAGAAGGCCTCATAGTCGGGAATATTGTGGTTATTCTTAATGAAAAGTTAAAAAATTACACCTAAAATATATTTCATCAGGTCTCATGTTCTCTATGAATTCACTTGATTTATTTATAGCTTTCATGTGTGACTCTTAGCAATTATAGAAGGTTGCAGTCAAGCTTATTCTACATGTTGTTGTAGGTCTTCTCATTTACCCTCCTTATGTGAAGTGGTATCAGAGTGGAGCTCTTTCCTATGGATTGGATTGTAGATAACCTTATTGGATTGGTTTTAGAGAAAAGGTGTGCATCTTGAATATGTTAGTGATGAAGAAGAGGAAAAACCTAATCATAATCCTAAACCTAAAGTTGAACAAGATAAAAAAAGGCTCCTAAGAGTTTTTCTAGGGTGAATGCTAGACTTCTTGTTGAAGTTGTTCTTGTTCTTACGGAAGACTTGAAATTGATGTAGTATGTGATTAGAAATTAGAAATAGAAAAATACTTTGAGTATCAAGGTACTCTAATTAATAAGAAGGTTAATATAGCAGTCAAAAAGTTGAAGGTTCATGCTTCTCTTTGGTGGGATCATTTGCAAATTCAAAGGAAGAAGAGAGGGAAAAAAAAAAATCAAAACAGGGATGAAGATGCTAAAAAAATGAAAAAGAAGTTACTTCTAGCAAACCTCTAAGTTAGTTTGTTGAGGAAGGTGTACAATTCAAGGAAAAAATACATGAGTTTAAAGGAATATACTGAGGAATTCTAAAAATTAGATATTAGATATGGATATAGGGATGATGAAGTGGAGAAAGTGGCTAGATACCTGAATGACCTGTGGACATCAATTTAAGATGAGATAATCTATGTTAAGATGGATAGTGTGGGGGAGAAATATTGGAAAAGAAACATGATCATAGACAGAAAGGAAGAAGTGGAGATTTTAGAGAAGCAAAGGTAGAACATATGGAGAAGGTAGAAAATCTAATAGTGCAATACTAGATAAAGGACAATTAGAATGGAAGAAAAAACCTATTGGCAGAAGAGGAAACTACACTAGGGGTAGCTATACTAGTCACACTAGAAATAATAATGGTGTAAAAAGACAAGAGAGATCTTGGTTTAGAGGCACTTGTTACAAGTATAGAGAAGGACATAGGACATTTGAATGTATTAACTCTGGAAAGAAGATTGGAGGTAGTACTAGAAATACTTTAGCTTGTGAAGAGGTTGATGAAACACCTAATGAACCTAAAAATGGTGAAAACCTAATGTTGAGAAGGATCTTATGCAATGAAGAAGATGAAGAATTTGGAAGTGAAAGTTTAGATAATTTGGCATATGAGGAGTTGGTTAACAAATTAAAATTGTAGAGATTAAAACACCCTAAGCCTTATCATGTTTCTTGGATCTAGAAGGAGCATAAATCACAAGACTATAGTTATGATTTATGTTGAATCTACACCTATGGTTGATTAAATTAAATTTAACTATATAATTTTTGAATGCATTCAATCTATCTAACATATAATAACTATTTTTTTAAAACTAATCTAACTAATAAATATAATTAACCTACTCAACCAGTATGAGGAGGTATCGAGTTAATGTATAAACAATAAAAATAGAAAGGAATACCTAAGGAGGAAGATGATTAGAATTTTTGAATGTTGGGAAGCGAGTTTACCTGACACCTACCTTGGTCTTCCACTTATGACTAAGGAGATTACTTCTGAGTACTAGAATGGGTTGGTGTAATGCATAAAGAGAAAGCTTGTAGGCTGGAAAGGAAAAATTCTAAGTTGTGTAAGGATACTCCAACTTCTCTTGACCTCTTTATAGGGCATGCCTATTTACTTTCTCTCCCTCTTTGAACTCCCAAGAATAATCAAGGAAATTATCAAGAAAATTAAAAGAAATTTTCTATGGTCGAGAACTAAGGAAAGTACTAAGATAAGCTTGGTGAGCTGGGTTAAATTTTGTATGCTTAAGTCTTTGGGTGGTCTAAACATTAGAAGGATGAGAGACTTGAATAAATCCCTCTTTTCTAAGGTGGGGTGGAGGCTAGTTTATTCCTCAATTAATTGGTGCAATATTATTAGGTTTAAATACTTGAGGGGTGACTCATTTCATCATCATCTCCTCAGCACTGCTCTCCCCCTGGGATCAAGAATTTGGATTAATGTGTTACACACTAGAATAATTCTAAACAAGTGTATAGACTAGGTCTTAGCAGATGAGGCCACCATTGACTTCTAGGAGGATAATTTTCTTGAGGGAGGTCCCATCACCTATTATAGATTTCAACTAGTTAGAGATTATTGCTTCAAATAGTTTGGTGGTCTTGTTCAAAACTATATCACACCTGATAACCAATGGAAAATACTTCAAGATTAGAAGAATACTATGATGAGTTTTCTCATGGAGATATAGGAAATGATTGATAATTTCCATATCCCCACTGCCCACATGGAAGAATCCTTATCTTGGAACCTTACCCCCTCAAGAGAGTTCACAGTGAAATCTCCCTACAATCATTGCATTGAGGGAGGTAAAATGTTAAGGGATTGGAAGCATGACTGACATCCATGCCAAAGATCATTTTCTTTTGGTGGAAAACTTTGCATGGGAGCATCCTCACCATTCATAACCTTCAAAAGAAAGGCTTCCAATTGGATAACTTTTGTGTTATGCTATAATTTTGTGGCATCCATCCAACATCTTCTCATTCATTGTCCCTATGCTCAGAAAGTGTGGAGGGAGATTCTCTCTAAATGAAAGATTTAGTGGTGCTTTAATAGAGACCTCAATCAATTTGTTGACTAGAAAGGCCCCTCTAACGACCTGTTCCTTAAAATCTTTTAGAAAATCACCCCCCTCCCTTTTGTGTGTTGGAAAATTTAGAAGGAAAGGAATAAACACATCTTTTGAGATAAAGTGGCTCCCTCCTTGGTGGTGGCTATTCAATTATCGAAGTTCCTAAAGGAATGTAGTGATATCTAGTATTGGAAACCTCCCCTAAACCCTCAAAGTGACCACAATATTAAATGTGCTACTTCATGGGACCTTAGCATGAAGGTGGAAAAAATTGAGGATTCTAAAGCTCATTCTAGGTGTAAAATAGTGTGGTACCCCCTAGATTCATGGATCAAACTTAACTTTGATGGCTCAACCATTTCTGGAAGGACTATGGCTAGTGGGGTTACCTAGGACAATATGGAAAAATTGGTGGTGGCCTATGTGGTAAACTATAGAGGGGGATCAAATAAGGAAGCAAAAGCCTTGACCCTTCTATGGGGCATGAGGATAGTGGGAGCAAGAAGAATTTATAGGTTAACTATCAAGGGTAATTCATTGTTAATTATCAAAGTTGTTAAGGGAGATGGAAGTAGCAACTGGAAGATTAAGACAACCATTCAAGAAATTTTCACCTTGATTGATGGGCTCAATGAGGTCCATGTGAACCATATTTACTAAAAAGGAAATGGTGTGCTTGATGACTTGGCTAAAATGGGTCATAACTTTGTACGGAATAAAAGAGTTGGATGATTCTAG
Organism: Cupressus sempervirens; assembly: GCA_028749045.1. NCBI lineage: Eukaryota > Viridiplantae > Streptophyta > Pinopsida > Cupressales > Cupressaceae > Cupressus > Cupressus sempervirens. Next base: position 648,880,979 of record CM053788.1, read on the forward strand.
CTAGACCCCACTATCCACCCAATGCCTGGTGGATAGTGAATGAATTTAATGTAGCACGATATAAAAAGGTACAATAGGTGGAAAATTTTCATTAACCTAGGAGGGAGGTACACTCTTTGGGTTGAGTGCCATAATGTTTTTTATGATAGAAAATATTTTGATATTATTTACCTATGGGGCATTCTTAAAGGAAGTATTTATGATGATGGAAAGAGGACAATCTGTGAGGATCTTGTTAGAGGTTTACAACCACCAAGAAAAAACATTGTGAAAGACAATAATAGAAATTCCCTTGTGTATCACTCTATGGGAAGGGGGTACAACTAGCATTTTTAAACCATGATGATAAAGGTACCGGTCATATGTGAAAAGATGATGGAAATCAAAAAATGTGACAGCTTGTGATCATAATATGACAATAAATTATTTCAATGTGATCATTCTTAGTGATATAATCTTAAATGGCCTCAAACTTCCAAGCTTAGTCTTGAAACATGGGTATTTCAATATAAACTAAGGGTTTGGTGATTGATCTCAAAGAAAGTGACATGAGTGCTAGCTCAAATTATATTGAGCCAAATGAAATTGAAGCCTACATTAGAGATAGTGAGGTGGAATGGGTCTATTTGCATGGAGGGATTTTACTATTCATGAGGTGTATTAAAGGGTATGATAAGCATGTGTCCCTACAATGTGTAAATTCCTAGGCTAATAGAAAGGTGACCATTAAAGGGGTTTCCTATTAAATGACAGAGGAGCTCATTGCTAAGGTGCACAGCTTGTCTCTCAAAGGAAAGAGATGGCATAAGTAGCCTAGATTTTTGAATGAAATGATTCTATATAATTTTTTTCACCCTAAGGAGGAACCTGTGCATGTGCACGGTGGCTTCCCAAGACAGGACCTACCTAACCCATGGGACATTGTCTATTACACCATCATGCACTACAGTACACTCAAATATTGATTTTAGGTGTTGTATTGTCACCACTTTTCCATCTTAAATCACTTTAGAAACCATGACTTAATCTATTTCTCACACCTTATTTAATACTCATTGGAGGATAGTAATTTTAATGTCCAAAAAAATAGGGAAGAAGGAAAACCCTTTTATATCCTACACCAGGCCTTCATGTTCAAACTCTACATATTTCGACTAGCCCTCAGCCCACTACTTTTGGTTAATCCCTAGCCACTATGACTCCCTAAGCCTCCACTAACTTGAGCCCTAGGCCAACCTTGAAGAGAGCTATCAAAAATTCCCTCACTACTAGAAAAGACATTAGCTTTATTGAATGAGATTGTAATACCCCTCCTTTTTTATCATTCTATACTTAGTTGTTAAAGTTCCATGTGACTCTCCTATAGATGTGTTAACCCTTATTTGATAATTGAAATGCAATACTTTGATATGTTGAGTAATTGATTACGTCAGGTTGTAACAATTTCATACTAGTAGTGATGATGCTTTCATTATTCTTAGTTAGTCAATGAAATTAATTTTATGATGATGTGATATGATGTGTCTTAGAAAGATGTTTGTTATGTCCTCATGATGATGAAATATTCATGTTAGAATATGATGTTATTTATATTTAGGATTCACTATTATACTTACCCCATACTTGTATGTGTGTGTGTGTGTGTGTGTGTGTGTGTGTGTGTGTGTGTGTGTGTGTGTGTGTGTGTGTGTGTGTGTGTGTGTGTGTGTGTTTTACACCTAATATGGTTGAGGGAGGGAGTCATAGTCACCTACTAGTTGGGATCTCCACGATGTACCACTCCTCATCATTTCCTATTTATCTTATTTATATATACACATATACATGCTCATTTTTTATACAGATTTGCAAGTAATAGGCATCGACCTCCCTGAATTGCTAGAATGAGTATGCCCTATCATAATAACTCAATGGTAAGAATGGGGAGATAACGTTTAGGTCCAATCCCAGCCCTATCCTAATTACCTATCCTAAGAAAGAGGACATATATCTAACTTTCCACCCTTTTTAAATCCATGAGTTTATCTTTGCCTATGTTGTTTAATTTTGAGTTTTGGTTAGTTTTAGTAATATTGCTTTTATCTAGATTTGGCTATGTGATTTATTTGGAAAATAATTTAATTATTATATTTAGGTTAATCATATAATTTTGATCATTATTAAATATTATTTGATTGAAAATATTAAAATATGAGAATATTTAATAATTAAATATGTGCTTTAATTTAAAAGACTTAATTTAGAAGTATAACTTCAAAAATTGGTTAAATAAAATTAAAATATGATGATATTTAATTAATTAACAATTAATTAAATATGTTTTTTAGTTTAAAAGATTTAATTTAAAAGGTTGGATAAAAAGAGAATTATAATATTAAAGGGTTAAAGATTTAATATTGTAATTATTTAATTAATAATAATTAAATTAAAGATGCATTTAAATAATAAGCTTTAATTAGTATTATTAATTTAAATAATAAAATGTGTTTTAAATAGTGCTTGAAGTAATTAATAAAGTGGAGGAAAAGAAAATAAAAGAATATTTTAATTTAAAAAGTTCAATAAACTTTGTAACATATTAGGTTTATTTCTCTTGAGTTCCCAACCTAGACATTACACAGATACTCATATTGGGCAGAGCAATAAAGTTTCTAGGAGATCCAACAAGAGGCTCAAAATGGATAAATTAAGGACCCCCCTAAAAAAAGAAGCGAGCTCAAATTCCACAAAGACTAAAACAAAACCTACTAGGAAGAGGAAGACAAGTGTGATCCACCCAGGCTTTGGGAGAAAAGATATCCCTAGTCCTATTGATTTATGGAGGAGTAAACTAGATACTAAGAAGGGGGAGGGGGTGAATCATAATCTATAACAATTTTTAATTTTTCTCAGATTCATCCACATCCAATAATAACTTGTGGATGCAAAACTATAAGGGCCTATTTGGTTGTTAGAATATGAACATAAATTTTGGAATAAGTTTTCTATTCTTTGTTTGGTTTGCCAAATGGAATAGGGAATAGAAATAAATATTCTCATTTTACCTCTAAAATGAGATTATACCCATTCCAAAAAATAGTTGTTATTGGAATAGTCATTCCTATTCCCAATATTGCATCCCTATTCTCCATTCCTATGTCTACAACCAAATGGGCCCTAAATGTGAATTTTTTTTGTAACATGTAAAATAGTTCAATCTCATGCATGAAAATAATAATACATAACATAATATTTGCTACCCAAAAACCCTACAAGGTGAAGGTAAAACTAGGGTGGGGATGATACCTACAAATTTTCACTATTGTAGTAATAAAGTTAACTAGTTAAGGTTACAATGTTTAACCATACTATATGACCTGCTTTGTGAGGAGTAAATCATGTTAAATACTTAAGAAAATATTAGGTTTCACCTTGTTAGAGGATTTGACACTTGCAATTAAGGAATCTATTAGGAGATTTACAAAGATCTGTTAAGACTACTCTGTTAAGAGATTTACCCTAATTCAAGTATGTTAAAACTAACTCAGTACCTAACTCTCAATTTTCTCTATAAGATAATTTCAAGTCTTCTCATTACTATCTAATCCTCTCACCTAATCTAATACTCTTTTCTTTCCCTTCCACTTTCACTACATATGAATAGGTCACTTGTTCTATTAAATGATAAGAGAACCCTTGAATGACTTATGGTGTTTTCCTTTTTTATCTTTTTGCACATGTCACTTCCATGCATAGGATCTCTCTTAATCTAGGGTAAGATCATCATTATAGAAAGATTCCCTGAAGAGTCTTCTAGATGATTCTATGTTTTTCCTCTTCATCTTGATCATTAAACTTATACATGGGGATATGTGATCCGCACCATGTAAATGTTCTATAACAACCTCAACAAGTATCAAATGTTCTATAACAACCTCTTCAAAACTTAAATAATCCTTCCAACCTAGCATGATAATAATTTTTCCTAAAACTCTGTACATACTATGCTCAACACATACTATATTACTCAATACTTATATGCTTGGAATTTCACTTGGTCACTGATAACTTGCTCAGTCACTTAATGAGATCATTCCATAAAGAAAATTTCTCTATGACCATATACTTACTCAGCCTCTATACAATCTCTCAATAAATACTATCTCATGTACATGACTCATCCTATGTAGATTAGCTTGGTCATAGTGATGACCATCTAACTCTTCCTTGTAAATGCCTAAGTGATTGACACCAATAGACACCAGTGGTTAGAGATACCAACAATCTCCCCCTTTGACTTTAGGGGAAAAAATACTTTGTCATATCAATGCAAAAAATGAGCTCTTCTCACAAAAATGAGTTCTCCCCCTAAGTCTAATGACTTGTGAAAAATGAATACAAAAATTCATTATAGCCTTTACTCATTACTTGTACATGATACTCCTTCTATATACATATGACTTAGTAGACACTTACCCCTTGTGTTTGAACACTTGATGTTACTACCACTAGGGTTGAAATACATGAAGTAGTCCATGTTTTTCAATTAATTCCTTGTGAACTCTGGTAATCGTGGACAATGCATAATTCCATGTGATTTTTGTTGCCTCCAAAATTAAATTCTATAGTTCTAATTTTGTAGCTAAATCAATCAAATTTTCACCCTCTAATAAGTTATGATCTTCTTGAATAAGATCCTAGGCTATTTTCAGTTCTCTCTACATGACCTCTAAATGAGGTATCAAAATTGCCTCAATTGAGATCAATTTAGATCTCATGGTATTGTTAGTTTCCTAAAGCTCAACCATTTTCCCTTGAGCATTCAGCAAAATATTGTAGTGATCTATCTTAGATCTTGTTGACTCTAAGATAACACTGTTAGATGCCTTCATCTCAACCTAAGTCTTATCTACCTGTTCCTAAATAGTATCTATAAATTTTGGCACATCTCAAAAAATTGTGTACACCTGATGTACCTTCTATATAAGATTCATCATTACTTGTGCTTTTTCCTACAATAGCACTTTTTGCTCAACCATAGTTATGAAAACTTTTTCCATAACCTTGGTCTCAACTTTTCTTGTTGACCAATCCATTAATTTTCCATTGGATCCAAAATCTTCAGCATTCACTTGATTAATGATATTTACAACTTAATTAGTGATAGATGACTCTTCTACATTCTTTATATCAAAAGCAACAACAAAAATATGCTTTACATTTTGTAGCATTTGTTGTTGCATTAACTCTCTCTTTAGCTCTTCTTCTATCTTTTTCTTCTTCAAAATTTATTGTAGCAAGAGGCTTCTTTGCAAGGTGAGATTTGATAGAGAAAATTGCGATATTTCAATATTTTTATGAAGATTAATATCTGGTGAAATTTCCTTTATTTCTTTTCTCTTCCTATTTGGTGGAGTGTTGCTGCTTGGCACTACCTTACGATTAAATGAGGGAGTATCACCACTCAGTCTTGCTTGTGCATCAATGCTTGAGAAAAGGATAGTAGCACTCAGTTTATCCTTATTCAATGCTTTATTTTCCTAAATTTGAGGTGTTAGAATAGCATTATCATTTTTATCAACTTCTTTAAATTCACCTTCTTCTTTTTCATTTGTAAGCCTTGACCACTCAATGTTGCCAATTTTTAGTCTTACCTTTTAAAAGATTGAAGTTTTTTTTTGAGGTGAGAGTGTTTCAAAAGAGATGTGTCTAAGTATGTTTTAGGTCACTTACTTCTCATCTTTCCTAAAATACTCTATTTTCTTTGTTTTTTGGGTCTCCATTTGCATTACCTTTACCTAATCTTTCTAAGCATTTTTCCTATTTTCCTAGCGTGCATGGGGTTTAGGTGATCTAGGCATGATCAAGGTTTGTTCTAGCATCTTCCCGATGAAAAGTAAGGTTTTCTACACCTCATTATTAGTTATCTTTCTCTAACATTTCATGTCCCATGGATTTTGAGCTTTTGAGTTGATTTTCCCCTTAAACAAGCTACATCAAGTGAAAATTTGAAGCATGAAGCTATGATAGTGATTGATAGGTTATGAATGTGATTTTTTCAATACCCAAATGCCTACAAAGCTGTGGATAGAAGCCAGAGTGAGTCTCATTAAAATTTGGATAGATAAGATCAAGTACTGCAAGGGAACATAGAACTATGGTTTTTCTATTGCATATTCATGCAAATGAAGCTGTTGAGTTTTATTTCTGAAGCTTTGTGAACTTGAGCCAAATCTCAAGCCCAATGATCAAATAGTGAAAGAACAATATTGAAATGATACATTAAACAGCTCATAACTAGTCAAGCATGCTTGAGATCTAGCTTTTAGGTCATTAGTTTGAAATAAAAGGTTGAATGTTGTTTTTTTGCACCTTAGTCCTGGGAAATGTTGTCAAGAAAGGAGTTTTTAGCCCCAAGGAAATGAAAAAGGTCACTTCTTTGGATGATTCAAGAATAGAAAGTCAAGCCACTCTAAAACATTAATATACTTTTGGAAATTCTCAAAAGATACTTTTGGAGAAGTTAGTGATGGAAATGTGAACCCAGTATAAAGGAAAAGTAGTATTAATAGCCTTAGGTAGAAAGTGGAAGAGTTGAGTGTGCAAGTTAGCCAAAGGATTATTCCCTGTGTTGTGATTCTGAATAAAAGGAAAATGGGTTTGTGGAAAAGCTAAGTGTCTCTTTGTCTCCTGCATGTGTTAATATTATAAACTATATCTACATTCAAAATTTTGAAGCCAAGTAAGGCACTTCCTATAAAGATAAAGTATTTGTACTATTAAGTGATTCTTAGTCATATCACTTTACTTTAAGTAAAGTAAGAGTACTATCGAGAACTTAGTATTTTATGTGCAAATGAATGGAAATTTTAAGTAGTTGTTAGTGATGGAATTAAATACAAAATCCTTCAATTATAATCCTTGGTTGAACTTAATTTCATTCGTGCAGTGACGACATTCTAATTCCTAATGCTATTTCATCTAAATTGCATGCAATTGGTTTCTTCAAGTATATTTAAATGATGATTTATAAAGAACTACATCTTGTACAATCATAGAGAATGGAAATCATAGCTACTGGTTATGATAAATTAATTGTCTTGAAGAGTGAGTTAAAATATTTTACAAATACATCCTTCAAATTCTATGATTTGGGTGATCTTCATAAAAGTCTTAATTCTCAACCCATTCACCCAATCACTCAGAAACTAAAAGAGAGGAGATTGGTAGAAGCAACCAATCTTCCAATGGTAGTTCATGCACCTAAGTTAGTGAAGAAGTGCATAAAGAGATACAACCCAGAAATAAAGATTTAGTTTCCTGACCATTCCATTCTCATATCAATTAACAAGGTATTGATGTAGTTTGCATTTAGCATCCCTGTGAAGGAGCAATATTATGATATCAATTTTGGGTCCTCTATGTCCATTTTCATTAAGAAGAAAACCCTCAAATGGGATGACATGCAAAGGACCCAGTTCCATACTACCTTCTCAAACAAGAGCAAAGTGTCAAAGACTTTGTTTGGCACAAATCTGAAATGAGAGACTATGGATAAATAAAAGGAAAAGGGGAGATTTTGGAGTTCATCGAGCACCACTTCTTCCTAGTACAAGAAATTTGTGCTAAGAATATGTAGATCAACTGGGCATAGATCATTTGTGACAAGCTTTCCTTGTGGTTGTGATCAGCTCGACGATTCAAGAAATTCTACATGTCCTCTTATTTGATCTATGCTTTGGTAATCCACCACTTATAGCCTGAACTTCCTAGCATCCAAAATTATGATGAGTGCAAAAAAGTCTATGAATTATACCCACATTTATAGCTGCAAAGGAGCTATGAGGATTGCATAGTTGTTAATGATGCTTTTACAATGAGCCTATGTCAAGAATTGCAAGGATCTTGTAAAGGAGATTCTCACTACAGGCAATTTTGGCCATAAGCCAGTTTGGATGTTCATTCATCAAGTTTATGAGTTTATCCTATTTTTTTATAGAAACTTATGATGGATTTCCTAAGAGGTGACCAAGGTATCCTAAAGACAAGGTGGTCCTAGTCAAACTATGTTGAGAAATACTTGAAGTGAACATCCTCTATTCCAATGTGAAGAAGATTGGCAAGATTCCATTCCCTATAGTTGTAGGCCTATATTCATTTGCCTCTAGATCAGATGTGTAGAATTTGGTGAAGAGGTTTGAGAGAAATATTAAGTTATTAGACTATGAGGTTCTCCGGCCTCAATATGTTCTAGTTAATTTTGTAAGGGATCATCTAAAGTTGAGATATGTTTACAAGCATGTCCCAAATATTGAGGAATTCTAGTCTGGGTGTCTCAATGACTACCAAACTAAACAAAGATTTTGGTCAAGGATAACAATTGATTAAATAAAATAATATAACAATTTTGTTGATTTTTGTGACCTTGCAGATGATGGAGCCTAAATGCAACCTACATCTTATGAGAAGATCAAGGGTGCACCAATTCTGTCTACCCCACTTATAGATCTAGTCATTAACACTATGGAGGTTCTCATTCATGGTATAATAAAAATAATGGACAAATAGGTTGAGTGGACCCAAGCAAGGAAGAAAAGGACCAAAATAACTAGTTCTATGAGTGGAGTATCAGCTGAAGCCACCCAATCAACCACACCTAAAACCACTAAAGCCACTACATCAACATCTACAATGCCATTATAGTCCATTGGCCAAGGTGGAGACTAGCCTCCTAAAAAGAATGTGCCACTCACCCTTACCTATAGATTTGGCCCTCTTTTGAACATCGAGAAGACTAGGGAGAAGGATGATGATAAGGACAAGGGAAAGGAACACCAAAAATTAGTGTCCAAGCCATCTTACCCTATTTAAGTCATCAATTTGGATGACAATACTAACCCCATGGATGGAAAAGAATAGGAAGAATATCTATAGGGAGATACTTTAGTCCTTTAGGTAACCAAGATGGTTTCCTTCCTAGTTTCTTCCCAGAGCAAGCCAACTCCATTAATCCTGAGGAAGCTATTTGACTCCACAACATTATAATCCGCTATTAATGTGTTCTCTATAGATTCTTGGCTTGAGGAGACCATTGATAGGAAGAAGAGGAGATACAAGGATGTGGCCCTGTCAAAGGACTTGATAACACAGGTCACCTCCTCTCATACATCCAAGAAGAAAAAGAAGTAGAAGATAATTTTTGCACTAGCAATGGATTCAATAGTTGGTCACGTGCTAGTTGAGATTGTTGAGCCACAAAAAGAGGGTAGTTTTCATGAGCTCTCAAAGGATGATTTACAAATAAAGATAGTTGATCTTGGCATCCTAGTTGACAAATTCATGGTGAACATGTGGAAGTAAACAAATGAGAAGATTGAGGATAAGTTGGAAGAGCTTAGAGCAAAGAAGATATTGAAGACCTCAAGTATAGAGCTAGTGGAATACATAAGGTGTGCACTTGGAAGCACATATTCAAGTCAATTTGATTCAACTAAAGAGGAGAAGAAGAACTTACTCGTAATGTTGTAACAAGAAAGACAATTCAAGCAAATAGGCCTACCATGGGTGGATCAAATGAAGGCTCAAGGTCCCCCAATAGTTGAAAACTTGGGAAGCCTAGTATTGGATGCTCATAATCTCAAGGAAGTGGCTTCAAATCATCAAACAACCATAAAGAAGGCTATGGAAAATCTGGCAGAGAAATTGGCCATTCTACAAGAAGTGATAGACATGAAGACCAATGTGGCTATTTCTCACAGGATTCTAAAGAATGGCAAGGAGTCACTATTCCACTGGAAGAAATCATCAAAAAATTTCATAGAAAGCTTTGTGAGATCTAAAAATGAACTCAAGGATGTGCATGACATAGTGCAAAAGATCATTGAAAATTTGTTTTGGTGTTTGAAGATCTAGCATACAAAGTCCTTCATGTCTACTAATGGCAAGCTAGTGGACATTAAAAGAATGAAATCCAAGTTCTTGGTATTTTTTAACGAATTTGTTGACCTGCTCAACTTCCAAATGTCCAAGATCTAAGAACTATCAATAGTGGATGCAATCATAGAGAGGGAAGTGGAGAAATTCTAGTCAAGAGTTGCGAGACTTGATGAACTGATGGAAATGCATGACTACTGGATGGTTCAAGCCAACAATATCATTATTCTATATGTTGAAGAGTTGGATAAAGTAACCAAAGCTATGAAGGCTTACAGAGAAAATTTAGTTGCTTCCAAAAATGCATGATGATTCTGATGCTTTTAGACATCTTCCATTCTCCTTCTTCGATTTTTAGCCACTTTTAGAATTTTGTAAGTCTCTGTAATGGATAGTGATTGAAGCTTGTCATATTCTTAGTCTTTTTGTTCAAAGATGCTCTATGTAGTAATCATCCAATGTAATCAGCCATTTTGAGAAGGCCTATAAATGTAATCTTTCATGAAGCTAATAAGATTGGCAAAAATTTACTTTGGGCAAACACCTATAGCTGGGACTACTGTGTGTGACTTTGAGTTCATTTTATGTTTTTTTGTTCATCTAGTTTAGAGTTAAGTATATAAAATGAATGTGTTGATTTTGAAAGTTGAATGAATGTGAATGAACTTGTCTTCTTTTCCTTTGTTCAATATATTGTGTGTCTTACTCTCTTTAGCATTAACATGTCTTTTTTTCTTTCTATTGTTCATCATGGTTTGTTTGTTTAGTTTATTTCATTGCATAAGGAAGCCAAAAACTAGTCTATGGAGCAGCTAAGGGGTAGACAATCTAGTATTGTCAAAACATTAGCTAACTACATAATTCAAGAATTACTTATTTCACCATCTCTTCCTTTCTTCTTGTTGTCATAGTTAGTTGTGCATATTTCCTTTTCTTGCATATAGGTTGTAATAGGTTGCAATTTGTGAGTTAATCCCACCTCTTTAACTAGGTTGTTTAAAGTGTTGAGCAACTTAGTTTTTGCCTCTTCTTCTCTCTAGTTAAGAGCATACCCACAAAACCCAAAAGACAATTTCATTGCATATCTTGTACTCAAAAGGGAGTTGTACCTTTTAATTCAAGGATCATTGATAGATTACTACTTTTACCCTTTTTTTTGAACTTCTTTATTTTCTATAAGCTACTAGGTAGTCAAGAGTCAAATTATAGACCAAAATATCAAGGAAGAAAAATTGTTAACCAATAGTTTTTGGCAACTCTACTGGGGAAGATACTCATACTCCCTAAGTTCTCTTAATTAAGGCTATCTATGGCTATACTGAGAAATTTAGAGATTATCTCTATGGAACTCAAATAGTTGAGTCATATATAATAACACTTAATGAGAAGTAGTGTTTCCTCATGAGGGACAAATCCTAGTAATGCAATCTAACATTAGTTTCCAGGATGAATAACAAGATATCATCAATTAGGTGAATACTCTACTTGGGTTACTAATATTGTGTTGGTAAGGAAGAAGAATAGATAGATAAGGATTTGTGTGGATTTTGGAAATCTAAATAAGGCCTATCTCAAAGATAACTTTGGACTCCCCAACATGGATCATCTCTTACAGACTATTGTAGGGTCAAAGATGATGTCTATGATGGCTTTTTAGGGTATAATCAGATTCAAGTAGATGAAGAAGATCAATTCAAAATGGCCTTCACCACACCATGGGGTACTTTTACCTATAGCATGATTCCTTTTGGATTAATTAATGTAGGTGCCATCTTTTAGTGTGGTATGAATTTGGATTTTGGTGACTTGAAAGATAGAATCATTGTTATATACCTTGATGATTTGACAGTCTTTTCCAAGAAGAGAACAGATCATATCAAAGATCTATAAACTGTGCTACAAAGGTGCAGAGATCATGGTGTCTCACTGAATCCCAAGAAATAATTATTCTATGTAACAAAGGGAAAATTCCTTGGTCATATTGTATCTCAAGAAGGACTGAATATTGATCCAAACAAAGTTAAGGTCATTTAGCAATTAAATCTTCCATTGAGAAAAATTGAACTAAAATCTTTCTTTGGCTAGGTAAATTTCTTAAGGAAGTTTATGCCTGATTTCTTAGAAATAGTTAAGTGTATAGTTGATATGATGAAAGGTAATAAGACTTTAAAATGGACTGATATTGGAAAGAGGCTTTTGAAGACATCAAAGGTGTTGTTTCTAATGCCCTTGTTCTTGTTCATCTAGATTACACTAAATAATTCATTATATATTGCTATGCATTAGAACATACCATGTTAGCTATATTGATGCAAGAAAACAAAGAAGGAATATAGGCCGCAATTTCTTTTATGAGTATGCCATAAAAAAACTCAATAATTGAGATACTCACAGATGGAGAAAAATGCATATATACTGGTGAGAGCACTTAAAGATTTTAGGTTTTATATTTTGCATTCTCATTTAGTGATATATGTGCCAGATTCCATAGTCAAAAGCATTTTGACACAACAAGAGGTTGGTTGCAATAATAGAGGAATTTAGATAGCAAAGGTCCAAGAGTATGATATTGAGATCAAGCTAGCCAAGCTTGTAAGTGAAAATGTACTTTTTAAAGCTTTGGAAAAAGATCAACAAGTTTAAGAGGAAGATACTCCAAAGGTTCTCACGGTAAGTCTTCAAGATCCTTGGTCTTCAAAGATTCCATACCTTTTGACATATGGTGAATGCCCTAATGGATTGACTACTAAGCAAAGGAGGGACCTAGAAAAAAAGGCCTTAAATTATGTAATTCATAATGATGTCTTGTATAAGAAACCTATTGATGGTACATGTTTAAGATGTGTTGATAAGGAGCATCAAGTGAAGTTGTTAACTTCTTTTCATAATGAAGCATGTGGAGGACACTTCTCTTCTATTGTCATTGCATTTAAAATCTTAATGCATTTTTATTATTGGCTCAATATGTTTAAAGATGCATATAAGTGGGTTTCCAATTGTGAGAAATGAAAGATCTTTACTAGTAAACCTCAGCTAGTTGCCTTGCCTCTTAGGCTAGTGGTGATTGAAGCTCATTTCCATCAATAGGGTTTAGATTTTATAGACCCAATCAATCCTCATTCCAGTCAAGGACATTCTTATATACTGACTACCACATATTATTTTAGTAAATGGGTTGAAGCCAAGCCAATGAAGAAGACTTCACCAAAGTTGGTAATGTGAGTTTCTCAAAGAACATATATTGGTCAAATTTGGAATCCTTGTGAAATTGATAATGGATAATGCATATTATTTTTCTTCCATAGAGATTTTTGAGTTTTGTTATGATAATGGTATCCAAGTTTTTCATTCCTCTAATTATTTCCCTCAAGGAATGGGCAGGTTGAATCAAGAAATAAGAATTCAATTAATATCTTGAAGAAATTGGTCTTAAATAATAATAAAAATTGGCACAAAAAGATACATGATTATTTATGGGCTAATAGAACCACACATAAAAGATCCATTGGTATTTCACCTTTCAAGTTAGTTTATGGGGTAGAAGCTAACTTTCCATTGCATCTAGAGCTTGTTGCATGTAAATTGAAGACTACAATTGAAGAGGATGTTTTTAAAGATGGATTAGAAAGGAGAATTTTGTATCTCACAAAGCTATAGGAATAAATGGTTGATAGAATCACTAAACATTAGGGAAGAGTTAAGAATTTATTTGATAAAAGAGAAAGACACAGGAAATTTATGGAAGGTGATTTGGTCCTGCTATAGGATAAGAGACATGAACCAAGAGGAATGCATTCTAAGTTTCAGTCTTGATGGAAAGGGTCATTTCATATCATACAAGCAAATCAAAACAACTCTTCCAAGTTGGCATATCCCACTAGAGAAACTTGCCACATTCTTACAATGGGTAGGATTTGAAGTTGTATCAAATGCAAAATTGAAAGTAGGTAACCCCTACATAGTAATTTTTTAGGTAGGTTTTCTTTCATGTAGTTTTCTTTTGCTTAGTTGATTTCTTTCTTAGTTAGTTATTTCTGCTTTCCTAGATTAGTCTATTCTTTTTAGTTTCCAAGTTGTCACCTTACTATGTAGAACTTAGAGAGATTGCTAGGATTCTTCCAAGCCTTGTTATGCTTGAATCCCCAGAAAAAGCTACTTGTTGCCCAATTTTTAGTGCATTATTTTTTGCTTTAGGTTTGAGTCAAGTCAAATAAGTCAATGTCTGATGTTTGAGTCTAGAGTGCCCATAGGATGATCTATCTTCTCATCATCCCTTTGAGTTAACCTAATGTGGGAAATCGTGCAAACAATGCACCAGTCAAAAGGCTAGGTGATTAGGTTTTGGAGGGTTTATTTATGCATTCCTCTAATGAGAAGAAGGTTTGGATATTTTACTGATCCATCATTCACTACTCACAATTTAGCTAGTGACCTGGTGAATGGAGAAATAACTAGTCCTATAAGATCATTGCAACATCACATCCAGCCAACTAAACTCTCAATTCAATGTTGCAAAGTTGTAAAAGGGGATTTGATGGTTAAGTGTAAGGTGATCACAATGTCAGGTATAGTAATGTAGTTAAAATAATTTAAGTCACAAAACTATGAAAGACACATGGAAATAAGTCATTTCATCGAATGAGTTAAAGTAGCAAAGCTCCAAAAGACTAAAGATTGCATGGTCACAAAGGGCTAATCATAACCTGGGGTTGAAGTTGTGAAGGAGCAATAATAGGTATTCACATGTTCGTAAGGGGTTATATGAAACCTTGAGTTAACTCAGTGAAATAGTGAAAATTAATTTATTGCATCATTGAATTGGAAGAAAATATTGTGTGAATAAAAAGAAGCCATGAGGAAAAATAATCATGATCATTAATTTGAGATCGATGGCTAGAATTTAAACTTGCAGCTATCATTGGAATTTAAATTATATGAATATGGTGCCAACAATAGAATATGGAAGAAACAAATATTTGCATGGGGTTTCTTGAGGTAGCATGAAGATAAATAGGCACCATGTATTTTTAGAAGTGCCATTGATTTAGTATCATCAATGGGAAAATGCTATGTGTCCATATTATGATGCAGATTAGATGTTTTCATGTTTTATTCTCAGTTTCTCTTTAATGAATGATTGTTGCTTTGCCAAAACTAAGGGATTAAAAAAAATTATAAATGTAATTTATTTTGATAATACAAAGGTTGACAAACTTGATGGTGAATTTTCTTTGTAATTCCATTTACCTAATTTTATTTTCATGTTTTGTTTCCCATAGATTACTTCTACATTGAGAGTTAAAGAATGATTACATGTGATTCTGTGATCACCTTGTGGATTCCATTTCATCCAAGTTGAATAGTTAAAGCAATTCCATTTTCCCTCATGTGCATCTCTTCTTCCTTTCCTCTTTTGCATTTAGATAATTAATCTACATTTAAAATAGGAGTAATAGTATAAAAATCTCAACATAACCTACTATAGTCATTCTATTGGGTGTGATAGGTTGTCCCAGTCCATTTTTCTTGAATTGTATGTGTCTACAAATAATTTGGTTAGTCTTTATTTCTCTCAAGTTAAGAGTTTATTCTATCAAAAAAAATTTATCCAAGAAATAAATATTCATTGCACATCATTACAAATCCTAAGGGAGTTGTACCTTGTAATTCATAGTGAAGTGATATAACACAAACACTAACCCATTTGTTAGTGACATCCTATTGTTTCTCCAAAAAAATGGGCATTAAAAGAGTCTAGTTACAAAATATTATAGGAGAATAAACTATTAACCAACACTCTCAAATGAAATTATTTCTATGGAGAGACAAATGGGAAAATGTAGCTCTTTACTCCAGCAACCATACCAAGACATTCCTCAAAGGCAACGCGAAGGTAGACCATTGCAATTGTCACCTCCTTAGAAAAATCTTGCTATTGAGGCACTCCTCAAGAAGTAAAATATGTGCATTTTTCATCTACAAGTGGATTATGGTGATGATTCCTGCCCAAAAATGAAAAAATATAAACATCTAACTATTCTAATGAGCTAACCATTGAGTATCCAGAAAGTGAAGATGATTCTACTCCACATGATGACTTTGGAACATTATCTTTAGAGTATGAGTGGGATTCAAAGGTTGGAGGCGACTACTTCACCACCTTAGACAAAATTTAGATGATTATGGCTAAAATAATCTAGAGAGATAAGAACCTAGTGAACTTTGTTCCTTCTCAGAACATAGCCACTAGCCCCTCACTAACTATAGTAGGAGCATCCAATTCTTGATCCTGGAGGAAAGAGAAATCAAAGTTTGAACCAAGTGGTAAGCCTCATTTATCATTTGATATTATGAAATATTATAAGAATTTTCATATCTAGGTGTCTCCCCTTGATTATCTCAAGACTCATCCTACTAAATTACAAAAGCTAGTAGATTAGTAAAAGTGATGCTAATGCTAGAACTCGATCTAATGTCAATTCCATCATTAACAATGACCAACCCCAATTGGATAGTGGCCCACTAGCTAATGAAGAGCTTATTTTTCCTATGCTCTTCAAAGAGGAAGAAGCATCAATTTTAGCTACATCCACTGGTTAGAATCTAGACCCGTTCTATGTGTCCTTATATGTAAATGGCCATAAGATTAATAATTGCATTATTGATTCTAGATGTTCTGATAACATAATACCCTCTTTAGTTTCTTGTGCCCTTAGCTTCAATATTACCCAAAACTTTGGACATTGTTATTCCATGGATGCAAAGAAGGTCCCTTTAATAGGTAAAATAAAAGATGCACAAGAAGTATTGGTTGCTCACCCTACAAAGAGAATGAAGCTAACCATCTTGGTAGAAGATATTTTGGCCAGCTATGGGATTCTTTTGAGTAGAGTCTTTTGTAGAGACATGGGAGGAGAAATCAAGATGGATTGGTCTCATGCCATTATTCCTATGGGGAAAATCAAGCTGAAACCTGAGTGAAATGCCAAATTCACAATTTTAAAGTCTGATTATCCTAAGGCATAGATTATATATAAAGAAATAGAGTTCATAAATTACATGATGTTCTTTGGTTCTAATTATTTAGAGGAACAACCAAATCCTCCTAGTGATCTGGGAATTTGGACTCTAGAGTTCGATGGTAGTTGCACTATTGCTGGGTCTCGAGCTAGTGTGGTACTTGTGTCCTTAAGTAGAGATATAACTTAGCATTCCTGCAAGATGAAATTCAAAAACACAAATAATATAGCAAAATATGAAGCCTTGTTGTTGGGTATCACTATTGCAAAGCAGAGAGGAGTGAAGATCTTAAGAGCTCAAGGAGACACAAAACTTATAGTGAAACAAGTTTGAGCTCAGTACACTGTAAATAATGTAAGGCTTAGGAACTAAATAAATAGAGTTTGAGACAAGATTGAGCACCTAGACACTTTCTCAATTCAAGTTGTTCCAAGGGAGAAAAATGCAAGAGCAGACTTGTTAGCCCCATCATCCTTGCTACTACTTCTACATCCAAATTTCACAGATAATCAATACAAGCTTGAAGTCTTGTTTAGGATGAATGTTCTTGACAATGTTGAGACATGGCAAGTCTTTAATGATGCTAAGGAAATTGAGTCCTTCTTGGAAGGATCTGAACCTTTTAGTAACCAATAATTTGAAGGGAGTGAAAATGCCTACAATGATTTCTCCCCTGACACCAAGAAAAAGTTAGAGCTTGGAACTATGAAAATCAAAGGTAATAATATTCCTCAACACTTTATTTCACTTAAGAAACTATTGTATAGGCATGATGCATTTATCAAAAGGGAGAGGGGAAGAAAAGGTGGAACTTCTAGAGAATATAAGGGGATCAATATTGGCATCAAATATAAACCCAAGCTGGTAAATATCAATAGTAGTTGCTCAAAGGAAGAAAGAGAAAAAGAAAAATGATTATTGATAGAATACCAAGATGAGTTTTCTTAGGGATATGAAGACCTAAAGATCTTTAGGAATGGTTATTTCAAACACAAAATTTCCCTCAAGCCTGAGGTTATTCCCTTTAGAGAAAAGAAGCATAACTACAACCATATGGTCTGAGATGCCATATTTAGGGAGGTTGATAAGATGTTGGAGGCCAAAAATCATCTACCCCATACATCATTCGATGTGGATAGTTAACATTTTCCCAGTTCAAAAAAATAGTGGGGAGATCAAAATCTATGTGGATTTCAGGAATTTGAATCAAGTATCTCTAAAAGACAACTATGCCTTGGCTAATATGGATCATTTACTACAAAATTTTGTTGGCTCCAAAATTATGTCCATGCTAGATGGATTTTTGAGTTTCAATCAAATTGAGGTAAACCTAGAAGATTAGTTCAAGACTATGTTCACCACTCCTTGGGGAACATTTGCATATAACAGAATGCCCTTTGGGCTCATTAATGTTGGTGTCACCTTTCAACAAGCTATGAAGTCCTCCTTCTCTAATCTAAAGGATAAGATCATCATTATTTACTTGCATGATATGATAGTCTTCTCCAAGAAAAGAAAACATAATCTAAGGGACTTGGAGAAAGTGTTGAAAAGATGCAAGGAATATGGGATTTCACTTAATCCCAAGAAATCATTCTTCTATGTTAGAGAAGGAAAACTACTGGGTCACATAGTTTCCCAGGAAGGTATCTAGATTGACCCAAAACATGTTAGAATATTTTAATAGCTAAATTTTCTAGGAAGAAAATCTAGGGTCAAGTCATTCTTTGCATAGGTGAACTTTCTGAGATGTTTTGTCCCTAATTTTTTTGAAATCATCAAGTGCATTTTTGATATGATGAAAGGAAGTCAGAGTTTCAAATGGAATGACTCTAGAAGAGTGGTTTTTGATCAAATTAAGGATTCCATAGCCAAAGCACTTGTGTTGGTCTATCCAGATTATACCAAGGAGTTCATAATATACTGTTATGCCTCAGCTCATTTGTTGTCTACAATACTCATGCAAGAGAACAAGGAAGGTATCCAAGTGCCAATTGCTTTCATAAGTACTCACCTTAAGGATCATGAGTTGATATATTTTCAAATGGAAAAACATGCCTCTACAATGGTAAGAGCTCTCAAAAAATTTAGATTCTATGTACTATGCTCTCATTTTATTGTGCTTGTACCTAATTTGGTTGTCAAAAGCATATTGACTCAACAAGAGATAGGTTACAACACTAGAGGTACATGGATAGAAAAGGTTCAAGAGTATGACATCAACTTGAAGCCAACCAAATTGGTGTGAGGGAATGGCTTGTGCAAGATGATCATAGAAAATTAGGAACTAAGCCAAGAAGTTGAATCTTCAAGGGAACTAATGGTCAGTCTTCAGGATCCTTGGTTCTCAAACATTGCCTACTTTCTAACTTATAGAGACTGCCTTGATGGAATGACATACAAGAAGAAATGATACCTTAGAATTAAATCAGCTAAGTATGTCATATATGACAACCAACTATACAAGAGGGCAATAGATGGGACCTTTTTGAGATGTGTGTTTAAACCTTAACAAGAGAGGTTGCTTTATAGTTTCCACAATGAGGCTTGTGGTGATCAATTTTCATCAACAGTTACAACATAAAAGGTTTTAAGACAATTTTATTACTAGCTTGGCATTTTCAAGGATGCTTACAAGTGGGTGGCCAAGTGAGACAAGTGTAGAATGTTCTCTAGTAAGTCTTAATTAGTTGCTCTCCCTCTAAGTTGAGTTGTAATTGAAGGCCCCTTTCAGCAATGGGGAATTGATTTCATTGTACCAATTAGTATGCCCTCATCTACTGGTCATTTGTATGTTAGCACTGCTACAAACTACTTCACTAAATAAGTGGAGACCAAGCCAACTAAGAAGACTACTTATGAGGTTGTACATGAGTTCATCAAGAAGAATATTTTGATAAGGTTTGGAGTGCCAACAAAGCTTGTCATGGAAAATGCCTCTTACTTTTCTTCTGTGGAGATTACAAAATTCTACTATGATAATAGCATACATCTCAGTCATTTTTTGGATTACTTCCCTCAAGGAAATGGTCAAGAAGAATCAAGTAATAAAAAATTGGTCAATATCATGAAGAAACTAGTCTCTTAGAACCAAAAGAATTGGCAAAAGAAATTGTATGATGCACTCTAGGTGGATAAGGGTACACCTAAGAAGGCAATCAAGATTTCCCCATTTGAGCTAGTATATGGATTTGAAGCTAGTCTTCCTCTTCCACTAGAGCTATCCATTTGTAGACTACATCAAGTGATCAAGGATCCAAAATTCCAACATGGACTAGAGAAATGCATTATGTATCTAAATAAGTTGGAAGGAGAATGTGAAAAGATACTTGATCATATTACAGAACATCAAAAGTGTGTGAAGACATTCTTTGACAAGAAGGCCAGACCAAGGAATTTCATGGAGAGTGACATGGTCCTACTATGGGATAGAAGGAATGATCCCAAAGGCATGCATCACAAGTTTGACTCCCTCTGGAAGGGCCCTTTCAAGATTATGCAAGCAATCTAGAAAAATTCTTTTGTTCTAGTATATCCTTCTAGAGAGA
Source organism: Cupressus sempervirens (assembly GCA_028749045.1). Taxonomy (NCBI): domain Eukaryota; kingdom Viridiplantae; phylum Streptophyta; class Pinopsida; order Cupressales; family Cupressaceae; genus Cupressus; species Cupressus sempervirens. The sequence goes on from CM053788.1 coordinate 648,901,459, forward strand.
TTCATCCATTTTTCTACAATGGCCAGGATCTAAAGTTGTATCAAGTTCATAATTGAAAATAGGTAACCCTTGCAATTACTGTTAGTCTAGGTAGGTTTTCTTTATGTCATTCCTTGCTTGGTTTTCCTACTTTCCTAGATTAGATTTAGATTTCCTTTCTATTTGCATGCATAGTTTAGTTTCTTGCTATAATTTTCCATTTTGACTAAGAAACACTAGAGATTCTTGGTCCCTTCTCAGACATTTTGCAATATTGAAGTCCCTAGTCAGAGCTGGTTGTTTCCAAGTTTTAGTCTTACCTTTTGAAAGCTTGAAGTCATTTTTTGAGGTGAGAGTGTTTCAAAAGAGATGTGTCTAAGTATTTTTTACGTCACTTACTTCTTATCTTTCCCGAAGTACTCTATTTTATTCATTTTCTGGGTCTCTCTTTGCATTACCTTTACTAATCTTTACAAGTAGGTTTCCTATTTTCCTAGTGTTCTTGGATTTTAGGTAATATAGGTATGGTTAGGGTTATTTTGGCATCTTCCCAATGAAAAGTAAGTTTTTTCACACCTCATTATCTATTATCTTTCTCTAATATTTCATATCACACAGATTCGAAGTTTTCAAGCTAATTTTCCCCTTATGCGATTTACATCAAGTGAAAATCCTAAGCATGAAGCCATGATAGTGATTGATAGGTTGTGAATACAATGTTGTCAATACCCAAAGGCCTATGAAGTTGTGGATAGAAGCTAGTGTGAGTCTCATTAAAATTTGGGCAAATAAGATCAAGTACTATGAGGGAACACAGAACCATGGTTTTTTTGCTACATGTTCATGGAAATGAAGTTGTTCAGTTATGTTTCTAAAGTTGTGTGAACTTGAGCCAAACCTCAAGCCCATTGATTAGATAGTGTGAGCACAATGATGAAAAGAGCCATTTAAAGACTCATAACTAGTAAGGCATGCTTGAGATCTAGCTTTTAGGTCATTAATTTGAAATTAAAAGTTGAATATTATTTGTTGCACCTCAATCCAAGAAATGTTGCCAAGAAAGGATTTTTCTGCCCTAGGTCAATGAAAAAGGTCACTTCTCTGGATGATTCAAGAATGAAAGTCAAGCCACTATAAAACAAGAATATCCCTTGGAGATGCTCAAAAGATACTTTTGGAGAAGTGATAGAAATGTGAACCCCATATAAAGGAAAAGCAATATTTAAATCCTTAGGAAAAAAGTGGAGGAGTGGAGTGTGCAAGCTAGCCAAAGGATTACTCCCCATGTTGTGATTCTAAATAAAATGAAAATGGGTTTGTGGAAAAGCTAAGTGTCTCTCTCTCCCCTGCATGTGTTAATATTATTAATTATATCTACATTCTATATTTTGGACCAAAGTAAGCCACTTACTGTAAACCTAAATTATTTTTACTCTTAAGTGATTCATAGTCATATCACTTTACTTTAAGTAAAGTAAGAGTGCTTTCAAGAACTTAGTATTTTATGTGAAAATGAAAAAAAAGTTTAAATAATCATTACACATGGAATTAAATGTAAATCTTGTCTTTATAATCATTGATCAAACTGAATTTCATTTGTGTGGCACCAACATTCTAATTACTAAAGCAATTTCATCATAATCACATGCAATTGGTTTTTTCAATAATATTTAAACAACTATTTATCAAGAACTACATCATGTGCAATTATATCAAATGGCAATTAGAGCTACTGGTTATGATAAATTAATTGGCTTGGAGAGTGAGTTAAAATATTTTATAGATACATCCTTCAAATTCTATGATTTGGGTGATCTTCATAGGAGGCTTAATTCTCAACCCATTTACCCAATCACTTAAAAACTTAAAGAGAGTAGATTGGTAGAAGTAACCAGTTTTCTAATGATAGTTCATGCACCTAAGTTAGTAAAGGAGTACATAGATAAAGATACATCCTAGAAACAAATAAGATTTTGTTTCCCAACCAGTCTATTCTCATATTAATTAACAAGGTGTTGATGTAGTTTGCATTTGGCATCCCTATGAAGGAGCAATATTGTGATATCAATTTTGGGTCCTCCACATCCATCTACAATGAGAAGAAGACCCTCATATGGGAGGACATGCAAAGGACCTAGTTCTAAAATACTAGCTCAAAGAAGAGAAAAATGTTGAAGACTCTATTTGGCACAAATCTAAAATGAGAGATTGTGGATATCCTTGCACTCCTGCTTAGACTAAAAGGAAAGGAGGAGATTTTGGAGTTCATTGAACACCACTTCTTCTTAGTACAATAAATTTTTGTTGAGAATATATAGATCAACTAGGCACAAATCATCTATGATGAGCTCATCTTGTGGTTGTGGTTGGCCAAAGGATTCAAGAAATTCTACAAGTTCTCTTATTTGATCTATACTTTGGAAACCCTCCACTTATTTTCAAGACTCCCTAGCATCCCAAATTATGATGAACACACCAAAGTCTATGAATTCTACCCACATCTATAGTTGTAAAGGAGCTATGAGGAGTACATAGATGTCAATGATGATTTTACAATGATTTTGTGATAAGAATTGCAAGGATGCCTGGAAAGGAGATTCTCACTAGAGGAAATTTTGGCCATAATCTAGTTTGGACATTCATTCATCTAGTTTCTAAGTTCCTTCTATTTGAAAATAGGAGCTTATGATGGATTTCTTAAGATGTTGTTGAGGTATCCTAAAGACAAGGTGGTCCTAGTCAAACTATGTTGACAAATACTTGAAGTGAACATCCTCTATTCCAATGTGAAGAATATTTTTGGGATTCTATTCCCTATAGTGTTAGGCCCATAGTCATGTGCCGCTAGATCAAATACATGGAATTCGGTGAAGAGCTTTGAGAGAAAGATTAAGTTATTAGACTATGAGTTGCTCGAGCCTCAATATGATTTAGTTAATCTTATAAGGGATCGTGTGAAGTTGGGATATCCCTATAGGTATGTCCTAGATATTGAGAACTTTTGGTTTAGGTGTCTCAACAAGTACCAAAATTGAGAGAGATTTTGGTCAAGGCTAACCATTGATGAAATAAAATTATATAATAATTTTGTTGATGTTTCTGACCTTGGAGATGATGAAGCCTACATGCACCCCACATCTTATGAGATGATCAAGGGAACACCAATTCTATCTACCCCACCTACAAATCCAGTCATTGACACTAAGGAGGTTCTCATGTAGAGTATAATCAAGAGAATAAACAAATGGGTGGAGTGGACCTGAGAAAGGAAGAAAAGGATTGGAAGCACTAGTTTTATGGGTGGAGTATCAGTTGGAGCCAACCAGTAAGTCATAGATACAACCACTATAGCTGCTACATCAACATTTATGTTGCCATTACAATATTTTGGCCAAGTTGGAGACGAGCCTCCAAAAAAGAATGTGGAACTCATCCCTACCTAAAGGTTTGGGCCTCTTTTGAACATCAAATAGATTCAAGAGAAGGATGATGGTAAGGATAAGGGAAAGGAACAAGGAAAATCAGTGGCCAAGCTATCTTCCCCCATTCAAGTCATCAATTTGGATGGTGATACTAACCCCATGAATGGATAAGAATAAGAAGCACCTTAGTATGGGGACACCTTTTCCCTTTTGGTAACTATTGAGTTGTCATTTTGCATGATGCTTAATAGCATGAATCCTTTTGAACTCCTCTCTTGAAAAGCTAATCTGGGATCAAATCCAAGGTTTTGGGCAATCTTGCAACCTCCTGGAATTCATTTAGTAGAAGATAAACATGTATTTGTTCATAGGAAGGCCTTTGCTATTTCTACCCAATTTTGGATAAGATGTAGAATATGTTTGCTATCTCAAAAAGAATAACCACACAAAAAAAAATTCTATTTTTTAATGAATGCAATTTTAACTATGCAACTATATGAATTCCCAATTTAACCAAGTGTTTGTAAAAGCAAATAATGAAGATAAGGTAAAAGGAAGTTTAAGAAAATGACTTGAAAAGTAAATTCCTAATAGACATAAGCCACAAAAACAACACATTTGTGAGTTAAGCCTTTAAAAATATTGGTAGGTAACTAATAAAAATAGGAGCAACACTTCCTCAATTCCACTGAAGCAATTGTCAATGGGAATTTAGTAACTATAAGATTTTTCACTTTGCATCAGATCATAAGACCACAGAAAGTGCACTCATGCACAACAAAAAGCTATGCAAGAACAATATGGCTATCTCTTCTCAAACTAAGTATGTTAGTGAAATTTGTAAACATGTGGCAAATACTAGAACTAAAAGATCACACAATCAAAATAGCACAATAAAACTATTGGATCAATTATACTCCATGAACATACATTCACAAAATATAACTCTCAAGAAAAAATAACTACACTCCGAATGAGAGCACCAAAAGCATATATTATTGCATCAAAATAATAGCTCGGAATGCATATTACATTCCTAAATTTTTGAAGAAATTCTCTCCTCAATTTTTTTTGAGAGTGAGAGATCTCTTTATGCAAACATATGCTTCTAAACTAATAAAAAAAATCTATTTATGTATAAATTGACTCTCTAACTGGTGCTAAGTAGGACTCCACCCTTGTTTATATCATTTAATGGGTGCATGAGCCTTTACATGTCTTAAAACAAAGAAAGAATGAGAAAATAGGAAGAATGAAGCCATTAAATTATGTAATATTCTCTAGAGATGCCAAAAATAGAATCTCCACCTTCACTAGGTGTTTGTGGGAGTTAAACTACCATCAAGATGCATTTCTAATGCATGGAAAGCTCTAAATTTGGAACTAGTAGTTAATTTTTGGTGCATCTCTAACTTCTTCAAAAAAATTCTATTGCATCTTTGGAGAAGATCACCTTGGGAGAAGTTCACCTTGGAAGATTGAGCACCTCGGAAGATAGGTCCAAAAATACGAAAATTTACCAAGTGCCAAAACTGAAATTCTCGCTTTTGGGTTTTGTTTCTCTTCATACTAGAGCTATGTTTGGGTATTTTCTCTTAAATTTCTCTATTATATCCATCACTTGGTTCACATCTATAAAATCTAAAGCTTCATATTTATCCTTTACATTTTTTAGATAATTGCCTGCCTCTATGCAAGTCTTTGCAAAATCTCCTAATTGCACATCTAATTCTAGCAATGCCTCTTTGATCTTAAATGCCTATTTGATATCCTAATTAATGGAAGCTTCTTCAAAATTCTTTTGAAATTTTTCAACAACTACTTGTACATTCATCAATTTATCCCTTGAATCATCTTCAAAAATGTATAAGCAAGCATCCTTGTAATGTCTCTTTGCTTCCAAAATATGCTCTTGGGCTTGATCCTTGAGCTTATGAATATATGTGTGTAATGTCTCCATTACTTTATTTCCATCGATCTTCTCAATCCACTCATCTATTTTATGTATCTCATCTACCATATATAGATCCAACAGCATCCGATACGTTTGACCTTTTATTGATTGTAATGCTTGAAGGTCATTTCCCTAGGTATGTACTTCATCAATTAACCCAAAATCCTAGTTCAATATAGAAACCAACTCATCTACATTACTTTTCATGTGGTGTAGCAGTTCAATATTTCCTTGTATGATTTACACACCTTTTTATTCAAAAATTTCCACCATTGCTAACAAGGAATAACCTTTCTTATCATCTTTTGTCTCATTGTCCTCCTTATCGAAGTTTTCATCTTTCTTTTCTTGGCTGTCGATGGGGAGGCTTCTTCCTATTGTGTAGGATGAGACACTTCATGTGCTTCTTCTTCAACCTCTTGCCCTTTTTTCGGTGGTGGCACTAGTGGGTTATCATGAGTCTGATTAACTTCTACATTCTCTACCCCTTGTATATTCTCCACCCTTTGGTGCTTCGGTGCTTGAGTTGCCTCTTCTTCAAGCTCAACTTGTTGAGGAGAAGTTCTTTTGCTTTTACCTTTATCCTTCTATGCCTTGAAGTATCTAGCTTCTCTATCAAGTTGATGCACTATTTCCAGTCTTACTGGAGACTAAGCTATGAATGTTGGAACTCTCACCTTTGCTCTTCTACCTTTCACTGGGTGGGTTGTAGCTTGTAAAACTATAGTTTGTGGAATTAGATCTAGTTCTTCATCCAATCCTTGGTTAATTGTTAATATGCCTCACCTTATGATTGATATCTAAGTTTTCTTCTGTATTAATCTCCACATTCATAATAGGTCAATCATTTATCTTATCTCAGTTGTACAAGGGGTCTAAGACCTCTTCAGTAGTAGGACCCTCATTTTCAAGGCACTACTTTCCAAATAGAGAGTCATCCTACAATAATCCCTTATTTGAATTTCATAGTCATCCACTGCATTCATTCAATGATCCTCTATGTCATCCTCATGTTACAACTATCTTCCTGCCAAGTACTGAACTCTGCCAATGTTATCAAAATAGGGACGAGGAGAGTTATATTCCTCCAAGGGATACTGATCCCATTTAGACTCAAAAGTCACAATATCTTGCTACTGGTTAACATGAAATGGACCTATAGTGATGGGTAATACCCAGTTCTTCTCATGTTGCTTCCTTACTCTCTCACATGTAGACCATAGTTGTCATGCAATTTTTAGAAATATGAGTCCATCACGGGGATACCTAGGGAGCTTCTTTGGATTTATAGTTGTACCTACTACCCTCAAATAAGTGAATTTCTTAGATTGGATGTAGTAGGCACTGACTTGTATAATCTTTTCCACTGCCTCTTTTGACATCCTTTTCACATAATCTCCCTCAATGAAAGGGATGATTGCAAAAATGAAGGAATCATTCACTATTCTATACTCCTTGATGTGATCTAAAAGTTTTTTCCTCACCAATTGAGGGTATACCACATAAGGCCATGCAATTGCATCTTGCAAGTTGCCCTTTTTGAACAATCTTGGGTAATCTATTTCTCTTATAGCTAACAAGTACACCAAATAATATGTCATATATAACCTTTGGTTTTTTTTGACTACCAATAGTTGTTCATCTAAATTCTCACTGAGAATTGAATCCCAATCAATTGGAATCTTTGTCATTCTAATGATCTCAATAAAGTGTACCATCCATATATTCAAGTGTCCCACTACCAGTAATCCCATGATTCTACTTAGGAGCACTATAGAATGTCCAATATCATCTTTCATATAACTTCTCATCATATCTACTTTGTCATCCTTTTTCCCATTAGGATACTTGTCAATGAGATACAAGGATTGGGTAATTTTTTATGCTTCCTCTTCATGCTCTCTATACCACCTTTCTGCTTGATGATATCTTAGTCTAGTATACTAATCTACCTAGGAAGATGGAAAACTTTCTCAATGTTCTTGGGCCTCAAATCTAAGACAATCTCTCTAGTTATGATTTTTAAAACATTCTCCTCTAAACATAGTTCTCCACTAGTGCCATGATCAACTTGGAAGACTGTATTAAAATTGGGTATGATGCTACATTAACTAGCCTTGATCTGATAAGTGCAAATACCATTGGAGACCTCTCAGTTGATTTATTGCATAGGACTAGGAATGTGTTCCAGTCAATATGACCTAGCTCCATTTCTTAGATCTTTGACTATGCATCTTGAAAGTGTGACTTTGATGAAACACCTTGGAATTTAAAAACCACTGGTTTTGGAGCCATCTTTGCAATGAGCGAGGATGAGGAGGAAACCATTTTATCTATCCAAAATAAACATCCATTCATTTGGAAGGTTGAAAAATTAATTTAAATAAACTTTAATTATGACAAAAACAGACCCAAAAACCCTAGAAACCTAAAAAACTATTTAAAACACCTAAAATCTATAAAACACCTCTAGTTGGACAAATCATAGTGCAACTTGAAGGTGCACTAGGTGCACCTTTCCCTTAGCAAAACCCTCGACACTCAAGGGTGTGCTACATCCTAACAGTGTAACATTATGTAAAGTGTAGAGGAAAGGTTGCACACATAGTGTAACTTGTGGGGTGCCCTAGGTGTGTTGTAGTGCCTCTCCCATTTGACTTTTGTAAGTCATCTTGATGGATGCAACCTTTCTGATCTTTTGTTGTGATGGATCATGATTGTGACCCTGAGTGGTCTACACCGTTGAGGTGTTTAGATTTATGTTTCTGTATCAGTTGCTTTGTGTACGCTTTTGTCTAATCGATGAGATTATGATGTCATTTTTGGTTCACTAAGGTTTGTGTCAGTGGTTACTAGGATCAATGTGGTATCACAAGGGTGTTCGATGATTACCTTGAGATGTGTGCAAAGATTTGCACTATGTAGTATTACCATGCTACGCTAGACTAGGTTCCCGTAGCAGTGGTTAGTCATGTTTATGACTGTGTTGGCTTATGTGTTTTAAATGCCTTTTTAATGTAGAGTAATCAATCATTATTAAATGCTTAAGTAATTATAATGGATTGTTCTTGTTGGATTATTTGGTTATGTGTTGCGAACATTTACCTTGTTTTATTTTGATCTGAGAGATATCTATTCTTATGCGATGTTTTACATTTGAGATGACCTGAGGGTCAAATGTTACTCTTTGATTCCAGTATCATAGATATTAGACTACTATGCTATTCAGTTAATCATATTGCATGATGACGCCATTTTGAGATGATAGTGTGTTTTATTTTGATATCTGGTTATTTGGTATTTGGACATACCTCTGATTTGTTATGTGATGGATTTAATGCTATGGTTATTTATTTCATTCTTGCATTGCTATGCCTTTTGCGAATGTGAGTAATGTAAATAGATTATTTTAATATAATTAAATAAATGGTTAAATTAGGTGATTTAATACATTTATTGCTTCGGCTATGTTATTATATGCAATTGCACTTGATCATGTTGTTTAGTGTGCAGGATTTATATCCCTAGCAATGGCACATGGAGTTAGTGATTCAGCCTTTCATATTTTACCAATGTCATCCTTGTATGGTCGATGTATCCTTTATTAAATGTTTAATTTAAACCTTTCAGTGATTATTAAATCCGAACTCATTTGCATTATGTGATTAGACCAATAAACATGTCTGTGCATTTAGAGGTTCGCATTGTCGTGAAAGTTATTAAGGAGATTTATGTGTTTTTGGGTTTTCGGGCTTTTTAATTGTTTTATTTTAATTTTTGGCAGATTTTCCATAGATGAATTCCTATTTATAGGAATAGCCTATTTTTGTTTGGGTCGATTCGGGGTTTAACTTGATTGGCTGGTTAAATGCCCTAATCGATTATTCACCCAAAAAGTGAATAAGTAACTAAAAGGAATTTAATTCCTCACTTCTCACTTTTGAATTGAAAATTTGGAGAGTAAAACCCAAAATCCTCTTCATGAGGATTTACTATTTTGTTCGTTGTGGGAGCTATGAGCGTGGGATCGTCACGAGGTTGGGCTCATTGGATCCAGCTCAGGGAAACCTTGGATTGTCACGATTTTCAGCTATGGTTCAGATTTCCATTTTGCCTTTTTGGCTATGAGGTAGGGCTTTCTCGTTTTATTGTTTCTGTCCATTTCTGTATGCTAGTTCTACCCGGTTGGGCGGGTATGAACATTTTCTTATTTTTTGGGATGAGGGTTTGAAATTTTACACCGTTATGCTGGCAGTTTTTGCATACGGTGTCCGATTTCATTGATTTTTGTATTTTTGGGGTTTTTGAACCCAAAAGCCAAATGGGTTTTAATTTTGAAGTTTTTCAAATTTTTGGGATTTTTACCTCGTTTTGTGTGCTGCCCTGTTTTCTCAGGTTTTCTTGGCACAATGTGGGTCGTGGACCTTGATGATCTGTTGGGATATCAGTCAGACCACTTTTGCACTTTTATGTTGCATTGGGATGCATGTTGCATCTGTACTCCCGACGTTGTGTTTGGTTGAGTGATTTTATACTTGTTATGGTTTCTTTTGGACCTTTGCTTTTGTTCATGATGTTTGGTCTTGTTGCATCATTTGGATTCATGTAGAATCCATACCCTCAGATTGAGGCCGATTGAGTGATTTAATGATGTATGGTTTTATTGGCTTTGGGATTCGTGTAGAATTCGTCCTTCCCGTGTTGCTTTCAATTGGGTTTTTTTTTGCATTGTTTTCTCATTCCTATCCTTGTGTTATGATCTTTGTGATGGTGGTGCGCCACACACGAGTCTGTGCACATACATTTGTTGGGTGACTTGCGAGGCCCGATCTTCCGTGGATTTGCCAGAAGTTATGATCATTGGGGTTGGATGGGAGTATGCATGCCCACGGGCACTTGTCGTAGGATGAGCATGGGTAGGGTAGGGTAGCATATGGAGGGGGCTTCTACCTCGCAGCCTGGTGATCATTGTGCCCATAGGGTTGGCAAAGTAAGCTTTAATTAAGTGAAAATTAAATAAAATGTGTGACTGGTAATAAAACTTAAGATAATAAAAAGGTTTGGGGTGCAAGAGCCTTTCCGTTAAGGGATGTTGAATCTGCGCAAGTCCTAGCTTGGGCTTTTTGATGCCAAGAAACTCTCCATGATGTTAGTCCCTACATAGTACCCTATTGAGTGTCTGACCAGGACCTATACTCCTTGCATTGTCTTAGGTTCTTGGTTGCAACCATCATACTGTCTGGCGTGAGTGTTAGCCATGGATGTTGTGATTTTTGTGTGTTTGTGGTTGGATCATTATCTCCATCAGCACGACGGGTGTGAACCTATGGGTGCCACATGGTTGGGAGGCATAGCTACCTTCGCCACTGCTAGGGACCGATGTACAGAGACAATTTTGTCCTAGTGCAACCATTGCTGGATGTTTTCACTTGGTACTTCAGGTTCTAGAGTATGCTTTCTTGTGATTTATGCTTTCATTGGAATGCTTGGATATCATGTTTAAATGATGTTAGTTTATTTGATGCATTCCCTTATCATGATGGTTAGCATATGATTAGATGATGTTATTTGATTTAGTAGTACATATGTTTCTTATTGATGTTTAGCATGTAATAGGAGATGTTATCTACTGTAGGATTATCTTATGCTTTACTACTAGCATGTTAGATTTCCTTATGCTTATATTGTTGCATGTTTTAGTAGTGACATCCCTATTACGATAGTACTGATGATCTAGTCGGTGGCTTGGGATGTTACACGTGGGGGATGGCTAGGACCCATGATGGTCTTATGATGCTATTGACGGTTGGGAGGAACCACGCACTTATTTGGTTGTTTAGTTCTGAAATATATTTTTATTCATTGCGATGTTTATTTCAGTATGTGCTTTGCTATTATGTTTTAGCTGGTTAGATGTTCCTCTTTCCTTGATGTTAGTGCTCTCGAGTGTTTATTCCTTGATTTACGTAGATTTGGTACTCCCCGGTGTGGAGGTTTCCTTGTTTATTTAGCTTTTTTTATGCGTTTTGTGTCACGCTGATTTGTTTCCTCGCGCGAAATTGTATTTTCCTCATGCGAGACTGTTTCTTCCTCGCGCAAAAGAATACACTTCCCGCGCGAGAATGTAAATCTTCGCACGGCTCGTAGGGAATCCTCGCACAAAGCTCAGTAGTCCTCGTGCGAAGTGTGCACTTTCTCGCGCGAAACTTGAGACCAGTTTTCTTTCTCGCGCAAGAAATAGGGGCTATCTAGGCTTGTCGAAAGAAAGTTTGAAAGTTGGTTTTGGACACCCTTTTGGTTCTTACACCTTCCTGGTTCAAAATAAATTTCTTAGGGGTTCAAAATATATCGTTTAAGTATAAGTTGATGTATATTTAATTCCTTATACTTAAGATATATTTTAATATATGCGACAATCATTTGAGATAGGTTTCAGACCTCTTAGAGATAAGTTATGGATTCTAGAAAATTTTAGGGCTTCAGAAATCCAAACTTAGCCAATTTTCAGGGCTTTAGGATTTTAGGCTTAGCCAAATTTCAGGATTCTGCATTTTACCCCAGCTTGGTGTTTTGTTGATGAGTGGTCATTTCTTGTGCCCTCATCTTGTTGCGGTGGTTGTTGGCTTTTGTTTGGGTGTGTCAGTTGGGTAGTGGCATTCGGAAATTCATTGGTTGCCAAAATTGTGTTGAAGTCTTCCGTTGCGATCTTTGTGATCCCTGTATGCTGTTGTCTTGTGCATTCATACTTGTAAAAAAAAAATATATCTTGGCTTGATTTTAATCCTTGTTTCCAAGGATCTCTGAGTGAGGCATTACATGTGTACCCTTATAATACTTTGGGAAATTTTTTCTTTTATAAAGGCATGTATTTCTGCAACTTAGATAGTTGCACACATGCGTACCTTTTACTTAGGTGAAAGCTAACTTAGTTTTAGATTTTATTTAAGTATTTGTTTGTTAAGTACAAAAAAAGGTGCACACCTTGCACACTTTGGAAGGTGTGCAAGGTGTGCAGCTTTGTCTTGGTTATTTTTTTAAAATTTTTGTATTGTGTGTGTAGGTGTTGAACCAGGGATGAAGCACACCTAGCAAGGTGTGGATGCGTAAGAATTTTCCTTAGGGAAAAATCACCCAAGACCAAGAAGCACAATAACTAGCACAAAATAGACCAACAGAGTATGATCAAAATAACAATATGATATTCAATTGATGTATTGATTTAATTGATGTACAAGTACACTAGGAGTGCCTATATATAAAGGCCTCTAGAATGCTTCTAGAATGTCTAGGAGTTAGCAATATGATAATCCTCACAACCAAGCACATGTCCACCAAGTGTGGATTATCCTCCATTAAGCACAAGAGTTAGTGTGATGATGAGAGGATAAACCTACAAAGGTGTGTCATGTAAAATTATGTTGTAGACACCATGTGCTTAATTAAGAGTGTGAATAAATGTGTTGTTAACATGACAACTCAATTAATTAGAGTTGTGTTGTAGACACCATGTGCTAAATTAGAGTTGCTTACTCCTATGTTGTTAACAACTCATATGAGTACGTAAACTCCTAGGTGTCTAACCTAATAAATAATAAAATAATGCATTTATCCTAAGTAAACTTAAGTAAAGTGTAAATAATAATTATTGACACTAACACCCCCCCTTAAGTGCAACTTAGGGGAATTCACTTAAGCTCACAAAAGCTATGATGAAATGCATAATAGGTCCCAACTACTAGGCCATGTTAGGTACTCAAGTACAAATGCAATGCTAAAATGCAATGAAATCTCTTTGTGAATGGAGAAAGAGGGAAAACCTCACGGGAAAAACCCTCCCCCAAAAGGAGAGATAAGTACAATAAAGAAAGATTCATGAATGGATGGAGTAAAAAAGACCCCCCCATTATGACATACATCATGCATATACAATAGAGAATCCCTTCATGAAATCCTCGCCTTAGAGAAGGATATCTTCATGATGAGTGCTTGAAGAAAAAAAAGAATCCAATGCCTACAAATAACATTTCTCCCTTTAGGAAGAAAAAACACCAAATATAGGTGCAAGTATGCTTCCCACTGCGAATAGGAAGATGGAAGAGGGATCCAGGTGTACTATGTAGTGGATGTTGCCTCTAAATTTTTCTTAGATGTTGGCAAGTCCTTGATGAATGAAGATTCCATTAACTAATTTGGTGGATGCCCAAAATATGGTGGCAAACAAGGTAATATGTCCATGCATGAAGCTGAATTGACCTCCAAAGACAATAAAGCATCCTGATAGGAAGATGTAGGAATAGAAGCAATGTCACCTCCCCTCAATAATGTAGGCACACTTGTGAAAGGAGATCCTTGATGACTGAAGAAGTTGCACCATGAAAGTTGAATGATGGTCCTCCTTGTAGGAAGAAATGGTGCCATAGGTCTAGTAAAGAATGATCCCCAATGAGTAGGAAGAATCCTTAGAAAATATGATGTCTGAGAAAACTAGAATACAATCTCCAAAGACTGATATGACTCCTCATAAGTGAAAGAGTCCTTCTCCATCTACTATAAAGAAGCCACAATCAAGTCAGTCTTGAAAGAAACCTCAAGTGGTCGAGCATAAGAGTGTGCCCTCACAATGAGTGAAGAAGTCTCCTCAACAATGAGAAGATTGATGGCATCGATGATGTCTCCCACATCTTCAATGTGAGACTCCATAAATAGCCCTACAATGTCTAGAAAGAACTCATCCCATGAGGCAAAAGTAGGAAGACATGGTATTTCTTGCTACACTAAATTAGGAGCATCTATGGCTGGAACTAGATAATTAGAAGCAACATCAGCATCAAGAGGTAAGATTTCAATTAGAGCTAGAGTGACTAGAGGTAGAATGCCCTCTGGAAATGGAAGAACTGTAGGATCTCCATATGCTTTCCAAAGACCCATCCAAATGTCATAAGGATAATTGAACTTTTCAATGACATTAAAGCAATAATGATTGACACTGAAATAAATGATGTCTAAAATAATTTTAACAGGTGGTAGATCAATGGAAGAGAGCAGTTCTTTGGAACATAGATAAGGAAATACTTCCTTATGCTCACTTCTTAGATGATCAATGATTAAAGCACTCCATTTATGATAGTTCCTCTTTGTCAACTTCAATCTAACACCAAACCAACATTTGAAACAAAAATCCATGAGACCAATCAATTTATGCACCCCCCAAAATGTAAAAATAATCAATCAACCCCCCCTAATGCATGATTTGGCACTTTATATGTAGTGCATTTACAATGGGCCACTTTTTCAATTTTGAGCTTAGTGGACTTCTAATATTTTGTTTACAACCACCTCTTATAGTTCAAATCTAGAGATTTATAATGTAGCTTAGAAATACAATAATTTTGAAGCAATACAACACAAAGAAAGGACCTATTTTTGAAAGTGGTATTTTTGTCCACACAAGCCTATAATCTAATTGTAGATCTAGAAAGTAGGCAAAAAATTATTCACTTTCAAAAAAATAGAACCTAATTTACAGTCTAGATGAGCCTGTACAAAGCAATTGAAGTTGCAAAATGTAGGATTAGACAAGTACAGTCACCAAAACCTATAATTTTTGACAAATTTGTGCACCAAAACTAAAAAATAATATCACCACTAAAAAAATTAGGAGATTCTAGCCGGAAAAATATATATATATATATTGCACCTAATTTGGAGCTGAGATGACTAAGATATGGCCTCCAAGAGTTAGACTATCAAATCAAAACTAAATCTAGAGAGGGGTCTGATCAAAAAAATATGAGCTTAAATTTGACTTCCAAACACCCATTGTAGTAGTGTAATTTGACCTGTGGATGATGGTCAAATAACCATCAAATTTATGCAGTTTCTAGTTGATGTCAACAAAAAAATAGCCCCTAGGTGAAGTGGTAAGTGACATCAACATACAGATGATGGCATTAGCAATTGTACATAATCTTACATGGTGTACAATCGTATGGATTTTCCAATGTGGCAATGCCACATGGTGCTTAGTTTTTTGTTGATGAGTCAGGGCTATGCTATCATGACACTGAGGTGGTGATCTAAGATGGCCTACTGATTGGGTGGGGTCTATAGTAATGATGTGTCTACCTACTTAGGTGGCTATGCCACATGGGGCTCTATAGGTTGTGGATGTATCAGGGTGTTTGGAACATTGTGTGGTGGCGAAGCTAGCTCTACATGGTTCAAATGTCATCATGTGGTGGTGGGTCTACTATAGACGAGGCACTAGTAGGGAGGATGTGGCATCAGCGATACTACAGTGACGTCAATGAGTTTGCAATGGTCAGGAGTTCTATTCACTAGCTATTGGAAGATCCTTGGTGATTGGGGGGGTAAAACATGACTAGTGTCCAAAATATAGTCGATGAGAAGAGTGTTAAATTCACTGGTGAGGTTTGTGGGACTTTTAGTCCCACATTGACCCTATTGCAAGTGACAATGTGTTTTAAAAATGATAAGCCACTACAACCAAAGTAAAGTGAAGCTGTTGGTGGTATTGTGCAGTTCTTCCAGAATTTGGAAATCTAAAAGAATGTGTGGTTGTCATCGGTAAATGTATGAACATCGATAATGGTTGATCGAATATTTTGAAATTATAGTGAATATTCCCTATTAGGGTTGAGGCTTCACCATCTAGTTCCTACAAAAAATATTTCTCTACATGCCTGATGGCCTAAAAAAATTCAAACAAAATGCTCTGAAAATTACAAAGAAAATAAAATGCAGATCTGAAACAAAATAAATGCATAGATCTAATAAATCATACCAAATTTTTAAATCAAGCCTTTGGGAGCCAGTTTGGAAAAAAATTTGCCTTAAATTTGACTATGGCTCAATATGGCAAATTTATAGTCAATTTTCACGAAATCAACACTCTGAATGCAATGGTGAGGTCTGCTTTGGCTCTAAATGCTCCCAATAGCTACAGATACTCCAAATTTGAGTTGAGATGTCCTCAAAGAGGTGAAGCAAGAATGGTCTCCAATGGCTATGAAATGACACCTCTATGGATCTGATACTATGTAAGAATTTTCCTTAGGAAAAAATCACCCAAGACAAAGAAGCACAATAACTAGCACAAAATAGACCAATAGAGTATGATCAAAATAACAATATGATATTCAATTAATGTATTGATTCAATTGATGTACAAGTACACTAGAAGTGTATGTATATAAAGGCCTCTAGAATGCTTCTAGAATGTCTGGGAGTTAGCAATATGATAAGCCTCACAACTAAACACTTATCCACCAAGTGTGTATTATCCTCCATTAAGCACAAGAGTTAGTGTGATGATGAAAGGATAAGCCTACAAAGGTGTGTCACATAAAATTATGTTGTAAACACCATGTGCTTAATTAAGAGTGTGAATAATTGTGTTGTCAACATGAAAACTCAGTTAATTATGCAAACTCTAGTGTTCTATACAACATATGCTAAATTAGAGTTTCTTACTCATGTGTTGTCAACAAGACAACTCATATGAGTATGCAAATTCCTAGGTGTCTAACCTAATAAATAATAAAATAATGCATTTATCCTAAGTAAAATTAAGTAAAGTGTAAATAATAATTATTTACACTAACAGGATGTGTGGTTACTAAAAACCAAGAAGAAACAATGGAAAAGGAGGGAGCATATGTGCAGGTGTGTACTTCTAAAGGAAAGTTCTCCCACACTGGTGCACTTAGCGCACTAGCGGTGCACTTAGCGCACTAGCGCACCTTCAAGGATGCACTAGGTGTGCTATGTGTGCTAGTGCACTCTCCTAACTATAAAAAAATTCTTTTCCTCCAAATCTCTAGTTCCCAACAAGGGCATATGCACCAAGTTGTGGTGCCAAAAAGGTGACAAGTAATTTTTTTTTTCCTATTTTAAATAGCATGTGCGCACTATAGCGTGCAGGCACTATAGCACATACACACTATTAGAAAAACATAAAAAGTACATATGATGGGTTGCAGACCTTCAGCCCATCATTTTCATCAGTATTTTCTTCTACTCCTACAGCGAGCATCGCGTACGCGAGTTAAAAACTTAATATTTTCACCACCATTTGCCAAAATGCCTCCTCGTCGACAAAATCCAAGACCACAAGCACACCCACGACGATGTTGTAAGTGATATAAACCTAACTTTGCATTGTTTGATATGTTTTTCATATTATTTTGTAGGCTTTTTATATTGTTTTGTAGGGTTTTTACAAATTTCATTTAGATTTGTTTATTTATTTGGATTTCAATTGATTTTTTGTCAGGAAATGTCCATAATCAACCAGAAAATCCACAAGAGCATCAAAACCCTTAAGAACCTCAAAACCAAAACCCTCCTCAAGAAGAACAGCAAATTCCACAACCCGAACCGATTGCAAGACCTTTGCCAAGCACACAAGAAAATATAATAAATGAAATAGTGAGAGGCAAAATTGAATTAGAAATACTCATTGCTTGGTTGAAAGAATTCGGACAAACCAATCCAATGAGGGCTCAATTGGCATCATCCCTCGAATCCATTAACACCCAGATAGCCTCAGTTAGTGGTCAGTTAGATATTTGGCGGGTTAAGAGGGATGAACAAAAAATATTTTATGCAAATAAATTGTGAAATGAAGATGTTAAAAAAAAAAGAAATACCAAAAGGTAGTATATGTGCATTATTTAGAAAACTCGGTGAGCAAAATACTATTAGAGAGGGTACTAAAAAATTCCCCATCCATTGGTGCATACAAAATTCTATTAGAAATAATTTTTGGTATAGATGGTGGATGGTTTTTAATGCCCCTCCTTGCAACAATCATGAGGTCCCCATGTATTTTTTGAAAAAATTATATTGTGAGTTTTTCCTTGGGGAGATCCACAATTATTTTGATATATTAGATTCCCAGGGTAGAGGTGGGGGCTCATCATTTGAGAGGTCAAGAGCACGTTGTGACCCTAATGTAGTTAGAGCACCTGTGGTCAAGCTAGAGTGTCAGCATGTGACTATTCCTTTAGTTGTGAAGGAAAATGTAGAGGCTAGCACTTTAGGGACCATTAATACTTTGACGCAAACCCTTATCCATTACACAAGCCCATTAGTTGAGGGGGAGCCTTCTGTGTGTCATGGTCACATGTGCACTTCATGTGGATCCCTATGCACATTTGGCACTCATGCTAGAGATGGTGCAAATGATGGGCTTGTCACCGATCAGTTCCTGAATGACACATTTGGCATTGACACACAAATAAATTACAATTATAATTTACGAATTTGATCACATTTCATATGTATAGTGAATGATTAATTAATTAGCATCTATTGACATTGTTCAAAATTCAGGATCAGAGTCTTGTTGGGCCTAGCAGCGATCCTCCAGGGCCATTTTTTTTCTCTTCCACGAGTCCTAAGGTATGTATCGATTTAATCATTTTAATTAATACATATGTTTATTATGTAATCATATTAAGGATTGAAAAAAAAAATTATGCATGTGCATCAGTTCTGGACCGGGTCAGTGCAAGAAGTTGGGTCTCACTTTTGGCCAAAAAGTGGAAGTGTTTTTCCTATTTTTGAAATATTTTGTCAATTGATGCCAAAATTTGAGCCATTTAGAGATTAAATATAAAAAAACTTTAGAAATAAAAATTGTAGTGCTTGGAATCTTCTTTTTGAATATGTAATTTATTTCTATACCCATATGATAGATTATTTTTTTGGTATGGATCTTTAAAAACCACTTTTTCAAAATGCCTATTTTAGGACCATACCATGCTCGTGTACGGACACCATAATTTGACACAAATGAATGAATTTTTGCAAATCCTTTTAAATGGAGTTATCTGACACACCAAAGATTGATGAGAATATTTTTTTTGAATTTTTTAATGAATATTATTTTTTAATTAATTTTTAATTGGCTATAAAAGAAAATTTTAAAACCTCTCATGTACGGACACCATAATTTGATCAAAATTTCACTTTTTTCAAAAAAAAAAAAATTTCAACTTCAAAAGATTGATGACATATAAATTAATTTAAGCAAAAATATAAAATAAAAAAGTTATTAAAGTTTTAGTGAACATTACTATTTTACATTTAGGTACCACCTTTGATTAATTATTATTTTTTAAATAGTAAATAAAATCATAACTCTATAAAATTTATAAATTTGAAATCAGGATAGTGAGAGCTCCAATGGGTTTTTGTTTCATAAAAAAATTTGATCGGGAAGACCCTCTAAAAATTATGGCAAGGCATGAATTTGTTAGTTCAATGCCTTAGCCAAATCTTGAGAGGCCAAGGCATAGGCTTGGTCTCACCAAGCCTGTCCCAAACCAAAATTCGAGGCAGGAAAAAAAAATCCCGCCTCATGTTGTAAGAAACGGGCACCTGTTATTTGAATTTCAAAAAATTGGTACCCGCTTTGGAAAGCTAAAAGTGGCATGTAAAATTTGCCAAAAACTTTAAAAAATGAATTTTTAAGAAACGGGTACCCATTTTTTACTTTTAAAAAATGGGTACCTGATTTTTAAAAAATGGGTACCCGTTTTTTATTTTTTTTAAATGGGTGCATGTTTCTTAAAAATTTAAATTTTTAATTATTTTAGAAACGGGTACCCGTTTTTTGAAAATAAAAAATGGGTACCTGATTTTTAAAAATAACGGGTGCCCATTTTTTAAATTTAGGGTCGAGCACCTGAGCCAAAAACGGGTGGCCATTTTTTAAAATTGGGTACCTATTTCTAAGAGGTCTCATTTCGCGGATTTGACTTCCGCAGAATTGCGACCCAACTTTGTGCATTCACCCCATAGGACCCTCAACCTTTACCATAGACTTGGAGCATAGACATTATACGAGCTTCACACAGGTACAGTTGTTTCATGTTAATTTAATTCATTTGATTGTATTTATTTTATGTTTCATGTTAGATGTAACGTGTATTGTATGACATGCAGCTCATGATGTTGGACACACCTCCTCATCTGCGATAGTCTGTTGATAGTGGAGTGGTCGTAGTTGTGGCTAGCTCACAGCCAGTGACGAAAGTATGAAAGAATTTTCTTTATTTTCGTTGTTGTTTATAATAGTTAATCTCAAAATTTCTAATGTTAACCTTTGTTTATATATTACTATAGGTTTTATGGTATTTACACAAGCAGTATGTATGTTAGGCCTATTGATACTCTTTTAATTATGGATCAAAACCTTGTTTTTATTTTACTAAGTGGTAAGGGGTAGTTTTGTTTAATGGTTATCTACTAATAGTAGGTTAGTTTGTTGTTAAAGGGTCAGCCCCCTAGTTTTGGCTACTTTTAATTCAAAAACTAGGAGTGAAGGTAGAAGTGGCAGTGAAAGAATTAGATAAAGAAGAACTAGGAGCACATATTGAAGTTAGAAGTAGAGAAGAAGTAGGAAAATCAAATAAAGGTATGAGGACTAAGAGTAGGAGATAATGAAATTAAAAGTAAAGATAGGAATAGAAGATTAGTTGTATTCCACGTTGATTGCAACTAGGAGTAGGACCTACAAGATGGAATTTATATGTTTTCTATAAATAATAGTAAAGTTTAAAGATATAATTGGTGATTAGATATACTCACCTTGGTCTAGTAGAGTCATAAGTGTAGGAGAATTTGTGTTTTAAATTAATATTATTCATAGGCAAAAGTCAAATGTTGAACTTGATAATAGAACAAGGCATATCCTTAGGATTCAAAGAAACTATAGTTTTTGGAATAAACACCATCAACTCTCCTTCACTATTTCTTTGGGATGAATGGAACTAGCATAAAAAAATTCTACATTCTTTCATTCTTGTCCTCCTCCTCCTCTCAAATAAAATAAACTTGGATAAGATAACTTATTAGAATTTTGGATTCATGGCCCTTCTCTCTTCTTTTCATACTCTTATAGCTATGCTAGTGGGATAAATCATTGAGTATTTTCTTATCTTTTATTTTTGCTCTTTCTTTTCTCAAGTGACCACTTGAGCTTTCACTATAGCTTTTTCAACACGATGCTTGAGATTGAGACATTTTCTTGAGTGAGGTCTCTTCAACTAGTTGACTTGGAATCTTAGTAAGCTTTAGGATTTTGTTGTTCTTTTATGTATCCTTGCAAATGAATGTAATAGTTAATATTCTTGGTTTGGGAGATTTTGTCCTTCAGCTTGGTGATATTTAATCTCCTTGTAGTTTTCCCAAAATCTTTGCCTCTTTCTATTTTTTTCTTCTACTTTATTGTGTGCATGAGGTGGACGCATGCTTCCAATAAAGTGGAGACTACATGTATCATTTTAAAAAGTAAGAACACTTATTTGGTATTAATTTTAGCCCCATTTTAATATACATTATGGGTTCCTACATTGATTTCACACTCTCCTAACACTCATTGGACCTTCAAATTATTATTTAAGTCCTATATTGATTAATTTTCTTTAAAAACTCAAAGTTACCCTTATCTATAAGTGTGCTTCTCTATTTCAACTTCAATCAAATAATTCCTTTCATTTATTGGACCTTATCTTACCATTTATGACATGTATTTTCTCTCTAAACCCAAAAATAAGTTGTTAGATCAAATTTCACACGCTCTAAATATCTTGGACCCACAATCAAAACTTGGGTTGGAATTGGTGGGTATAAGATGACTTTGGTAATATTTACTTGGGTACAATATTTTTGTTGGTGATATGTGTATTTATAAGTGATTATATTTATTGAATTGTTGTAGGGTCTCATCATGCCTGATCATCCATAAGCATTTGAGGTGAACTTATAGAGTGACTATTTGTTGGTGGTAAGAAAATAATTGATTTTGTGTGTACATATATTTGATTTCAACGTATAATAAATATTGATTCATATCTACTTTTTTTGTATTAGTTGGAGCTGGAGAAGAGCTTCAACAAGAGGTTGAGTGAGTGTGTTAGGAGGGCCTCGTCATCTCCACTGTCTCCCTCCACATGACAGCAAAGGACGTCGAAAGACTTGTTTCCTTCCCCTCGTGAGAAGGAAAAGATGTAGTTGATCTAGACATGTATATATATAGGCATCAGTGGACATATTTGATATACATTTGATGTATATGACATTCTATATTTGATGTATGACATTTATTTGATGTATGACATTATTCAACTTATGACATTATTGGTTAATATATGATATGTTTTTTCATATACGACATATGATATGATAGGTTTGTTCATGTTTGTTCATGTATGACATTAAATTAGATATGTATGTGTATGACATTAATTTAGATATGTGCATGTATGAAATTAAATTCAATACCTAATCTATTCAAAACTTTGATAGAATATTGATTAACAATAAACTTTATCATTGTTTAAGCATAAGTTAATCATTTGCAATATGTCATCGTCATATGATTTATGATCTTGTTCATGTTTAAAGTTTTCCTTCTCTATCATTTTTTTATCAAGTTTAATTCAATAACTAATTAGTTTGAATTTTTGATACCATATTGATTGGCAATAGACTGTATCAAGCAATATTCGTGGACCTCCTAGTAATTGGTCACCTAAATGAGGACCTTGAGATTTATTAGGAACTCCATTAAAGAAATCAGTAGTTCGAAATTACTCTATTCAAAAAAATAGTGGTCTACAAATATTAGAGAGATGGACTTAATATTTACCAAGTGGCCATCCAATGCCAAGTGTTGTGGATGTATCTCCATTCAAAGTTTAGTCACATGTAAATAATAGACATTTTAGGAGTAAGAATAAGTTATCTAACCTTATTAACATTCTTTTATATGAGTTCCAAGTAAGGTATCAAGAGTGCTTGAAATTCAAGACTTTGTCTTCTCATCTTGTCCATGTCTTTACTTAAATCAACCTGGATTAAGGTACCTCAATTAACTTAGAAACACTATTCTTTAAATCGTCATCAATATTTTTCAACTTTCTTTAAAATATGTTGTGTCAAATGTAGTACATCACATAACTATTGGCGTAGGTGGATTATCTCCTTAAGAATATTTTCTAGCTCAGTTGTAATACCACCAAGTTTAACTTATTGAGCAGTAATGGACTCATTTAGTTTCTCCATAATCTTCTTATCTATTCTTTTCTCTTCTAATTGTATCAAATTTTCATTAACATCAACATCAGGTGCATTTACCTATTTTACAAGTAAAATTAATTGATCAATCATTGGAGGTTTGTCATTGGCTGGTGCATCTAGAACAATTTGTAATAAGATGTCCTTTACATCTTATAATACTTTTTTGTACTTCACTTCCTATCTTTCTCTTTTGCATCTTTCCCCTTCACAATTCTCAGTAATTTATCATAGCATCAAAATCCAATTTTGTATGATCATATATTGAAAGTATGATAGCTTCATTTAATATTACCTAATCTCTTCTACTTTTTTTCATCTTTTTCTTGTCTTGTAATGTGATTGGTCTTGTACTTGGTGATATAATTGGTTACACTAAAGCCATCTCCTCCTTAGATTTCTTATTTTTCTCATCAATTAAAGGTTTTTCTTACTTTACCCACTTTTTGTTGTGCAAATATTAGGTTATTTAGCTAGTGTCCCTTTAACAACATTTGAAATAACAATTTTTTTTATTTTTGGCTATGCGTATAGAATAGTGTTCATTATTATTTAAGGGAATAGTGATAGTTACTAATCCATGTAACCCCAATAATGTTTTCTTTTATTCATTATAGTCCTATAATAGATGATAATTTCTATAAGGATTTAACTAATTCTGACTTGGTTGTGCATAAGTTGCCTATTAGTAAGTCATATTTTGCGAATAAAGAATCTAAGAAGAATTTTGACCCTTTGCAAAGCTATTCTCCACATCAAACTCCCATGCCTAATTCAATTCAAGTGTCTACTTGTAAGAGACAATAAAGAAAACCTAATTCTTAAAAGATTAAGGAGAAAATTGACCTTGGTATTCAAGCTACTCTGGATAAAAATTTGATAGATAGCAAAAGGAAAAGGAGTGCAAAAGGCACTCCTTAGAAGAATGAGAGACCTTTCGTGAAATGTCAGAAAAAAGATCTAATCTCTAATCTAACTTGATGCAGGTGGTGTTGATGTAATTTTACTTCAAAAAACCAAATTGTCTCAATAATCATATTCTTCTATAATTGCAAAGTTGACTAAGTGGAACTCATTTCATGTTCATGTTGTAGGTGCTTCGGGTGGTTCATGTATTCTTTGGAACCATAAATATTGCACTGCTATATATTCAATCTTTTCCTAACTAGTGGCAAGTAGTTTTTACTAATTTTGGTATGTCATTCACAGTGCTCAACATATATGGCCCTACTTCTACATGTGATGATAAGACAGAACTTTTGGATTCCTATTCTTAGGCTAGTTCCAGCATTGAAGATGATAAATTTATTGTGCCTAGGGATTTCAATGGCATTCTATCTCAGGATGAGAAAATTGAAGGTATATTCCCCCTTTGTTTCTAAATAGAAGGGGGTTTATCTTTGGAAGAGAAACTATGGATGGTGCATTAGTTTTTCATGAAGTATTGCATTCCATTAAAAAAAACTCCCTTCCCTCATGTGTCATTAACCTGACTATGATGAAAGCTTATGATAGGCTTCAAAGGGATTTCTTGCACAAAGTTATCATAAAATTTGGTTTCATTAAGAAATGATGTAAATGGAATATGTCTTTTTTAGAGGGTGCAAGATTTTTTGTAATTATCAATGGTTCAATTAGTGATCATTTTCATGCAACAAAAGACATTCAACAAGTCATTAGAGAGATAGACTTAATAGTGGTCTACAAATATTTTTTTAATAGTTTGAGGATAGGGTTTATCCGATCACCCAAAGCTAATAGAGCAGATAGTTTGATCCCATGACAAAAGGTGAGAGAGATTTGGCAATTGGCAACTTTGTACTAACCAACACTGTAAGTTTTAGCATCACTCGAGATGGTGTTGTAAAATGAAAAAAAAATGTGATCTTCAAAAAGTGAGAGAGGTTATTGTAGGTCTCTACAACATGGTCCTGTAGGAACTAGAATCACATCCATACCTCACACAAGCTCCAAGATATGCCCCATCAAAGATAGCAGCCCTGTGGGATTTAGTGACCCTTGGGGACATTCTGGTTTGGCGTGCCCGAGAATGTTCAAGCACTAAAGGGGATAGGATGAGATTGAGGATAGGGTTTACCTAGCCACCTGGAACTAAAGCAGCAAATAGTTTGATCCCATGATGAAAAGTGAGAGAGATTTGGCAGTTGGCAACTTTGTACTAGCCAACACTGCAAGTTTCAGCATCACTTGAGATGGCATTGTACAATGAAAATGGAATGTGATCTCCAAAATGAGAGAGAGGTTATTATAGGTCTCTGCAACATAGTCCTGTAGGAACTAGAATCGCATCCATACCTCACACAAGCTCCAAGATATGCCCCATCAAAGATCGCAGCTCTGTGGGATTTAGTAACCCTTGGGGACATTCTGGTTCGACGTGCCTGAGAATGTTTGAGCATTGAAGGGGATAGGACAAGGTTAAGGATAGGGTTTACCTAGCCATCCAGAGCTAATGGAGTAGATAGTTTGATCCCACGATGAAAGGTGAGAGATATTTGGCAGTTGGCAACTTTGTACTAGCCAACACTGCAAGTTTCAGCATCACCCAAGATGGCATTGTAAAATGAAAATGGAATGTGATCTCCAAAAAGAAAGAGAGGTTATTGTAGGTCTCTACAACACAGTCCTATAGGAACTAGAATTACATCCATACCTCACATGAGCTCTGAGATATGCCTCATCAAAGATGCAGCCCTGTGGGATTTAGTGACCCTTGGGTACATTCCGGTTCGCATGCCCGAGAATGTTTGAGCACTGAAGGGGATAGGAAAAGGTTGAGGATAGGGTTTACCCAACCACCTGGAGCTAACGGAGTAGACAGTTTGATCCCATGATGAAAGGTGAGAGAGATTTGGTAGTTGGCAACTTTGTACTAGCCAACACTGCAAGTTTCAGCATCACCCGAGATGGCGTTGTAAAATGAAAATGAAATGTAATATCCAAAAAGAGAGAGAGGTTATTGTAGGTCTCTACAATATGGTCCTTTAGGAACTAGAATCTCATCCATACCTCACACGAGCTCCGAGATATGCCTTGTCAAAGATCACAGCCCTGTGGGATTTAGTGACCCTTGGGAACATTTCGGTTCGGCATGCCTGAGAACATTCAAGTGCTAAAGTGGATAGAACAAGGTTGAGGATAGGATTTAACCAGCCACCCAAAGCTAACAAAGTAGACAGTTTGATCCCATGACGAAAGGTGAGAGAGATTTGGCAGTTGGCAACATTGTACTAGCCAATACTACAAGTTTCAACATCACCCGAGATGGCATTGTAAAATGTAAATGGAATGTGATATCCAAAAAGTGAGAGAGGTTATTGTAGGTCTCTACAACATGGTCCTGTAGGAACTAGAATCACATCCATACCTCGTACGAGCTCTGAGATATGCCCTGTCAAAGATTGCAGCCCTCTAGCATTTAGTGACCCTTGGGGACATTCTAGTTCGGCATGCCTAAGAACATTTGAGCACTGAAGTGGATAGGAAAAGGTTGAGGATAGGGTTTACCCAGCCACCTAGAGGTAATAGAGCAGACAGTTTGATCCCACGACCTTTTTTCCAATAAGTTACAAATTTGAGCAACTTTTACAACTTTCAACAATGCAACTTTGCACAAAAAGTGCAATTTTTACATTTTTCACTTGATTCCAATTCTATGACTTAGAAAAGGTTCAGAAATAGTAAAACCTCAAAGGAATATAGGAATATAGATAGTTTTATGGTTATTTCCTAAAAGTTGCTAATGCAACTTTGCAATTTTTGCATTGACAACATTTGGGTGAATTATGCATTTTGGCTTGGAGGGTATGGAAACTAAAAGGTGTTGATGGGAACATTCTAGATAGGGTAGAAAAAACCTATTAAAGACTAAAAACATCTTAGAGTTGACTATTTGTAGGATTTTCCCATCAGGACCTAGAAGGGTCACTTGGCACATTGTTACAATTTTGCTCATTTTGGGTTGTTACTTGGGTCCATCACCCTATCCTCTGCATCAAGATTGATCCTAGGTTAGGGGTGGATAGAAAAGACCTATAAAGGTATTAAATAATTTAATAAGGCTATTGAAGCCCTAAAATATGTAAAAGGCACTAAAAGTGCAATATTTTGTAAAAGCCAAAATGGGCTTAATCAAGTCATGTAAAGGGTCCAAAGGGAGGTTTCATTTGGTTTTGAGAGTCTAAATGAGTTTAAGTCAAAATTGATTGCTCCAAAGGTGGATTTAGTGTTTTCTCTAAAAAAGAGTTTCATTTTACATTGGAAGTCATCTAATATAACCAAAGTGAAGGTGTTTGAACCATTTTGGGATTCTAGAGACATTCCAAAGTAAGATTTCTAGAAATCCCTAGGGTAAAGGGGCTAGAAAGGAGGGTTTTGTAAAAGCCATTGTAAAGTTGGTCATGAGACCAAAAAAATAAAAGAATCCTTGCATTTGAGTCATCTCTTAAGACTATTTTGGGTCATCGAAGTTCCAAAAGTCAAGGGATTGTGAGTTGCTTTGTAAATGGCCTTAAACTAGGCCTAGTTGGTAGACTAAAATAGCCAATTTTGAGTCTTTATAATAGTTGGTATGTACTAGGTGCATGGTGCATGGTAATCTAGCCTTCTGGTGTTGTCAGTTTTGATTGTTCTAGAAAATCATTTTCAGTTTGGTATTGGAAATAGTTTGGAGTTGGAGGACAAATGATGGGGAGGATCTTGAACAAGGTTCTAGCTTCAACTACTAGAACTCACTCTAGGATTTCTCCTATCCTCTTAGGGTATTTCTCCTATACCCTATTCCAAGGTAATCTTCTCTTTATTCCCTTATTACACTAATCCTCACCAATCAACTCAAAACTCTATTTCACCATGGGGTCTCCCTAGTGGTCGCATTGCACTGTTCTTCACAACTGGCTTCCAAGAGTGAATTCTTGGCTATATTGAATTCCAAGGCTTATATTAGGTCTCATTCAATATTTTTTAGGATTACTAAGTGGATTGGAGTATTGGGTTTCCAATCGATTTGCAGATTGCATAGTTAAGAGGGCTACTAGGACTAATAACAAATTAGGCCTCCAAAACTGATTTTTGGCTGATATCTCCTCAAACCATTAAGAAGAACTCAAAAAAATTTATGATTTGGGTACCCTTTTGCCTCCCCTTGAAGATTTTTTTAGGTCTACAACACCCAGGTCATCCATATAAGGGATTCCAAAAAATATGCCTATTTACAAGGGTTTCTTGTTTGTATGAACAAGAATATAGAGGTTTTTTCCTTCCACCACTCAAATGGACTCTAAATGACTAATCTTCTAGAATTAATTTCCTTCACTCACTACTCTTGCCTTCTATGAATTTTTGTTGCACCCAACTAATAGGGAGAGAAGGGATGAATCAATCACTGATTCATGTTTCCAGTCTACCTCTAAGACTTAGGGTGTCCTCCAAGATCACCACATGGATTTATAGGATCTTTTTCAAGAAAAGATCCCCCAATCCTAAACCCTTCTCCACTATCTTGAGAAGTTTTCACTTCTTGCTATGTGCTAGGCTACCATTCTCAACGAAGATCATTCAAAACCTTCAATCAAACTAGGTCTTCTTGACCAATCTTACCAACCACTTGTAGTATCATGGAAGGAGTCTCACACCCTTGCAATGTACTCCTTTATCATGTCAAAATAGGTTGTTGAAGCCTTCTTCTTTACTAATTTCACCAAATTGCTCCAAAATAGAGCTACAAGGAATCAAAGGACAACCTGCTATCCTATCTTGTTTGTTGGCCAAATGGATTGGTGGAGCATTGTCCTTTCACCCAAAGAATCTCCTTTCACTCCTCTTCCAACCTCCTTTAGCAACCTGCAACAAAATCCACAATCTTGCAATGTAAAATTCTTATTTATGCATTTTGAAGGGCCCTAATTTTTCCTACATATAGTACATTGAGTGTACTCACTATCCCCAAAAGGCCATACAATTCCTACAGTGGGATAGTGAGTTATCTCATTTTCTTTACAAAGTGTTGTAAACTGGACAGCAAACTACCTAAAAACAAAAAAATTTTATAACTACCAAATGAAATGCTTTCAAGCCAAACTTCCTAAATTAAAATTATTCTGAATCATGCCATCTAACATTATATCAGGTACAACATGCAAAAAAAATGAAGGAAAACCTCAAAACTGAAAAAAACCAGTCTTTTTGCTCTCAAAATGCATGCTATAGCACTTTTTTTTTCAAAATGACAACTTCTTCCTCACTTTAGGGTTTGGGAAGTCATTTATACTTCCTCCTAGGTCTTTTCCTCCCCTCCTAATTTTTTTCATCAGCCTCTTTATGTTTTAAAAGAAAAAACTCCAATTTCTAGCAAAGGATAGCATTTTTTTCAAAAATTGCAAAATTGCAATAGAGCAACTTTTACAATTTTTCTTGCTTACATGCCTTTTTACACTTCCAACTTGTCAAATAGGTCACCCCTTAGAAATTTCATGCTAGAGACCTTTTCCTAAGTTAGTTACTCATCACTTAAGCTACCCATTACCCCATGGTAAGGTATACCTTGCCTTTTAGGTCATTTTGCACTCTACCTAGGACATTTTGACTTCCTACACCCCAACTACCACGCTTAGGTCCAATGACCCTTATTATTATTTACAAGAGCTCTCTTGGAGCACAAGAAAACAAAAATAAAAGGTGAGGGACCTATGTTTCAAGGTGCCCCTACCCCACCAACACCCCATTCTATGCTCCTTTCAAACACTTATTTGTTGATTTCATTACCTAGCCGGGTATGCAAACTTGCCTAGGGCCTCTTGGAAAAAAAAAAATGTAAACCTCTGCAAAACAAGACCAAAATACACATTTACATTGTTTATATATTCTATTACTTTATTCCAAAAGGCCATCATGGTTCCACCATTGGAATTCAAGTTATAGAGGTTTCTTTGATGATTGCTTTGTACAGACCAGTGAACTGGCAACTTTTAAAAGATTTTTCAAACTAGTAAAGAAACTAATCAAAAAAACTCCTAATCTTTACCAAAGAATCTAAATTCCATACACTATCAAACAACATGAAAATAGCAACCCTATCAATCCATTAAAGGTGTGGATGAAGGGTGAAATCAGAAAACTGTCATCAAAATGCTTAGTTTGCTCTTTATTCCAATGCCAAAATTTGTACAAAAGCATGTGCCAACCCTCAAACTGACTTGGATTGGTCTTAGATACCTCTTACACATGTGAATCAATATATCTCATAGTTTTCCAACTGATTCTTGAAGCCCTTATAAAGTTTTAGCACTTTTTGTTAATGATGTCAAGCAACTTTGCAAACTTGCAAAGTTGCCAAGTGCAACGTTTGCACTATTGTGAATTTAATGGCTCCATGACCTCAAAAATGGTTAAATGAATCTATTTACATGTAATTAAAACTTTTAACATTTTTTTCATCTTTCCCATCCTCCTAGGGTCTTGGTCAATGTTTGACCATTCTAGGCTCTAACAAGCAATTTAAGCAATTTTGCCAACATAGAAGCAACTTGGGAACTCAAACACAACAAAAACCTATTTAGAAACACAACTCACACACTTGGGGCTTTATCACATAGCCCTTATTCATGTGGTCTGGCCAAGACCACTACAAGCCAAAAATGATTTAGGAAACTTGGCATATTTCCTAGGTGCTCCTGCACCAACTAAGATGACTAGAGATAAAGGGGAAATGCTTTCTTTCTTCAAAATGAAAATTGTTGGTTTTTAGGTGATATTTTCCTTTATAATATGTCATGTACATTCAAGGAAAGGTGAAGTAACCTTTGTTTGAATTTGGAAGTGGTTGGAGAAGGCACTTTGAGAAAGCCCTAGTTTTGAGGGCATAAGACTGAGGGTTTGGTAGTTAGCCTATCAAATGCCCATGGCTAGGTACATGGGTGTGAAAATATGTTGTTTTAGATCATGATAGAATATTACAATAGCCCATATAGGTCCTTGGGTTAGAAATATTGAGATTTTCTTTGTAAGTGAAGGGTAATTAGGCCTATTTTGTTGAATCCATAGTGTGGGATCAAATAGTTGGTCCAAAGGAACTAAAAATGAGATTGCTATATGTTTTCATACTCCAATATTAGTATTTGTAACTATAATTTACTTGTATGGGGTTTGCAAGAAATTGGTGAAAATAAGGAATTACCTGATTCATAGCGATACTAAGATCAAGCCTAGATAATGTCCAAGTAAGTGGTTTTAAATAAACCTATTAAAGATATGCATTTAGACTATTGTAACAACCTAATTGATATATTTTAAGACCTTAGAAAGATTTGGGACAAGACAATAAATTTGGTAACCCAATTTGAACATTTTGAGGGACCCTTGTGGAGAAGGGTAGGTATTTAGTTTAATGGTTTGAATCTATTCTTGAAACAAGTCATTTGCTAAATGTTTATTACTTCTTGGGGATCTATTTTGACTCCTCAAATCATTGGTATCAAATCTAGTAGATCTATTGAGGGGTGCAAAATTAGTTACTTGTGTTGTAGATTGTTATATTGAGAAGATGCCTCCAAAAAAAATATATAGAAGGAGATACAAGAGCTGATATAAGCTACTAAAATAATCGATAGAGAGATGAGGAAACAAAGAGACTATGATGCAATAAGGTAAAGAGAACTGAGACAAGTAAGCAAGTAAAATGCAACCATCTTGGAAATCTTGGAAGCTTTGGAAAGGATTCCTACGAGGGATGTGCATGAAGAACAAGAACGTGATGCTTAAGCACTTGAGAATCCTCATGGAGAGGATGGAGGGGACTTAGATCTTGAAGAAAGATAGATGATAAGGTTGTTGAAGATATTTCAATGTGGTAGAAGAAAGAAAATAATTGATTTCCATATCTATCATGGCAAGATAGATAGTGAAGAGGTTTTGGGGTTGATAGATTCCCAAGAGAACTATTATAATTATGGAGATATAGATGAAGTAAAATAAGGTAAAGCTATAAAAAACATAGCTAAGAGGGACAGCATTGACATGGTGGAGTAGTGTAATGGAAAAGAGGTTTTGTAAGGGTGGAACAAACATGACCAAATGGTGAAGGATGTGCCTCTTCCATCAAATAATACAATCCAAAAATAGAGGATAAGGAATAACTTGAAAGAAAAGGAGATGGGTTTGATGACCTACATAGAGGAATTTCACAAGTTGAGCATAAGAGGTGGATTAGAGCATAAAGATGAAAATGTTGCAAGGTATCGTAATGGGCTCATATAAAACTTGCAAAATGGGATTACATTGATTTTTCCTAAGATGCTTATAGACAGTTTCCAATTGGCTATAAGTGTATAAGATATGGTCAATAGGAAGAAAGAGAGACAAGAAGGTGGTAGAGGAAATGCAAATAGAGGAACAGGAAGAAAAACCAATAATATAGGAATAGGACAAGGAAGAAATGAAAAGGGTAATGAACCTTTTTTTCTTATCAAAGAGGAGGCTATAGAGTTGGAGGAAGATTTTGTTTAGGTAGAGGAACATGGATGTTTATAGGAAGGGTAGGGAACACATCAATTAAGTGTCAATTAAATGATCAAGGTGAAAGGAATATTAAGAAGAGGGTCAAGAAGTTAGAGCACATAGAGGTTCAGATCCTTATGTTTAACTAATTTTAGAGACTAAAGGATAAATGCTGATTTTTATAAGGGGAAAACAAAAAAAGTGAAACTAAAGCTATTAATTTTTAGAGCACAATATAAGAGTCAAGATAAGTTGTGAATGACAATAATTCATCTAGGTTCCAATCATAGTTTAGTTTCATATGAAATGGTGAACAATTTATATTTGGAATGGACACCACACAATAGGCCATATAGAGCATCACATGTAAGTAGTGATGATTTTCTTAAAAGATAGATGACTATGAGGTGACTATCCTGAATTGAATGACATCTCTAGGAATTGATTGGAATCTAGTTATATATGATTGTGCTCTACTTTAAACAAATGGAAGTTCTAAGCATTGTAAATCTATTTCAAGTCATTAGAATGTGACTTCCCAGAAGTATGTACTTATAACTATTTTAAACTATGTCAAACTCTTCATGAAAGCTATGACCCAAATGCATCACCCTTGTGTTGAATCTTCTAATATACATCTCCATTAAAATATGTGTTCTGGTGTAAACCTATGAGGAATTGTTGGTCCCAATTTAGTTGTGTGTCAATATTAGGAATGTGACCAATTAATGCTACAAACCTTAGTATTGACATAATTTAACCATATTGTGGGTTGAATTCAATTAGGTTTGGAAATAAGTTATTATTAACATGTGTATGAACTGCTAGAGTAATTCTAAATATAGTAGATAATAGCCTTCCATGTTTGATATTGAGGGATAATGTATGCACATGCTATAACAAAACTAGAGGATCATATTATATGCAGATTGAAATTTCTATTTGTCATTCAAAGCATAGTAAAAAAATTATTCTAGGAATTCTATGCTAAAAACTATAGTGTACAAACAACCATTACTTCATAAATCACTTCAACTCAATCATTACGTTGTACAAACAACCTCATTGAATATGTCACTTAAACAAACTAATCATGTTACAATAGTATTAACCTCATGGAACACACATGGGATGAATATACATAATCAACTATTAACCCTTTCCAACACACCAACTTTATGATAATAATGAGTCAAATTCCAACAAATTGGAATCCTTAGAGAGAACTATATCTGTCACTGCCCCATTATCATCAGATCGAGACCTATTTTCCTTCTTACTTTTTGATGATTGTGATCCTCTGTAATTCCAGGCATAAGATGATTAGAATACAATGGTACTTGAACAAAGCACACTAATAAATATTGAGGAGGTGAATTGATAATACCATTTTGCAGATGATTTTGGCATCTCACCCTTTATCACTTGTGCATCAACTTTATTAGCCCTCTTTTTTGGTGACCTGCAAATGAAGAATTAGCATAGTAAAAAATCTAAGATAAGATTAACACACATGGGATGAATATTCATAATCAACTATTAACCCTTTCCAACATTCCAACTTTATGATAATAATGAGTCAAAGTCAAAAAAATTGGAATCCTTAGAGAGAACTATATCTGTCACTACCCCATTATCATCAGATCAAGACCTATTTTCCTTCTTACTTTTTGATGATTGTGATCCTTTGCAATTCCAAGCATAAGATGATTAGCATACAATGGTACTTGAACAAAGAACACTAATAAATATTGAGGATGTGAGTTGATAATACCATTTCGAAAATGATTTTGGCATCTCACCCTTTATAACTTATGCATCAACTTTATTAGCCCTCTTCTTTGGTGACCTAAAAATGAAGAATTAGCACCGTAAAAAATCTAAGATAAGATTAAAAAAATGGGTCCTATTAAAGAATCTAATATAAATTCAAATAATGTATCTAGATTCTAAACAAATAAAAACTAAATCTCATCACTTACACATCATAACAATACGGTCCACCTTAGTCATGTGATAATCATGGGGAAGAGGTTGTAACATTATATTTGGATCCAATTGATCACTTTTTATCTCTCTCCCTCTCTCCCTATTCAATCTAATGAGCCAAATGGATCTGCTCGACATTTTAATGTCTCAAGTATTGCCTCATGGTCTGACTCACAAACTTTCCAAAGAATCTTACTATGTGGTTTTCAACCATATTTTATCAAGTGGACATTTGATGTGACAACAAGGTTTGAATAATGAAGAATCTTCCTCTTTGTTTGCCAATCCTTGAATAACCACAATTTGGGATTCTTCATAGGATATCATCTAAGCTATGTGCCTCTTACAACCACCGCACCGACATGGTACTCTAAACCTTCACCATCTATAACCGAGTGATCCAATTTTTGTTTGGCTTCAACAAAATGACACAAATAATAATTTATCCCTTCTTCATTTTCTTTAGGTGCAATAATAGAAAAAACATGGCCTGCAGTGACAAATGTACAAAATACAGTCATTAATTCAAAAAATACTTGGGCAAAAGTTATAAAGTTACATATTGAAATTACAAAGATATATATATATTACCAAGTTGCACTAGATCTGACAAGCGGTCAAAGTCAATAGATGAATCCATCTCTACCATTTCCAGTGCTTATGGCTGACGATAGGTGTCAATTGGGTCCAACACCCATATATCCCATTTGTCCACCCATTCAGTTGACTCACATTCATCCCAATTTTTCTCTACACATGATGGACAATAGCATGCCATTTTTCTTGTGTGGATACTCCATGAACCTGCATCAGAGCTTCTAAAATAGTGTAACTCACTAGATCCTGTTAGTGTGAAACAATCCTAACATAGTGCAATGTTAGTATTATCTATCAACCAAAAAAATCTATGAACTGTAGACTGACCTTCCTTACTTGGACCCATTGTAGCATTACACCATTGGACGATGGATTTTGCATCTATCAATATTACTCCATCTTTTTACTTTAGTTCTTCACGAGCCAAGGCTCTTTTAATGCATGTGCCTACTCCCTTACCATGACTAGCCTCTGTGAAATTCCACATATATTGAATTTTACACAACCTGTGCATCTTGCTCAACCA
Organism: Cupressus sempervirens; assembly: GCA_028749045.1. Classification (NCBI taxonomy): domain Eukaryota; kingdom Viridiplantae; phylum Streptophyta; class Pinopsida; order Cupressales; family Cupressaceae; genus Cupressus; species Cupressus sempervirens. The sequence goes on from CM053788.1 coordinate 648,937,547, forward strand.
ATAGAACATCTATGCATTCTTGAATTAAGATGCACAATTGTCTAACCAAATAATGTGTTGACGATATGATATGCCCTTATTAGCCAAATCTACATAAAATAGTTGAAAACAACCATGTACGAACTCCATAGAATGTGATCGATCATCGCTGATGTAAAAATGGTACTCCCTCAAAATCTTCCTATCATCCTCTATACTTGTAGGTGAATGCATGAACGTTATGTGAACAAATATGGAAACCTATTGAGATGTATAATACTTTGCTTGCACCTCATTTTGTGGTTGTAGTGTGTAGTTCTCTACAAAATATACAACTGAAACAATGGTATCCAATGGAAACGTATCCTTGCACAACTTGAATTGCAAATCCAACCATCGAGCTCTATGGGTATGCCTTGCATACTCATAAATAATATTTTCATGAAAAATCTTCATGAACTCATACACTAGAATCTTTTCAATGACTAGATCACATTTTTTACCATGTTTCCCATCTTTTAGAGCATATGTCACTATCTTGAATTTTTCGTAATCTACTATTTCATTTCCAATTGCATGCGTACTATCCATATGTTGACAAGTTGACAAAAGTCGCAAAGAACCACAAAATAAGCACGTACCATCCAAGCATGATGTCTTGTAAAATTTTTGGTTGTCCCCTGTTTCACATAAAATGTTGGATATGAATTCCCTTGAAGATCTTGGTGGCTCTTTTATGTCACAATCCTGCGAAACAAACTGAAAATGCAAAACTACACATATATGACTAAAAATATCAAAATGGTTAGAAAATTCAATATTTATCCTACAAAAACAAGTTGTGCGTGTGTGATTTATCTTCACATAAAATTTTTTACCCATCTCAAAAAATCTTTGGCTTATTCGAATTTGAGGATACATACCAATAAATTTTGCAAAAAATTGTGTCTGAGTTGAGTCCAAAAAATGTTTCACATGTGGCTCGCGATTTTGGCTACCAATCCTCCTTCTTACAACATCTTTTTGATTAGGAGAAACACGTATATTATTTTTCAAAAAATCTTCGATTAATGATTTCAAGGCTTCACTAATTTCTTTATCCTTTCGCGGTAGTCTACTGCTAAATGTCCATTACTCATTTTTGTTGGATCTTCTAATCTCTCATGCCTTAGCATGGCTCTCCTTAGGGTACCTCTACAAATTTTTAATGTTTTTCTTGTCTTTCTCATGAGTCGAGCTTTCTTCATTTGGCTACTTACTATTGTCGATGTGAGTACTCGTCTTGTGATATTACTATCTTTGGTGCATGATTTAGAACCCACTTTGTAATAAGCACTCATTAGATTCTTTACAATATTTCTTTCATTTGAATCGTCCATCGTTCTTAGCCCAAGAATCTTCATGATAGGCCTAAATTTCAAATTTCTCATCATTTCAACAAATAATTGGCATTGACCTGTAATATTTAATTCTTTAGAAAATAATCTCCACATACTATTAACTTTTCTTTGACAAGTACGCTTGCTAATCTTGTCAGGAATTGATTTCAAAATGTTAGTATCAATATCAATCAAATATTTTGGTCTTCTAAAATGAATATTAGAAGGAGTTATAATCTCTTCAATTCTCTCAACATTTAGAACATCAATATAAGGTTGAGTGTATTGTGTACCTTGAACCTAAGATGATGTGCCTTGGAAATAAGATGTAAAAGATGGAATATCACCTACTTGATGTGTTGATGTTGTGCTTTCAACATGACATGATGGAGTGTGTATATCATTGGATCTACAAATTAGTGTCTCTTCTACATGAGAGGATGATATGCCTTCAACATTTGAAGATGTTGTAGTGGACAATATGAATCCAACATTGGAGGATGGTGTAGCTTCACAATTCAATTGTCTTCTTGAGTGTAACAATCTCATTCATTCTCTTTGTCTTTCTAATTCTTCCTCTTTGTTTATTTGTACTGGTGGTTCTTGATCCTCTTCGAAAGTCAATTCTTCATTATTGCTTTGTAATTTTCTTTGTTCACGTAGTAATTTCATTTTATCTCTTTTAATTGCCAAATCTCTCTCCCTATCTTCATTTGTTTTAATCTTTGGTTTCTTCCTTGGCATGATGATGATTTCTACATGTCAAATTATTCAAATATCCGAATTACTTAAAATGTGTAAATTACAAATTATTCAATTACATATAAAAATTATAATTATTTGAATGAATACACAATATATATCAAATGACTTGTCAAATTTCTAACCATTCCAAAATAACATTTCATTCAAACATACAATTTTCAATGAATTCATTATATATTAAATAATGTGTCAAATTATAATCAAATTTGTATCTATATATTGACAAACAATATTTAAAATGGATTGCACTAACCTTTTCTATACAAGGAATATTCAAAAAGTCTTCAAATCACGTATCCAATGATTGAATTTGGTGTTTGCTAACTTCCAAAAGTGTTGAAATAGAGTTTGCTATGTTGAAACCTGTGATTTATGTCAAAATAATAGAGTGCATAACAGTCCAAAAGAAAGAAATGGATGAAATGGGCCTCAAGGTTGGTTTTTTACCATTTTTAGGTGATTTGAGATAGTGCGTATGCAATATAGTGTGTACGCACTATGTGAAATCACATCACTCCCCATCCTCCCTACTCTCCATCCTTCCTACTCTCTCTCCCATCCCCTCCCTCTCTCTCTTCCTACTCTCTCTCCCCTCTCCCATCCTTTACTCTCTCTCACTTTCCCTCTCCCACCACCTACTCTCTCTACCTCTCTCACCCTCTTTCGTCTCCCATCCCTAACTCTTTAGATCTCTCACACACACTCTTATCCCCCTATCTCTCTCCCTCTCCCTCTCCTACCGTCTACTCTCTCTCTCCTCTCCCATACCCTACTTTGTCTCTCTTACACACATTCTCATTCCCCCTATCTCTCTCCCTCTCCTACTGCCTACTATCTCTCTCTCAAGTTCTCTCTACTCTCTCTCTCTCCCATATTGTATGAGCTCTCTCTATCACCACCTACTCACTCTCACACTCTCTCCCATTCCCTACTCTATCTCTCTTACACACACACTCCCATTCCCCCTCTCTCTCTCCCTTTCCCACTATCGCTCCCACCACCTACTTTTTCTCCCCCATCCCCTACACTCTCTCTCCTCTCCCATCCCCTACTCTCACACTCACACTCTCTTCCATCCCCTACTTTTTCTCTCTCTCACACACACTTCCATCCCCCCCTCTCTCTCCCTCTCCCACTGCCTACTTTCTCTCCCCCATCCCATGCTCTCTCTCTCCTCTCCCATCCCCTACTCTCTCACACTCACACTCTCTTCCATCCCCTACTCTATCTCTCTCACGCACACACTCCCATCCCCCTCCTATCCCATACCCTACTCTCTCACACTCACACTCTCTTCCATCCCCTACTCTGTCTCTCTCACACACAGACTCCCATCCCCCCTCTCTCTCTCCCTCTCCCACTGCCTACTTTCTCTCCCCCATCCCCTGCTCTCTCTCATCTCCCATCCCCTACTCTCTCACACTCACACTCTCTCCCATCCCCTACTCTGTCTCTCTCACACACACACTCCCATCCCCTCTCTCTCTTTCCCTCTCCCACCACCTACTTTCTCTCTCCCATTGTCATACTCTCTCTCTCTGCCACCCCCTACTCTCACACTCTCACACTCTCTCCCATCCCCTACTCTCTCTATTTTAGAGATACACACACTCTTATCCCCCCACTCTTCTTCTCTCCCATCCCCTACTCTCTACATTTGTCACACACAATCCCATACCCCCTATCTCTCTCCCTCTCCCTCTCCCACTCCCTCTCCTATCGCCTACTATCTCTCTCTCTCAAGTTCTCTTTCTTCCTCTCTACTCTCTCTCTCTCTCTCTCTCTCTCTCTCTCTCTCTCTCTCCCCCATCTTGTACAAGCTCTCTTTTCCACCACCTACTCTCTCTCACACTCTTGCACTCTCTTTCATCCCCTACTCTATCTCTCTTACATGCACACTCCCATCCTTCCTCTCTCTCTCTCCTCTCCCATTCCCTACTCTCTAGATTTGTCAAACACTCCCATCCCCCCTCTCTCTCCCTCTCCCACTCTATCTTACACTGCCTACTATCTCTTTCTCTCTCAAGTACTCTCTCTCCCATCCCCTACTCTCACTCTCTCTCTTCCATCTCCTACTCTCTCTCACACTCTCACCCATCCCCTACTCTCTCTCTCTCTCACCCCCATCCCATACGAGCTCTCTCTGCCACCTCCTACTTTCTCTCAAACTCTCACAGTCTCTTCCATCCCTTACTCTATCTCTCTTATAAATAAATACACATTCCCATCCCCCCCTCTCTCTCTCTAGCAGTCCTTGTCCCACTACCTACTCTCTCCCGTTCCCTACTCTATCTCTCTTACATGCTTCTATTCCACCTCTCTCTCCCTCCCACTCCCTCTCCCACTGCCTACTATCTCTCTCTCTCTCTCTCTCACTCTCTCCCTCTCTCTCCCATCCCTCTACCATTGCCTACTCTCTCTATCTCTCTCTCCCTTCTCTCATTGTCTACTCTCTCTCTCTCTCTCTTTTACACATACACACACCTTGTTAGAATAAACCACAGATAGAAATAAAAAACTACATGCAAATATAACCAATAACAAAAAATAATAGATCACATAGAAATGAACACAAGGCACCAAGATTTAACATGGTTCACCCAATCCCTGGGCTATGTCCACCAAACAGCAAGTCCAATCTTATTAAAATCTAGTGATTACAACCTGATTACAATCCATAATCCCTTACAGCTCAATATCGCTGCAAGAACAAATTTTGCATCACAACATTAAAAAAAAATACCCAACCCTAAACCTTTTTATACAAGTATTAAACCACTTTAGGGTTATAACATGTCGGCCATAATTAGCCATAACTTTAGTGGCGAATCTACAAATGGAAAATAGTACCAAAAAAATTTCTACGAATGGTCAATAGTACCCAAAAAAAAAAAATTGAGGCGATGCCCTAAACCCCACTAATTATGAAGCATGTACAGTACTTTCCTAATCAGTCACCACAATCTAACACACCCATCCCCCCTCTCTCCTCTTCCATCCCCTACTTTTTCTCTCACTCGCTCTCCCTCTCTCTCTCTCTCTCTCTCTCTCTCTCTCTCTCTCTCTCTCTCTCTCTCTCTCCCCCCTCTCTACTCTCTCTTACATTTTCACACTCTCTCATATCCCCTACTCTCTCTCTCTTTCTCTCTTACACACATTTCTATCCCCCTTTCTCTCCCTCTCCCACTCCCTCTCCCATCACCTACTCTCTCTTCCATCCCCTACTCTCTCTCTCAAGCTACTTTGTCTTCCCCCTCTCCCATTCCATACTCTCTCTCTTTCACACACATGCACTCCCATCCTCCTCTCTCTCACTCTTCCTCTCCCACTCTATCTCCCATTACCTACTCTCTCTCCCCCCCATCCCCTACTCTTAATCTCTCTCTCCCAACCTATAATCTCTCTCACACTTCCTCTCTCTCCCATCCCCTACTTTCAATCTCTTTCCCCCATCCTGCACTCTCTCTTTTCCACCCCTACTCTCTCTCGCATCTTGTACTCTCTCTGCCACCCCTACTCTCTCCCATCCTATACTCTCTTTGCCAACCCTACTATTTCTCACTTTTTCTCTCCCCTCCCTTCCCCTACTTTCTCTCTATCTCTCTCACACACACACATGGCCATTCCCTTATCCCCCCCCCAACCTAGTTCTCTTATGCAATTTAGGTCTTAATAGTGCATGCACACTATAGCATGCACACGCTACTAAGAAATTATGTTTTAGATAGCATGTGGGCACTATAGCGTGTGCACGCTATAGGGTGCACGTGCTATTGAAAGCTTATTTAAACCCAAGCCTAAGGCTTGGTTTTTCCTTGGAGATCCAACCCAAACATTTGGAGTTTATGAACAAGTCTAAGACATATTTTCCAGCAAACATACCAAAAATGATTATTTTTTCTTGTGTGCTCCCCTTCAAGATTCCTCGTGGTTGGGTATCGATAAGATAAGGTTACATAGCATTATAGTTCTCTGTGTTAGCTATCTAACCATATAATTTATTTTTAATTTAAACTATTTCAAACTTTTCATCTATAATTTCTTTTGAATTTATGTTCATTTTTTGTTAAAAACCACCATATACTAATTGGGCTATAGATTTTAGCTCATTCATCAAATTTTGCAACAACTTATTTTTTAAGAAACTAGACTCCATTCTACACACTTTGAAAGAAAAAAGTTTTGATTTTAGATTAGTTTTCAATTATTTCTAGGGGGAGCACACAGATATTTCACGTTTTTGGGATGTGTCTAGTTAAAAAATTCATTAAAAAAAATACACATTATAAAATTACCCGAAAAATCTAGGATAAACTACATAGTTTTAAGTAACTTTTGACCAGAGCGATTAAAGAATTTCAAAAAAAAAGTTAAAATTTTAGGGGGTCCACACTTTGTATTGTGTTATATTTTTTTGGAATAAACAATACCACTTTTTGTGGCCCCCTTTTTTGAGGACCTAAAACTAAACCATTTTGTAAAAAAAAATTAGTAGTTTAGAAACTAGATTCAAAGGACTACAAATTTTTTTTTTTCATATCTTAAAATTTTGAGCGTAACTATCTTCAAATTCTTGTTGAAGTTCAAAATTTTCAGATTTCAGGAAAAAGGTGTCCACTTATACCCCCGTTTTGGCACCACAACTTTGTGCACTTACCCACAACTAGGTTTTCCGACAAAGAACCAAACTAAGCCAAAACACTAGAAAAAACCTATAAAAGACTTAGACCCCAGACTAGGGTTCTAGAAGTTTAAAAAAACTATATTAGGGGGTCTCCGTTTCTCCTAGAAAATGGGGCATGTGTTGTGAAACCACAATAGTAACCAAGGTGGTTGCCTTCCTAGTTTCTTCCTAGTGCAATCCAATTCTATAAATCCTAAGGAAGTTGATTGAACCCACTGCATTACAATCCACTATCAGTGTTCTCTCTATAGAGTCTTGGCTCAAGGAGACCATTGATAGGAAGAAGAGGATATATAAGGATGCACCCACTCAAAGGACTTGATCACACAAGTCACCTCCTCTCAGCCATCCAAGAAGACAAAGAAGCATAAGACAATTGTTGTGCTAGCAATAGATTCAACAACTAGCCACATGCTAGTTGAGATTGTTGAGCCACAGAAAGAGGGAAGATTTCATGAGATCTCAAAGGATGATTTCCAAATCAAGACAATCAATCTTGGCATTCCAATTCACAACTCCATGGTGAACATGTGGAAGTTAACTAATGAGAAATCAAGGACAAGCTGGAAGAGCTTAGAGCAGAGAAGGAGATATTGAAGGTCTCAAATAGAGAGCTAGTGGAATTCATAAGGTATGCACTTGGAAGAATGTCTTCGATTCAATTTGACCTGAATACAAAGGAGAACAAGAACTTACTCCTAAAGTTGCAACAAGAAAGATAACTCGGGAAAGTATGCCAAGCATGGGTAGGTTAGATGAAGGCTCAAGGTCCACCTAGTATTGGATTCCCATAGGCTCAAGGAAGCAACTTCAAATCATGAAACAACCATACAGAATGCAACAAACAAGATGATAGAGAAATTGGCACTTCTACATAAAAGTGATAGACATCAAGAACAATGTGGATATTACTCATGGGATTTTGAAGACTAGCAAGGAGTCATTATTCCATTGGAAGTAATCCTTAGAGTTTGTCATAGAAAGCTCCATGAGATCTACAAATGAAGGATGTACACAACCTATTGCAAAAGATCATTGAAAAGTTGTTTAAGTATTAGAATATCTTGCACACAAAGTCCTTCATATCTACTAATGGCAAGCTGGTGGACATCAAAAGAATGAAATCCATGTTCTTATCTTTTTTTGATGAAGCTATTGACCCACTCAACTTCCAAGTGTCAAAGATCTAGGAATTGTCAATAGCGGACCCAATTATAAAGAGGGAAGTGGAGAAATTCAAGTCGAGAGTAGCCAGAATTGATGAACTGTCAAACATGCATAACTACTAGATGGTCTGAGCTATCAATATCATTATTCTAGATGTCAAATATCTTGAAAAGGTAACTAAAGCTATGAAGGATTATATAGTAAATTCAATTACTTCCAAAAAGGCATGATGATTTTGATGCTTTTCAGACATCTGACATTCTCCTTCTTCTATTTTTAGTCTTTTTTGGAATCTTGTAAATCTCTGTAACAAACAATGATTGAATCTTGTCCTATTCTTAGTCTTTCTATTCAAAGATACTCTATATAGAATTCATCCAATGTAACTAACCATTTCGAGAAGGCCTATAAATGTAATCTTTGCTAAAGTTAATAAGATTGGCAAAAAATTATTGTGGGAAAATTCCTATAGCTAGGACTATTGTGTGTGACTCAGTTCATTTTAAGTTTTTCTATTTATCTAGTTTAGAGTTGAGTATATAGAAAGAACGTGAATGAACTTGGCTTTGTTTCCTTTGTTCAATATATTGTATGCCTTACTCTCTTCAACATTAACATGTCTTCTATTCTTTTTGTTGTTCATCATGGTCTATGTGCTTAAATTAGTTCATTGCATAAGGAAGCAAAAAACTAGTGTGTGGAGTAGCTAAGGGATAAACAATCTGGTTATTGTCAAAACATTAGCTAACTATGTAATATAGGAATTAGTTATTTCACCATCTCTTCCTTTCCTCCTAATATCATAGTTAGTTGTGCATGTTTCCTTTTTTGGCATATAGGTTCTAATAGATTGTGGTTTTTGACTTAATCCCCCCTCTTTTCGTAAGTTATTTAAAATGTTGAGCAACTTGGTTTTTTCCTCTTCTACTCTCTGGTTAAGAGTATACCCCCAAAATCTGAAAGACAAATTCATTACATATATCTTTCACTTATAAGGGAGTTGTACCTTTCAATTTAGGATTCTTTGATAGATTACTACTTTGACCCATTCTATTGTTAACTTCTTTGTTTTCCATAAGTCGTTGGGAAGTAAAGAGTCAAGGTTAAACCAAAATATCAAGGAAGAAATTTTTTTAACCAACACTCAGCTTCTAGAGTGTTAGGGGTATCGGCACGTAAAAGAGACATATTGTCTTGTGGACTCAGCACACCTAAGATTTCTCCACTACCATGTTCATCATCAATATTAATAGTGTCTACCTCCTTTGTTAGGAGCCCAAAAAAATTCTTCCATAATATTTCGCTTTGTTGTCTCACAACTTTCTCTTTATTTTTTCATATCAAAAACTTTTTGTACTTAGGAACAAATCTTCTCCTATGTTTTTTCAAAAATGTGTCCTTTTGATCTTATGATAGATCAGGCAATTTCTGACACATGTGTTAGCTCTTATCTAATTTTCTACTACTTCAACCTATTTCCATTTCCTCTCTAATCTATCATATAGATATTTGGATATATTTTTCATAATTGTACTATGTGCTAGGTTTTTTCTAAAACACATTTATACCATAGGTTTCTCAACTTTATCTTTATTATCATTATCTATTGTATCATATCTTACATATATGAAACTAGATAATCCTATAGATCTTCTTAAGTTGTCACATACCTCTTCAATGGTTTTGATCTATCTAGTAGGTGGTCCTCTGATCAATCTTCTTCTCCTAGTTCAAGGTTTACTTGATTCAGTAGTCTCTACTAGTGTCTACTTCATAGTGTTCTTGGCAATAGTAGCTATCTTGGTCCTTGGCTTATTTGGTGGTTGAGGTGTTGTTGTCTTCTTTTGTTTCATTCTTTTGGCCTTCTTTCTTGGTGGCATAAAAACAACTAGGGCTTTACCCTTTTTAGCTTCTTCTTCTTCATCTCCCTCATCACCACTTCCTTGTTCTTCATCTTCACCAAGACCTTGAGTTAATTTAGCAATGGTTCTTTTCCTTTTCCTAGGGTGCTCAATTTGGCTTCTAGGTCTTCAATCATCTTCTTCCTTTTCTTTTCTTTGGAAGCTATCTTTATGTTGACTGTTATCCTTTCCTTTTCTTCTTCATAGCTTCCAAATGGTTCTACCTCAGCATATTTTTCTTCTTTTAACAGTGTAGAAATGTTTGCACTTACATCATCACTCTCAATTTCATATCCAAAACTTTGTAGCCAGGCCTTCCTTGGCTTTACAGCTTGCACAAATGTGTTGTCAGTATCAATAGGAACAAAAATGTCACTGTAATACTTTGTGACCAATTCCTTTAGAATTGTCATTCTTCTTTTTATAGTCAACTTGAATTCATCAAAATATGTATTCATTGCATTACCAAAATTGTCTCCCAATTGAGTAATAAACTCATTGATTTACCTTGTTAATGGTTTGACTTGATCCCATATAACATTTCCTATACCAGGAAAATACTTCTGAATATAAAAGAATGTACAAAAAATTAGGGAAGAAAACTTACACATTAAATTATTTTTATTTCTTATTAATGATATATTTTCTCCTACTTGTAACATTTGCAGCTCGACAAGATCGTACTCATGATCTTTCTTTACAATCTTGCATGCTTGGTCCATAGCCATACACAACACACTATTCAATCTTCTTAATGGATAGAATTTGTGAGCAATGACTCTCACTAAAAATTCTATGAGTGGATCATAAATGCTTGCAATGGAAAGACCTCATCCATTCCACTTAGCTCCTATGTTAGCCTCAACTTCTTCTCTACTCAAGCATTGCATGATTTTCTTTCTATCTAGGGTTGGATAACCTATAACCATGTGCATCATTGCCTTTGCAATTTCTACTTGTTTGTCTTGTAGCCAGTACTTCATATCATGAATTCTACTTAAAATAGCTTTGATCAATTCCATTTTGAAATTTCTTAGAAATTCTAGGGGTCAAGTTAACCCTTTCCTTTCAACAATTTTAAACTCATCCGTTCAAGATTCCTTCATCACACAACCTCTCATAAGCTTCTCTAATTTCATAATAGCCTACTTCTCCAATTTTGTACATGTAACAATTTCTAACAACGTGAATCATGATGACTTTAGGTGATATCAAGGATAACGCACCCACTGGGTCTTCTTTAACAACAATTTAAGGAATATCACAAAATTTAAGTGAAGGAGAGGCATCACTCTTTACCAGTTGAATTCTACTAACTTTTTGACTCATTCCAATGGTTGAAGAAGTTTTCATGATCATAGCTAGGGTTTTATGTTCTTCTTTGGATACTCGACACTTTTTCCTACTTATATTTGTTTAGTCTTGATCAATTTGTTCCTCAAAATATCTGTTGATTGCTTGAATTCTATTACTCACTCAATTTATCAATTTATCAATTTCTCAAAGCTCTTCAAAAATATGGATGTAGTGTATGAAATAATGTATTTGAAATCTATTATATGCCTCAACATTTGATCGATTAGGTTTACCATTAATGTTGCATACATCATTGAGTGGAAGCCAGCTAGCACAATAGCTCAGTCTCTTCCATAGTCTTCAATCTCTATGAGAATGCTCGGTCTATGTTGCAATGCTCAGTCAACATAGACATATTTACTGATACTCAAAAACCTTTCAAAAACTTTGTTCTCTCACATCTTGAATATGAAAATATGAACTTTTTCACATATTTATATAAGGAACTCATGTATGATATACCATTTAATAATACATTTCTAAACATACCTCTCTTTCTTAGTCTGAGATGACATGATCACCTTCTCCATGGGATTGGGTGATCTCAACTCCATTAGCTCCACTATTTCCATCTTCAGCTTTCTTTTTCCATTTTTGATTCATTTCATTCCTCACTTGCTCAATGTCTACTTTTCCTTTTCCTTTATCCTTTATCTAATTTCCTAAATGTATTTTGGTTTTGTAGTTCTTGCTTTGATGTCCAAACTTGTGACATTTGGAACATGTATTATTGGATGTAGATTCTTCTTTTTATAATTTGGCTAGTAGGTTTTTTCTTCTAATCTATATTCAAATGCTCTATGCCTATACTTTTAACGGTCATAATAATATCCTTCAAATCTAGGTGTATTAGGTGTGTTCCTTAGTCTTGACCTACATTCATGTATTTGATGTCCTTATTTCTTGTAGTAAAAATAGTAACCAATAAATTTAGGTTTAAATTTTTGCATACCATGTTTTCTTCAATAGATATTCTTAGTATGACCAACTTTTCCAAAGTGATAACATGTTGGTTTATCTTTTGGCTTTGTAGTTCTCATTTCTCCATTACTAGATGATTCTCCTTTCTCTATGTATGAATGTCCTTATCCATTAGAACAACTTGGTGACTTTATAAGTTCTTCAAACTTTTCATTGCTTCCTTTGGTGTGTTGAATTTTTCCAATGATTCCTTCTCATTCTTTAGTTCATTCTTAAGAATCTCATTGTGAGATTTTAGATTGGAAATATCTACATCCTTGTGATTTAGTATCTGATTTGAACTCATGAGTTGATTCATCAGATCTATTTGTGTATTTGTGAGCTTCTACACATCTAATATCATTTCTTCTAGTCTAGTAGCCATTACCCTTCTATCTTCTTTTGTCATATTCCTTTTTTTTTTTTTGCTTTCTTCCTTTGTTCAATCACTTCACATAGTCTTATTGATTGGATTCCATTTTCTCTTTTCAGTGGCCTTATCTTTTCATTGAGGAGTCTATTCTTTTCAAGTAGTTCAACATATGCTTTGTCATTCAGATTGATTGGTTCAAATAGTCCTTCAGTTTCAACTTCTTCATAACAAAATTGCTTTATCTAGATGGTAATTCCCTTTCTCCTCTTTAGGGAATCCTTCATATCTTTTCTTTCCTTCTCAAATTTTTTCAGTATGAGTTGGATGTCAATCACCTAATTGTCAATAGACTTGTCTAGTTTAAAAGCCTTCATCTTCCAAGAGCTAATCTCCAAGCCTCTAAGCTTCTTTCAAAGAACCAGTGCTCTAATTTACCAATTATTGATTTATAGAGGAGTAAACTAGATACTGAGAGGGGGGTTAATTAGAATCTATAACAATTTCTACTTTTTCTCAGATTCATCCACATCCAAGAATAACTTGTGCATGCAAAACTATAAATGTAAACATTGTTGTAACATGTAAACATTATTGTAACATGTAAAATAGTTCAATCACATGCATGAAAATAATAACACATAACACAATATTTTTTACCCAGAAACCCTCCAAGGTGAAGGTAAAATTGGGGTGGAGGTGAAATCCACAAATCTTCATACTAGAGTAATAAAGTTAACTAGCTAAGGTTACAATGTTTGACCATAATATATGATCTACTCTGTGAGGATTTTTGCTTGTTAAAGACTTAAGAAACTATTAGGTTTCACCTTGTTAGAGGATTTGACACTTATAATTTAGTAAGAACTCTGTTAGGAAATTTACAAAGATTTTTCAAGACCACTTGCTTTACCTTTATTCAGATATGTTAAAATTGACTCAACACCTAACTCTCAGTTTTCTCTGTAAACTGATTTCGAGTCTTCTCCTTACTAATTGATCCTCTCCTCCTATCTCATACTCTAGTCTTTCCCTTCCACTTTCACTGCATATGAATAGGTCACTTTTACATTAGATGATAACAAAACCCTTGAATGACTTTTGATGTTCTCCTTTCTAATATTTTTGCACATGATTGCTTTCAAACACATGATCTCTCTTGATCTAGGTTAAGATCATCACTATATAAAGATCCCATGACGAGTCTTCTAGATGATTCTATGTTTTGCCTCTTCATCCCAATTGTTGCACTTATACATGGGGATATGTGATCTACACCATGTAAATATTTTATAACAACCTCAACAAATATTAAATGTTCTATAATAACCTCTTCAAAACATAAACAATCCTTCCAAGTTGGCCTAATAATCATTTTGCCTAAAACTATGTTCCATTCCTGACTTCTATTTACACTCTACATTTTTCGGTCTCTGATGTTACTAGTACTTGGTATTTTTGTTTCTTGGCCCTTATTAACTTTCTGATGCTTGGTATATATTGTGCTCGACACATACTATATTACTTGGTACTTATAAACTTAGAATTTCACTTGACCACTTATAACTTGTTTAGTCACTTAATGAGATAAGTCAATAAAGAAAGTTGCTATGTGACCATATACTTACTTAGCTTCTATACAATCGCTCAGTACATACTATCTTATGTACATGACTCAGCCTATGTAGATTAGCTCAGTCATAGTGATGACCATCTAACTCTACCTTGTAAATGACTAAGTGATTGACACTAATAGACAACAATGGTTAGAGATACTAACAAGTCCATCCTATGTTTTGAATACCATGGAAGGTAACACATCCCTAGACTACAGCTTGGGGGAGGATATCACCTCCCCAATGAAGGAGGCTACTAAGGGTGGGGGGAAGATGGGGAGTCACTACCATGAAGAGGATAAAAGAAAAACTAAGATGGATAGGCTTGATAAGTCTATGCATGATCTGACTGGCAACTAGGATGCCCTATAAATTTGGGACCCTTGCAGAGTTTACTATGAAGCTTATGCACTTAGTGACCACCTCTTTATATTTTTTGTAGGTTAACAAGGATGAGAAGGAAGCAAGAAAAGAAAGTGAAACCACTCATTCCCTCTGCAACTTTCTAGTGGATGACTAGCTCAAGACCTTGCTAGACAAGCCTGTAAAGGAGGAGGAGGACAAACTAGCTAAGGATGACCCAAATGACAAAGAGAGGAGCTATCCCCTATGCCCTTTTTTCTTTTAGTTTTTGTTATGATATGGTATATTGTGAACTTTATACCTTGCAAGGCATTTTTGGTTAAGCTGGATCACTTTTGGTTACATAGCAACACTTGTAATTGTTGCCACTATATTTTTTGGGTTAAACTTTATAGTAATATGGTTGTTATGTTAATATTGTTAGTAAGTAGAACTTTAATCTTTTTTTGGTTGATAAGATGTTTTTGAGGTCTAGAAAAGGCATAGGTTGAATCGTAGGGGTGTGATTACCAATTGCTCTCCATCATGTTGTACTATGGGGTCAACCCCCCTCTTGACTGCTTTTTAATATGTCAAAAACAATAAATCTAACTAATACAAATATATATCAACTTATAAAAATTCAAAAAAAAAAAAAAAAATTGCACCTACCTCTTATGGTTGAAACACCCTAATGCATAAAATCTAGAAGCCGCTACAGTAAAAATGGCCCACTAAGTGTTACCATAATAGATCTTTTTTTTTTTGTACCATTTAGACCAAAAGGGATTTGGTCATAACCTTTCAGCCACCATGCCACATCGATGCTAAGTGGCACCACTATTAGGATTAAACATAGATAGAAATAACAATTACATGCAAATATAACCAATATCATAAAAATAATGAATCACATAGAAGAGAACACAAGATACCAAGATTTAATGTAGTTCGCCCAATCCTTGGGCTACGTCCATAAAAAAAAAGAGACCGATATTATTACGATTCAGTGATTACAACTTGATTACAATCTGTAATCCCTTACAACTCAATACCACTGCAAGAAGCAATTCTCACATCACACCTTATGGAAAAATCCTTAACCCTAAGCCCCTTTATACAAGTATTTTTGTCACTTTAGGGTTATAGTTATTTACAATATGTCGGCCCAAAATTACCAATAAATTATTACTGATATTACAATATTTCCTTGATCAATCATCACAAACTAACAACCAGATGGGTATGGCTAAAACTATTTTGGTTGTAATGTGTTTGGTCCTAACGCATTTTGGTCGTAACCCTATCAGATATCCTAAAGGGTGACACAGGTTTGTGGTTTTACCCAAAACCATTTTGTTCATAGATTCACAACAAACTATTCTAGATTTTTTTTTTTGCTCAATCTTAGTTTATGACAACGAAATATAGTTTTTTATATGTTATAAACATAAATAATTACTAATATATCAGTTTGTATGAATTTCTTGGCATTTTGTGAGTGACACTACAAACAATTTCTTTACAACATTTGAAATAACTTCAAGCTATTAGTAAAATGTAATAGAAGAAGCCCAAATACTAGTAATATTAAAAATGGACATTTAAGTTTTGTTCTCATGACATACATCCACAATTAAATCACAATTACTTATACTTTGAATATTTCAAAGAAGTTGTGGCCACTGGGGTGTTTGAGTCATATTAGTTTCCACTTTATTATTGGTATAATTTATTTTATCTTTTCTTTAAATATTTGAGTTATTCCTTTATGTATATGGTGTGTCATAGTATGATCCCTTATATCATGATG
Organism: Cupressus sempervirens; assembly: GCA_028749045.1. Taxonomy (NCBI): domain Eukaryota; kingdom Viridiplantae; phylum Streptophyta; class Pinopsida; order Cupressales; family Cupressaceae; genus Cupressus; species Cupressus sempervirens. The sequence continues at coordinate 648,953,879 of CM053788.1, forward strand.
TGGATAATATAATGCAACAATAAATCTTTTACTTAAACACATACTAATATTCTCTAGGATTACTAGGATATAGCTAAGATTGAATACTTTAAGAAGACATCATAAACATTCATATTGATCTCCATCTTTTTATTCTCACACTAAACCATCATATACACTCATTATATTATTCACATATGTCATCACATCCTATTATTTCCATGTATGTCATATGTACCATCATGTTTGTTTCATCATCTTTATTATTCTCCTCCTAGCCTTAATCTTGGTATCATCCTATTTCTCTTAAGCTTCTTCCAACCTTTGTAGTATCTCTCCATGTTGTACTCAATCATTCCATACTAATATTATTCCACCTTTTTGAGAGACACTTGTATTCTTCAACCTTGGCTATCCCCTTCAGTGGACATCATCATCTAATTCAATCCCAAAAACAAATCATTAATTTGAATCCAATATTCATATAAATATTGTGTAATCCTTAGAACCCAATCATCTGATTAATCACTTGATGTGGCCAACCTACCCTTAAGCTTTGATGCTTGGAGCTTTATTTCTCATCAAATGTTGGTAGACTGTAAGTCTTTATTTGTAATTATCTTAATAGTTTTAGTTGTGGTGCCATTTTAAAGAGGAAACATCAACATAAAATCATGTCTATATTATTTTTTATATACTTTTTGTGTAAGCAATTATTTTGCCCCTCAAGTCCACTAAACAAGTAATCTTATTTCAATTCTAATAAAATAAATAGTTAATTAATTTAGCTAATTCACCAATCAAACTCATTAACAAAGATAGTCAAATTATTTAACGTGAGATTTAAAAAATTAAAAAGAATCAGTACCAACTTGATTGAAAATTTTATCGTCGCTCTCGCCATCTCATCCAAAATAATAATAATCAACATATGATTTAAAATTTAGACTCATTTCTTAACTATTTTCTTAAAAAATATAAATGAAAGTTTAATCTTTAATTTTCAACATCTTACCTCAAGCAATTTAATTTCCAATACCTTATCTCAAGCAATTAAAGCTCTTAAATTGAAGAACATACACTCCAAATCATTTTAGCACATTTAATCTATGTACAATGGTTAAAGACTTTTTGTGAAAAAACTAGGTCTTTAGTTAATGGAGGATATATTGTTGGGTTAACACAAAGGTTTAGTAGGAGTGATTGCATAGATATTTTTTGGTTTTTGTAAAAACATCTATTCTAACAGAAGTGATTGCTTAGATAGTTCCAAGAACAAGTGTTTTCATAACCATAAAGATAACTGCACAATAATAATATGTAACAAATATCAATTTTCTTCAGACATGTAACAATCATTACTATTTTAAATTCTCCAAAAAAATTTACTTGTGGCGTTTCAAAATTAAAAACTGCAAAGATACCAAATAGAAGACTGACACAACAGAGCAGAGTTGAAATACCCAGGATAGAATATGAGTGGGTGGTATTTGGCGCTGAAGGTAAAGACAGGACAGCAATGAGATTCGATTGTTGGCAGTTGAGAAGAGTCGGTTTGAATAGTCGGTGGTCTGCTGAGAATTTAGCTTACTAACAACTAGTCTTCATTCCTGTACAAAATTCACTTACATGTTATCACCATTTTTACGTGGTTTTTTGAGCATATCATTGATGAAGGTAGTTATATTGTTAAAAGAAGAGCCGCCCGCCATGACTGCTTTCGTTGCTGCCTCTTTCAGCTCCTGAGCTTTCTTCTGCAACTCCTCGCTCTCCATCAACCTCACAACTGCACTCTTTATCTCTTCCCTTCTCACCAACCTCCCATCGTCATCGTCCACCTCCTCAAAACTCAAGCCGACCTTCCATACTTGTTTAGCGAATCTGCAGTTGAGAAACTGATCTCCGAAGTAAGGCCAGCCAATCATGGGCACTCCCATGCTTATGCTCTCTACCGTCGAATTCCACCCGCTGTGAGTCAGAAAGCCTCCCACCGAAGGATGAGCAAGCACCTTCACTTGCGGCGCCCATTTCACAATCAAAGCGCGATCTTTAATTCGCTCTTCGAATCCCTCTGGCAGAGCAGCTGGCTGCCCTTCAGCAATGTCGCCGCGAAGAACCCACAGAAAAGCGTAGCCGCTCTGCTCCAAACCCAGTGCCAGCTCGTCCAACTGCTCTTGCGATTTGAGGGCCAAGCTGCCGAACGAAACATACAACACTGAGCGCGGCCGCCGTTTGTCGAGCCACTGCAAACACCTGTCGTCTTCCTCCCACATTGACATCTTGCTCAGCGTTGACTTCTCCTCTCTCAAAAAGCTGGAGAGAAAAACAGGTCCGATTGCCAGAGATGGACACCCGTTGATGGAAAGCGCCGCGGCCGCCTCTCTTCCTTCCAACTCGTCAAAGGTGTTGACGAGCACGTAGTCTCCCTTGCCGGACATTCGCGACTCAAAGAGAAACGCTTCGTAGATGAGATCGGATGTAAACTGCTCGCGGTAGAACGTTATCAGATCCCTAGGCCGTAGAGGCGGTATGTTCCCCGGCAGAGAAGTTATCATTTTCTCCGGACGATTTCCTAGATCGCTCACTGATGCCACCACACCTCCATGTTAATACTGACACTACTACACCAAAATAGGATTTTAAAGCTATACTAAAAGAGGAGTAGAAGAAAACCTTTGATAGGAATGTGGCCCTGGGAAACGAGAGAAGGAGAGAATTTATCGACAATAGATGCAGCGGCGCAAAGAGACCAGGAGACGACTCTTGGCAGTCGCATATTGGCGGCTACCGACACGGTGCAGGACATGCTACAGTCGGCCACAATGCACGTGACGGGAGGAGCGCCATTCCCACTCTCGCTCTCACGGCGGAGGACGGCTTCCAAGGCGTCTCCCTGCTTCGCCAGCGTTGTAAAGAGCTCACCCAGTTGGGAAGTGCGGCCGTGCTCCGGCGGTAAGCCGTCGGGGAACGACAGAAAGCGGAAATTGGGTTTGGAGTTGAGCAGTTTTTGTGAGTTTTGCATTCCACTCCGGAACATGCGATTCTCAGCCCATTCGGTGTTGACGAAAGTGATGAAAACACCCCGCGCGGCCAACAGATCGGCGAGGTGTATGAAGGCGTTGACGTGGCCCTGCGCAGGAAGGGGAACCAAAACTGCGTGCATAGTGACATCGTTTCCATCGTTCATATTCGTCATTCTCAAGTGGACAACGAATTCAGTCCAACTGAATGACTCAAGTGAATACCTATCTCAGCTTCTCAAACAAAGTTTGTGAGGATTTCATGATCAAGAAAATCATATGGAAAGGATTGCAATCCGAAGGTCAAGCCAGGTGTTCAATCATTGACTAGCAAGTGGCCAGGGTCCACAGCCAAGAAAAAATTTACAAAGCAAGAAAGATTTCAATCTCAAATCTGATCATGTCCAACTGCGTTCACTATCGTGGAAGCGTGCACTATTACATAATTGTCCTCAACTAACAAACTTTGAAGGTTCGGTGACTAGAATCGCGAGGCACATCGCCACCGTTAATTCATTGCAAAGAGTTGCGCACAAATGATCTCGATTGGTTAACCAACAGACAAAAAATAATAAAGCTGCCCGTTCGTCATAGACGTAAAGATATTCAAGATAACAAATTCAATCGCATCCTCATGCAGAATTTCGCTGGGCCCTGCTATCTTCACTACAAACTGTATATTTGACCAGTTTTCAAAAAATCGAAAACATCATAGATTTTTCTAAAAAATTTAGCATTCAATCTTCATGATCTGCTAAATTTGTAGTCAAAAAAAATAAAAAACTTGTTAAAAAATCACTATGTTTTCTAAATGTGGAAAAAAAAAAAGTTTCACTTTGTTTTGTCTTTAGCACATTTTATCTTGAGATTAGCCTGTCCCAAATTTAACTATCACAAGAACTTTAAAATATGAGAAAGATCACAATCTTTCAAGACAGAAATGTACACTTTCACTTTTTCAATTGTAAAGGTTTTCATGTTGGAGGTAGGAGACAGAGGCAACCTAAGTTGATGGGTTTCATGTGGGTGGCCATGTGGATCTAGAGATCAAAGTAAAATGTGAAGTTGACAACCTTAAATCTAAGTTTTGGTACATAATTCTATGATTTGTCATGTCATAGGACCATCTGTGTCAATATGTGCAATTATTCCTCTTCTAAATTGTCAACCAGGAAGTTTGTTTGCCCACAACCAAAAGGCATTGTCTATGTAGCAAGATAATTGCACCTTATCAAAAAATATGTTGCTAGCAAAAAATAGTTTGGTAACATATATGTAAGCTAATTGTATTAATATATGTTCAAAATTTACAAACACTTACAATTATCTAAAATATATGTTAATACACTCATTTTTGTTAGCAACATATTTTTTAGTAAGGTGCAAATATGTTGTTGCATAGATAGTGCCCAAACTATACATGTGTACCCTAATCAAAAGTGGAGAGGGTGGCCGCATGGTATTCAAGCAAATGGATACCTAATTTATTGTCATTGTGTGCCACCAACACCTACAACTTGAATGGGCAATCACATTTACTATGTGTCACCTCTCTTTACTTTCACTTGTTGAGTTGCTTATTTTGACATCTTTCAAATTCAATATGCCTAAGCCCTCTTAGCTTGAGCCACCTTTCCTTTAATTCTATCCAGCGCTTTCTTGAATTCTCACTAGTTTTGGGACCAAAATGTATTCTCTCACATCTGCTACAACATTGTCATGCAACCATTACCTAGCCTCTTTTTTTTCCAATGAAACACAAGATAATTACAAGTATTATAATGCGTTTTCATTTATTTAGCAAGGTTTTGCTACATATTCTCCATGATGCACATCCCCCATTTGAGTTGCAAGTGGTGTGCATCATGCATGTAATGTTGTGAATGATGAGGAGTTCTTCGCTTTTGTCTTCAAAGAAGGTGAGGAATATCTCCTCACTAAGATCACACATTGACATGGTGTACTTTAAAACTATTTTTGTGCACTCAATTTAGTTTTTTTTTTTTAGGTAAATTGTAATGATATTGTTGTGTTCCTCTGTGAGCCAATGGGTTTTGAGTGTTTCTGTTAATGAACACATCTTACAATGTTGTATACACTTTCTCCAAAAAGGGGAATCTTACCCCTATCTTGAAGCATCACTGCAATATTGTTGGTACTATGCATTTTTGTTGCTATTGAGAAGCATTGTTCTTCACATTTAATCTCCATTTGCTCTTCTCTGATTTTCTAGGTATCTTCCTACATGAAGCTTTACATATATTCAAAAAATTGAATTATATTATCTAGATATATCACTACTTTATAGAAGTAGTTGTGTCATTTTAAAAATCTTTACAATTCTTGTGGTTTATTCATAAGGGTTAAATAGAGATGTATGTGCATCCCAAGGTTTTCTTTTCTATTTTATATTTGAAGATAATATTTTAAATATGATTTTAATGGGGCTATAGTTAATCTCTAGAAATGTTTATTCTTGGCTATTCTTGAGTGTTTTTTATTTAAATTGTTTGACTTAGGAAGGACATGATTTTAAAATTTTAATATTATTTTGGTTAAGTAGTCCTAGAGATTTGAGTTGGTTGTGTGCACTAAGGCCCTATTTTCTTTGTAGGAGGAATCATCTCAAGTGAGTTGAAAATGTTAAATTAGGTTGTGCTCTATGTCATTGTGTATGTGTATTCAAAAATTCCCACAACCATTTTATTATTGTTCATACATTATGTACGAACTACATTACTTTGGATATTCTTTCAAGTTTTTATGTTTCCTCATCCTTGATTCTTGAGTAGACACTTGGGTGTTCCTAAATTTGATTTGAATTTACACAAGTTCTTACAAGATTTCATGTTTTATCATCCTTTTTTTAACTTGAGATTTTATTAGAATGCTTTCTTCTAATTTCAAATTATATATATTTATATACAAGATGTTGCAGAAAATATTTTCTTTATATTATTAAATTGTCGTATAAGAGTAACCAAACAGCTATAGAAGTAGGGATGTAAAATTGGGGGTAGTTTACATTAGGTGCTCATAACATGTCAATTTCTTTGCATGCATATTTACTACTTAATGATGTTTAGGGTTTTAGGCTATATGGAGTATAATTTATTCTTATTGTAATTAGCAATTAAGAATAGCATATAATATGGAAGTTTGTTAGGCAATATAATCTATTGTAACTTTTTTTTCTTGCATCCATGCCTAAGACACACAAAAAAATGCTATTAAGAATATCCTAGATATTCCACCTATTTTAGATTTTGTTTGTCACTGTTTACATGTTTTATCAATATAATATAACTTAACATAACATTATATAGTTCAATTTAATCTTATTGATACAAATTCTAAATTATGATGAACAAATGTTAGAATATATTTCATGGATTTTCTTTTGTATTTTATTGTTTTAAAAACTCCTTATTCCAAATTAAGGATGTAATTTCACATATTTTGGCATTTTGAACATAAGTAATAATTTTTTTGTATGGGTGACGTAATATTTGATAATAAAAAGTATATTTTATTTATAAACTAATAATGTATAAGTAAATAACATTAATTTAGGGAAAAATTGGAAGAAGTGAATATTTCCTTTCATAGGAATAATGAACTTGAAACAACCCTTATAAAACAATCTATATAGTTTCATATGGCCTTAAAGGAATACTTTTCCAAAAAATGAAGGGGTAGATTAGGAATATGAAGTCACAATAGACACAAACTTAGTAGCTTAGGAAAAGGGTTAAGGGAGATTGTCTAGTTTTTGACAAAGAGAGGTTGATTCCCCCATACCACAGTTTTCTCAACAATAAATTACATTCTTCTTTCAAAGTAAAATAAGAAATAAAAAATACTCTTTTCACAATGGAAGAGTTCAATGTCACAAAATGATGCAGATCTAAAAGTGAGGTCTAGAAACTAGTAAATCTACAGACCAACCCATATTATACGTAACAATGTGCATTATTCTCCACATCCAAGCCACACACCACCATTGGGGAGGTATTGGGCATACAATGGAATGAAATTTCACATTTGAAGTAGTGGTAGTAAATTTATGATGCAAGAGAATTAGGCTTGGATTTTGTGGACCTTATTTTTTGTGCGGTTAGGATTACTTTTGAGGCATGTTGATGGACCATTCCCTATGTGCACATAAGGATTGAAGTGATCATGCTGGACTTAGAGCTATTTTTGTGGTTGCTGGTAATGTATTACTATTTCTTGGGAAAACTTTAGATATTATTTTTGCAAGCTTTGATTTGTGGGAGTCGGCTTCTGTGATCTTAGATGTGGATAATTGGATGGTATGTGGTCTTATGGCTAAGACTATTGTAGGAGCACCTTAAAAACAAGAACACAAGGAAGATAAGATATATTATATGAGAGATTTAAATTCATTTTATCCATTTGTAATGTATTTGAGTCCATTAAGTCAAGATGTAAAGGCTAGATAAATCATTTGTAATAAGTTGTCAAAATTGTGCAAGGAGATCTTAAAACAGTCAAGAATGTCAAAATATGAAAGAATTCCAAATAAAGGATTAAATTGATGTAAAATGTCTATTTAAGTCTATTTTAGGGTGATTCAAGTGTCCATACAAATATTTGTCAATTCTAGAGTTAATCTTGTAATGCAAAATGCATAAAATATTATCATGAAAATGCATCATGATTAAAAGAATGTAAGGATTTGGTTCAAAAGGTAATTAAAAAGTTGTAAAGAATCAAAGAGTCTTTAAAAACTGACGTATGGTCTAACCAAAGCAAAATGGAAGGAAATAGTTACATTTGAATAAATTTGGAGTAATTCTAAATATTTATTTTGATTGGTTTTTCAATTGTCTATTGGTTCTACATCTTGTATGACCATGTATAGACTAGAAATCATGTATGATTTGTACATTTTGATATTAGGATGAATAACCTTTCTTTTGGATTTGGTTTGTGTTTATTTCATGGATAAATGAATAAGTTATGGTTATTTTGGTAAAAATTATTATTTGTATATTTGAGGATGCTTGACTACATTTAGATTGAAACGTTTGGTATGGATATATTTGAATGAATAAGGAATGATAACTATACTCATTGAAAATATATGTGAATTATCTTTCATTTCCAATTGGTTTGAGTTTTTTTCATTCATATTTGTGTAAGTTATGTGTATTGGAGTGAAGAGTGGTTTTTAAGGATCTCCATTGAAGTACAAGAAAAGATTAGTGTTTTTGTAATCATCTATGCATTGGAAAAATGGATGGCTTATAGATTCAGAAACTAGACTCATATATGTTTAATTGGAAATTGGTTTGGTGTCATTTTATATTGTTTTTTCATTTTAAATTGTTTTGTAAAATTTATTATATTCCATATGCAGAGCTACTGGTTTTTTTCTAGTTTATGATAGTAAAAATGGGTCTTGGTACATAGATCATAAATTGTAATTGGTTTGTATTGGGCTCAAATTTGGATATGAATTAGAAGGACTAATTGTAAATATTTACACTGAAGGGTTTTTAAGAAAGATTTGGGAACAAAAGTTATGAATAATGGAATCAAATATAGAAATTAGGATATACAAATTGAGAAAGGCTGATGTTTTGTCTTGAAAAGTGTTTTCTTTACCTCATGAGATGCCTCTAAAAATGAAATTTATTTAATTTATGTTGAAGGTATCATCATGTATCCCACTTATTGGTTGGTTTCTATGATTCTATGCATCAAAGATCGCTTAATATTCTTTTACCTTATGAGATAGTTATGAAATGTAAACTTGGGGCCTATCCAAAGAATTTATTTAATTTTTCTTGTTAGGTCAACTTGTGGCTTGAATCTTTATTTAATGTAAGTATCTAGTTTGACCTATGGCTTGGTTTAGGGTCTTGTATTATCTTGAGGGGTTGAGTTTTAGCATGGAAAAGATGGAGTAGTTGAGAGGAGTGAACTTTAACAGAGCTAGTAGCTAAGTGTGGGCTTGGGAAACAAGGAAGTTACTTGGTGGCTTGTGAGCACAACTTTAGATTCTTCTTGGGGTTTCTACTAGATTTTGGGTCTAGGCTAGGTGTGGTTGGGTCTTGTGAGGTAATGCAAAATTGTTATTGTAATTGGTTATACATTTGGCGATAATCCAAAAGGCCTTATAGCTGGGCATATTGGATGTTAATCTATTGATTCTACATGAGAATATGTGTTGCAATTTATCCAAATATACAAGTTAAATTGTTATTCTTATATTGCATTTTTATTTCTTAGGGGCTCAGTCATCTCCTTTTGGGATTCACTTGCCTTGTACTGCATCAATTTGGAAAGTTGATCCCAACCCTCAGAGCCTCAACAGTAGAAACCCCACCACCACTTGATCTAAGAAGAGTCTCTGATCCCTCCACAAGTAAATGACTGGGAATACCCAACCCAAGGAGGGGCACGATTGCAATTATATTCACCATAGCAAAGGGAAAAGCTAGTGAGGGAGCCCCCATCGCAATTGGAGTGAACATAGGGGAAGAAGCTTGTAGAGTGGTAGCGGATGGGAGCCTAGACAAATTTTTTAAGTTCATTGAGCAACATCCAATTAGTGACACCCATCTTTCTTGAAAAATGCAATAGTTAGATTAATTAGGTTAGGATTAGTATTAAATTTTAATTTAAATATTTTACTTAAAATTAACTTTATTTGAATTTCAATAGAAATCTTAACTCTTTATAATAATAGTACATTAAATATAATTAAAATAAAAAACTATATAATATAATATAGGCACCATCCTAGCCCAAGGACAAAAGCACTCACTCCTAGGAGGGAAGGCAAGGAGTGAATGAGGGTTACTTAGTTAAAATATAGTAAAATATATAGAATAAAACAATAATTATCACTAAAAAGAGTAGATTTTTAGTGATAATTATTTCTTTATTCTATATCCAAAAAGATATAAACTTAACTCTTCTCTCTCCTTCTCTTCTATCTATCTCTTCCCCATATCCCTACTTTCTTCTCTCCTCATTTTTTTCCCCCACTTATCTCCTCTTATCTATTTCTTTCCCATTCTCTTCTTCTCTTTAGTTCACATTGCACATCTTCTCCCCTTATTTGACAATACAAACAAGAGCTCTGATTAAGCTGGAGTCTCTGCCTTTGTGAACATTAAAAAGTAGATGATGAAAATTTCTCTAATAAATGTAAAATTTGGTAATATCTCAAATAATAAATAGACTTTAATTTTAAAACATCAACTAAAAGCTTATGCATTAAATATTGAGTTTTTGAGAGTGAACAAAATAATGAACATGAGTATCATCTATGATAATATGTTGTGGCTACATTTTGTCTTGTAGTTGCACTTTACATTTAAGTTAAGAATTTTTTCTATTTTTTGTTATTACATCTTTATCATCCAAAATTTTGAATTAAACAAATATGATGATATAATATTTATATCCAGTGCTTAAAATGCATTATTTATTGGTTTAAAGTGACATTTGAATTATTTATAAAATACCAAGAATTTTCAAGGTATTTTCTATATATCAAGAAGATTTGTTTCAAAATATTTTGATTTTAATCAATTAAAAAATATGACAAAGATTAACTAACATATATAATAGTTACCATTTAACTTTTTTTTTTTTTGAATACACAAACCAACAAAAAATAAAATCACACCTAGACATTACATCATGACTATGGAAATGCTCAACCCCTCTCATATTTCATACATCAAGATTTTCTTTGAATTTCTAATATGTGATACAAAATATATTTTAAAATTCTATTCAATAACTATAGAACATCTATCACAATCTTGATATACCGATGTTGTAATCATGTATAGGTAATGAAAAACATCCATCGTGATCTTGATATACCTGTGTTAGAATCATGCATAGGTAATGAAAAATAATTTGTTTTCAAATCATTTTCCCTCAATATTTCCAATGCTGAGACTGATGATAATTAGTAAAGTCACCATGATAAAATTGTCATCAAGATATCGAACTTAAAAAAAGAAAAAAGAAAAAGAAAAAGAAATGGTAGTTGATAGATTTATTATTATTATTATCAAGTTTTTTAATATAGTTATGACATCCATATGTTTCCAAATAATACACACATGTTTAGCTAAATATTAATTAGTTTGAAAGCTTCACAAGTTTATTGTTTTTCTCAATTTGTTTGATAAGGGTACATTAATTGTTTGTCAAGAAGGTTCAAGAGAAATGTTCTTACCACCTATTTATTTTTCTTCAATTTTCTCCTTACAAAAATATAAATAACCCCAAAAAATTAGCCATAGATCAATTGAAATTAAGAATTAACATATAATAATTTATTTTTAAAATCAAACTTTAAAAAACTTGAAATATAGCACTTGTTTGTTTTACATATACTAATATTGATAGAGCTAATGGGAACATTAGTTCCTTACATTGACTAATAATTATTATTAAATGCAATTTTAACAAAGAGTATACTTTAATATATAACTATTACACAATAACAATGACATAAAAATCATGAGACTCAAAATAATTTTATGGTATCTTTTTAATATAAAGAAGGGACTATTCATTAAAAAAAAGAAAAAATATATATAAATAGACGCCCTAACAAATGTCGATCTCATAGACCGCATAGCCACACAATTCTAGCGTACATTTGCATCGTTTTCACTCGTTCCCTTGCTATCCGTGAGAGACGACTGTGATTCGACTAGGCTTAGCATAGACTGGATGAAGTTGCTTATGTTATTAAATGAAGAACCTCCCGCCATTACTGCTTTTCTCGCCGCCTCTTTCAGCTCCTCAGCCTTCTTCTGCAACTCCTCGCTCTCCATCACCCTCACCACTGCGCCCTTTATCTCTTCCCTCCTCACCACTCTCCCATCGTCAGCGTCCACGCCATCAAAGTCCAAGCCGACCTTCCAAATATCTTTGGCGAATCTGCAATTGAGGAACTGATCTCCGAAGTAAGGCCAGCCAATCATTGGTACTCCCATGCTCATGCTCTCCGTCACCGAATTCCACCCACTGTGCGTCATAAACCCTCCCACCGATGGATGTGCGAGCACCTTCACTTGCGGCGCCCATTTCACAATCAAAGCGCGATCTTTGGTTCGCACTTCGAATCCCTCTGGCAGAACAGCTGGCTGCCCCTCAGCGATGTCTGCCCGAAGAACCCACAGAAATGCATACCCGCTCTGCTCCAGACCCAGCGCAAGCTCGTCCAACTGCTCTTGTGATTTCAGGGCCAAGCTGCCAAACGAGACATACAACATTGAGCACGGGTGTTGTTTGTCCAGCCACTGCAAACACCCGTCGTCTTCTTCCCACATTGACATGTTGCTTTGCGTTGAGTTCTCCCCTCTCAAAAAGTTTGGGAGAAAGACGGGACCGACTGAGAGAGATGGACACCCGTTGATGGAAAGCGCCGCCGCTGCCTCTCTTCCTTCCAACTCCTCAAAGGTGTTCACGAGCACGTAGTCCCCCGTGTCCGACATTCGGGACTCAAACAGACATGTTTCGTAGATGAGACCAGACGAAAACTGCTCGCGGTAGAACGACAGCAGATCGCTAGGCCGTAGAGGTGGTATATTCCCCGGCAGCGAAGTGATCTTTTTCTCCGGACTATTTCCTAAATCGCTCACTGTAACACCTCCAAGTCAATACTCAAACTGCAGCAAAGGAAGACTTTTTAACGTAATATTAGTAAAGGAGTAGAAGAATACCTTTGACGGGAATGTGGCCCTGGGAAAGGAGAGAAGGAGCGTATTTCTGAGAAATGGCGGCGGTGGCACAGAGAGACCAGAAGACGACTCTTGGCAATCCCATGTTGGCGGCGACTGAGACGGTGCAGGACATGCAAAAGTCGGCTACAAGACACGTGACAGGCGGAACGCCATTCCCACTCTCACTCTCTGCCCGAAGTATGGCTTCCAATGCGTCTCCCTGTTTCGCCAGCGTTGTGGATAGCTCGCCTGGTTCAGTCGTGCGGCCGTGCTCCACTGGTAAACCGTCGGGGAATGACAAAAAACGGAAATTGGGTTGCGACTTTTGCCTTGCACTCCGGAACATGCGCTTCTCACTCCATTCCGTGTTGACGAAAGTGATGAAAACGCCCCGTGCGGAGAAAAGATCGGCGAGATGTATAAAAGCGTTGACGTGGCCCTGCGCAGGAAAGGGCACCAAAACTGCGTGCAAAGTGACATCGCTCACGCCGTTCATCGTCATTCTGAAGTGATCGACGAATTCAAATGAAGATCTCTGCTTCTCAGCAACGATTTGTAAGGATTGAAGGCTCAAACAAATCCTAAGGAAAGCGTGGGAATGGTTCCAGATATTCAATCACTCAAAATTACGGTGCACATTCACTAGATTGGTACATTTCAATGCCAATGGACCATTGCTTTCAGGCCCGGGGTCTTGTCATTTAATCTATGGAATCTGTGGAATTTAAAAAACATTCAAAAAGCAACAATACCAGCGATATTCCATGGCAAGTGACAGTTAGGGTTTAGATCTGTCCAAATTCCAACCTGTGTTCGTATTCTGCTAGTGTTAGCGAAGGACATACCCTATTCACAATTATATGTTTGATTCTACTGTCAAGTCACAATTGTGAAAGAACGTGTATGGTTGAAAATAAATTTCTATTTTCCGAGTACAATTATATGAACCTCCAACATTATCATGTTTGCAACTAAAATATCCCTACTTCATTTATTAGCCACAAATTTTGGGGACACACTACTCTCTATCAAAAAGAAGTACTAAAGACAAGACAAAGTCGAACATTTCTTTTTCAGATTCATGGAAACGTATTTAATTTTTTTCCAAATTTTTTGTCATTTTCGAGTACAAACTATGCAGATCATGAAGATCAAACATTGAAATTTTCAAAAAAATCCATGATGTCTTTGATCTTTACAAAATTGGTCAACTATACAGTTTTGGTGGAGGATAGCCGTGTCCCAAATTTTGGACTCTTTCACTGGGTTCGTAAAGGAAACAACATCCAAGTTAATTTAATTGTGATTGAATGGAGTGCAATGATTATGTTGATAGGAAGATATCCTTCCACAATATATGAAGTGGGGAAAACTAGTATAGCACAAGTGTCATTGTAGTGGACATTTTTATTTTTTTATTGATAGGATATCTATTAAGGATGAATAGATTTTTAAAAATGATGATGTGTTCATATTGTCAATTGAAGCATAAGAGATCTTGTGTTTCAAAATGCATGTTACTTCTTTGATGGAATGAAGTTTTCCAACCTTTCTATAAAACCTTTTGCCTTCAAGTTTCCCTACAACTCAATCACTTTTTTGTGGTTGCATAGTGAATGACACCTTTGTTAATGGCATATATATATATCTATATATATCCTTCAATTAAAAATTATTATTAAGGCTAGGGGTAAAAAAAACTCAAGGCTTTAGATACATTTTGAGATTAAACTTATTATCTTAGAAATATAAATATGAGTTTTCATATGATTACAATTTACTTTCAGTTATTTTCCTTTTGAGCTTTTTGATTAGTGTTAGGTTTTCTAACAACTATCCATGCTTACTTTTCACTTGTGAAAGAGTTCACTCATAATCAAACAAGGCATATTGCATATTCATAATGTGCAAAGTGATAAATTGTCAGATCACATGTTTGAATTAATCATCATGAGAATCAATATTCTACATTACAAGAGATAAATATGAGTTATATAATGTAGTACATTTTACAACTTATATGTTTCTATGTATGGAAGAGTATAATGCATCACATGACAAATACATGTATCTTGACTTTCTCTTTTGGTTGATATACGTGTTATTTGATAATTTGACATTAATATTGAAAGAAGCTCTACGACAATCCTGACATTGTTTCATTCCTAATAGTCTTTAGTGTAGAAGTTCATACTATCATACAATATTTATTGAAAAAAAATTTAGATGTATAATATGATTTTGTTTCTATTGAGTTTTATGTTTGGGTTGCCTAGAATTGTAATGTTAAGAATGCTTTTAAGATAAGTGTCTTCCAAAGAAGCTTCATCTCTGTCTCATCACACAAACGCAAACAAAATACTCTATATTTCATTAATTTTATTAGCAAGAACTGCATTTTCTAAGTTAAGTGGATTCCTATATAATGAGAACATGTTAAAATTTTATGATTAGAAAGACCTTGCTAGTCTTTTACAAAATTATTACTTAAAAATATCAGCCCTAGACAAAGATTTGTCTAACTTAATGTCATGGCCAAGTAGCTTCTCAAGATTAGGGGTAATCCCCCCTTTGTTGATCTTCTTCCAAACATCTTTATCCCACTTTCAATCCTCACAAGTGGTTGATTGAATGCGACTCAAATCACCTCCCATTTTCAAATTTACATAGCACCAATGTCTTAACATAAAAACTATGAAGATGGAAAGGCAATCTAATAAAATAGGCCCATAAATACCCATAAATATTTTGAGGTCTACTTATCAATTATGAGGCTTTGTCTTGTAGGATGATCTACAATTTTCTCCCTGATTCCCATGGCTCTATATGTTATTTCCATAATTAATCTTAACATTACCAATTCTTCCATATATCTAATCATTATGAATAAAGACATTTATAGCATTGTTAAAATCTACTTCACCCTCCCATATAGTTTTATCATGACAATTGATAATTATAGTGGCCCAACATAGAATACCAAAGGCCTCAAAAGTATATCAATAATTATTGTATCTTTGAAATTTGAAGGAAAATATGATGTATAATGTCATGGGCTACAACCATAAGAAAATTTCAAGGCCCAATGTTGGAGAAAACAACCATTGATATTGGGAAGGTGGAAAGGTATGGGCTATACCATCATCAAGAGTCCAAGTCATTAAATGACCTTCACATTCAACTAACATTCACTTGCAAGAGATACTCAAAAATACAAAAAATCCTTATATAATTATAAGGAAAAAAGAGGAAGCTTGCCTACATCAAATATCACTCTAACAAACCAAGGTATTCCACTCTCTTGTACACCTCTATCACATTACCATTACTCATACATTGCATGATAATACATTGCATGATAGTGTTAGAAATATCTCCTATTATTTTTCTTATAGAGATGGTATTGATTCACTTTTTGCTTCTACTTGCGAGATTCACGTTGGAAATTCTCTCATTTCAAGGAGTATATAGTTGATAGGAAGATATATCGAGTAATATATTGAAGGGTGGTATAAGATTCCAATTAATTATTTTAATAATGCTGATTGTATAAAAAATCCTTATTAGATATCCAAGTCAAAGGCAAGATAGGTATAACAATAGTAATGGATTATTTCTTAGGTTTGTAGTAAATTCTAACATAAAATTCGATTGCCCCAAATCTTATTCAAATAAGTATCATATCTAGCTGGATTGTCCCACGATAAAAAAAATGCATATATAATCACATTTTCAAAAAAATATTATTATTATATCAAATCTAATGATAATATCCTATTTCAATTTCAAAATTTATCTTAACAACATATTTAATACATAAAAATTATTATTATGTATGTACTTCAATTTACTTAGTAATTTCAACGTCAATGTCATTTTTTGGAGTTTCTCATAATTTTTCTAAAAGAAAATATTACATCCATTCTCTACATTCCAAAACAAAAGCCAACCCACAATAAACAATTCAAAATTAAAATTTATATTTACACAATATGGTAAATTAGAATTTAAAGCATTAAATTGTAATTCTTCTATCAAACAAAGTGCTTTTGGAAAAATATAGGTGAGGAAATATATGTCTCTTGTTTCTATGAAGTCTAATTGAATCTTGTAAGATAATCACAATTAAATTTTTTATTTTTTAAAGTTTAGAATAATTGAAGAATAAGTTTCTTCAAAGTGAGAATTTTATGAAAATTTGATTTATGTTTTCTAATAATGGTCATGGAATATCTCATTGAATAAAATTGAATGCAAGTTACATTTAAGCTGGTGCTTAATTCTACACAGACAAATACACATATAAAGGAAAAGAATATAGTATTATTCAATCTATAATCAAATAAATAAATCTAATCTTAAAAGGATTTTTAGGTGTACTTAAAAATAAATCCATAAATAAAATTATGTAGAGTTCTAATATGATTTTGTTTTACCTTGGGATTTAATTTAGAAGTCAGTCTGCCAATTAGAGTGAATATTATTGGTCCTAGTAAAAGATAAAAAGAGAGTTAGAAGTTAAAACTTAGATTCATCTTCTCATTTGTAAACTATGGCAAGTGAAGTAGGAAGTAGTTCAACTACATTATGGATGAGATAGATATTGTCTTTTACTTTTTAGGTTGCAATTTTTTCTTGTGACATTATTTTTAATTAAATCATGTAAGTTTTAAAGGATGCACCAATTAAACAAGGTTCATTATTGTGTTCCTTATCAATTATATCTTTGATAAGTAGGAGATAATTTCCACAGCTAGTCAAATTGTGATATGAATATCAGGATTTAACTGTGTGATTTTTTGAGTCAAACTCGATGACCCATGTTTCATGAGTAGTGATTCAACATGAATCCATCTCTCATGAGAATAAATGGAACACTTAGCACTCATTGGATCTAGGTGATGCTCATAGGGGTGAAGCATCGGGACTTCCCGGGAGGTCACCCA
Source organism: Cupressus sempervirens (assembly GCA_028749045.1). NCBI lineage: Eukaryota > Viridiplantae > Streptophyta > Pinopsida > Cupressales > Cupressaceae > Cupressus > Cupressus sempervirens. The sequence goes on from CM053788.1 coordinate 648,971,555, forward strand.
TCCCAGTACTACTCCAGCCTGAGCGCGCTTAACTACAGAGTTTCCTCCATAGTTAAACCCAAAGCTTGCAACCCCATTTGCAAAACCTTCACCAAGTGTTGTGCCTTATGAACCATTCATTAGAAAGCCCCTTAAGCTCATCAGTTGATAAGTAGGAGATAATTTCCACAGCTAGTCAAATTGTGATATGAATATCAGGATTTAACTGTGTGATTTTTTGAGTCAAACTCGATGACCCATGTTTCATGAGTAGTGATTCAACATGAATCCATCTCTCATGAGAATAAATGGAACACTTAGCACTCATTGGATCTAGGTGATGCTCACAGGGGTGAAGCACCGGGACTTCTCGGGAGGTCACCCATCCCAGTACTACTCCAGCCTGAGCGCGCTTAACTACAGAGTTTCCTCCATAGTTAAACCCAAAGCTTGCAACCCCATTTGCAAAACCTTCACCAAGTGTTGTGCCTTATGAACCATTCATTAGAAAGCCCCTTAAGCTCATCAGTTGATAAGTAGGAGATAATTTCCACAGCTAGTCAAATTGTGATATGAATATCAGGATTTAACTGTGTTGAATCACTACTCATGAAACATGGGTCATCGAGTCAGCCTGAGTGCGCTTAACTGTGTGATTTAAAACATATATTATTCTAATATAATTGCATGCATGAAAGAATAAAAGCATTTAAAACATTCATAACACTTTGACACAAGATATGGTGACCTAGAAACCTTCAAATTAGAAAATAAAACTAGGGTGAGGATGATAACCACAAGCTTTAGTACTGCAGTATAAAGTTGACCTATTAAGGCTTACAATTGATCACTTTTGGTGATCTGCCCTGTTAGGAGCAATAAGGACTATGAGGTCCACCTTGTTAAACAATTTGCAGACACACAATGAATTATGCACTCGGTTAAGAGATTTAGCAAAGATTGTTAAGTCCACTCTATTAAAGGATTTGACTGATGCACATGTTAGGATGAACTATTGACTGATATCTAATCTGCAACCCTGATTTGCTGGTTGAGATTCCTTATATTGTAATGATCACCTAACTTTGATAGATAAATCTCTGATGTCCCTTATATTGCTTGTAGCCTTCTTTAATTCACACTTCTGCTCATTATATATTCTTCACATACATTCTTGGATATGATACAATGCATTACATATATAAAAATCCAAAACATAACTTACTAGAGTCAGCTACAATACCAATTTCATCATAATTCACAAAGTCGGCCCAACTATTGTAACTCAGGTTCAGAAGACAAACTCAGTGATATTTTGATGCATGAAAACCACTGTCAACGCTTGCCAATCTTTTGCACTCAATTGAACTTGAAGCTCAGTCCATACTAATCACTTCCAAATAGCTCGAACTTGATTGACAGTGTGTGACTCGGTGAACATTGAGAAACTAGGTAGCTGCTAAATCAATCGGTTGACACTGTATGTCTCGGTCAACACTAAAATCACATTGTTAACATTGTGAGCTCAGTAGACACAATAAAATACATGAGCTCAATTAACACTATGATCTCCTTTACTTCTTCTAAATATCTCGGTAGCCTCTGCTACTCTCAATTTGCACTATACATTGTCTTTGAAGCTCGATAAATATTGTGTAGGTTGACAAACACTGTAAACTGATTACTTGGCTCGGGAACAACTGAATCACTTGGTTAACACTACAAACTAAATCATGAGCTTGGTAGCAACTGTAGAGCTCAATAGCATTGTAACCATTTTAACTAAGTATTGAGTCATTGATAGACAAATTGACCTTAATGTCAACAATCTCTCCCTTTGACACTAGTGAAAAAAACACTTATTAAACCAAAAAAATGAACTTCAAAACTATAAGTCAAAACTTACTTTACCATCATTCTGTGTCTTCAACTCAGTTTGACTTCCTAAAGTTATAGCTCAATAACATACTGTATTTTTCTAATTTTTCAAAATTTCTTTTGTGAAGATATTTTCTACTTATCTGTACAAGTACTTGCATACTACTATACTACTCCCCCTATATATATCTCTCCTATATACATACATCTAGATTATAGTATACTTCTCCTTTATACAATATCTTATATCTCTCCTCCTTTTATATTAAACATATTTACTCCTCCCCCTTTTTGACATGAATGCCAAAGGTGTGTAATATCTATATGTTAATACCAAAATATGATAAGAAATCAGAATGTACCTTTAGAATTAGTATCATTGTCTTGTCCCAATTCTCCTGTAGTACCTATTACCCTGCTTTTCGCGCAATATGCAGTATTGTTGGCCAAGACTCCTTTTTCATAACTTGAAGTTGAGCTTGAACTCTTAACATACTTCAACTTTGAGTTCATGTCCACCCGTTCTCCTTCACCTGACAAATTATTTACCCGTTGACCTGAGTCAAGTCCCGCAAAGTTGAAGTTGAAGTCGGAGTTGTTTCAAAGTAACTTCAACTTCAACCTTGACTTCATGATTTTTTGACATTTTCTTGTTTTCTCGTAGGTGATGTACTAGATGTGATGAATGTCATTCCTAAGTCATAAAATGGGTCCCACCCAATGGCAATCCTAAAGACATGAAAGGCAATAAGTATGACAACTAAGAAAACTCATGCCATAGTATAGTTGGTTTTATGGGAAAAGGTGGAATCAAGATTTTTTTATATCATGAGAGGTAGATCCATGTGCGAATTTGATGGGTATTAATTGTAAACAACCTTGCAAGTCTTGTGAAGTACAAGCGGCACGCTTCTTATAAATGCTTTCACTGGCTCATATTTGTCTTGAGATTTTTGAAAATTATTTTCTCAAAATTTCCCTTCTAGCTAGTATAATTTCTCATTTGGTCATTTTGAGCTCTCGGCATCAACTGGTAAGTAAAAGAAGTGGAGGGTTAAGCTTTGTTAAGAACTATAAGTGCATTATACTATTTTCCTACATCATTCTCTTTATTATGCCTAGTTTTGGTTTAAAGTGTTTCAGTTTATCTCTATAAATCCTCCTTTTTCCAAACCAAAACATGACTCTTTTCCATCCTAAGATGCCTAAACTAGAAGAGCCATGCCTATTAAGCTCCCTCCCAAAAATCTGAGATACTTTTTTGGTGAAAAAAAACCTAGCCAATATATTAGAGCGGGTGAAAAGTGTTAAATCTAGACCCATATACCAAAAGTTGGCCAATAGTGGGTTGCTAGAGGCCACCACCTTTCCATCAGCCATTAGGTGTTCGGAGCTAGTTATTGAATGTGCAAATTATTATGACCCTAGCATCAGGTGGATCAAGAAAATTTTTGGAGAAATGTTGGTCAAGATAAATAGTGTTAGTATCAAATTAGCTCTAAGAATTCCTCACAAAGGATCTTATGAGCCCTAGACATTTGAGGAAGTTGAATGTCTATATGGTGACAAAAAGAAAGACTATGATTCTATCATAGCTCAAACCTAGCTTCTAAAACTAGCTGAAGGAGGTTCTAGATTGCCCAAACCCTTGAGTACTGAGCATTTCATTAGAGAAATTTCTGACATTGTGCAGCTCTTAAATAGAGTTAAGGATAATGACCATGCCTTTCACTGGGAGAGATGGATGTACTTTATCTAGAAGATTGTCGAGGATGAAAAGTTCATTGATTGGGCTAATTTGATTGTTGAAAATTTACATAAGGGTTTGTTAGCTATGATTAGTTCTAGCTTATTTTTCCTATCCTCTTTCTTAATATTTACTTTAGCAACATCTAAGAAGAGGGAAGGTCTTCCACACTTGTCATGGACCAAAAAAATGACTATCTATTAGTACTACAAAGATCTCTAGGTGAGTGAGTTTTGCAAAGAGTTTAGGAGGGAAAATGATGTTTTTCTTGGAAGGTTGATGTTCGAACTCTAAGGACATGAAAATCGCAGGTTGTCCAAAGAATCAATGAAAGTCATTAAAATTTATGGTGGTTTCCTTATTTAGTTTCCCAAATTCACATATGTTAGGGTTGGAGGTTTTTCCAGTGAACCTCTCAGGTTATCGCGTTATTGTTTAGAAAACATTATTTTATCTGAGATATGCAAACAGTTTGTTTATGTGGTAGAATCTCCTAAAAACACCAAAAGGTCATCTTCTTTCATATTTCCCATAGAGATTGGCCATCATAGATGCTCAAATTTCAAGCAAGTTGTATTAACTAAAACAACATTGTCTCTCTTATGCCTAAAACCCTACTCTCATAGAGAAGATTTTGACTACACGAGTTTCACCAAAGATAATTTTAAACATGCAATTTCACTAGTCCATGTTCCACATCTAGAAGATTACTGGTTTAACTTCTCATATGAGTTTGAAGTTAGAAAAAGGTTGTGGTTAGGGTTGATAGTAAGCCAAATTAATGTATTCAAACTTAATCTCTACACCAATGGGATAAAAGAAGATGAAAGTGAAGAAGTGATTGACCCATTTTATGTCAATCTGATTGAATGTATATCAATTCCTAAAATTGATTGGAGTAGAAGGGAAGAAGATGATTTTCTTTCTCCTACCTCACAAGTTTTGAAAAGAACTAAAAATTGGTTGAAATCAAAGACCGTTAAATTGGCTACCCCTAGTGCCCCAAAGAAATATTCAAAAGCTAGACATAGAAACCCACATCCAAGACCAAAGCTTATCACTAACCCAATATTAATGATCCTATTACATGTCCACCTGTAGTTGAAGCTGAAGTAACTTCATAGCCACTTCAACTTCAAGTTCATAAAGAGGCGTCAAAGATCAGAAGGATAGCCCACTCAAGTACTAGGAAAGAAGCACCAAGCAAAGGAAAGGATAGGGTGACCATTGATCTAGATCTTGTAGAAGTAAAGTCAAATCTAGACCAACTACCTAGTCCTCCAATGGCAGATAGTGTATCGAACCCTCAAAAGTTTCCTGAGAGCATCAATACTCAATCGAATACCCTTGCTTTGACTAATGTTTCTCCCATGACTGGCAAAGATGCTGTCATGACTAAGTGGCTAGAGAATTCCATTGAAAAGAAAAGAAGTATGGTGCCCCTATCTATGCCTATTGATGATTTAGTTAGCAGATGTCTGGGAAAATCTTTGAAAGCTAGAACTAAATCTAGAATTAAGTTCAATAAAAGTTCAAGTCATTAGTCAGCCGAGATTTCCAAGCCACCAGAAGGTAGCCTACATGAGGATCTCACTCCTCGAGATTGTCAAGTGTCAAGAATTAACCTTGGAAAGGGAAGTCGCATAGTGGATATGAAGATCTTTAAAGCTTCAAATAAAAAGAATGTGGATAGGGTCTAGAAGGACGCTCAGGATAAACAAGATATGAAGGAATCAATGAGGAGCATGGCACAATACATCAACGCTATCCTACACCCAAACCTAAACCTTTGAGTGAAATGTCTAAAATTGTGGATATGACGTCTTTAGCCAATCAATAGTTCCTTGATAATTTACAAAAATGTAAAGTTGTTACAAAGACATCTATAGAGTGGTTACAGTATGTCCTGAATGAAACTATGAAATAGATAAATCTTTAGATAGAGCTTCAAAGAAGACCACTATCATCATTAAAAAAGTGGAGACAAATAATGAAGGCTACATGAAAGAAAAGATTAATTGGGTAAAAGTAGTGCTCTGGATAGAAGAAATTCAAGGATTTAGGTTGCAAAGGTTCCAAGTCGAATGCCCTATAGTTGGCCTTGATGATAAGACTTTGTATGTGATTAAAGATTGTATTGAATGGGGAAATGAGGCACTTGTTCAGGGGGTAATTGAGATCAAAGAAGTTTTGGATGGTCTCAAACTTGTGGATAACATAATTCAAGGAGATCTAAAGTGGTTCAGCAAGCATTGCACAAGTAGTGAAAATGACTCCATAGCCCAGGTGGAGGAAATAATAAATGAGTTGCAAAAGAAGTTTTAAGAAATTCAGGAGAAGAAGATGCCTTCCAAACAAAGATTTTTCAAATGTTGCTCATATTAAGGCCATGTTAATAATCAACCAGAAGCATTTGGAAATGCATGAAGAAAAAGTAATAGAGCTAAAGAGGGAAAAGGAAGTTTGGAAACAAAGAATTGCTACATCGAAATACTCCACCAATTAGTTATTTCAACATTCACCGATGCTTGTGAGACATGGTAGGCCATAAGAATCACAACTGGAGTGGACAATTCTTCCTAATATGGCATATGTTCATTAGACAGTTTCATCTTTATTTTCTCCTATTCATTTTCTTTTATGCATTTTAGTTAACATAGTTTTGTTAACTAAAAGACAATTTACTCCTAGCAGGGTAATTTTGGATAGTTATCTAGCCCTGTGCTATATAAATATGTAATAGCTAATATCTAACAGGGTTCATCTCTTCATAAACACTAAGACAAAAATACTTTTGTTTTAAAGTTCTACACTTTGAATTTTGAATTCAGTCTTTTTTGAATTAGCAACAAATTTAAATAAAATTCTATAGTTTTATATGCTGAAGCTTTCTGAAGTAGATACTATTATCTACTTTACAATAATTTGTATTCTTGAGAATGTCAATTACGTGCGAAAGTTAAGTTATATTCGCTGTGTATTTTGGAATTATTTACTTTGAAGATTGAAAGTTGTGGGAGGTGAAATTAATATTATTCATCTATTTATCCATTTTTAAAATTCAATCATGTGGATGATACTAATTGTTAAAATTTACTAGTTTTTCAGTATTCACATTCATTTTATATTCATGAGATGACTTAAGCTTTTCTATATTTTTCAGCAAAATACTCATTGGGAAGATTTTCCCTCAATAGAGGACTTAATGATTATCTTTTCATAAAAGGTTAGCTGCACCTTATATAATGTAAAGCAAATTTCAAGATGAGAATTCCTTATCTATAATTAGGAACTCAATTTGTTAGTTTACAAATATTTTCCTATTCAAAAGTTTTAAAATCTTGGGAAAAACTATTTACTAACAGTTTTTGGCAAATCTATTGGGGATCTAAAAGACAGAGTTTCTTTTCTTTGAGGTTCCTAATAAATTATATGGTTTTAGGAAATGGTACTTCCTAACCACAATTAGTTGCCTATTCTACAACCAAATCTAGGATTTCAAGATACACAAGAAGATATTATTTCTGACCTCAACACTTGTGCCTAGGTTAATCGAGTCAGTAATCAATAGTATCTTTAAGTACAACTGGTACTAGAAAGAGAAGAAGAAATAGTAGAGAGGGTTAGAGGGATTCCAGTAGTGCAAGAAGAAGGCATGATATAAAGGGTTGCTCGTGCAAAAATTTGATTGGATCAATTTGAACTTCCACCCTAGCTGTGAAATGGTATACGTGGACTGACAGATTTTCAAGATTAGTGGATGAATATTTTGAAGACTTATCAAGAATTGACTTCAAGCTTGACCTTTCTTTGAAAAGAAACAAAGCTAAAACTATCAACATGCCCTCATCTCCCACTAAAGGTGGTAGTCCTTTTCTTTCTGTGTAATCCCTAATCATCCCTCGAACCTTGATTCCTTTTGCTATTACAATCCTCCCTATCAATTTTAGATTACTAGGAATGACTCAAAGTCAACCCTGGGGTGCCACAATAGGACCTCTGCAACTTGTAGTAAATCTGGGAAGATTACATAAAGAGGCACAAGAAATCCTCCCTAGATTTAGTGGAGATGGAAAAAAGTAACCTGAAGAACATTTAAATGCTTTTAGTACAACATGTGGAGTTTTGGTTATAGCGAAAGATGATGTTGTTGTAAGGTTGTTCATTTAGACCTTAACAGATTTAGTAGCCAATTGATTTCATCATTTACCAAATGCATCCATCACCTCTTGGAATACTATGAAGAATGCTTTTGGGGCTAGATTTAAAGTGGTTGAAGATACAAATTCTTTGCTCATGCAATTAAGCTAGATGAAAAAGGAAATGCATGTACCCATTATGAGCTTGTAGCCAAATTCAATAAAGCTTTGCATCAAATACCTGCAGCTAGCATGCCAAATGGTGAGAACCATAAAGGTTTCTTTTTAAATGCAATGCTCCCAGATATTTTTGTTCCAATGAAAAGAGCTAATCCTCAAACACTTGCAGCATCTCAAACTCTTGCCATAGAGTTAGAAGATGATCTTATTATATCTGGCAAGTGGAAGAAAGATGTGCAAATCCCAAATTCTCAAGCTTCCACATCATCTTCTTCTAATGATGCACTTGTTCAGAAGTTGGCTAATGATCTTTCAGTAGTAAAAAAGAAGCTCCCTAAAGCCTCATTTCCTTATCAAGATATTCCAAGGAAATATCCTAATCAAAATTCTCCTTCCCAAGGGAGCCAATTAACCCTGCCTCATAGCCAACAACGATTGCAAATCAAGCCTCCTCCCAACAAAACGAACATGTGCATTTTTCACCTTACTAATGACCATAAAGGGGCCACATATCCTAAAAATCTCAAACATGAAAAGCTTGAAGCTGAGAGAGCAGCTATAGTGAATGTAAAAATAGAAGAAGATTCTTCTGAAGGACCTAGCAACTCCATAAGTTACTACCTTGAGTATGAATCTAACTCTAATAGAAGTGATGACATTCTTTTAACTTTGGGAAAAGCTTTATGTTTGGTGTTGACTAGAGGGTAGAAGGTGGCCAAAGTTGATTCTCAATCCAAAAATACTGCAATCCCACTCAAGTAAAGGATTCCAAAACTAGAGAGAAGGTGAGAGTGAGTCGTCACAGACACAGTCTCCTATTGCTCAAATTTTGAAAAGGTCTAATCCTAACTTTGCATTTGATATAGTTGAATTTTGTAAAACATCTAGAATTCAAATATCTCCTGCTGAGTACTTGAGAATGAATCCTAGTGAGTTCAATAAGCTAATTAAATATGTTCATCAACCTTCACCTGATGTATCTACTAAATAGACAAATAAAGTCTCTTTCAGAAAAGAAACCAAAGCTCAAAAGCCTAGTCATCATAAAGACTTGATCCAACCTGATAAAGTCAACCCAGAGTTATCCTAGCGAGAAAAACTAGACCCCTTTTATGTATCCCTTTACCTTCATGGCTTTAAATTAAGCAATTGTATTATAGACTCTCATGTATCTAATAATATAATGCTAGCCACAGTAGAAAAAGCCCTTGATCTCCCTCTAGCTAAGACTTTTAGCAAGTGTTATTCAATGGATTCCAAGTAGCTACCCTTAATAGTTCAAATCAAGGATGCCCAAGTTTCTTTAATGCCTTCCCAGAGAAGAGAATAAAGTTCTAGTAGCAGAAATTCCTACCAGCTATGGAATGCTCCTTAACCAAACTTTCTATCGAGATTCGGTAGGAGAAGTCAAAATAGATTGGTCCCAAGCTATCATACCCATAGCTAAAGAGAAAGTAACCCTACTACCTAAAGCCAAGTCCAAACATACATTTTTCCCATCTGATGACCCAAAATCTCAAATCCTCTATTAAGAAAATGACTTTGCTAATTACTTGATTATATCTAAAAATGAAGAAGCAGGTATGTAATCAAAAAATGTGGATTCCCCTTGGATGTTGCAGCTTGATGGAAGTTGTTGCTTGAGTGGGTCTGGGGCCAATGTAGTATTGGTATCCCCTACAGGTCAAAATTTTCCCTTTTCATTCAAGTTAACCTTTGAAAATACAAATAACATAGCAAAGTATGAAGCCTTGCTTCTAGGACTAGAAGAGGTGAAGAAGAAAAATATCAGGTTGCTAAAAGCAAAAGGAGATGTAGAATTGATAGTAAAATAGGTTAGGAATTTGTTTTTAGTGAAAATGAAAGATTGAAGCACTATAGAAATCGGGTATGGGATGAAATTAAAGGTCTCAAAGCTTTTTCAATAGAATCAATTCCTAGAGAGTTGAATGCCGAATCAAATTTATTGGAAGTATTAGCTTCTTTGCTAATTCCTCACCCTGATTTTGTAAATAATAAGTATACTGTGGAGATATTTCATAGACTAAGTGTTCCAGAGAACAATAAATCATAGTAGGTATTCAAAGATGATGCACAAAAAATGCTTTCTTACAAAATATGGAGAAGTTTTCCACTAATTATTTTGAAGGTTCTCAGTCAGAATGTAGGAAATTTTATCCCAACTTGGCATGTGAAGAGATTGAAGGTAAAATGTAGTTAAAAGGAAATGTGATACCCAAAGGCCTAGTCAAGCTTGAGAAATTTTTTGATAGAAGTGATCATGCTTTCTTAGCCCAAAATTCATTTCCTAATGAGATTGCAAGTAGTGAGAATGAGAAAGTCAACTTAGGAGATAAACACAATCCTAAGATGGTGAATCTAGGGACCTGTTATGAGATAGATGAGAAGGCAAGATTCATCAAACTATTGAAGGAATGCATTGATGTATTCGCTTGGTCATACAAATATTTGAAGACCTTTAGGGGAGGGCAATTCAAGAACCATATTATTCTAAAGCTAGGTAGTTCTCCTTTTAAATAGAAGTTAATGACCTATAAGCCAAAAGTTTCAAATGCAATATTCAAGGAAATTGATAAGATGCTCAAAGCTCATATAATCTTTCCAATACACCACTCCACATGGGTAGCAAACATAGTGCTAGTAAGAAAGAAGAGTGAAGAAATAGGGATCTATGTAGACTTTAGGAACTTCAATCAGGCGAGCCTAAAGGATAACTTTGCCAATATTGGATCAAATTCTCCAGATGGTAGCTAGCTAGGATATGATGTCATTCCTTAATGAGTTCTCTAGTTATAACCAGATAGGAGTTACTGAAGGAGATCAACATAAAATGGCATTCACAACTCCGTGGGGTACCTTTTCGTATAAGAGAATGCCTTTTGGCTTGATAAATTTTGGTGCAACTTTCCAACATGCAATGAACTCAACTTTCAAGAATCTTCTAGATAAAAAGCATCACAGTCTATCTTGATGATATGACTATATTCTCTAGGAGGTAAAAAAAGCATCTAAAAGATTTGAGAAAAGTGCTTGAAAAGGGTAGACATGGGATCTCACTAATTCCCAAGAAGTCAATCTTCATTCTGACAAAAGGAAAGCTGCTAGGACATATAGTTTCCAAGGAAGGGATCAAGATCGACCCTGAAAGAGTGAAATCAATTTAGTAGTTATGTATCCCTATCAACTGTAATGGTGTCAAATCTTTCTTTGGTCAAATCAACTTTCTCAGAAAGTTTGTACCTGACTTTGCTGAAACCAAAAAGAAAGCTTTTAAGTGAGAAGCATAATTTTAAGTGGGATGAATTGGTAGTTAGAGCATTTGAAGAGGTAAAAGAAGCTATTGCAAAGGCACCTACTCTTTTTCATCTTGATTTTAAGAAAGGTTTTATAATGTATTGGTATGCATTGGATCATACTATGTCTAACATCCTACTTCAGAAGAATGAAAAGGGAGAGGAAGTACATATTTCTTTTATGAGTGTTCCTCTAAAGAAACATGAGAAGCACCATTCTATGGCTGAGAAACAAGCCTTTTTTGTTGTGAAAGATGTGAAGCAAGTTTTATACTACATCCTCCATTCACATTCTATGGTCTATGTACCATCTATAGTAGTCAAGAGCATTCTTATCTAGCAGGATGTAGTAGTAAATAGTCGAGCTACCTGAGTGTCGAAGGTGCAGGAGTCTAACCTAGATATCAAGCCATCTAAGCGAGTTCATGGTCAAGGTCTTTGCAAGCTTATGTCAGAAAATAAAGAAGAAGGAACATACCCTAATTGCTTGTTGGTCAGTTTGAAAGATGAATGGTTTTTAGATATAGCATACTTTCTAACATATGGAGAATGTCTAGACCATCTAAAGGGAAAGGATCAAAGAAGTCTTCAGCTCAGTGTAGCAAAGTTTGTGATTTTTGATGATATCTTGTATAAAGGAGGCCTAGATGGTATGTTCTTGAGATGTGTTGATATTGATCAATAGGAGAAGCTACTCAAAACCTTTCACAATGAAGCTTGCGGGCATTTTTCATCCACGGTGACTACCTTTAAAATTCTTAGAAGTGGCTATTATTGGCCAAGCATGTTCAAATTTGCTTATAAATAGGTAGGTAATTGTGAAAAATATAAATTGTTTACTGGTAAACCACAACTAGCTACTCTTCCCTTGAAGGTAGTGGTTATAGAAGAACCCTTTCAGCAATGGGGATTGGACTTTATAGGCCCAATCAACGCAAACTCTAGTGTTGGTCATACTCATATACTCACTGCCACGAACTACTTCACCAAATGGGTTGAAGTGATTCCTATGAAAGCCAAAATGTCACAGATAGTATGTAAATTCTTAACAAAAAATATTCTAACTTGCTTTGAGGCACCAAGCAAGATAGTAATTGATAATGCATAGAATTTCCCATCTTGAGAAATTCAATTATTCTACTATGATCATGTGTCCAATTACACATGCCTCTCATTACATTACACAAGGCAATGGGTAGGCATAATCCACAAACAAAAACCTAATTAATATCATGAAGAAATTGTTGGATGAAAGAGGAAGAGACTGGCATAAACAGTTGTACGAAGCACTTTGGGTGGATAGAACCTCTCCCAAGAGAGCTATTAGTGTGACTCCTTTTGAATTGGTTTACGAAATTGAAGCACAAGGGTGATCCCACAATAATGGGTTCCACTTTTTGACCAATGTTGACACTAAAATCAATATTTTTGCAACAAACATCACGTTCAAGTGACTATATCTCCAAAACTATAAATAATTTCAAGATGACATAAACTAGTGATTTTGAATACTTTGTTCCTACTTTGTAACTCTATTTTTTAATCTAAAAAAAAAATTTATTTATGTCAATTTTTTTTATCTCCTCTGAAAAGTGGTACACAATAAAATTCAATATTTTAAAAAGTGACAGTCTGTTTGACACACATAACTTTGTTTCTAGAAATGATAATGAAGTAATTCTTTTGGCATTGGATTTGTAACATCAATATCCAGTGCCTGCATTTGGTTTGATTTATTTTTGTTGAATATTGTATAGTTTATGAAGTTTTGAAGTGACATGAACCATAATTCAGACATACGTTCCATTTGACACAGATAATTTGAAGTCAATTTATCATAAACCATTTTTTTATTTTTTTGAATAGAAAGGTATCTCAATAAGCCAGTGCCTCCATATTTTTCAAAAAAAATTTGACCTAATTTACTAATTTTCCCAAGGTGTCAAAGTCAGTTGATATTCAATCAGTAATGAATCTATAATGAGTTAAACTCATATTTGAAAGTCTTAATAATTAAATTATGTATTAAAATTATAGTCGTTGGAAAGCTTGCTCCGAGCAGCACATTTTGACATTTTTTATTTTATAGTAGGAGATCATTCTCCTGCAATTATGGCAGTCAAAAGAGAAAAAAAAAAAAAGAAAAGAAAAAAAGGTTGATTTTTTTGTGATTTTGCATGTTTGCGCAAACATGGCATTCGTGCCAACACCTTTACCATGTTCGCGTGAACGTATATTCGCGCAAACATGAAAATCATGTTTGTGCGAACATATTTATCACATATGTTCGCGCAAACATATGGTAAACTCAATTTCTCATTTTGCATTTTTTTTCATTTTTGTTCGTCCCACTAAAGTGGAACCCATTATTGTGGGTTCACCCACAATTTTCTTTGCCTTTAGAGCTAGTTTCTTTAAACGTGCAAAAGGTAATTGAAAATGAAGTATTTTCTAGTTCAATTGAAAAATGAATATTGTACCTTCAAAAGATTGAGGAGGAGAGAAGAGAATTGGTAGATCACATTACAAATCATTAGGCAAGGGTGAAGAAGAATTTTTATTGGAAAACAAGGCCTCGAAAACTCATGGAAGGAGATCAAGTGCTATTATGGGATAAAGAAGAAAACCTAAGGGAGTGCACACCAAATTTGAAAGTTTATTGAAAGGACCATTTTTCATATCAGAAGAGTTGGGCTCCAATGCATTCAAACTGAAGTATCTTAATGGTGATGATTTGCCCCTGTCTTATAATAGACAGGATCTCAAGCTTTTTAAGTTTTAAGTCTACTTTCTGCCTTCATTGTAAATACTCATTTCCACCTGATTTGTTTCTTTCCTAGTCGCATTGTTGCATCTTTCATGTTTTGTGTCTCTTCAGTTTAGGTCTTCTCAAAGTTAGTCTATGGAACCAGAGATCTTAAGTTCATATTTGATCCTTTTCAGTCTCATTCCCCAATCAGAGCCAGTTGTTACCCTACTTTTCGTGCAATATGTAGTGTTGTCAGCTAAGACTCCTTTTCCAAAACTTGAAGTTGTACTTGAACTCTTAACATACTTCAACTTCGATTTTAGGTCCACCCATTCTCCTTCACCTAAATAATTATTTACCCATCGGCCCAAGTCAAGTCCTATGAAGTTTAAGTTGAAGTCAAAGTTGATTGAAAGTAACTTCAACTTCAACCTCAACTTCATGATTTTTTGACATTTTCTTTTTTTCTCATAGATGATGTACTATAAGTGATGAATTTCATTCTTGAGGCAAAAAATGGGTCCCACCCGATCGCAATCCTGAAGACATGAAAGACAATAAGTATGACAAATAAGAAAACTCATGCCACAATATAGTTGGTTTTATAGGAAAAGATGGAATCAAGATTTTATGATATCATGAGATGTAGATCCACGTGCAAATTTGATGGGTATTAACTATAGACAACCTTGCATGTCTTGTCAGGTACAAGCGACACACTTGTTATAAATGCTTTTGTCGACTCATATTTATCTTGAGATTTCCAAAAATCATTATCTTAAAATTTTCCTTCTATCTAGTATAATTTCTCATTTGGTCATTTTGAGCCCGCGATGTCAACTGGTAAGCAAAAGAGGTGGAGGGTTGGGCTCTATTAAGAATTGTATGTGCATTATACTATTTTCCTCTGTCATTTTCTTTATTATGCGTAGTTTTGGTTTAAAATGTTTCAGTTTATCTCTATTAATCCTCCTTTTTCCAAACCAAAAAATGACTCTTTTCTATCCTAAGATGCCTAAACTAGAAAAGCCATGCCTATTAAGCTCCCTCCAAAAAATCTGAGGTACTTTTCTGGTGAACAAAAACCTAGCTGATATATTAAGCAGGGGAAAAGTGATGTAGTGCAAGGAAGGAGAATCCCCAAAGGAGATGTTGTAGCCCCCAAATATACAACCACACAATGGAAACAAAACACTAAGAAACAAAAATGCAAGATCTAACACCAAATTACAATTCTTAATTCATAGATATATAATTTATTACATGCAATATGCTTAGCTATAAGGCATTTCAAGTTAGGGCCAAATATAAAAATCAATTAAAAAATACAATCAGTTCTAAAAGATTCCAAAAGACCCCTACTTGTACCAATCTAAGCCACAATTTGGCCTAGAACACAAAATAAATACAAATACATAAATTAAATGCCACAAGTCAGCCTGCAACAGTAATTAAATGTTTAGAAATTGATATCCGAGTAAAATCATGATATCTCCTAGCTATGATTGAATTAGAACTTGTGCTTCAAACTGTAGGTAGAAATATAGGTCCTCTACAACCCCTTAAATGTGCATAGGTTGTGAAATTTCCCTTTTCTAATTTTTTATGATATTTCCAACCTTCAATCAGATCTTTAAGATCAAACAACTAATATCACAAAGATCCTCCAAATTTCTCAAGAAACCCCAAATCGGGTATGCCAAAAATGGTGCCAAAAGCTTCACAGCTTCACCTATTATTAATAAATCTGAAAATGGCCATTTTTAAAGAAATTTCAGCAGCATAACAGCTTACAAAATGAAATTTCCAGATCTATATAGCCTTTACACAACAGCTCACAAATGTAAGACAAAAACTATGCTCATCAAGCTCCTGAAATTAACACAAAAATGCCCGGAAACACCACAAAAACACTAATAAACTATCTCAGAAGTTTAATCACGTCCCAATACATATATTCAGCTCTATTTTAATAGCTTAAAGTCTAAAATACAGTATCAACCAAAACTGATATGAAATGCTCAACTGAAAACACCAAACTCATGCAAAAAACACACCCAAAAACCCACAAATCTACACTGTTCAGCACAATAGGCAAACTCTGTATGAGCATGCACATGGAATGGCTTCAAACTCCCATCCTTAGCCTTCTTAGAAACCTGCAAACTCTCATTCTTGGGTCTCCCTGGAAACCTGCAAACTCTCGTTCTTGGGTCTCCTTCTCCACAGGTTTGGCAGCCTCTGAAGAATAACAAAGAATGAGCAAAAATCAAGTTCTCCCCATCAGCCCAAAATGCCTCCAAACCTCTTAAAAGAGGGCATAACTGTAACTCACATCCAAGAGAGGTTAATGAAACATATTTTAATAATAATTTTCATTTATTAGTCCAACGGTTTCCAAAGATTAACCCCCTTTTTCTGAAACTTCACTTTCTTGGGCCTGCCTGCTTTAGCAAAGATTATTATTTTTTAATTATTTGAAAAGGGGACATGACAAGTCCTCCCCTCCAAACATTTCTTGTCCTCAAGAAATGGCTGAACAATAAACCAATCAATCCACCTGGATCCCAAATGTAGTCATGAACTATACTACTACCAATTAACACAAGCTCCTGCAATATCCTCTGCAATATGACCAAGAGGAATCCAGAATCAAACTGACAATTATAGCTCAACCAAACTCCAAAATCACAACTTCCACAATCAAAAACCCATGAGACACAAACTCTTAGAATATCAAAATCCAAGTAAAGTGGACTACCAACACAGTAAATACCATCAATGCATTCCACTGGCCTATACGGAATGTACAATCCAACTCTGCAACAATGGTGAATCCTCCCAAATGAAACTGTACCAAGTATGGAGAATCCACACACTATACAATGCCTGCGGTCAACACAACTCTGTAGATCACCAACCACTATCTCATAACCATAACTACCATGCACCCCTGATGGTGAAAAGCCATCACAAGATAAATAGCAAGAATTGGAACCCAAACAAAATTTTCCTGCCATCAACTCCTCAACACAAGGATCAAATGCTAACTGATGTACATACCTTGCAATATAAATTTGATAAAAAAAACCAACCTCAATCAACAGCTCACCATGAACAAGTGATACAACCCACTGTGACTGATCACCAGCTAAGTCAGGAGATGTCATAGCCAAAGGAGTAGAATCAATAACAACACCCGCTGAAGCATCACTCTGAAACTCCTACTCTAAGTCATGTATTATCAAGCTGTCAACTATAGAACCTATCACCATGTCATGCCCATCACAACTCTCATCCTGAGACGTCAAACTATCCCATAACTGATGACAAGCACTAGGAACCAAAGTACATCTTTGTATCATCATCTCATAAACATGGTCATCAAAGGTAAATGGATGAGCATACCTCATAGTGTAATGCCGATAGAATGCGCCAATCTCAGTCAGTGGATGAGACTGTAATCCAGATGAAACTAACTGCAATTGATCATTAACCATGTTGGAACTGACTACTACCTTCGAAGATATCACCAAGGGAGTAGTATTACTAGCAGGAACCATGCCAATTGCCAACTCACCGACATCACACATTATCTTTGATACATCTCTAGTCTTCATGCCATCACTACTAGAGGCCACCACCATGTCAGGCATACAAAAATCTGCTACAACACCCAACTCAACTGAACCTGACTCTAGTGGGAATGAACCTGATATGCCAATGTTAGTATCAAAGATGTATGCATCCCCATCTCCACTGTCTCTGACAATCTCAACCATGGACATCCTCAAATCACCAAACACTACAGCTTGTGACTGTATAGAATCAGGTAAAGACTGTAGTCGCGCTAACTCCATGGTCACCTTAGCCAAATGAAACTGTGACTCCTTGAAAGCCAACTGTGTACTCTCAAGAATCTCAGAAGTCACCTCAAGCTTCTCAGTAAGTTCACTCACCTCATCTTCCTTGGCCAACAATGCATCATATGTTGTACTGCCCCACTCCATAAGATAATCTCTATCGGCTACCAACTTCATATAATTCTGTCTCAAAATCTAAATAGCCTCCCATAAAGAGTGGAACTCTATCAAGGAAAGATAATTGCCTCCCTGCTCATCACTATTAGGAGAACACCATCCATAAACTTCTAACAACTGACGAGCAGCATCGAAATGCTGGGAAGTGATAGAAATGTCTCAGTCACTAACTCTCAACTAATTAGACACATGATGGCATTGGCTTGACTGTCTCCTACAAACCTCCTCTAATGCACTATCTAAAGGAGTATCCTCAAAGTTACTAGTCTCTAGAGTATTACCATCCATATCCTGTGAATCAAATCTAAAGTTCATATCAACATACGGAGTATCAAAAACATTAGCATTGTTGTCCAACTCCTCTATACCAAAGGAAACTAAGTCTTCAAAATTTCCCACTGCATCCTCCTAGATGTCATCAATGCCAATATGATCCTGGGACTCATCTATACACACTGCCAAATATGAAATATCATCAACACATTCCAGCAAGTATGGTCCACTGGATATATGAACAAAGCCCAACATTGGTGTATAAAAACTAATACCAACATCAGACAAGATACTGGCACAAGAAAAGACAACACCGTGTAATCTGCTAATCAAATCCATGATAGCACCCAAACAAACACTGCTACCAAAAAGTGTTAAAGATCTCCAATCAACTGAATCCCAAATGCCAATATAACAATCTCGAGTCCATATCCGTAAACTAGAATCAACTGGTAACTCAAGAAAACTCCTCACCTGAGTAATATGACCAATACCAACTAACTCCACATACCTGTCATGATGAGATAATGAAGTCACAATACTATCTTTGTTCACCTTCAGCTGGCTGGACAAATCATGTGAAGTACTACCAGCCTCAACCTCATGTGATGAAGCATCTAACTGTGCCTAGTACTCTTTCTTAGCAAAGTCATGAATGCTCAATGTCTGCTCATCTCTACCAGGTATCTCACCATCCTGCGCAACAACATCCTCATAATCATCATCTGAACCCACTACACTGTAGTCATTGCCTATTGTAACTATACCATCCTGAATACCTATGGCATCACCCTTTGACGACCTGTAAACAATTGTCTCAATTTGAGTATCAAGTTGACCGTTACTATAAATCTATGTAATATCCTTTTCCACCACCTCCTGTGGCAGAGTAGAATCTGAGACCTCTACCTGGCTATCAGCTAGTTTCTCAAACTCCTCATGCAAGTTCTTGGGAATTGTGTCATCTGTCCTATGAGAAAATTTGCCAAATAGAAATCCAGTCAACTTATCCACCTGAGCTGGGTTGAACAACATGTCATTCATTATACGGTGGTGCTCAATCAACTATTCAGACATGTCATGGCTTATTTTCATAAGTTTATCTCGAATGTCTAAATAACCATCCTTTCTACTGTTTTGACTCTGGATATCAATTGTCCAAGATCGTGTCCACTGAGACTCTATACTATACCTGTCCATTCTGGATAAAGTAGAGTGTAACCCCAATAGGATATAACTTCTTCAAACACCAAGAACTAACATGCAAATGATTAGAAGTAGCATGCAACCATAGATTTTGACATGCAACTGATTAGAAGCAACATGCAACCACCAAATTCACCAAGAACTAACATGCAAATGATTAGAAGTAGCATGCAACCATAAATTTTGACATGAAGCTGATTAGAAGCAACATGCAATCATAAATTATGACATGCAAGATCTGGGTAGTTGTCAAAACTGACATGCAAGATCTGGGTAGTTGTTAAAAATGCAAGATCTGGATAGTTGTCAAAACTGACATGAAAACTTCTACAAACCCTCAGGCTGGAAAGATCATGGCTCTGATACCACTGGAATGTCCTTTTTTTGATTTTACATGATATTTCCAACCTTTAATCAGATCTTTAAGATTAAACAACTAATATCACAAAGATCCTCCAAATTTCTCAAGAAACCCCAAATCGGGTATGCCAGAAATGGTGCCAAAAGCTTCACAGCTTCACCTATTATTAATAAATCTAAAAATGGCCATTTTTACAAAAAATTCAGCATAACCATTCCTATTAGGGTAAGGATGTCCTATTCTCTTCAAACCAAGTTTCTGAACCATCTCTTTAGCAACAAGGTTATTAGTGCTACCACCATCCATAGTCACTTTGTAGACTTTACCACCAGACTTACAATGAGTTTTGAAAAAACTAGTCCTTTGAAAAGAATCCAATGTCCTCCCACCAATCAGTGCTCATTGAGCTAACAAACTCTCTCCTTGCTTAGGCTAACTAGACTGGACTACAACTTCATTCACAACAATAGTTGTCCTCCCAATCGAACATTCAAAAGATCTATGCTCTTCTTGACCACACTTGAAACAATTACCTCTTAACACACCTCCACCTATCCTTCTTTTATGTTCAACAGGTTTTGGTTCACCTTCTACCTTTGGTTTAGCTTGTGTTGAACTATCCTACTTCTCCTTCCCTCAAGAACTACCTTGATTCTTCTTCTTTAGCTTCTCTTCTACTCTCAAAGCATACTGATAAGCATCCTCAACTGAAGAAATATTCAGCATACCAACCTCATCTTGTATATTGAATCTTAAACCATTAATATATCAAGCTACCTTCTCTTTTGACAATTCTCTATGCCTAGTTCGAATAGTCAACTTGTAGAACTCCTCTATATAATCTTTCACAATCATATCCTTCTACTTTAGATTCTACAACCTTTTAAACAACTCAAGTTCATAATCAGCAGGAATGAAGTTAGCCTTCAACTTTTTCACCATCAATTTCCATCTAGTGATATTCACTTCACCTTCCTCTTTTCTATCTCTTTGTAGTTCTTTCCACCAAAGAGCAATATGTCCCTTCAACTTAGTTTGTGCCAACCTTACTCTAAGTGGATCCTCAATCTCCTCAAGTTCAAAGTAGTCTTCCAATTCACCGAACCAATCAATTAGATCTTCAAGATTCAAAGTACCTAAAAATTTAGAAACCTCCATCATATGCTTCTGCTTCAACTAAGATCCAGGCCTAGAAAACTAACCAGCCCTAGTTTCAATAGGTCTCTCCACATGATTAGTTCTATCCGCACTACTAGACCTATTAGCTTCAAAGTCTTTAGCAACTTCATCATAAATTCCTTCAGTACCTACATGTCTAGGTACACCACCTAAAGCACTTACAATTTTAGCAATAATGTCATTCTTCATCAATGCAATCTCAGATCTGAATTCTAATCTCATCTTCTCTAAGATTTGGTATTCTACAACATCACTAAGATCATTAATTTCCCTAGGGTCCAATCTTCTTGGAGGCATCTTCCAAAATTTTAGCAAACCATAAGAAAAAAATCCACCAATCAAGAAGATCAATCAGCCACAAGATCAACCTTCTTCAACCCAAGTCTTGGTGCAAACTGCCTCAGCCTCAACAATCTGTCTACACACTTAGGAACAACCTTCACTCTGATACCACCTGACATAGTGCAAGGCAGGAGAATCCCCAAAGGAGATGTCCTAGCCCCTATCTATACAACCACATAGTAGAAACACAACACCAAGAAACAATAATGCAATATCTGATACCAAATTGCAATTCTTGATTCATAGATATATAACTGATTACGTGCAACATGCCCGGCTATAAGGCCTTTCAAGTTAGGGCCAAATACAAATAGCAATTACAAAATAAAATCAATTCTGCAAGATCCAATAAGATCCAACTTATAACCAATCTCAGCTAGTCCAAATACACAATTGGTTAAGAACACCAAGAAGAATCCACACTTGTACTCACAGGTCCACCAAGAGATCCTCTAGTTCCTAACCCACAATTCTAGCTCCTCAAATTTGCATCTATCCTTCATTCCATCCCTAAACTCCATGACTAAAAGACTAGACCCCTACTTATACCAATCTAAACCACAAGTTAGCCCAAAAAAAAAACTAAATATAAATGCATAAATTAAATGCCACAAGTTGGCTTGCAACAATAATTAAATGTCTAGAAATTGGTATCTGAATAAAATTGTGATATCTCCTAGCTCCAATTCAATCGGAACCCATGCTTTAAACTATAGGTATAAATATATATCTTGTACAAATCCTTCAATGAATAAAGTTTGATTCCCTAAGGAAAAGTGTGTATCCATCCTAAAATTCACACACAATAGACTATCGTGCGAAACTGTGAAAAATTGATACTCTAGGAGAATTGCTATATCTCCCAACCTATAATGAATTAGAACTTATGCCCTTAACCATAGATATTTCTCTTCAATCCTTGAAGTTTGTATCCTCGCATTCATTAAGGATAATTAGTTATACAACCTGCAGTAGGCACCCAGAAACCAGAAAAACACAGTTTCAGTGGCAAGGTTCAAACAGCTCAAACTTAAACTTAATCCATCCAATCTCAATGTAATCATGAGGAAAGGTTTCCCAATGTGTCTCCAACACATACCTAACCATGCAAACAAAACTCCACCAAATCCAAGCTTGATTCTCAGCAACACTTGACCAAAATCTCTCCAAACATGCAAGATTGTAGGAAAGCTTAGGATGCTCCTACATCAAAATGTGTTTAGTCTGGACCCATATACTAGAAGTTGGCTAGTAGTGGGTTGCTATAGGGTGCCACCTTTCCATCAATCATTAGGTGTTTGGAGTTACTTATTCAATGCACAAATCAGTATGACCCTAGCACCAAGTGCATCAAGAAAATTTCTGGAGAAGTGTTGGCTGGGATAAACAGGGTTAGTATCAGTTCAACTTTAAGAATTCCTTACAAAGAACCTTATGAGCCCTAGATTTTTGAGGAATTAGAATGTCTATATGGTGACAAAAAGAAAGACTATGATTCTATCATAGCTCAAACCTAGATTTTAGAACCAACTGAAGGAGGCTCTAGATTGCCCAAACCCTTGACTATTGAGCATTTCATTACAAAAATTGCCAACTTTGTGCTGCTCTTAAATAGAGTTAAAGGTAATGACCACACCTTTCACTAGGAGAGCTAGACGTACTTCTTTATCCAAAATATTATCAAGGGTGAAAAGTTCATTGATTGGGCTGATTTGATTGCAAAAAATTTACATAAGGGTATGTTAGCTGTGAGTAGTTCTGGCTCATTTTTCCTATCCTCTTTCTTAATCTATACTTTGGCAACATCTAAGGAGTGGTAAGGTCTTCCAAACTTTCTTTGGACTAAAAAAATGACAATTTATCAGTACTACAAAGATCTCTAGGTGAGTAAACTTTGCAAAGAGTTCAGGAGGGTAAATGATGTTTTTCTTGGAAGGTTGGTGTTCGAACTTTGAGGACATGAAAATAGTTGGTTGTCCGAAGAATCAATGAAAGCCATTAAGATATATGGTGGTTTCTTTATTCAATTTCCCAAATTCACATATCTCAAGGTTGGAGGTTTTTCCAATGAACCTCTCAGGTTACCACATTATTTTTTAGACAACATTATTTTATCTAAGATATGCAAACAGTTTTTTTATGTGATAGAATCACCTAAAAACACCAAAAAGTCATCTTCTTTCATATTTCCCATATAGATTGGCCATTACAGATGCTCAAATTTCAAGCAAGTTTTATTAACTAAAACATAATTTTCTCGCCTATGCCTGAAATCCTACTCTCCTAGAGAAGATTTTGACTACATGGGTTTCGCCAGAGATAATTTCAAACATGCAGTTTCACTAGTCCATGTTCTACATCTAGAAAATTATTGGGTTAACTACTCAAATGAGTTTGAAGTTAGAAAACGTTTGTGGTCAAGGTTGACAAATTAATGTGTTCAAACTTAATCTTAGCACAAATGGGATAAAAGAAGATGAAAGTGAAGAAGTGATTGAGCCATTTTATCTCGATCAGATTGAATGTATGTAGGTAAAAGTACAAAGCTGTGTCACCTTTCAGGATGACTTATCAAAATGACTGAATTTGAGTGTTTCTATTTTAAAATTAATTTTTTTCAAATGCATGATCTTGATAAATCTATTCTAGCTAAGCTATATATGGTCTCACACTTTTCCAATTAGAAATATCTATTAAATGCATGTTTTATACTAGTTAGTATCCAATTATTTCAGAAAACTGACATTTCAATAACTCTTACTATTTTTATTATATTTTTTTCATAACATATAAACACCATTTTATAGAGCTCAAAGTCATGAATATTCTCATATAGATTTCATAGTGTTTTAATTAGATATAGTATATTATAATTAAAAAAATCTACAAATACATATTTTAACACTCGAGAATATGTCAATTTTGAGAAAGAAAAAAACATTAAATCATATCAAAAAAGTTTTAAAATTATATGATGTTCTAGAGGAGAGAGTCCTCTTTCAGAATCCATAATTTTTCTTCTGGTCAGAATACATTTATTTCGAAAAATGTGGTGGGAGATGAAAACTATCGATTTGAATAAGTTGAAATTTGAATCGTTATAAAAGAGAAAATATAGGTCTAAAGCAAATTTTTATTTTTGATTTTCCTAGCTACATATGTTATCTATAACATAATCTAAGATCAAAGGGAAATCAATTTATTTACATGTCATTTTGTGGTGGTAACTAGACCCCTAATTTCTAGCATTTTTCAGCAACTAAAAATTTAACTTTAAAAATAGGAAAATATATCATTTCCTATTCCAAATAATTATTAAAAATTATAATCCTAAACTTCTTCCATTTATATACATTTCATTAGTTTACTTCATTTTCAAATTCATAATAATACTAGTGTTATGTCATTGAAGGTGAATAGTTATACTTTTGTTAGCCTTTTCCTTTGTAAAAGGGTGACACAGGATTGTGCTTTTACCCATGCCAATTTTTAAAATTGATTAGA
The DNA here is from genome assembly GCA_028749045.1 of Cupressus sempervirens. NCBI lineage: Eukaryota > Viridiplantae > Streptophyta > Pinopsida > Cupressales > Cupressaceae > Cupressus > Cupressus sempervirens. The sequence continues at coordinate 648,996,446 of CM053788.1, forward strand.
GTAGAAAGAAAGAAGATGATTTGTTTTTTCGTACCTCAAAAGTTTTGAAAAGAACTAAAAATTGGTTGAAATCAAAGACTGTTAAATTAGTTACCCCTATGCCCGAGAGAATTACTCGAAAGCCAAACATAGAAACCAACACCCAAGGCCAAAGGTTACAGTAACCCTAGTATTAATGACCTTGTTGCAGGTTCACCTAAAGTTGAAGCTGAAGTAACTTCACAACCACTTCAACTTCAAGTTCATAAAGAGGCACTGAAGGCAAAAGTATAACCTACTCAAGTGCACTAGGAAAGCAACACCAAGAAAAGGAAAGGATAGGGTAATTTTTTATCTAGATCCTATGGAAGTAAAGTCAAATCTAGACCAACTCCCCAATCCTCCAATGGTAGGTAACATATCAGACCCACAATAGTTTCCTAAGAGTGTCAATACTCAATCAGGTACCCTTACTTTAATTAATGTTTCTCCCATGACTGCAAAGATCCTATCACACCTAAGTGGTTGGAGACTTCCATTGAAAAAAAAAGAAGCATGGTGCCCCTGTCTATGCCTATTGATGATTTTTTTAGTAGATGTCTGGGAAAATCTTTGAAAGCTAAGAAGGCCAGAACTAAATCCAGAATTAAGTTTGATAAAAGTTTAGGTCATTGGTTAGTTGAGATTGCCAAGCCAATAGAAGGTAGCCTACATAGGATCTCACTCCTCAAGATTATGAAGTGTCAATAATTGACCTTGAAAAAGGAAGTTACGTAGTGGATATGAAGATCTTCAAAGCTTCAAATAAGAAGATTTTAGATAGGGTATGTAAGGACACTCGAGATAAACAAGATATTAAGGAAGCAATGAGAAGCATGGTACAATACATCAATGCTATCCTACACTCAGAACCTAAACCTTTGAGTGAAATGTCTACAATTTTGGATGTGACATCTTCAGCTAATCAACAGTTCCTTGATAATTTAAAAAAATGTAAAGGTATTGCAAAGACATCTAAAGAGTGGTTATAGTATGTCCTAAATGAAATTGTGAAACATATAAATCTTTTAGACAAGGCTTCAAAGGAGACCAATGTCATCATTAAAAAAGTGGAGTCAAATAATGAAAGCTACAAGAAAGAAAATGATAATCTGGTAAAAGTAGTGCTCTAGATAGAAGAAATTCAAGGATTCAAGTTTCAAAGGTTTCAAGTTGAATGCCCTGTGGCTGGCCTTGATGATAAGAATTTGTATGTGATCAAAGATTGCATTGAATGGTGAAATGAGGTACTTGTTTAGGAAGTAACTGAGATCAAAGAAGTTTTGGATGGTGTCAAACTTATGGATGAGATAATTCAATGAGATCTAAAGTGGTTCAGCAAGCATTGCACAAGTAGGGAAAATGACTTCATAGCCCAGGTGGAGGAAATAACAAATGAGGTACAGAAGAAGTTTCAATAATTTAGGAGAAGATGATGCCTTCCAGGCAAGATTTTTCAAATGTCACTCATACTAAGGACATGTTAATAATCAACCAAAAGCATTTGGAAATGCATGAAGAAAAAGTAACAGAGCTAAAGATGGAAATAGAAGTTTGGAAATAAAAAATTGCCTACATCAGATTACCCCACCAATTAATTATTTCAGCATTCACTGATACTTATGAGACACGGAAGGCCACAAGAATTGCAACTAGTGTGGGTAGTTCTTCTTGATATGGAGCACGTTCATTGGACAATTGCATCTTTATTTTCTCATGTTTATTTCCTTTTATGCATTTCAATTAACATAGTTGTGTTAACTAAAAGATAATTTACTCTTGGCAAGGTAATTTTGAATAGTTATCTAGCCTTGTGTCATATAAATATGTAATAGCTAATATCTAACCATTTTCATCTCTCCATAGACACTAAGATAGAAATACTTTTGTTTTAAATTTTTGCACTTTGAATTTTGAATTCAATCTTTTCTGAATTAGCAAAAAATTTAATAAAATTCTATAGTTTTATGTGCTGAAGCTTACTGAAGTAGATACTATTACTACTTTACAGTAAATTTTTTTCTTGAGAATGTCAATTATGTGTGAAAGTTAAATTATATTTGTTGTGTATTCTAGAATTATTTGCTTTAAAGATTGAAGGTTGTGGGAGGTGAAATTCATATGTTTATCCATTTTTAACATTCAATCATGTGGATGATACTAATTGTTAAAATTAGGTGGTTTTTCAGTATTTACATTCATTTTATATTCATGAGATGACTTAAGCTTTTCAACATTTTCAACAAAATACCCATTGGCGAGATTTTCCCTCAATAGAGAACTTAATGATTATCTTTTCATAAAAGGTTAGCTACACCTTATATAACATAAAGCAAATTTCAAGTAGAGAATTCCTTATCTATAATTAGGAATTCAATCTATTAGTTTACAAACATTTTCCTATTCAAAAGTTTTAGAATCTTGGGAAAAATTGTTTACTAACAGTACCTTTCTTGCATGCAATGAAATTTGAACTTTTGCTGATAATTCTATCATGTGATCATCTATGAAGAAGTTTTTGCCATGGATGAGTGTATTTGCATGTGTAATGTGTTTCGGCAATTCATCCATGTTTGGAAGAATCATGCCCTAGATTTCTAAAAGTGTGGCCCTAATCCTGGCTTCTTCTTTCAATAATTATGTTTGTAAATTTGTCAAATATCTGATCTTTGTATAATGTCCAAAACCATGACTTGGGTCAAGTGACAATTGGTGTGCACATATCTTGATATCTTCATTTATCTCAAGCAATTTATCCTTGATCTCCTTTGTGAAGATAGATGTGTCACTTAGCTTGACAAATAATGAAATAACATTATTAATAGATGTTTCCATTGAAATGAGAATAGTAGATAACTCTACTTGATCTATGGAAATTCTTTGTGTAACTTGTTCCAACACTTTTTTCTCAAATTTTCTTTCAGCTCTTTGTAGTAGTATATCTATCCATTCAAGTCTTCATTATATTTATGGACAATTTCTGCTAACTGGTCCAGAATGGGTTGTTTTCCATCAACCTCAATACTTAGAGCATCAATAAATGTTCTCTTTATGTTTTCAAGAACTTGATTTTCTTTCTTCTTTTCTTCTCTAAGCTTTTTTTGCTTAGCTCTCTTCTTTAGTAGTTCACCCATGGTACCATTTGATCAGGGGTGAGGGTAGAGATATCCCAATTTGGAATAACTATGTCCTTATCCATATCAATTGCTTCTATTTCTTCTTTACCCTTTTTCTTTAGAATCTAGTAGAAAAAATTGGTTTACCCTTATCTAAGACTTCAGTACATGGTTGAGACTAGTTGTCAACTATTATTGTACTAGCTATAGATACACTTGGAATAGAAAAAAAAATGTAGATATTGATGGACTAGAAACAAATGTAGAAATGACAATAACAATAGGAATACCTTGTTGTTGCTTGGCAGATGAAGTGTTGGGCACTTCAATCAATGTAACACTAAACTGAATAGATTTAGAGATTAGTCAGGTGCTTGATGTAGTAGTGGTATCCACAAACAACTCGATAGAAGCATTCTCTAAGCCTGATTGCACTAAGGCATTTCTTAGAGAGTGGGGAAATGAAGCCATGACTACTGCTATAATTTTATCTACATCAGTTTCCTCAATGCTTTGAATCTTTGGAAGGCTTCCTCTAGTAGCTTCCTATTCTTCCTCCTCATCATCCAGATTGACATCATCTAACTCATCATCCTTTATTTCTACTTCTTCTTCCTCATTTTCATCATCTTTATCATAAACATGTACAAAAAATTCATTGGGTTGGTGTAGCTTATAGATGTTTTTCCATTTAGTAGTAGGTGTCTTCACCATAGATTTAATATCCTTAAGGAATATCATACACAGGTTGAATGTGAGAATGAACTTCTTCTCATTTTTCTTCAAGGATTCCTTCACTTCCTTCTCACTAATATTCAGCATGAGTTGCCTAAAAGTTTGTTCAAAGATGTCCTTTACAATCTTTGTTGCAATTTCTCATCTAGGTTTAATCACTTGTAAAATTTCATTAGGAATGTAGTGTGCAAGCTCATCCAGTGAGTACTTTTATTTGCCCAATTTTGGCATAAACATATCCTCAATCTACCTTTTCTCTTCTACATTACTGGTCTCATACTTAAGAGATTTTAAATTTGCCATGCCAAATCCTTCTTCCATTTTTTTAAATTATTCTTGAAGTGTACATGTAGATCTTTTGAAGATAATTTTCTCATCTTCATCTTCACCTAACTTCAACTTCCTCTTAGATTTTTCTACCCTCCTTGTAAATATAGCAAGGGAGAATTTGGCAAGTCTAGTTATGATAACCTTCCCCTTCTTCTTGGGAGGCTTTTCCTTTTTAGATTTGTCTTCCTCTACCTCATCCTCTTCATCATCATCTTCTATATCATTTCCTTTTCCTTCTAATAGCATGAGAGTAGAACTTGCTTTTTTTGTGCTTTTCATCAACTTTTCTATTCTCTTCCTTCCTTTGTTTACTATTTGAAGTTGCTTGATCTCAAGCTCAATTCTTTCCTTTGCTTCATCATATGTCCCAAAATAGGTGGCTTTAGGATCTACATGCTCATTTAGTAGAGCTTCTATAATATCATTGGTGTCATCAATGTTAACCTCATAGTCTAGAAGTTTAACCCATGCCACTCTAGGTCTAATTACTTGAATGTACACTTTGTCACAGTCCACCATGAAATAGATATCTTTCTCATAGCCTTCTACAAGACTCTTGGGTATCCTAAACCTATTTTTCATCTTCTCTTTAAATGTTTCAAAATAATTATCCACGATGCTATCAAAATTCTCACCCATTTCTACTATATATTCATTTATCTCATATAAAAATGGAACATCCTTTCTCCATACTATTGAACCTTTGCAAGGGAAAAACTTCTAAATAAATAAGAATAAACATGTCAAAAGAGAACTGAACTTACATGGGTTATTCTTTAATACTCTAATGATCTCCATGTTCTTGTTGAATTGGTTCAATAGTAACTCGACAAGGTTGAATGATAGGTTATTGTTCACAACCTTGTATGCAAGATCAATAGCTTCACATGATCCATTTTTCAACAGACTTAAACTATATATCTTGTGTGCAACCACATGTATACCTCTTATATCCCACTTGGGAAGAGTTTTCTTGGCCAATTCAACCCAACCTAGGGTTTTAGTCATCTTAGCTTTGTTTAGCATTAGTAATCTAGTGATTCTATGAATCATTTTTAGTGTAATCTGAATTGGTTGATCCAAGCATAATTGGCCATTATGAATATGACTTAGAATAAGTCTAATCCATTTGACTTCAAAATCCTTGGCATATGTGAAATGTGTGGAAAACCCTTGGTTTCCAAATGTTTATGCTCAGGTTCCAATATTGCGCCATCCATACACAATTTCTCGAATGCCTCATTCATTTCTAAGTTTTTGAGTTCCTAAATAGAATATTGGTAAAATGAATGGATTTCATGCATGAGTAATACCTTGGGTAGAATTTGAGACTATGCACCAATTGGGTCAAGCACCTCTACAATTGCCAGACTCAACTTGAATGTAGGTGCCTTGCAGTTGACTCCACAAACCAATATTTTAGAACCTTTCTTTGTTTTTTCCTTGAAGATGCCTTGCATCTAGCCATAGGAACATCACAACATCAATGAGATGTTATGGAAATGTTATTCGAGCATCAATCATCCATCAGTGGTTGTCATTATAGTGGAAACAACATGGGACAATAATGTTGTTGGAGTGATGGTTGTCGGTCGAACAAGCCATTGCAATTGCAATAGATTATTTCATTATCAAAAAGAACATATAATTATGTGCAAAGCTTTGCATAGATTACCTAATCACGCTCTACACAAATGCCTACCACACTAGATTTGGTACAAATCTTATGAAGATCTACTCCATTGAAGTATGTCATACAATTAGTTGCCATGTAATCAAGGTTAATATTGAGCTTCACTTGGTTTAGAGAATATTTTAATATTCTCTACTAATCAAGGCCAACCATGTGAAGGTGGAAACTCATTTGGCCACATCCCCCCTCCCCCCAATGTCTAAATTACCCATTAACATCTAAAATCATTTAGAAATCATTAATCTTTAAAGTACAAAAAAAGGTTCCAAACCTGCAAAAGTGACATTGTTTTCCCATTTTCTAGTGCATGTCATTTTTCTATCACATCCAAAATAAGATTCTGCAATTGTGAATTGACAATGCACATGTAGCTACATTTTGTATGCATGGACAATAGAAGGAGCTGAAAAAACCTATCACATTTATATTTATTTAATAGATATATGCAAACCTCTAACAAAAATGCAAAGTTGTTGGGTTTTTTTAGCTCCACCTGATGTCATATGCATATGAATTAAGATTGCATACTAAACTATAGCATCCTTCTACATTGCTTGAACCAATAGATTCACACAATTAGTTGTCATACAATCATAGGATAATGTTGAGCTTCACTTGGTTTCAAGAATAGTTTGTAGTTTGATATTCTCCACTAAGCAAGGCCAACCATGTGAAGGTGGAAGCTCATTTTCCCCTGCACCCCCCCCAATCACATCTAAATTCTCCATTAACATCTAAAATATTTAAGAAATGATCAATCTTTAAAGTACAAAAAAAGATTGTACACCTCCAAAAGTGACATCATTTTCCCATCTTCTAGTGCATGTCATTTATCCATTGCATCCAAAACAAGATTCTGCCACTCTAAATTGAGAATGCACAAGCAATTGCATTCAAATGCATGGACAGTAGGCGGAGTTGATAAAAGACAACATGATTACATTTATTTAATAGGTCTATTTAGTTTTTAAAATTATAAACCATCATGAACAAAATTTGTGATGGTCTATAACTTAAAATACCTAATTAAAAACCTCTAACAAAAATTCAAACCTATTGTATTTTTTAGCTCTGCCTGATCTCATATGCATATGAATTGACATTAGATATTGAACTATGGCATCCTTTTGCATTACCTTTTAAACCAAGAGATTCACACAATTAGTTGTCATATAATCATAGGTTAATGTTGAGCTACACTTGGTTTTGAGAATAGTTTAATGTTCTCTACTAATCAAGGCCAACCACATGAAGGTGGAAGCTCATTCCCCCCCCAACATCTAAATTCCTCATTATAATATAAAATCTTTAAGAAAGGATCAATCTTTAAATTACCTGGAATATCCTTTGCTACTCTCCAGGGAAATCTATCTTCATTTCTCACAAGCAATTCATCACACGTACTGTACATCCAAGAATGTCATGAGCAAGTTGTGATGAAGAGATAAGCATTCATTGTGCCTTCACAAGGTTCAATGTGGTAATTTCTAAAGATGAGATGAGGCGATAAGGGTTAAATAGCTATTCCCAATTGAGAATCATCGGATCATTGTGGTTAGTGAGATGGTAGGCTAAACACTTGCGAAGTGGTTATGCTGACCGAATATGCTACTTCACAGGTTAGTTGTGTAAGAATTTGGCTTAGGCCAGAATTCAACCAAGAACTAAAGAACTCAACACAAGCACACACTAGACCAAAATAGATAGAGTATGATCAGAATGATGATATTTATTCAATAACTCAATTTAGAATACACTAGGAGTGCCTGAATATAAAGGCCTCAAGAGAGCTTCTAAAATGCATAGAAGCTAGCATCATGATATGTCATACAACTAGGCACATGCCCACCAGATATGGGTTATCCTCCATTAAGCATGAGATTAAGTGTAATGTTGTGAGGATAAGCCTACAATGGTGTAGCATGCAAATTAGTGGTGTAGACAACATGTGCTAAATGAGGAGTGTTGATAACTATGTTGTCATCATGACAACTTGGTGAATGATGCATACTCCTGTGTTGTAGAAACCATGTGCATAATTAGAGTTGCGTAACTCAATGAGAGTACATAAACTCCTAAGTGTCTCACCTAAAATAATAATAAAATAATGCATTAACCTAAGTAAAACTTAAGTAAGTGTAATAAGTAAATACTTATTTACACCAACACTCCCCCTTAAGTGAAACTTAGGGGAATTCCCTTAAGCTTATGAAATCTAGGATGATATGTAGAATGGGTCCCGGCTACTACACCATGTTAGGTACCCATGTACATAATGATATGCAATCTCCCATAAAGAGGGGAAAGAGGGAAAACCTCATGGGAAAAACTCTCCCCCAAAAAGAGAGATAAATAAGGATGCATGGATGGATGGAGTAATCAAGACCCCCCCATTATGGCATACATCCAGTATATACATAAGAGAATGATGAAAGAGGAAGAGAGACAGGATGGGCTCCCCCCGCAAACAAGAATGCCAAATAGTGACTGCTCCAATGAAGAAGCTGATCCAAGACTGCAAAATGGTGTTCCTCCCCTTAGAAAGAAACAATACCAAGGGTATAGTTGAGACGCTTCCGCTATGTGTGGCAAGAATCCCATGGATAAGCAATGTCTCTAAAACCTACTCAACTGACTAAAGAACCTATCCCAAAGAACTGTTTGTCTCTGCAACTGATGAAGAACCCTGCTGCAACTGCTGATCATAAGTATTCACAATCACTTCAACCTGTGAATATTGATCATGTAGAGAATGAACAAGAGAGTTGGATGGAACCCTCATGACAACTAAAGAAGGTAATTCTGCATCAAGAAGAAGAGGCAGATCATCAATACTGTCCCCCAACTCTGTCACCGAACCTATATCTAGAAGACTGAATGTACCCTTATGTTCTATGTATGCATGTGGACTGAACTGATGAAGTGACCTCTCATTGTAACTATTGATAGAACCCCACATGTCTTAATCTGTTGAAGCACTATTGTTGGAATCACTATCAGTTTCCACACTGTATGATGTGTGAAGAGGAGTATAGGACAAGCTTGGAGAACTTTCCTCAAAATGTACATCATTCTCCAAAAAAATTTGATGTGTCTTAAGATCTAGAAGTCTATATGCCTTCACACTGTCTTCATAACCAACAAAAGTACAAGGTCAAGATGAATGTGCCTTGCATCCCCTGGAAGATCTCTTTTCCCATGTAGGACAACCGAAGACTCTGAAGTGTGTCACAATAGATTTTCTACCGCACCATGCCTCAAAAGGAGTTTTTCCATCTAAGGATGGATGAGGAGAATGATTAAGAATGTGAGTGGCACTGGAGATTGCTTCGACTTCTAATGATGGATCGAGAGACTTGGCATGAATCATGCAACTTTCCATAGACTTAAGAGTTTGAATCCTGAAAGCTGAAACATTTGTCTTATGCAGACTAAATGCTAAAGGACTCTGAAGATCAATTCCCTCATGTCTACAAAAGTCCTTAAGTCTTCTATTCACATCCATGTTTCCATTGTCTATTTGGAGTACTTTGATGGCTTTCCTAGATTTTCATTCTACATGATCCTTGAAGGCTAGAAATTTTTCCAACACTTCTCCCTTACAATGCAGAAAGTAGACCCAAGTGAATCTTGAAAAGTCATCAACTAAGGTAAGTATGTAGTGACCCTGGCTGAATGCAAAAGGACCTGCTAATACCATGTGAACCATTTGAAGAACACTTGCTGCTCTTGAAGACTTCCCTCTCTGTAACTTCCCCTCTAGATGCATATCCACTAAATCTGTTGAACATTCACCCTTACAAAAGTTGATTTGAGGTAGACCTTTCACCATTTGGTATGCATAAAGTTGCTAAAGATAGTGGTAGTCAAGATGACCATACCGCTCATGCCATAATTGCATGTTTGAATTGGATTGAGATAACAATGCCTTTGAAGAAGACTTGGGTACAAAATGAGAGAAAGAGTACAACTTATTGTGATCATTCACTTTCCCCACTGCAACCAAGGAACTATCTTTAAGACTGTGCACTTTTACTGAGTCAAGAAGGAACTCAACTCTATGTCCATCTCCAAAGTGAGTGATTTGGTAGATTGAAAGGAGATTTGAACTTAGGTTTGGAACATAGAGAACCTCTTGAAACTCTCCATTTTCCATCTCCACATTGCCTTTCCCTTCAACTTCCATTTTGCTATCATTTCCCATGAATATGTACGGTACTATGGACTGCTTCATTGAAGAAAAAACCTCCTTTGAAGAACCCATATGATATGAGGCACCCGAGTCAAATATCCATTTCTTAGAAAATTTTGAATTAGCCATGAGTGCTTTCCCTTTGCCCTTTGAATTTGAAGAAGATCCCTTCTCCTTGTAAGCATTAGGCAATGGAACATTATGTTTCTTCATGATGTTGGTCAACTCATCAATCTTTTTGAGATAACACTCATGCTCTTCATGACCCAATTTCTTGCAATAAGCACACTTCTTCTTCTCCTTATTGGGTTCCCCCTTCTTGTTTGAATTCGAGGACTTGCCTTGTTGATTGGATTGAGGTGTTGTCTTTTCTGCATCCTCAAATTTTTCTTTCTTCCATTTCTTCTTACCCTTTCCTTTACTTAAAGACTGACCAGCTGAATGTTGAAAACCCTCATTATTGGCCACCAATGCTTTGGACTAAGGTGATTTGAGAATCCCCATTGATTTCAACTTATTTTCTTCATCATCCAACCGTTTAGCATATTCATCAAAAGTGACTTTCTTGTAGGTAGACCCTAAGGTTGTCTTTGATGTGTTAAAAGAAGATAAAAATGTGGAATACTTTGATGGCAGCTTGTTATGGATGAGATAGATCAGTCTGTCATCTTTGATAGAGCTCCCACAATCATTAAGCTTTGTCCTTAATTCTTTCACCTTAATGATGAAGTCCTATATTGATTCATATAACTTAGGATCTAAGGAAACAAGCTCATCTTCAATTTGGAAAACATCCTCTTCAAACACTTTCCCATAAAGGCTTTCGAGGGTATCCCAAGCTTCCTTGGATGTAGTACACTTCTTGATTTGATACATAATTTTATCATCTACCCCCAAACATATATCACCTAGGGCTTTCCTATCTATTGCTACCCAATTAAAAATTTCACTTATTGATACATTATCACCTACTAGTTTAGGAAGAGTGCCATCTACATATTGTGAAACTCCATTATGCATTAAGTGATACAATATTTTGATTGACCACAAAGCATAGTTATGAGGAGTTAATTTAGGAAACTTAAAGTTGCCCATAATGCAGAAAATGAAAGAAAAGTGCAGAAAAGAGAGAACACAACACCAAGAACACCCCCCCTTTTCACTAAATCAAGAAACCCCCCCAAAATAGATGCTTTGGGCACTTTATCAATAGTGCAATTACAATGGGCCACTTGCCAATTTTGACCTTTGTGGACTTCTAATTTTGCTTGTTACAACCTCTTAATAGAGTACAAATCTGAAACTTTACAATGTGCTACAATACTGAAGCATTACAAAGCAAAGAAAGACCCTATTGCTAAAAGTGACAATTTTGTCCACACAACACTATAATCTGATACCAGATCTTGAAAGTAGACAAAAAAATTCACTTTCAAAAAAACCAAAACCTATTTTCGACTCCAGATGTGCCCGTACAGAGCATTTAAAGTTGCAAATTACAGGATTATCCAAGTATAGTCACCAAAAAATGTAATTTTTGAACAATCCATGCACCAAAATCAGAAAATAGCTACACCATTGAAAAATTTACAAAATTTTATCCAATTTCAAAAAAAATTGCACCTAATTTGGAGTCTGGATGTGCGAGTTATGGCCTCTTAAAGTCGGACTGCAAAAACCAAAATCAATTTGGAGAGGGGTTGCATCAGCAAACTGTGAGGTTAAATTTGACAGTCATAAAGTCATCATAGTAGTTATAATGTGCTTTGGAATGACGGTCATACAGCCATCAATTTTAAGCTCATGAATTAATGACGTCAGCGAGAATCAAACCCACTGGATGATGTGGTTGCTAACGTGGATGTTCAAATTGTATGAAAGTGTACATAATGGTATGGAAACTTCCTACATGTCTTGCTGCATTTTAGTACAAAATTTTGACTATATCTCTACCACGTGGGAGCTGAGTTGGATCTAATGTGGATGTTGACATTAGAAAGTGACTGGGCAGGGTGACTCAGCGCTAGTGAGTGTGATGTGGCAAAGTACTGTGAAGGACACCACATGGCATGGGGTTACTGGGCCACGTGTTTGTCAAAGTGCAGTAGCGGGTCGCGATGCTAAATTTTTTGAACGCTTGCCAGATGTTGCAGCAGGCACCAAGAAATTGTACTCTGACTACGAACTCATGTCGGAGCTGAGGCAATCTGGCTACCAGACTATTCTTTGATGTCGAATTTGTTATGACAGCGAATATCAGAATCTATTTCACGTTACTAGGTTTGATTCTGCCAAGAACAGTAGACTACGACTGCCAGAATTGGAGAGCTTGACGTCAAAATTGGAATCGACGTGGGAGTCCTCAACAATAGTCCCACATTCATGGGTTTTCCTTTGTACAGACTTTTTAAAAGACTAATATCACGAACACAATGCAAAAGGCAAGGCTGTCAGATGGTGGAGCCACCTCTTGGTGGATATCTGTCAAGTTTTGGGTCACCGTTTATGTTGATCTGGTGAAGAAAATTAAAACTTTGATCACTACAGGTGCCAGGTATGGCCCATGATACAAATAATAGAACTTGCGGAATATTACAATAATCCACCAAAATATAGAGGGCCAAGCTGGGGTGTCACTGCCCAATTCAGCTAAAAAAAATTTCCTGCCTCCTAATTGAATCCGAAAATAAATTTTGAAAAATACTCAGATAGGAAAATAAAATGCAGAGAGTAAATTAATGCAAATCTAAACATGAATTAATTAGATCAAATAAAATGATCATACTCAATTGCAAATTGGTGCCTTCGGGGGCCAATTTGCAAAAAAAAATTGCCTCACGATCAACTTTCACCCAACATAGGCAAGTTTATAGTTGATCTTCACCAAATCAACACTCTGAAAGCAACAAAGAGGTCAGATCTAGCTCTAGATGCTTCCAATTTTTGTGAATCCTTCATATTAGTGTTGAGGGGCTGAAGCATGAACAGTCTTGAATGGCTACGTGATGAGAGTCTCCCTTGGCTCTGATACCATGTAAGAATTTTGCTTAGGCCAGAATTCACCCAAGAACTAAAGAACTCAACACAAGCACACAGTAGACCAAAATAGATAGAGTATGATCAGAATGATGATATTCATTCAATAACTCAATTCAAAGTACACTAGGAGTGCCTAAATATAGAGGCCTCAAGAGAGCTTCTAGAATGCATAGAAGTTAGCATCATGATATGTCATACAACCAGGCACGTGTCCACCAAATATGAGTTATCCTCCATTAAGCACGGGATTAAGTGTGATGATGTGAGGATAAGCCTACAATGGTGTAGCCCGCAAATCAGTGGTGTAGACAACATGTGCTAAATCAGGAGTACTGATAACTATGTTGCCATCATGAAAACTCAGTGAATGATGCATACTCCTATGTTGTAGACACCATGTGCATAATTAGAGTTGCGTAACTCAATGAGAGTACACAAACTCCTAAGTGTCTCACCTAAAATAATAATAAAATAGTGCAAAATAATTAAATAATGCATTAACCTAAGTAAAACTTAAGTAAGTGTAATAAATAAATACTTATTTACATGAACAAGTTGCAAACAACATAGATTTGACTTACGATAGAGCAATAAAATGTAATTTGACTGTTGATGCCACATCTCCATGATGTAAAGTGAAAAAATCTTAACCAATGTGATGTCATGTATAAGGCTATGAAGTATGTTTCACTGCTTCATGCGTCTCCATGGTAAGAAGAATAATATGATGGTGAAGTGGAGATAAATGGATAATGCAACATCTTGGGATAAAGCTAGCGGTTTAATAGATAAGTGGCGAGGAGTGTAATGCCTACCCCTACTTGACTTTTCTGTTGTATTTTCAAATTCTTTTAGGTTAGTTTTCTAATTATGTTTTATAATGATCAAGATTTCGTTACTGGATTAGATTAAATATATTTCATACTCAGTTGATATATGTATGTTTAGTTAGTTATTTCAATTATTTCATGATTGTTTCAATGATCATAGATGTATGTTCATTTAGTGATTTTAGTTATTTAATGATATTAGTTAGATGAATGATTTTTATGCAATTTCTATGGATACTTACCCCATACTTACATGTGTGTGTGTGTGTGTGTGTGTGTGTGTGTGTGTGTGTGTGTGTGTGTGTGTGTGTGTGTGTGTGTGTGTGTGTGTGTGTGTGTGTGTGTGTGTGTTTTCTTTATGTTTGATGATTCTAATGTGGTTGAGGAAGGGAGTCGTAGTCACTTGCTGGTCAGGATCTACATGATGTACTTGTTGAGATAATGGGTGTTGCACACATTGCATAATATTGTTATTTTATTATTTTATTATATTATGTAATGTTGTTCCTAGATGGACGTGCAACATGTAAAGATTCCTATGAAATATTCTTGATGAGTTGTATTGTAACATTGTGATAATATTTTATGTAATTATTTAATATTGAGGAAAAGAATTAAATGCCCAATATTAAATGTGGGGTCAGTGGGTTAGGTAGCACATGGTTTTAGCACATGGTTTATGTAATACCACTTAGTGGTTTTGTGGGACTTGCTACTATATAAGTAGCCACAAGGGTAGTTGTTGTAGAAGAGTGACAAGGAGAAGACAAAAGGCAAGAGTCGAGCAGGACAAGGCTTGACAGGTTAGCCAAAGGAGCATTTGTGAAGGTTGGAAGCATGACATGGTATGTGTGGATTCATGCTTGTTCACATAGTTTGCTCGGTTGTGGCTATGGCCATGAAGGCTTCCATGGTTGTATGGCAATGATATTTTTGCTGAATAATACATGATGATGGATGCTTTTGGAGGCTGGGTTTTTCCTTCAATGAGGGTTTCCCAGGGTATATCTTGTGTCACAATTTTATGGGTATGTTGTCTATTCTCTTGCATGTGGATTTTAATTCTGTGTTTATTTCAGATCTATTATGGGTTATGTGAAAACGGTTATATTCTTTATTTGTTGCCAAGTTTCCTTACAAGTGGTATCAGAGCTATGGTTTTATTATTATAACCCTAGATTGAATCCATGGGAATGCATGAGAGGATTAAAAAAAAAAAGGGGGGGGGGCAAGATATATGAATGATTTATTGCAGATCTGAGGGTTTTGGATTTGCTGTTATGATGGGATGTTAAAATATTTGGGCATGTGAAATTGTTGGACAAAATTTTTTTTTTCGGATGTCTCATTTTTAAATGAGGGTTTTGGGGGGTAGCATGTAGAAATGACCTCCTGGGTAAAAAAAGACCTCACCATTGGATCTGGGTCGACATTTCCATAAATTTTGATATATAATATGCCCTAGTTTGGCCATGTTCAGAGGAAATGAAAGAGTTTTTTGGTTTCAGCTCATGATGGCCGTCAAATTTAATCCCGTCGGAATTTTTGTCACTAAAAAAAATGAAAAATGAAAAATCGCATTGAAAATGGTAAAAAGATAGTTTTAGTAAAACGACCATAACTTTCTCTCAGAATATCAGATTTCAGAGTTCTTATAGGCGTTGGAAAGCTAATTCAGAGCACTACAAGATGGTGTAGGTCTGGTTCTATGATTTTGAAATTTTGTCAGGTTTTAAGAGCCCTAAAGTAAGATGTTATTTATTTTGAGCACGGATTAGTGCATAACTTGGGCATACGGAGTCGAATTTTGGACTTCGAGTAGTCAACGGAAAGATCTTGGAGAGCTCTATACATTGGTTCAAATTTGGTGTAGGTTTGGCTTGATTTATTTGTTGATATATTGATCTGAATAGTTTATAGATATATTTTGACTATGGTAACATTGTGAGTTTATGACATTGGAAGATTTAAGATTTGATGTCATTGTATACTCAGTTCATATTTCAGATTGGTCTCATGATGATATGGTTATCAGTGTTTGGTTTGGATATGCATGATGACTTGTTGGGTCTACAAGATGTGCAGTGTTGTAAGCGATCTATACTTATAGGTTGCATTTATAGCTTGGTTATGGGTTGTCTTTGCCCATTGATCTTTCATTATTGATGCATATTCAGATTGGTGGCTTGGATTTGGGTTGTCTATGCCCTAAGTCACATGATTTACTATTTTCTTCATGTAGAAGGGATGAGATGTTGTTACTAGGTACAGTCATGGTGGAGGATTGTGGTTGACTATTTTGTGCTGACAGGTTGGACACTTTGAGAGCCAAATGCTCGGTTCATGAATGTGATCATGGTGTCATGGATTTTGGCATAACATGATTGGTTATACAGGTACATCCTTGATGTTCATTAGCTTGGATTTTTTGATTTAGTTATGGTGGTATATCTTCTTGGTTGAGGATCATGGTTATTTGGTTTCTTTTGACAAGCTCATGATGTGCATTTTGAGTTCTTTGATGGTTTGATGCCTTGGTTGATTCTCATGGTTAGAAGATGGTTTTTCATCATTATGTCATGGATAGCTTGTATACATGGTTTAGTGGGAGCTTGTGATAGTGATGGGGTGACAGTGCAGGATTAGTTCCTGGTTTGGTTTATATCTTCTTTGTTTGGAGAGGATGGATTTTATGATGACATAGGTGACTTGGTACCACGGTTGAGTGGGAGTTTTTGGCATTGATATATTTATTGAGTGTTTGCAAATGTTGGAGGTTTGTCTTAGATCCTATTGTTGCAGAAGCGTCTTTGACATTTGCATGGTGCACTTGTTATTTTCATGGTGTGTGAAGATGGTTAGATCTTAAGGACTCATGGAGTTCTTGGTTATCTTCATGGTATATGGAGATGGTTCTTCCTGGTATGTGGAGATGGTTTTCTTCATGGTGTATGGAGATGGTTGCATCTTGAGGACTCACAGGGTTCTTGGTAAAGGTGTGGTTTATGCTTTTTATTTGGCATGTTATCCTTGGTATGAGGATGGTTTCTTTATTATTTCATGGTATACTCTTGATACGCGTTTAGAGTTGTGACATGTTATGGTGTGTTCATATGGAGCATGTTATCTCTTTTAGTTGAGATGGTTAGATCATGTTGTCATGTTTATGTTCCTGAGGCCGTGGTTGGAACTTTGACATTGATCTTGGTTTAGTTTCTTGGTATTGAGTACACTGATCATAAGTTGGATACTTCATGATATTGCTATGTTGTATTTGGAGTTGGCATGGATTGATTGGTTACAGGTGATCATGGATACTTAGAGATGGTGGTGATGCTGATTTCTCTTGGATTAGAGAAGTATTTGTTGGGATGGTTGATGGTTTTAGCAAGAAGTCCAAGGGGCAGTCACCTGATATGGACTTGAGAGGAGATTGTTCTTAGATGAGTCTTGGTTGGAGACTTGGGTATCTTGATGAGCATTCTCATTCCCCACTCTTGGTCTACTCGACGGTTTGCTACTTGAGAGGTATAGCCCATTATTTTCTCTCAGTTGCATTATATTTCTGCTTGTCTTTCATAGATATGGATCTTGAGCTATGGTACATGAGTTAGTTCTAGAGGGTTCATTTGAGAGATGGTTAAGCATTGGTTATATCCATGTGCATATGTTGTTATGCTGGTTTAGTTTGGGAGATGGTTTTATATTGGGCATTTTCCTTGGATTAGAAATGGTTATTCCTTGAGTTAGGAATGGTTTATTGAGTTTGATCTTCTTGTGAGAGGCTTACATCCATGATTAGTTATATGGTATGGTTTGGGTGTTGTTGAGGCTTATTGTTGGGGTTTTATGGAGGAGATCATACTTGCACAGTTTACATCTAGAGGTGTGTGTAGAAGGACATGATACAGGTTCTGATTTGCATGGTTTCTCTTGGTCTTGGTTATCTTCTTGGATGTTCAATTTTTCCTACATTGGATTTGAGATTGGTTAGAGATTGTGATCACTGGTTTGTGTTCATGTATGTCATGTGAGAGATGACATGGTTATTTATTTCTCTTTCCTCTATTGGTTGTGGAGAAATTGGGAGACTATTGGAGACTTGTTATGAGAGTTGTTCTTGCAGGATATCAATTTATGTATTGTGGATGTCCTTGATACTACATGGATTCACTTCTTTGAGATGTTGTGAGTGGATTGGTTATAGATTTGACATTATCTTTTGCAGTGGGAGCTTTTTGGTATATATGTGGCAGGTATTGCTCTTGAGGCTTGTGATTGTAGGTTGCAGATTGGATATGTCAGTGATATAAGATTCACTTGTTATACCTTTGAGGTATGGATAGTTGGATGGGTTTGGCACTTGCTATGGGTGATATTTCAGCTATGGATATTTTAACAACTACAGATACATGTGATTACCTTTGGATCAGGTTTTTGTGCTTAAAATTTTAGTTGGTACATGATTTTATGATCTTCTAATGCGACAGGTTGAGTGGCTTTCTCTTTGGATGGCTTCTATGTATGTCCAGTGGTAGTGGCATAATAGGAGGTGAGATCATTCATGTTCGAGATGCTGGATACTTTGATTTGGTTGTGCTGGGAGGGATTGTTCCCTTGTTCATTTATGTGGCTATGGATTGACCCTATGCAATGTATACAAGTGGGAGATTGTTGAGATAATGGGTGTTGCACACATTGCATAATATTTTTATTTTATTATTTTATTATATTATGTAATGTTGTGCTTAGATGGACATGTAACATGTAAAGATTCCCATGGAATATTCTTGATGAGTTGTATTGTAACATTGTGATAATATTTCATGTAATTATTTAAAATTGGGGAAAAGAATTAAATGCCCAATATTAAATGTGGGGTCAGTGGGTTAGGTAGCACATGGTTTTAGCACATGGTTTATGTAATACCACTTAGTGGTTTTGTGGGACTTGCTACTATATAAGCAGCCACAAGGGTAGTTGTTGTAGAAGAGTGACAAGGAGAAGACAAAAGGCAAGAGTCGAGCGGGACAAGGCTTGACAGGTTAGCCAAGGAAGCATTTGTGAAGGTTGGAAGCATGGCATGGGATGTGTGGATTCATGATTGTTCACATAGTTTGCTCGGTTGTGGCTATGGCCATGAAGGCTTCCATGGTTGTATGGCAATGGTATTTTTGCTGAATAATACATGATGATGGATGCTTTTGGAGGCTGGATTTTTTCCTCAATGAGGGTTTTCCAGGGTATATCTTGTGTCACAATTTTGTGGGTATGTTGTCTATTCTCTTGCATGTGGATTTTAATTTCGTGTTTATTTCAGATCTATTATGGGTTATGTGGAAACGGTTATATTCTTTATTTGTTGCCAAGTTTCTTTATAGTACCACTTCCTATCATTACTTGTTTACTTTAGAATATATTTGTTTGTACATGTGTGGCTTTTATGCAGATTGCAAGTACTAGGTATCAACTTCCCTGAATTGCTAAGATGATCATACCATATCAGAATATCTCAATGGTAAGAGAGAGGAGAGAACTCTTGAGTCCAAATCCTAACCTAAGCCAATTGTCCTAGAAAATAGAGCAAGTATCTGAGTTAGTTTCAACTTTTTGAATTTGTCAAGTGACATGAATTTGTGACTTTGACCTTGGAGTTTGATTATGTTCTTGGTTTTCAGTTGAGTTGTCATATTTGGTTTTGTGGGTGTGATGATTTTATATTATAATTAAATCAAATTAAATGATAATTTAATGATTTGATTCAATGAAAATTTTATAAATAAAATCTTATGTTTAATTATATTTAATTAGTTGAGAAATTAATTAAACAAAAGAATTAAAGTTAAAGATTTTATTAAAGTTCTAATTTAGGCGTATTTATATTTATTTAATTTAATAATTTTTATTTAGGAGTTTTATTTTAAAAATAAACTCTAAATAATATTATTAGTTGAATTAATATTTATTACATCTCACAAATTAATAAGAGAGAATACTTGCAATAATTTAATAAAGTTTATTTTAATTAAATTGCACAAAGCTTATGCATGAAATTAAAATATAATAAATTAATTAAAGAGAGAAAGCTAATTATTTGAATAAAGATTTTTTATAATTAAATATCTAAAAGTGTACATGAAGATGTAAAAAGATAGTAAAATAATAAAAAAGATAATGATCATCGAGTTCCCTCGCGTGATTGCACAATCAAAGCCCCAAATTTAGGGGAGAGCTCTTTATCAGAGATCTAGAGCTCATTGTTATAGGAACTGGGTTTTGGAGGAGTAATTTTAGAAAGGAAGATTTTCAGAAAAAGGGGGATTGTTTGTTTGCTTCGTGCGATTGTCATTTTAGCATCATATCCAAGTAGAATCTTGTCGTTTATTTTTATAGTGGTTTTCGTTCTTCAAACTTTTGTCTTCTTCGTGTCTGTTGCATATTCTGGTTTCAGATTGTTATTCAAGTTAAAACCCTGGTATGCGAGTTTATTGTTCTTTGATTGAGAATTATCTATTTTTTAGATGAATTTGGAATTGAAACCCTTGTCTAGTTTATTTATTGCTCTTCATTTTTAAGAAGTCTGTGAATGAATTTCATTATTTTGAAATCACTCTTTTTTAATTTAAAAGTGAAACCCTTGTTTGATGAATTAGGGATCTATAATTGGATTATTAGAATTGAGATGAGGCTTTGGGAAACAGAATCGGGAATGTGTTATACAGATGTGTATTGTTTGTATTTTTTTTTCTATCAGAACTGAAGGAGTAATCTTTCAATATATTTATATATTTATACATATGTATATTATACACACACACATATATATACATATATATGTATATATATATATATATATATATATATATATATATACATATACATATATATGTATATGTATGTACATACATATGTATATATGTATATATATATACATATGTATGTACATACATATACATATATATGTATATGTATGTATATATATGTATGTATGTGTATTATACATACATATGTATATGTATGTATATACATACATATCTATGTATATATATACACATATATATACATACATATATATATACATATATATATGTGTACATATATACACATATATATACATATATATATGTGTACATATATACACATATATATACATACATACATACATATATACATATATATATACATACATACATATATACATATATATATATACATACATACATATATACATACATATATATACATATATACATATATACATACATACATATATACATACATACATACATACATACATACATACATATATATATATATATATATATATATATACTTGGCAGTGGCTCACACTGCCATAGCAACATTGAGTGTTGTCACAGCAACTTCATGCATAGCGTCAGAGCCCTTTTGGACAAGGTAAGTTTTTAAGAAAAATATTGGTTTATTTAATTTTTTTATTAATAGTTTTATTATTATGTTAAATAATTTTTTTTAAAGTTAGCAATTTATATAAATGTTCTAAATATATTAAAGTTTATTAGTTATTAAATATTCAATGTTATATTATTATATTATTAATAATGATTATTTTATTAATTAATTAATAATTCTTTATTAATAATTTAAGATAAATTATTTTATTAATAAATAAATAATTATTATCATTAATGATTTGATGATTATTGATTTAATTATAATAATATTTAATTGACATTGTTAATTAATTTATTATTAAAATGTATTTGTGTAGTAAAATTGCAAATTATGAATTGAGGAAAATCGGTAAGACTGGGTCTTGATTGAGATTTCAAAGTCATATTTAATTGACTAATAATAAGATTTTTTAATCTAGTATTCTTGTGAATTCAAAAACATTAGCAAATCAACACTTTGGAAGAATGAAAACTAGAACCTTGTTGGTACATCGAACGTTCTTATTTTTTGAAACCTTGTCAAAATATCATACTTTGAAAAGACGAAAAAATGTGTTTTGTTTTGATTATTGAATCTTGTGTTTGTTTGATAACAAATTGAACTATGAAACTAGGTTTAAGAAACTTTATATGATTTGTTGAATCGTTTGGAATTCTAGTGAACTCAGAAAACTTTAGTGAATCTAACAATTAGAGAAATGAAGATTGAAACCCGAATTGAGATTGAAAGATATTATGAAGTGATATACTTGATAAAGAAACTAAAAACTTAAAAACCTATAAGTGAAAATGGAACTGGTGTGTTTTCAAAAGTTAAAATATTGTGAAAGTAACTTTTGTATGCACTTTTTTTATGACATGTGATTTTACTATTGGGTGCCAGGTTGACTTAGTACTTTGACCAAATCAAGATGTTTACCATAGGGTCACAAGTTCTATTTTATGATGTCATGATGATGTTTAGATCTTGATCTTTTATACTCAACCATGGTAATGTGTCTTGTATGCTCTATGAGGAGTTTTGATCTATTTATTGTTATTGCTTTCTAGTGTTCTTGTGTGAAATTGAGGTGAATGGTGTGACCTATCTGATTTAATCTTTGAGTTTTTGATTGGTTATTTTTGGGTTGCTTTCTAGTCGCTTATATAGGACTGAGGTGTTTTTATGATTTGTTCTTGGTGATGTCATGTTATGATGTGCATTGGTCTATGTGTACTTGATTTTTGATCAGTTCTATTAGGATGATTGTAGTGGTGGAATGTGCAATTTTGATTAATGATATTTCAATTCTTGTCAGTTGCTTGTTTAAGAACTAATGTATAGTATATGGTCTTTTGAAATCTTTTTGTTTTATTGAGCTTAGGGTAGGGTATTTGTGTGTCATGTTGGGAAGTGGCTTGTAATGGAGGCCAAGGCCCTAAAGAGGCTAATAGGAACCCATTGTACATTATTTTAATAAGTGATAACATTTCATTAAATGGGTTTAAAATAAATTAATAAGATATTGGTACCATAGAAAATCACTAGGGGACCAGAGGATTAAAAGACTAGCCAAGTAATCTTAGAGTTGACTCGTTAGTATGCCTTGTCAGTATGAAATGATACTAGTGCTGCATAGAGTCACAAGGGGGTCAGAGGATTAAAAGACTAGCCAAGTAACCTTATAGTTGGCTCGTGTGATGACACTTGCCCATATGCATAATAGATTCCCTATGTGTCACTACTACATTTAACATCATTTTTTGACCAAAAAATTTGACCATCAACTAAATAAATTTAGGGTGGTCGAAATGTAAAGGCAAAAATTTCATTTTTTTACATATAAGACCGGTGTTGGTCAAAATTTTGACCAACACAGGGCTTATACATCCGCAAATTTCAAAAAACATTTGCCCAATTACGTTTTTCGCGCTCAATTTCATTTGACATTTTTGGAGCATTTTCGCATGGTTCTCTCTACATTTTCGCATGGTTTTCTCTAAGCCCAATTTCATTTCAGGTTTTCTCCACCCACTTGATTAATGACGCCTGCTAGCCCTGGGAATAATATGAAAGGGGGCCCTACATTTGCATCAATATAGAGGGGGCGGAATAGTAGTTCGAAACTCTTGATATTGTCTTTCTTTCATTCTTCCTGATGTGCTCGACTTCAAAAGTTGTTCCATTCACGACCTCCAATCACACCTGCATCTCTGGTGGTCGAGGAGAGGGATTTCTCTTCGAGCATATTTCCATAGGTACATGTGTATTTTTGTTGGACATTTTTATGATAATATTGAAGATGGAAGTGAATACTATTACTATCATTATTATTTTTTATGCCAAAGTTCAGCCATTGTTGTGTAATATAAATGGGAGAGTCTCCGCTCAAGTGTTTTTTATCAGTGATGTTTTGATGATAAGTGTTAAAAAGAGTCTAGTTGCAAAGATAATGTAATGTACTTGTTGTTTCATTTTATTGAAAGTGTGTAGATGCAGATTTATCATTTGGAACGTTGGTCTATTGTAACAACTATCATACTTTTTGTTATAGTAATGAAAGAAAAGAAAGGAAATGTAAATGCAAAAGTTGTAGTTGTAAAAGCTTAGAAGAAATAATAATGACAAATTTTTTGTTTTATAAATATAGTTGTGTTGGTATCATATTTTTCTTGTATTTTTTTTTTAATAATACATAATTATATTGTATCATTTAGACAACAGTTTCATATTCAAAAAAATAACAAAAAGAAAAAAAATTGAGTGTGTTTCTCTCTTCAACTCTAGAAAATTCAACTTAAACATCAACACATAAATATAATAATTTGAAATCTAGTGTGTTTAGTGCTTGGAGTTGTACCCTCAATACCTAGGCCATGTGGGCTATAAAACATGATATTCATGTGATTCTATGTTAGATGATGATGATGATAATGAATAATCACCATCTACTACTAGCTCATGTAGTGATAAAAGGTCTTCAATGCACCTCTAACTACGAGTATGCCATGGAAAAATTGTGATGGAGATGACTCCTCAAACTAATAGACTATCATGGAAATTTTTTGATGAAGATGACACCTACAAATACTGGACTATCTTCAAAAACTTATGATGAAGATGGCACCTAAATTTACTAGACTATAATTGAATTGATGTACTTTGGATCCTTCACCGAAAGTCTCTGTCATTTTGTTAGAAGATGATTTATCTTCTAGTTCAACCAAAAGAATCTCTCTCCTATATTTCAACATTACATTTAATTGTTGCATTGCAATTAGGTCTTCCTACAAGGTTTTCCATTTGGATGAATTACAAACTTGTTGGTGTTTTAAAACTACTAAGCAACAAAATGCTTAATACCGAGATGACAATACTCACACAGTCTAAAGACTAGCCAATTCTTATTATCAATTGTATGTGCACACCATTTGGGCCAAACTTCTAAAAAACCAAGGGTGGTTTTCTACTCTTTTGGCTCTGCAAAACCAGGGTGGGTATACCCAGGGATGATACAAGACTGGGAAAATTGTATGAGAATTGTCTTAGTTTCATTCTGATTCTCATCTCAAATTCTCCAATACATGTACAATTCTTGATACTTTAATAAACACATCCCATATAATAGATATGGCCAAAAATCTTCTATAGGTCTACAGATGTTCTCAGCAATAATGGCTAACTAAAGCTAAAACATTCCATGCAAACAAGTAGAGGCCAACTTTGAAGATCTATAGGAAATAAAAGTAAAATTGATTATAATTCTGCATTTTGACAATCATGTGTGACACATTTCTCTTTCAGCTGGATTAAATTTGATCAGTGCCTAATCCATTGGGGTTCAGAGTCTTCTACAAATCTCTAGATCTAATTTTTTGCCTTACAACAAATTTTATCAGCAATTCTTATCAGAAATCATCATTCAAAATCCTTTCCACTACTGCAGCAACCTTATCAAATTCATCAAAGCTTTTACTTAATCCATTGAATTAACAACCATGATAAACAAATATACAACCTAATTGAATTGCATTCAATTGCACAAGCCTTTACTTATACAACATCAAGATAACCAAGTAATCAAAAGGAGAAAAAGTTCAAAAAGAACTGATATGGGGACAGTTCATAATTTGTATTCATTTTCCTTGAAAATTGTATACAATTTACAATAGACTCAGAATGACCTTCAGAAAGAAACACAAATCATTCTATATTAATGTATTCTCAAGATTTGATAGAGAAAATACATCACAAATTTTTGCTCAAAAATGGTGGACCAAAAATAGACTAAGTGTATCACTTAGCAAATAGAATTTGGACCTTTTCTCTTGCCCTGGAATTTTACTTATATAGTGTGAAATGCAACAAGCTTCAGGTTAAGAGAAACTGACAGGTGTCTTTTACAAGAAATATCTACATACACCTATCACAAAATGACAAAACTATGGGTAACAGAAGATATCAAAATCAAATCATTCCTCTCGGTGGGTCAGCTTCTGTTACATGTTTTGATGTTGTTGAGTTGGCTATTGATCTGAATCATCTTCATATGTAACTGCTAAATTAGCTAACGATGAAGCTTGTTCTGACGAGGGCACATTAACCTCCACCTGCAGGCTTCCACCACCTTCATTCTGCATGGTAAGGACAACTTCTACCTTTTCCTTTTCTTTAATTGTATTGGCATCTTGTGGTCCCGGTTCTGCAACTGAAAGTGACAATTTTTTCTTGTCTTCTTCTTCTGATTGGGTTTGAGTAGTGATGGTATCAATGATTTGGACTTCCTCACCCTACACCTCATCACTGTTAGTTTCATCTACATCAAACTGTTCACTAGAAGGCATTTTTGCCATCCACCTGTCAAATAATGTGTCATCTGGCCAATTGAATTGCAAAATATCCTTTTGTTTCTTTATTATATAATAAACCTCATTATCAATATCAACAAATTCCTGTTTTAAAGAATTAAAGAATATTTTGGCTTTCACCATTTCTTCTATTGTGGTGGCCCACTGTGCATGCCCTATTTCATTTATGACTTGATTCATTCTTAAATAGAATAAATCATCAAGTTCCTTTGCCCATTCCTCTTTGCTTTTCAAACTATTTTTCTTATCTAGGGCATGAAGAAATAAATTGAATTTTTGGCTCTTATATTTGTCTAAGTAGCCTATTATTATCTTCTATAAATGTATCCTTTTGCTATCAAAATCAGCAAGATCAGAAACAATGTCAAAGGTTTTATCAATCTAATCACGAGAATTATTTATAATAGATAGACACAATAAGGTTATTGTTTTCTCCCTTCTCACCCATTTGTTCACAATAGGCTTTAGAGCCTCATCATCTACTTTTAACTCCTCCCAGATGTTAATCACCCTGGCCAATTGATCATGGATTAGGTGCCATTCAACCTTGTCTCCTCGATATTTAAGAGTTGTTCTTAGTTTATCTTCATATTTAGATTCCAGCTCTACATGTAAGGCCCACAGTTTACTCTTTTCTTCTTCAAAATCCTCAGCAATGTAATATTGTGGCCCTTGGGGTGTGTGTGGTATTTCAATGAGGGGGGTAGATTTGAAAGGTTCAACAGGAGGGCGAGGGTATGTTATTTTAGGCCTGGTGGATTTTCCCAATAGCTTGTTCTCAAGATCAACTCTCCTTTTTACCTCTTTATTGTAGGCATCCACAACTGCCTCATATTTACTTTGTAATTCAAACATTTCCTTTTCCTCCCTTTTAGTAGTAGCCAAGGAAAACTGAGAATAATCCACATTCATGTGGGCTGCCTGTACGTGTGAGGTATCAGCAACTCTCCTCAAAATAATATTCCCTATCAGTCTTGAACCATCAGGCTATGCTGATACAATCCTAGATCCTCTTCTTAATGACCACATAACAAGAGCAGCTTGATCATCACTAAAAGGAGTCCCTACAAATTCCTTTTTATTTGGGTCTTGTAACTCCAGTCTATTAGAAACAGAGTTGAAAATCAATGCATCTGCAATATCCCAATTAGGTAACAATAGTATGTTAGAAGTTTTTACCATTTTCCTTCCCTCCTCAGGGGTAATGTTCTGGAATTGTTGCATCATTTTCTCCTTTATTTGGTTTTGGATGGAGGCTTCAGCCATTTCTAGATGCTCTGTTTTCATGTTCTTACATCTTTCCTCAAAATTGTGGATGTTTGCCCTCCAAGCAAATTGATGGAAAGCCCTAGACCTTACAAAACTATCATCTGACAAAAATTGTTGGCTGGCTTGTTCCAAAATAGGGTCCAATTCCCTTCCCTTAAAATCAGCTACAGTCAGCTTGAGGCTTGGCACAGGAGGTTCCTGGGGGTTCCCTTCATTGATCTCTACTTGAGTGACAAAAACTCCCCCTTGTGATCCAATTTGTTCAATTTGCTCAATAGTGAGCTGCTCCTCCCCAGTTATCAAAGGGGTTTATGAAGGTGAATACTCCTCAACATGAGAATCCTCCTCTCTTATTATTTTCCTCCTCTTAGGGGAGGGCTCAGTAGGCCTCTCTTCCAAAACCCTACTAGTGGACTCAATTATTTGTTTGCCTTTGTCTACTGTATTCTTTTTATTTTGAACAATAGTATATCCTAGCCTTTTTTGGATAGTTAATTGACCTGCCCTTATATTGGGAGTAAAACCCAATCTTCCCATTACTTCCTTGGCCTTATCTGGGTAGAACCTAATAAAGAATTGCTTCTTTTCATTCATTACCTCTATTATTTCAGGAAAATTGTTCATAAGTTTTCTCATCTTATCTACATTTATAACTGCATTGTCCAAAGGACTATAATCTGGATCAAAACAATGAATGAAATCCAAAATTTTAGAAAAGACTTTCCACTTTTCTTTCCTAGTCTCTTGCTCCTGCAAGGAGTACTCATTCCTTATTAAGTCTTCAGGAAAATAAAATTCATGCTCAATTTTACCAACCTTAATTCTCTGCCTCAGAGCCAAATGATAAAATCCTTCAGAATCACAAAAATGAGGATGGGAAGTGGCCATCTTATAAGGATTCAAAATCTTGTGCAGAGAAAGCCAACCTCCTTTTGTGATTACAAAATGATGAGCCACTGTGTAAGTAGGAAAAATTGACCCCTTTTGTCTTTTCAATAGAAGGGCTTCCTCCACTCCTCCTAGCTGCCACAATATCTCAGCAACTCCTACCTTCAAAGGCACTTGGTAGGGTAGTACGTGAGGGCTTCCTTTAAAACCATATATTCTAAATACAGTAGAAACAGAATATGGAATGACATCTCCCCAATTATGTGAAACTTTCAAACCACTTGGGTTGTCCATAGGCCTAATGAGATTCATTAATGCTTTGAGGATTCTGGGATTGTCCCTTAATAGGAGGCATCTCAGCTTTGAAGCGAAATACCTATCAAACCTGACAAAACTGGCATTCTCTGCATCCCAAGTCATATCTGCACTCCACAATTGAATTGGTAATGTTTCCCCACTCTCTTCTTTGTCTAATTCCATTTCTTTACTAAAATATGTTACTCCCTTGAATAAGAACATGTGCATTAACAGAGAATAATGGCCAAAAAAAATTTCCACCTTACCCTTAGCAATTCCAATCAGTCCAATGTGAATCTCCTTAGCTAAGTAAGAAGCAAAATCAAAATTTATATCCACACCAAAAGAGGAAATCTGAGTAATAATATACATAAAATCCACAAGCATGAACTCTTCTTCATCTCTCCCAAAAACTTTACACAAGGACCTATATATTTCTATAGCCCTAGAATTAAAGTATGCCCTTTTGAAAGGCTCCCTGGAGGATGTTGTTATTGCTGGCAGTGTTCCAATTCTACCTATGTGTGTGCTTAGCTCTCCTTGCCTAACTGCATCTCTCTTAGACATATACTCATTTTTTAACCCCTTCAAATCAATGGGCACATGATAATCAGTGACAGGCCCTAAACTAAAAACTTCCCTAATCTCCTCTGCGCTGATTGTAATCAAGATTTCACGTTCAGTTCTCCTCACTACCCTAAGGGCTTGGTCGTAATTCTTAGCTATAGCTTCCAAAAGACCATAATCCATGAAAACACTGGGAACCACCATTTTCCCTAGACCAAAATTCTAGATGTTGACATGTGGGGAAAAAAGGTTCCTCTCTAAAAACCATTTTTTGAATAAAACAAGACCAGTCTGTAAAGTTGTTGCATCCCTAACCCAGTTTCCTTTGTCATACAGCCCATCTACTATTTTCAGCCTAGGGTTTAATGAATTTAGCCTCTTAAATTCTACAGTTTCAACAATGGAAGAAGGGAGTAGTTCAAGCAAATCATTGTGGACATTCCTATCCAAATAGTTCTCTTAACCAGAAAATACTTTTTGTTTTGGAGCCATTTTAATTAACTCTCAAAGGAATTGAAACAACAGGAGGATTATAATGCAAGTACTTACTTTGAATTTTGCTGTAGTTCTTCTCAATGTTACTGCAATCTTTCTGTGAACAAACTGCTTCACAATCTTACTGAATCCAGCACGGTCTTCTCAACAATTTTTTCTGCTTAGAAATGCTCTAAATCTTTGTTCAAGTATGGTAGAATTAAGAAAATATTCTGTGTTATACTCTATTTTTCTTCACATGTGAAGCTTTCATATCTCATAAATGCACAGGGTGGCATCACCTTCTATATTCAAATTTACACCGTGGATTTATGAAAAATCCTATGATCCAGGGATGCAAGCAAAGATGACTCATGTTCCTCTTGACAAGCTAGCAGTCAACCCAATAAAAATTTGCCATGTGTACCTTTCCTTCATTGTTGGTGCCTCTGAAATGGACCCACAGAACTCTAAGGACACGTGTCACTTA
This sequence comes from Cupressus sempervirens, assembly GCA_028749045.1. Taxonomy (NCBI): domain Eukaryota; kingdom Viridiplantae; phylum Streptophyta; class Pinopsida; order Cupressales; family Cupressaceae; genus Cupressus; species Cupressus sempervirens. The sequence continues at coordinate 649,026,665 of CM053788.1, forward strand.
GGCGCTATCTTGCTATACATAAAGAGTGAGCACCTTACCATAGCGAGATAGCGCCCGTCATTGATCCTGATTTGATCATGCGGATGACATTTGATGCATTTCTCAAAAGAAATATGGTGGGCCCCTTGTCGCCATGTCGCTATTCGTAACCTTCGTGCAACTCACCATAGTGAGATAGCGACGATCATGGATCTGAGATAGATTTGACAATCAGTCTTTCATATATTTTGTGAATAGGGCTGGGTCCAATCATTGATGACGTGATGAAATCTTGGCTATATTACCTACTGCTTGGGGCTCATATTTGTTTATTTCTCGATCGAGCGCTATGTCGCTAATGGCGAGAAAAATAAGTTCTCGATAGAGACATAGCGAATCTCAGTGTCTTTGCTTTTCTCGGTGTATACGTGTGGCCCATTAGATGCCAGCGTGTTCCAAAGCTTTATAATTCATATATGATGGAGTACTTTCTGGGACCCACTTACTTTGAAAAGTTTTCAAAGTACTACTTTCTGTCTGGGCGCTATGTCGCTAATGGTGAGAGACACCAATCTCTGAAAGCGACATAGCAATTTTTGGTGACTCGTCAAAATTTAGGGTCAGAATGATAAAGGTGAGTGAAGTCATAACTACCCTCATTAATGCATCTGACACATAATAAAATAGCACGTGCACCACACAACCTAAAAAAACTTACGATCATCGAAAAATTTAAAAGTGACTACCGGCCATTATTTTTGGTGAAGGCATCATGTCGCTAATGGAAAAGTGCCCAATTTCTCTGATAGCGACAAAGTGACTAATCAGAAAAGCTAAGATTTCTGTTGACACCTTTTGTATCTCAATGTTGTAATTCCTTTTCAGGTTCTGACATGTCTGTTGTAAATGTGATGAAATATCTCTGAAACAATACAATTTTTGATCACTGTATTTCCACTTGATGGTACCGCTTCTCAACTTAGCGATGGTCGCTATGTCGCTAAGGGTAAAATACTTGTATCTTTTCATAGCGAGATAGCGATTGTCCTAGATCTTTTAGGGATCGAGCGGTCAGAAACACAAAAGAAAAGATGTGACTCAGGGCGCGAAAAGTTTGAAAAGGATGGGAATCTTCACATATTTTTAGTTTCGTGCTCGAAAAATTTAAAAGAAAACAAGACCTAGGGTTTCGACAAAAATTTACTTCAAAGACCTACAAAATATGACTTGGGTAGAAACCCTATTCACCATAGGTGGGTCCCAATCTGAATTCTTCTATACCTTGGACAAAGGAATTCGATTATGCAAAAATTTAGACCAACAAAACTATCATGGAAAAATTGTGACGAAGATGCCACTTGCAACTATTAGACTATCATAGAAAAATCGTAATGAAGATGACATTAAAAACTATTGGACTATCATATGTACACTCTTTAAATACTCTAGGCAATTCCTGAGTGTGGATGTTTCAATTCCTTAGTGTCAAAACTTGAATATATTTCATGCTTATCATTTCCTCTAGCAATTCTTATGTAAAACATCATTAAAATAATTGTTCCCTTTGACAGCGTCAAAGAGTGTATATATACAATATTTTTGAAGTTGTTTTGTGCTAAATGAACCTTTTGTGATCAAGTCTTGTAAATATCTTGGTTGGTACAACTGCAGATTTCTTACTGGCTTTGTACTAGTACCCAAGATTAACATTGATGACATTAGTAGAATTCCAAGTTTTTCTCTTGTATTCCTATTAATTGTACTTGATTGTCGAATATCTTAAAGAAGAAACAAATGCCAGTTAATTAATAGACTGTAACTTACCTGAATTGCTTGATGTATTTTTTAAATGTTGAGATGCATATTCTAAGAATTTTTTGTTGCTGCAGGCCAAGCCATAGCTGACAGATAGGTCAAAGCTTCCAACTATTGTGGATCCTGTGATTAAAGAGTTGCTAAACTTGAAATATCTTCAACAGGTAAGTTGCATGCAAAATATTTCTTTTGAAGGGAATTGACATTATTTTTAAAAATACATTTAGTTTATACAATTTTACTCATGTTTTGGTGGATAAAAACTTAACGTTCTTCCACATTTCTTGCCCATTTTATTGCATATCTGAAATAAGACATAATCTTGCCATTTTCCAATAGCTAAATGTCTTTAACTGTGATTGGAATTTAGCATAAAATGTATTTTTCAGGTTAGACTGTTAGCTAGTTCTAGTTGATCACCATTTGAAAATTAGAGGTGCTAATCCTTTCATTGAAGATAAAGTTTATAGTGCACTACATATCATCACACTTACCCAAAAAAGTTGAGCCAAACATTTGATTATCTAGATTGAAATTCATTGTCCACTTCATAAACTTAGCAACAAGAACACCATAAGTGCTTGTGAACCAAGTATTTATGATGAAGCAAGAAGGAAAGAAAAATGAAAAAATGTGTTGAGTCAAGAGATAGACATTGTAAAGAAAGCCATTGATTATAAAAAGTATTAAGATCAAGTTTAAAAATAATGTTTTAATTGACAAGCACAAAGCAAGATTAGTAGCTAAAGAGCAACAAATTTTCCTTGTACATTCGTGCACTATCTCCATGATTCCATGTTTGGTCCTTAGCCTCTTTGCAATAACCACATGATCGATGATTTCCAAATAGTGCCAACATACTATGTGGAAAGGCCCTTTCTAGATCATATTTCAATGCAACAATTTATCAAACGATGGCGCTTTGAGGGGACAATGATCATCTTCAACTGTGTGACTTTGTCTCATTGCTTCAAATTTTTTAGAGGATATAGAAACTTACTGACTATAAACAACAGGTATATTCTTAGAAAAAAACACATACTCATTATAAACAGCAAGTATGGACTTAATGCATATTTCATGAGTTGTGGTTCATAAAAACCCATACTCATCAGCTTGAATTGTTTGTTTAATACCCAATGCATTGAGGTGACACTTACAATTTGAATTCATAACAACCATTTCTCATCAACTTAAATTTTTTTTTAGTACCCATTGCATTGATGTAACGCTTACGAGGTTGAAGTATTGCAACTTCCTAGAAGGTCTGCCTACTCAATTCCATGATGATCCAACTTTCCTTGATCCTTGGGAGAATGATGCATGAGCATCAAGGTCAAGGTTGAAGGCATGAGAAGACATTAAGGTCTCAAGATAACCAACATGACCATGTTAGAATAGTTGATGTAATAAGATCCTGTGAAGGTCCTTTTTGATATGTTTGTAATCATTTTAGTTACATTTGAAAACATTAATTAACAAAAACCATATGTGCAGATATAAAAATTAATCACAACATGTCCAATTTATTTGTAGGTATATTTTCCTATGAAGAAAGACCATGCTTGACAATATGAATCTAGAAGAAAATAATGAGACAATGGTTGCATTGTGGGCTCAATTCCGAAAAAAACTTAATGTTATTGTCCTTGCAAAAAGTGTAAGGGTTTAAAGAATCGAAGAATTCTAATCACAATAGCCTAGAGTCATTGTAGGCAATATGGTCATGTTGAAGGGAGCCAAAATTTTTGTCCATTGCTGAATGTGGATTTCCTACTAGAGGAACATGGAGGTGTGAATATCCAAGTTGAGGATAATGCTCCCATAGAAGAAGATGATAATGTGCCAGAGGACATGATTGAAGAAGATGGTATTGGGGTAAGTGATGAAGAGGCTCACAATGATGGTACTAGCCAATTTGATAATAATGATGAAGATGGTCTTGATATACCTTTACTTGAGAAGGCACACGAGCCCTTATATCCAGGCTCCCAAACAACTCTACTGTCGGCTATAGTGTTGTTGGTGAACTTAAAGGTTATGAATAGCATATCCAATGTAGCAATGTCACGTATGCTAAGGTATCTCATTTTTTTCATCTTCAAAGTTAGCATACAATTACTATTTTTATATATTAACAATGCATATTTGTTTTTGTAGGTTGATTAGTGAGTTTTTGTTCCCACTATCAAACATTTTGCCTCATTCGTACCGAGAATTATCTAACATTATGGATCAGATTGGAATGAAGTATCAGACAATACATGCATGTCCCAATGATCACATTCTATATCATAAACAACATGAATTTGCAACAGAATGTCCTTATTGTCATGTTAGTAGATATCAGTCAGATCAAATAACAAAAAAAGTACCTCACAAGGTTCTTCGGTACATTCCCATTATTCCATGTCTGGAACGATTATTCAAGTGCGCTAGCTTGGCACAATTTATGGATTACCATGCATGCAATATAAGTTAGGATGACATTATGCAAATGCCTGTCGATGGTTCTGCATTTAAAGAGATAGAAGAAACATGGTCACACTTTAAAGAAGAACCTCGTAATCTGAAACTTTCATTGGCGGCAGATGGTGTCAATCCATATGGAGATATGAGATCTGTTTACTCAGTATGGCCTATTTTTTTTATTAACAATAACATTCCTCCTTGGATATCCATAAAGAGGGAGCACATAATGTCGTCAATTATTGTGCCAGGTATTTTTTTTTATAGTTATCTAAATTAATTTATAAATAGTGCATGAAAATGGTTATATGTAATGTTTATGTTCATTCAATTGCTAGGTAAATACCAAGTTAAAGATATGAACATGTATATTGAGCCCCTAATTGACGAGTTGTTGAAGTTATGGAATGGCATCACTATGTATGACATCTCTAGACTGATAGGACATCAACAATTTCAATTCCATGCAATGCAATGCTTGTATGGACAATACATGATGCCCCTGGGCTAATTCATTTTTGCGGCATGTTATATTTTTAACATCACATATTTTTGGTCTGTTATAGTGCTTACACATTACTATCAAATGCTTAAGTTGTGCATGATAATTGTACATGATCCAATTATACATGATCTTTTAGGTCTTTAGAAAAAGGGAAAATTTGCATGTCCAATTTGTGGTTCGAAGATGAAATGTCGTCATTCGAGAAGTTTAGGAAAGCAGGTGTTTGATGAGTTTAGACACTTTCTCCACAATAATCATAGGTTTCGAATTGCTAAAAAACATCTTTTCAATGGGAAAGAAGAGACATCGTCAAGGCCACGAAGAATGACATCTCATTTATGGAAGTTGGAATACGATCGACTAAATCATCGAGGTAATGTCCAATTTGTTGTCCAAAGTTTACAATTTGTATTTCGATATTGTCTTATATTTACTAATGCTATAACTGATGCTTGTGAAGGTCGTCAAGGCATCAATGACCAACTTCCTAGAGGAATGAAAAGTTATCCTACTCAATTTAGTAGGTTACCATACTACAAGGATCTCCCAATCGCGCATTTGTTTGATGCTATGCATATTGGAAACAATGTAACAGAGACACTATGGAAAATGTTAGATGGAAGGTGTGATAGAGAACAAATTGCTAAAATTTGTACTGACATTCATGAATCTAATCATGCACTAAAAGTTTTCATTGAATCAAATAGGAATGGAGATCACATAAATACAAGTGACCTTCCTTGGTTATTAACGGAGCAACAAAGTGATGCATTAAAAGATGTCATTTAAAAAAAAAAATTTCCAACAAGATTTTCTGCAAATATAAGCACTCTTCTATCAAAGAAAGGTGATTTTGGGCCAGGATTGAAGACACATGATTGGCATACCTTCCTCAAGGTAAGTCATGTTTTTTGTTTACAGTATATTTGTAAGATTGAATGTAGTACCAGTTGCATTATTTAATAATATATTGAAATGATCATTTTTTAATGATTGCAGTTCCTCCTACCTCTATCCCTTCCAAAATAGTATTAAACAAGTTATATATGATCTTGGAAAATACATGAGGTTAGAAGAGTGTTTTTTCTTAGATTTGTAGCTTTTTATCTAAAATCTATTGTATAATTTTATTTGAAATCTCCTCTATGTGTTTTTGCATGTTGAATCTCATTTAGGTGGTTATCATCTAAAGAAATTGATAAAAAAGATATAAAATATTGGAAGAGAAAAATTCCATAGCTTATGTGTGAAATGAAAAAGTGTTTACCTCCAACATTTTTCAATGCTCAAGAACACTACCTCATACATCAAGTTGAAGAAATTGAATTGTGTGGACCTGTACAAGCTAGATCCATGTGGATGGTTGAGAGGCATTTGAAATTTATGAAGGGCTTGGTTCGACAAAGAGCACGTCCTAAGGGTTCTATGATAGAGGGATATATGATATACCAGACCATGGTGTATATCAATGAATATCTTCCAAAGTTTACAACAGGTATCCATCTAGATCGCATTTGCGATCCCAACTGTAATGACAAATTCAAAGGGGAGTACCTGATGAGGAAAGGTAGATTGAGGAGGGTGAGAGGTAATTATAAGTTTTTTTTTGTAATTTAACAATTCATATCCATCATCAATATATATATATATAAGTTGTTTCTAACTAGTGTAATTGTCTTCTTTATAGTTGGTCATGAGTGGGATGCACTACACTTGTATATTGCAAACAATCTTGATTGGATGACAGTGTGGATTGAACAGTCTCAAGAAAATGGTCACTCATTAACATGAGATGGTGTTGCATCGTTGGTTAAAGAAGCTCATTGTAATGGAGATCCCAATGTTACGCCAATGGTACTTGAACTAATATATGGCTTAAGAGATACAAAGGTATGAATAATATTACTAATCATGAGACATAAGTTTAATATCAACTCACAGATCAATGAGAAGATTCTTGACATGTTTGAATAATTGTAGGTCAAATAGCAAAAAGCTATGTACTACCATGGCTATAAATTCCGCACAAAAAAGTTAGATGAAACGAAGAAAATGTGTGATTCTGAGATAAGTGATGTCTTCGCGGTCACCAATATTTCATCTAGAACTGACATACATCCTCAACAATCTAAAAATCGATACTATGGCATTTTGGATGATATACTTGAGTGCGACTTTAATATATTCAAAATAGTTCTATTTGTCGTCAAATGGTTTAGGTTACAACTGAATCGAAATGATCCTGATAGGACTGTTATTGAACATGACAGTGGATTTACTATGATTAATACAAGGTCATTTGAGCTAGTTGGAGATGAGCCCTATGTTCTTCCAAGTTAATGCGAGCAAGTGTTTTACTTTGGTGTTCCAAAAAAACTAGATTGGTCATTTGTTGTTAGACATGACCCAAGAGGAAGGCTAGTAAAGTATAATGTGATCAAAGAGGAAGATATTGAAGAAGCACAAGAGGAAGTAAATGATTATCAGGAACAACAATTACCCAATGATGAAGAAGAAGAAGATGGTGATGATTTTGGTCATGCTAACGATAATGGTGATAATGATGATGATGATGATGATGACAATCATGATCATGGTGACGAAGATGGTGATGATCATGGAGATGATGGTCATGATGATGATAGTGATCAAGAGGATGATGATGGTGATGAAGATGGTGGTGGTGACAATGACGATCAAAGTGACGAGTACAATGATGGTGATGATGATGATGATGACATGGATGACAATCATGATGATCAATGAAATCTTTAGGTATGATCAATGTCAACTATGATGGGGTCTTGTATGACCAAATATTTCTTTCCAAACCATATGTGCACATATAAACATTAAGTAGAACATGCCAAATATTGTTTTAGATATAAACATTAGTTACACTAAATTTTTAACTTAAGACAAATGATTTACATATACAATCTACTTTATTATTAATATTTTTTTTGGTAAGTCTATTACTTTAATTTTGCTACTAATTTCTAAGACTTACTAATTTTTTTCACAGGGCAATATGGATGCACCATGTCAGACACCTTCAGTAGAGGTAAACATTAATTATTGTAAATTTTAATGTTAATATAGAAACAAATGTCCTATTATTATGTTCTTTTCTTTATGGATTTGGAGTTATTTTGATGAAAGTATACGAATATTTGATGTCACAACTGATAGGAAAAAGCTACAATGATCGCTAATCAAATGCAATCTGAAATATGGGTGTCATATCTAAATGACATTGGCCTTAGTACTGACCCTGTATTCATCACCCAACAAATTACACAAAGATACACTTATGAGCTTGTTCAAATTATCATCAAGGGTGATAGAAGTGAGGAGAAAGAGGCACTGGGAATAGAATTGGACCGTAGAATCCAATCTTTGAAAGTAAGCAGTAATTTGACTAAAGCAGTAATAGAAGTTCAATAGCTATTAATATTTTATAGTATCTTATGGATCATGATCTCTGATTTTATGTGTTCTTGTATAGACATATGTGCTAGTTGCGACATCACATGCTAAACATGGTCAAGGTTGTTTCACAATACCTTCATGTAAGTAACACTTTGTTTGTTTTGATCAACATTATAACACTTACCTTTTTTTATGTTGATGTTTCTTGCTAGTATCCCATTTGATCTTTATCCATTGCAAATGTCTTTTCTAACAATATTCTATTCTTCAGCTCATGATGAAGTGTAGACTACTCCTTCGATTGGCAGTCCACTATTGTCTACTGCATTGTTGGCAACAAAGATCATGCAAACATTATCGTCTATGCCCAATAGAACTGGTAAAACCTTGTTTTGCTATATTTTGTAATGTCTTTCTACAAGTTGATGAACAATGAAGTAGCACATTAGTGCTTAAATGATGTCTACATAAGCTTGCATACACACAAACACATGCATACACACACCACACATACATACATACATACATATATATATATATATATATATATATATATATATATATATATATATATATATATATATATATATATATATATATATATATATATATATATATATATATATATATATATATATATATATATAGCCACACATAGAGAGACATGGACATAGGCAGGGAGGTAGACCAATAGAGAGCAGTACTAAAATTTTTATTTAATTGTTATGATGTTTCAGTTGATAGAGCAATAGAGAGTAGTATTACTGAAGCTGATCCATTTCCTAGAGTAGTTCGTGTGATTAGTACTGGTTTGTATGAAGGGACATTGTTGCTGAATAAGAAAACTATGTTTCCATTAAAAGAATGAAAGCTTCTAGGTGCTTTAAAATTGATATTTTTTAAAGTGTAAATTTAGTTTTCTTTTACATTACTCATTTTGGACTGATAAATCCTTTATGTTTTTGTAGGTAATAATGCTTTCTTTGAACATCTTTTTCATATGACATTGAGACTGTTTGGACCCACCATACATAAAAGGTACGTAGTTTCATATCATTGCTACATAATTTTTATTTTCTTCTATTTATTGTAATATATTAAAGTTATTGATCTAACAATCTATTTGTTTTTAAAAAGGTGGAATTTACAAGCTGGGGAATTAAAAAATCAGCTGATTGCATCCATTGAGGAGAAATTTGGGAAAAACATTTTTGACACTGGCCTACTTCTGAAAAGAGCAGCAAAGCATATAAAGACTGTGAACGATCAATATAGAAGGGGTCTTAAGGATAACCCAAAGTATTACCATCCTCCTATGATTCCACCAATGGAGTGGAATGAAATAATAGAAGATGCAAAGGAGAAAAGGCTATGTGAAGATAGAGCTAATGAATCAGCATAGGGAAAAAAAAGGTATGTCATTATAGTATTAAGTACATTGTAATCATGCACTAATTATTGATATTTGTAAATATATAATCTAAGATGTTTGAAATTGTTCATAGATTACAGGACACATCCGTAGCTACAAAAGCGAGAATAGAAAAGGTGGCCAACACAAACTTGGCTCTGGTGGCTATATGAATCTGCAGTCTCGACTTGTAAGTAGACCAATGAATTTTGTTTTTTTTTTTTTAATATAATGTTGCAAACAGTTTTGTTTAATGAAACCATAAATGGAAAACTGACATTATCAAGCAAAAACCACAAGGCACATATTTCAATGTGGAGGTCACAGATGAAGATAGAAAAATTGCCTTGAAGGAAGGCTATAAAGTTGTGGTTGCACGCCTACGTGAAGAATCTATAAGTCTTGCCCAAGAATCCAGTGCACCAAATGATATCTCACAGGTAAATTGGTCAGATGAAAAGTAAATGAAATTAAATAGTTGAGAAGATTCTTTTTTGGTATTAGTTTTAAACATAAATTGACTACATAACAATGTGAATAACATTTTACTAGAGCCTTCATATCCTACCACAGAACCTGCTCCTGACGAAGGCCATGATGTGCATTATAGTGGTGGAGGTATTAATTTTCTATTGGAAATTAATTATGCAATTATGAATACAATTTAACATCTTCAATTGGAATTTGACGTGTATCCTTTTTTTGAATATTTCAGAGCATGTTGAACATCATGCTGAAGGACTGGACCATGTTCCAAGTGTTCAACATGTTGACGCGGTGGAAAATCAAAATGTTAATATACATGATGTGGCATTTTTAGGTAAGAAAGATGCATTTAATGTTGTACTTGTACTTAATTACAAACTTGTAATAGTTAGAAAAAGAAAAAGAGTATGCCAATTTATCGCATTCACTTGTTCTTGCAACAAAGCTCCCTTTAGTGCAGCAACCTCCTGCTCCTCCAAAGAGAAGGAGCCATCGTAATTTGACATTACACGTGCCAGAAGAGGAGGAGAATGAAGCAGATATGGATGTCCCTATGAGCACTTTTCTTAAGAGAGCTCAGAAAAACAAAAAAAAGAAATGATGTTTTAAAAATCTTCTTTGATAAACCTTGTTGGATAATGAAAGAACTTTGTTTTAAGTAATTATGTATAAATGATGCATATTAATACAGATTTTTATTTTATGTTAATGATTATTGTTATGTGTTAATGAAGTTTTGATTAGTATTGTGTATTAATTATTTTTATATCATATTAATGAATGTTATGTGATTGTATTGATTGAATGTTATAGTTCATAAATGGATGAATGAATGAATGAAGTATGTAATTAGATGATAATGGGTACTTTAGATTGATGTTAGGGGGAGGGGGGTGAGACCAGATGAGCTTCCACCTTCACGTGGTTGGCCTTGTTAAGTAGAGAATATTATAGTATTCTTGAAACCAAGTGAATCTCTTAAAATCTTCTTTGTATTCAAATGATATTTAATGAATTGATTGATACAAATTTCCTCATACTTGAATCCAAATATCATTGTCATTGTCAAACATAACACAGACATAAAATCATCTTGGTTATTCGCTTTTTATACAAGTTAGTCTTATCTTTTTGGTTTTCACAAGTCATGCACTTATGCATCTTTGGGATATCGACAAGCTATTAGAGATGTTTGGATGGTTCATGTCCTTTTTTTTGTGTGTGTTGTTTGTAGGGTTTTTGCCACGAATTCTAAGGACAGACATGTTGGATGTTTGTGATAGACATGTCCACCTATAAGAAAAGTATCAAATGTAGAAAAATATGCAAAGAAAAGCTTGTAAGGGTTTTAGGTGTCTTGAGGCCTAGTACAACTCGTAAGGGTTTTAGGTGTCTTTGGAAGGGTTAGTGAAGTTATAAAACCTTTGAAAAGGTTAGTGAAATATATTAAAGGCATATATAATTGTAAGTTGTCGAAGTTGACACTTTGTGTCAACTAGACAACAAATTTTAGTTTATAACTAACTGGTAACAGTCAAATAGTTAGACAGCAGTGGTTGTTTACTGTTGTTTGGTTATTTAGAAGGGATTTGTCAAGTGTTTGGGGGAGAAGTAGAGTTGGGGTGGTGAGACAAGGCATTGTGAAAAAATTATAATCAATAAAATAATCATGTTCTCTACAATTCAGTCTTTGTCCCATGGAACAGTGAATTCCTATGATGTATCAAATGCATTTTGACTAATATTTAATGTGAGAACATTTTATTATTTTTGTTATCTTGTCCATGCATTCTTTTAATTTTCATTGCGGGTTGAGTAAGGAATAATAGACTGGTGCATTCAAACCAGTGACTGGTTAGGCACAGTCAACTATACTTATTCTAAAGTTTCCAATGTAGATTCTCTCCTACCACCTGTAGTCACTGTTATTGGTGGGAGACAATGAAGTTGTGATAATTTATTTGTACTATATTAACCAAATGCGAGAGAGTGGAAAAACTTGGTGCAAGTGCAGTGTTGGATGGTAATTGTTGATGGAGGTTTAGCCTGGATTAGACACACGTCTAATAGACATTGGATCATTTCATGTTTGAAGATGTTTGGGGGGTGAATCCTTCATGTTTGGGGGGTGTCTCTATTACCAAAAATGAGACAATAGAGCACTGCTAGTGTTATGGTGGGAAAAATATGTCTTTCATTGTGATAGACTATTTCTAAGTCATCTATGTTGTTTCTTGCTATTGTCAAGTAGTCTTTGTTTTCCTTGAGACCATGAACAAAATTATCTACCATTTTTGCTAATGATAAACTTTTGACTTGAACAATGATAAAGTTTATTAGTAATCATTATAGTGGAACAACTTTTGACTTGTTCAAAAATTTTAGTCGAAGGTGTTGGAATTGATAGTGAACCCCAAGCTCCTAGAAATCACCTGCAACCAAAATGCATGTTACATTTGTGTCTGAGAGAGAATATGATCCAAAAAGCATGCCTACTTTGGTGATTTGGCTATTATTGCAGCACTACAAAGTGTCTTGTAGTGTTTCTCATTTTCTTAAATAATAGGCAATTAGTTCATGATTTCATCATATCTTATAGTGGAACAACTCCAAGAATCTTGGGTAAATTGCTTGCTATAAGACTTTCTTGTATAGGACACTCAATAATGTGGGCTAAGTGGTGGGCACAAAGAGGAACAAGAAAGGATCTATACAAGTGCACGGTGCAATAGAATTCAAAAATGAAATTATCTTAGTTTCATTATGATTCTCCTCTGTTACCCTCACATACATACACAACTCACTTCAATTCTTCAATGCTCTTAAACTTATACACATCCCTTATCAGCAGATCTAGTCATAATTCTCCTAAAATTTACAAATATTCCTGGAAATAGCAACTACCTAAGACTCGGGAATTAGATATAAATGAGTTGAGACCAGCATTTATAATTATTGAATAGGATTGAAAATAATTTTGATTTTGTAAGATGATTTGATATGCTGCAGCAGAATTCATCCTTGTTTACTTCTGATTTATAGGACCAGTGCCTTATCCATTGGGCAAGAAATTGACTATTGGCGGGAGATCTAATTCAAATAACTTGTATAAGAATTAATCAACTACAATCAACCATCTCCATTCTTATGCAATATCTCTTTTATGAACTCATAAACCCTACTGATTTACTGAAGCATTTATATAATTGTTTGAATTAAAAGCAACAATAAAACCAGCATACAACCCATCCAGACTGCATTCAGCCAAATAAACCTTATTTAAATGACTTCAAAGTAAACAAACCCATAAACTAGAGACATAAATTGATGATCCATAGATATAGTGTAAATACCCCTTTGTATTATCCTTTTCATATGACTAATACAATAACCAATAGAAAACCAATTGAATGCCCAGAATAGATTGCCATTTCTATCATTTCAATTTGCTTATCATAAAGTACAATGGAAGAAAACTCAAAACCTGTGCATACTATTGGACCGACTGAATATGTACTCTTCTTGAAAGAAACAAAAAATTGCACAAGTCTCAGACCATCACAATGCCTTGAAAACTCATTTATATAGCATTAGTTGCAACAAGCAAAGGGCAATTGTGATCTGACAAGTGTCCAAGGAACAAAGCATCATACAAAAGACAAAAACAATCACAACAAAATGCTAGGCATATCAAATATTCCTTCAGGTAGGCCCGTTCCAGTTTCTGTTGTGAATCATCAACTTCTAATTTGTCTCTCATTATTCTGGCTCCTTAGAATACATGGCTACCAAGCTAGCCAAAGAAGGATGATCTTGTGATACCTCCAAATCAGTTTTCTCCTACGAGTTCTCACTACTTTCACCCTGAGCAAGCATTATTACCTTTTTCGCTTCTTCTTTTTTCAGTTCTGGTGCAGAGGTGTCAATAACCTGCACCTCGCCTTCTAGTTTCTCATCATCATTTGAACTATCTTCCTCTAACTGCTTGTCCAATAGAAGATCTGCCATCCAAGTGTCAAATTGTATATCATCTAGCCAATTGAACTATAGGATATCATTTTGCTTTTTTAAAATATAACCAGCCTCCTTTTCAAAACCAACAAATTCTTACTTCAAAGAATCAAAAAATAATTGGACTTTAACCAATTCCTCTATCGTGGTGGCCCACCAGGCATGCCCCTTTTCATTAATAACTTTATTTATACTTGTGTAGAAAAGGTCATCCAATTCTTTACTCCACTCTTCCTTATTTTTTCAATTTCTTCTTTCTATCCAAGGCACAAGGAAATAGATCAAATTTTTGATTCTTGTACTTATTCAAATAAGAAACAATTTTCAGTTGCAGAGCAACTCTCCTGTTATCAAAATTTGACAGGTCATTAGCAATATCATACAATTTTTCAACATGGTCATGGGAAGACTTTATAACTGAATAACATAGAAGGGTAATTTCCTTTTCCCTTCTTCCCCATTTATTAACAATAGGCTTCAAGGTATCATCATGAGTTTTCAATTCCTCCCATATATCTATTACTTTTACCAACTGATCAAAGAATAAGGGCCACTCAATTTTGTCCACTAAATACATTAGAGCCTTTCTAAGCTTATCCTCATACTCCGTATTTAACTCTACATGTAAGGCCCATAGTTTGCTCTTCTCTTCTTCAAATTCCTTAGCTGTATAATAGTCAAGCCTTTGAGGTGTGTCTGGTATCTCTACAAGGGGGGTGGATTTAAAAGGTTCCACTGGAGGACGGGGGTATGTTATTCTTGGCCTTGTGGATTTCTCCATTGCCTTGTTTTCAAGTTCAATTCTCCTTTTTACCTCCCTATTTAGGCCTCAAGAAGTGTTTCATATTTATTTTGTTACTCAGACATAACCTGTTCCTCCTTCTTAGCAGTGGCCAACACAAACTTAGAAGAATCCACATTCCAATATGCTACCTGTACATGTGAAGTGTTAGCAACCCTTCTTACAAGTATATTTCCCATCAACCCAGACTCATTTGATTGTGATGGTGTGGCTCTAGATCCCTTTCTCAATGACCAACTGACCAATGCAGCTTGATCTTCAATGAATGAAGTGCCTTGGAAGTCTCTTCTATTTGGGTCTTGCAACTCCAATCTACTTGAAACAGAATTGAAAATTAATGCATCTGCAATATCCCAATTGGGAAATAATAAAATGTTAGATGCCTTTATCATTTTCCTCCCCTCCTCAAGGTTTATATTCTACAATTCCTTAATCATTTCTTCTTTAATTTGGTTTTGCATGGAAGTTTCATCCATTTTTGGATGCTCTATTTTCATCTTTTTACATTTCTCCTCGAAAACATTCATGTTTGTCCTCCATGCAAACTGCTGAAAAGCCCTTGATTTCACAAAACTATCATCAGTCAAAAATTGATGACTTGCCTGCTCTAATACAAGGTCCAACTCCCTGCCTCTATAATCAGCTATTGTTAGATCCAAACTTGGAAGAGGAAGTTCTGGAGGGTTACCCTCATCTAATTCTACTTGAGTAATAAAAATATCTCCCTGTGATCCCATTTGTTCAACCTATTCACCAATGAGCTGCTCTTCTCCAATCCTCAAAGGGGACTGGGTGGGTGAATATTCCTCATCTTGAGGCCTTTCTTCTGTCATTACCTTTTGCCTCTTAGGACTAGGCTCTTCAGGTCTCTTCTCTTGGGCTATACTGGTAGATCCTATTATTTGTTTTCCCTTGTTTATAGGAACCCTTTTATTCTGAATTATAGTATATTCGGGCCTCTTTTGTACAATTATTTTATCAGTTCTCACATTTGGAGTGAAAGCCAACCTCCTCATGACCTCTCTAGCCTTATCAGGATATGAATCAATAAAAAATTGTTTCTTTTCATTCACGACCTCCATTATTTCAGGGAAGGTATTCATGAGCTTACTTATTTTGTCAGCCTTTGTAATAGCATTATCCAAAGGATCATATTTATTATCAAAACAATGAATGAATTCTAAGACTTGGGAATAAACTCTCCATTTTTCCTGTTTAGTTTCTTGCTCCTGCAATGAGAATTCATTCCTTATAATATCCTCTAGATAATAAGAATCATGCTTGACGACTCCCAACTTGATTCTATGCCTCAACATCTGATTGAAAAATCCCTCAAAATCACAAAAATGGGGATGAGAGACAGCCATCATATACTGCTCCAAAATTTTATGCAAAAAGATCCATCCCTCTTTTGTAATCACAAACTGATGGGCCATTGTGCAAGTAGGGAAAATTGACCCTAATTGCCTTTTCAACAAAAACATTTCTTCCACTCCCCCTAACTGCCATAAAACTTCGGCCATTCCCACCTTCAAGGGAACTTGGTAAGGCAAAACATGAGGGTTCCCCTTGAAACCATAGATTCAAAAAATAGTAGAAATAGGGTAGGGGATGATATCTCCCCAATTATGAGAAACTTTCAAGTCATGGGGGTTATCCATAGGCCTGATGAGACTCATCAGTACCCTAGGGATTGTGGGATTGTCACTCAATATAAGGCATCTCAATTTAGCAGCAAAATATCTATCAAATATGACAAAACTAGCATTACTTGCATCCCAGGTCATATCTACACTCCACAACTAGACTGGCAGTATTTCCCCATTCTCCTCTCTCTTTAGTTCCATCTTATTACCAAAATATGTCACTCCTTTGAACAAAAACATATGCATTAATAGAGAGTAGTGACCAAAAGTTTTTTCCACCTTGCCCTTCGCAATCCCAACTAAACCAATGTGAATTTCTTCAGCCAAAAAGGAAGCAAAATCAAAAATAACATCTACACCGAAGGAAGCAATCTGAACCATCATGTACATGAAACCAATGGGCATAAATTCTTGCTCATCTTCACCAAAAACTCGACATAAGGTCCTATATATCTCTACAACCCAGGAAGTGAAAAGACTCTTCTTAAAAGGCTCTCTAGAGGCTGTTGTAATTACTGGCAAAGTTCCTATTGTACCAATATGTGCCCTTAGTGCACCTCCCCTAATTACATCCTTCTTTGCTTTATATTCATTCTCTAATTCTAGTAGATTGATTTGCACATGGTAGTCTGATAATGGTTCTAGGTGAAAAACCTCTCTAATTTCTTCAGGAGTAATTGAGACCAGAGGCACACCATCCTTTCTTCTTACAACCCTAATTGCTTGGTCATAATTCTTAGCAATGGCTTCAAGAAAATCATAATCCATGAAAACACTTGGGACTACTAACTTTCCCAAATCAAAATTCCAGACATTAGCTTGCAGGGCAAACAACTTTCTTTTCAAAAACCACTTTTTAAACAAGATAAGGCCAGTTTGAGTAGTTGTTGCATCCCTAACCCAGTTCCCCTTGTCATATAGGCCATCACCAATTTTAAGCCTAGGGTTTAAGGAAATTAACTTTTTAACTTGTGCAGGCTGTATAGTAGATTCTGGGAGTAATTCTAATAAATCATCGTGGACATTCCTATCCATATAATTAATTTTCCTAGAGAATGGTTTCTTAGGAGGCATTTTGACAGTATTGAGAGAATTGGACTGCCACAGAGGTTATAATATGAGTATTTACTTGACTTGCTGAACTTGTTCTTCTCTGAACTTCTAAAATTTCTCTCGAATGACAGAAGAATAGTTTCACATCTTTACCAGGCTCTTCTGCTCAGAAAATTTGCAATCTCTGTTCGTGTGGGACTAAAATTAATGAAAATCTTTGTGTTATTCTTTGTTTCTCCCACACGCGAAGCTTTCACTTATCATAAATGCGTCAAACAGAAAAATAGAGTGGCATTACACTTTCTTTTTTAAACTTGTGCCGTTGATCCTTGAAAAATCCTATGATCTGGGAATTACAACTAAGTTGACTCAGCTTTCTTCTTAACACATTAGCAGTCAAGCCAATAAAACACCTCCACCTCTACCTTTCCTTCAAGGTTGGCACTTCAAACCGGGCCCATGCATGACTACGCACACGTGTCATCAACTTGCTAACTCATTATACATAATTGTTGAGCACCTTTCCACAGCGAGCTAGCAATGATCACTGATCTTACTTTAATCGTGTGGTAGACAATTGAAACAACCTTTAAGAACATGATGGTGGGTCCATTGCTTGTTAACTTGGTATACCTAATTTTTGTACATCTCTTTATAGCAAGTCAACAAGTGTTGTCGATCCAAATTTGATCTTGTGGATAGCAATTTTACTTCAACAGTAGTGGGCCACACTCGCTAACTCACTATACTTAACTTTTGAGCACTTCTTCATAGCGAGTCAACGCCACCCTTTGATCCCGGCTTGATCTCACGATCAGAAATCTTCATGCCTAGTACACGGGAAGTGGGTCCATGATATCACTGTCCATTATATGGGCCCTATAGATTTATACCAAGCATTGGTCGAAAGTTCAACCAATGAATGGTAGAAAATGCACTAACAACGCCAACATTTTTCGACCACCGTATTCGTCAAAATTTTGACCAACCTACTAGATGGTCGAATTTTTGAACAAAAATTTTTCAACCAGTGCCATCTAATTTTCTACCATGCATTGGTCAAATTTTTGATCAATGCCCCGCAGATTTCTACCAAGCATTGGTCGAAAGTTCGACCAATGAATGGCAGAAAATGGCTCAACAACCTGGACATTTTTTGACCAACATATTGGTCAAAATTTTGACCATCCAATATGTTCATTGAATTTTTGACCAAAAAATTATCGACCAATTCATTGGTCGTTGGTCGAATTTGGTCGAAGATTGGTCGAAAAATGGGTCAAAATTTTGACCAATAAAGGTCAAAAAATGAGCCCAAATGTACTAGTGTGTCATTATTGCCTCTCAATTTAGATGTATTTTCTGTCTTGGTACCTTTGAGTTCGATTACTTTTAGGTTTTCCTTGACTTAGATGTTGGATTTGAATTTTGCATTTTTTATCCTATTTGGGACTCAAGGCTATCTCCTTAGCATGGTGGGAGTGGACCTTTTTGGGTTACCATGAGGTTGGGTGGTAGTTCTTTTTCTTGTACCATTGAGATCTGATAGTTTGATGTCATGGCTAGAGTTCCCTATTCTATATTTGTTTCATTCTATTCTTGTGTACTATGATAGATGTATCACATCTTCATTTGCTTTTCCATTTCTTATAAGAGTTTTTCAAGGTTGGGAACTACTTCAACATCCTTTGCATGGTTTAGAGGTAATGTGATTGTGGCAGAGAGAATAACTTTGGTGAAGAGTTGAGTGTAAGGAGTTACTAGCCTGAACCTATGCTACAAATTCTTGGGAGCCAAGGGACCCTAAACCCATGCTACATTTTCTAGAGACATGGGAGAAGTTACTACTAGCTTCAATACTTCATAACATTCTAGATCATATAGTGACTCCCACATTAACTTCAATACATGCATGGTTACATCCTTGGCTTCCATTGTTGGGCTAGCATATGGAGCCTTTATATCCAACCATTGAATATAAATTGGGGAATGCACTTCATGTCTACCATGCAAGTGATGCATCTATATATGCAATTTTATTACCTTGGGAAACTGTATTTGATCCTGCTAGCTGGGAACAACTGATTGTTCATTTTATTGTACTTAATTTGATGAAAGTTCTACATGAATTTATAATCAAACTAGCTAATCAGAAACTAGACCAATTTAATTGGGTTATGGCTTATTTTATTCACATTTATCATATGGTTGTAATTTTGGAGGAAGCATTTTTTTCAAAGTGCCAATAGGTTTTGTATCATTGGCTTTGTTCAAGTCCTAATATTAATGAAGTAACAAAGTGGTTTTTAGGGTGGAAAGGACTATATAATGAAGAGGAAACTTGAAAACTTGAATGTTGAAATGTTGAAATGAAAGATATCAAGGATCAAATTGATATGCCTGAGTTACAAAACAATGTGAAGTTGATTTTAGATATAAACAAAAAAAAAAAAAAAAAAAACACGACATAAATCATTCCCCATTTTTTTGATTGTGGAGAGTTGCACATGAAAGAGGGTGGAGAGCTCTAAACAAGGGTGGGGAGCTCTGAATGTTGGTGGAGATTTCATTGTCGTGCCCTTGTGATCGCTGCATTTCATTATCGTGCCCTTATGATCTCTACATTTTTTTGTCATGCCCTTGGTGGAGATCAGTGGAGATCTACGATTTTGTTGTTGTGTCATTGTGATCTCTGCATTTCGTTGTCATTCCCTTGTGATCTCCATGCCCTTGCTCTATGATTTTGTTGTTGTTTCATGCCCTTATGATCTGTGTGCCCTTTCCACACTACAACAGTTGGGGTTAAATTATGATGATAATTTGTGTAATGTAATTTTTGGTGTATTCAGGCCCAAATGTAGTAGTGCTCTATGGTTTTCTTCAAGGGGAGAAGAGGTACCTATGTAAATGTTATTTTCTTTTCCTTCTAAACATGTATCTCTTTATATTTCCCCACATGTGTGTGTGTGTGTCTATGTATGTATGTATGTATATATGTATATATACAGAGATATCTATGTTTATATATATGCATACACATAGACACATATATGTGTGTGTATGTATATATGTGTGTGTGTATATACATACATACATACATATACAGAGATCAAATGGATACGATAACAAGATGCAAAGATACATATATACATACATACATATACACATATACACATACATATATACATACATACATACATTTGCATAAGCAATTTTATCACCTTGGAAAATTGTATTTGATCTTTACTCAATCACCAAGAGATAATATGATCTATAAGTATAGATTTCTACATTCTTAGTTTGCTATGAATAGTTTCAATCGAATTCGTCTAGGGAAAGTGAGTCTACTCATGATGATAATGGCTCCATGTATTGGGTCTTTAGAGGAGAGAGACTTACTGAAGATTAGATGTTGTTTATGGATATGGGATGATTCGTTTGTGATGCCAATATATCTTCCTCCATATTGAATTTCTATATCATGAAATTGCTAGATACAAATCATTGGATTTGGTCTTTTGAAATGGTATGTGCTACTTGGAATTGTCAAACCTAAATCATTGATCTATACATTCAGATTGATGAACAAACACTTTGAATCACTAGTTTCATGTTCAAAACCTTTGGCCTTTGAAATGTGAACTTTGATTTTGATTTGTGGTGCATGCACTATTATGAATCAAAATACACCTAAATGTTCTATATTTGTGTTTTAGTGATAACAAATATGAAGATCTTGAAATTTAAAAAGATAACTATATGAGATCTATATTTGTCCTTTAGTGATAACAAATATACAAACCAATTTTAAGAAAAATAATAGATTTAAATGTATTTGATTAAATAAAATAAACATGAGTACTAGTTGTAGCTGTATAATTCTAGTATTACTGATTATGTTAAACAAAATGTTTAATAAAACAAGTATAAAGCAACATAAATGGATAATCTGCTCGATCCTATTATGACCTAATGTGAATGCATCCAATCATTACCTAGATGATATTATGCATGTGATCTTTACTTAATCACCAAGAGATAATATAATATGTAAGTGCAAATTTCTGCATACTTAGTTCGGTATGAATAATTTCAATTACATGCAAGGATAATTGATTGTGTGAATTCAAGACATGAATGATTAATTTAATTTAGCACAAGTACTATGCAAGTGTGTATGTATGCATGTAAAGTTGTTCACATAGTGAACTAATATATAGACATACATTCACATATGCATACCATCATCATAATAAGTTATCCTTGAATCTGACCAAATCTATTATATATGAACAAAAGATACATGTTTAGAAGGGAAAAAAAAAGAACATTTACATAGGTACCTCTTCTCCCCTTGAAGAAAATTGCAAAGCAAGGGCATGGAGATCACAAGGGCGCATCACAACAACAAAATGAAATGATCACAAGGGAATGAAAATAGAATCCTTGATCATCATTGATCTCCACCAATTTCTAGATCTCTCCACCCTCATTCGGAGCTCTCCACCCTCTTTCGTCTGCAATTCTCCACAATCAATCAAAACAAATGGGGAATGATTAATGTTGTGTTTTCTTTTATTTTTTGTTTATAATCTATAATAAACAATCCACAAGATCTCTTTGTATATATACATACATACATATATACATATACATACATACATGAAAACAATAATGCACTTTCTAAGAGTTTACAATTATTCAAAAGAATTAATGTTTTACAAGAAAATGCACCTAAAGAATTATTAGCTCAAAAGCAAGAACATGGTGTTGAAATAATATAAAAAGTGCTTGACATGAGAGGTCCACAAGTGAGGGTGTTGACCAATCTTGAAAACTTGAATGCTGAAATGAAAGCTATTGATGATCAAACACCTATGCCAGAGTTACAACACACTGTGAAGTTGATTTTAGATAAGGTAGAGGCAGATATTCAAAATTTAAGGCACAAGAGTGAAGGAGAAGGAGCAGCATTAGAAAGAGACTACATGGTAGAAAAAATAGCTATACAACATAGAGAATATTATGGGAGCCACTGGATAGAATCCAAGAAAGTGTTACGGTAGGTACTATGACATTGGAATCACTTGCAAGTGTCTTTGAGAATTTATAGTCCAAATATCAAATGCATATAGTAGTGTTTCAAGTATTCGCATTGTCTCCCTATGATGATCCAAGTATCAAATGCTTATAAGAGTGTTTCAAGGTTGGGAACTACTTCAACATCCTATGCATGGTTTAGAGGTAATGTCATTGTGGAAGAGGCTTTTGCAAGGGAATGAGCCTCGTGATTATGGCATTTACACAAAAGCAGAACTTGCTTCTTTAACTCCTTACACTCAAATCTTTACTGAAGTTATTCTTCAAGTCCTTGCATATGAACTTTTATCACCTTAGAGAACTATATTTGATTATACTAGTTGGGAACAACTAATTGTTCATTTTATTGTACCTAATCTGATGATAGTTCTACAAGAATTTGTAATCAACCCAGCTAATAAGCAAGTACACCCCTTTAACTAGGTTATGGCTAGTTTCTTTCTAAAAATATCTACTATGATATGTTTTTGTAAAATTTCTTGTGAACTCTACCTATTTTTTGTGGTCTGCATTATTTTTGTGGAGGACCTTGAGATAAGTCACTTAGCATGGTTTGAGTGAGTTTTATTATTTTATTATTTGGATTCTGGAATATGTATGCAGCTAGAACAATTTTCTATTATGCTAAGATGCAATAAGCACCTTTTAGAAGATCTCTAAATATACATGTTTAGAAGGAAATGCAAAGAGATACATGTTTAGAAGGAAAAGAAATGAACATTTACATAGCTCCCTTGAAGAAAACCATAGAGCTAAGGCACGACAACAAAATTGAAGAGAAAGGGCATGATAACCAAATCGTAGAGGAAGGGCATGGCAACAAAATGTAGAGATACACAACAATAAAATCGCAGAGCAAGGGCATAGCAATGAAACACAAAGATCACAGCAATGAAATGCACCAGTGATAAGGGCAAGGCAATGTTCATAACTCTCCACCCTCATTCAGAGCTCCCCACCCTCTTTCGTCTGCAACTCTCCACAATCAAAACAAATGGAGAATGATTTATGATGTGTTTTTTTAATACTCTCAATGTCATTGCAATTATGACTCCAATGTCGATATTGCAATGACATTGGGGAAAATTGCAAAAAAAGATGAAAGTGACCACAAATTACACCATCATCGTAAATTGTCATCACAGTTTGAGCCCAAATGTTGTAGTGCTTAATTGTCCTGATTGGAAGACATTTGATCCTCTAGTTTTTGCAGTGCCTCTTCATATGTTTCACAAGCTTGGTATTCAGTCATCTTGCCCGTGGTGGAAGGATTGGAAGTGGTATCTCGCCACTCTAATTACACGCAAATTGGGTTATTGATGGTTGATCCCCCACCTGCCTATGGTTGATGTCCTTGACTAATATTGGCATTTGCAGTCCTCTCAGAAGACTTGGAGTCTTAGGTTTGCCATTGTATGGAAAGCTATTACTAAGACGAAGATTGCTCATTTTTCTTGGTGCATCCTATTTCAAGGACTGCCTTTGGGCCCTTGGCTCTGGCATTTGGGTGTTCTAGACCCCAGATGCCCTTTTTATGGGTAGCTAGAGAGTTTTATGCATAGTTTTTGGTTTTGCAAGGGTGCTCAACATTATTGGCACTGGTTTCGTGATTTTTTCAAGCCATTTCACCCATAGGCCTTTTCTTGGCACATGGTTGTGCTAGAAGATTCACCCAAGATCCTGTTTAAGTACTCCCAGATCTGGCATTCTTTCCAAATGGAAATTTTGTTTACTCTCTTGAAAGATCGAAATGTTGTTTTATTCTCTCGCAACTTTCTTGATATAAATGTTTTTGTGTACGCTAAAGCATGTATTTGTAACAATGTAATGATGCAGATTCAAGTTCAAACTAACAAGATGGCTTTGTAGGTGGCCCACCTCGAGGAGCTTCTTGCTCATTGGGGTAATGCTCCCTACATGGTGTTCAAAGTGTTGCTTGACACTCTCTCTAGAGACTGCACGTCACCTCATGGTCGTTGGCAGGGCCATAGTAGTTCTTCTCGTCACTCACACACCTTGAAGTCGCAACCTCCACGTCACTCCCCTAGTGATAGATTTGGTGGTTATTTTTGCTCAGCCTCACATCCTCAGATGTTAGGCTCGCATTGGTCCCTAGTGGCTCCTTTGGTTGCTCCTGATTCTAGTGGGCCTTCCTCTAGTCAAGACCCTAAATGGTCCTTCCCTCAATTGGATTTAGCTATCTCCCCTCACAAGCCAGAGGGAGAAAAAGATGCTATCGATACTACTATTTTTGCTGATGATGGGTGGGCTCCCCTTGAGCCATCCCATAACCCACTGACGTATGGGGTTCTGATGATAGAGATCCTCCTCTCTCAACTAAAACTGCCCTTACTACCTTGGACTTCAGCCTCTAGGCTTTATATGTTTTTTTGATGAGTAGATGAGTTGCTGGCCTCAAGTCGTTTGAACTTACGTGGGGTGATCTTGTATCCCCCGGACCCTTTTCTTGTAAATATGTAACTTTAATATTTAATTAATAAAGAAGGGACTATTCATCATCATCATCATCACACACACACACACACACATATATATATATAATTTATTAGTTGAATATGAGCCTCTTAATATTGAAAGCCACGAAGAATGAGTTTGTGTCCAAGTTTGATTTATAGTCCACAAGATGGTATTCATAAAATATAGACCTCAACATAATTTTTTATAATTTTATATGGAAAAAAAAAGATTTAATATTTAAATATATTTAAGAAATTATTTGAATTGATAAATTCGATTTCTATTAGATCAACTATATTGGTAAATTAACTTTCTAACGTGAGATGGAAATTTATCATTGTACATGTATATGATTGATAGATCTAACTATTAATTTTAGATTCTTTATTAACTCCAATTATCAAACTATATTATATAGATTGAATATCATTTTTATAAAAACTAATTATACTGGTATTGACGCGACGGTTCGAATTCACCTTTGAAAATGTATTTTGCAAGCTAAATCAACCTGGTCTGTTAGTTATCTCGCAACCTGTTGTGATTTTCTTGTCCGAGTCATCTGAGGGCATTTTTTTCATTGATTGAATAAATACTTGTTAAAAAAAATGCTGCGAGTGCAGAATCAGAATATGGATAGCGTAATGAAGGCTGCAAGGGCCACAGGCTCTCTTAATCTATCAAATCGTGAGTTGAATGAAGTGCCAGAGCAGGTTTACAATTACTTAGATTCCCTCGGAGAAGAAGAGAAATGGTGGGAGGTTGTGGATTTGACAAAAATGATATTGGCTCACAACAACATCCATACCCTCTCTCAACAACTGGAGCGTCTCAACCGTCTCACAGTTCTCAACATCACCCACAATCAGCTTTCTCACCTTCCCGCTGCAATTGGCAAGCTCAAAATGCTCAAATCATTAGATGTATCTTTTAATCTCTTGAGAGAAATTCCTCAAGAAATCGGTTCTGTCTATGCACTGGAAAACCTAAATTGTGCAAATAATCAATTAACCTCGCTTCCAAGCAATATTGGGAAATGCAGAAAGCTAGAAGAACTCAGGGTTTCAAATAACCATTTAACAGCTTTGCCTGATGAACTCATTCATTGTTCTAACTTGGTGAAACTGGATTTCGAGGGTGATAAGATTACAAAATTCCCTGACCATTTGCTGAGTTCATGCACTCTTCTTAAGGAGATAAATGCTGCTAGCAACATTCTCAGTGAGATACCTGAATCCATTGGAAAGCTCGAGAGGCTTGTCCGTCTTGATGTACATCAGAACAGAATTAAGGCCATTCCTTCTTCATTCGGTGGGTGCTCTTCGCTTGTGGAGATTTTTCTAGGGCATAATCTATTGTCCTCAATTCCTCCGGAGTTTGGAACCCTTTCATCGCTGAAAACCCTAGACCTCCGTTGTAATCTGATAACGGAGTTTCCAGAGGAGGCATGCAAGATGCAACTTTTGGTCTTGGACTTATCAGATAACTCCCTAACTAGTTTGCCGGCACAGCTTGGCAGAATGACAACATTGAGGAAGCTTCTATTGATGGGGAATCCTCTCAGAGGGCCGAGAAGCAGGGTTTATTTTGGCACTACAAGAACAGAGGCATTGCTTGAGTGTCTTCGTAATAGGATGAGTTTAGATGGAGAGGATCATTCCCCTTTTGAAGATGCCGAATCTCATGTTGCATATGGGGAAAATACTCCCCAGACAAGAAGTCTCCACACTTTCCAGGGTTTCAATGGCAGTGCCCAAGCAAAAATGTGTGTTTCAGATAAACCATTAGACTGGGGAACCAGCACAGATACAGAAGTGCTTTCCAGAAGAATGGGTTTGCATTGTAGGTCCCCTCTAAAACCACTAGATTGGGGGAGCAGCCCAAATACTACACAAGACCCTACCAACCAGTGTTACAAGCCTCTGACTCGGCCCCCAGACTCGGGGGAGCGGCCTCGCCTCCGGACTTGCAGAGTCCTTGAAGGACTCCCGAAGTCCTGTAGCTATGCATGGCAATTCTCCACTTAAACCACCAGAGTTGGAGAGCAGCCCAAATACGCAAAACCTGTCTATTCACAGGGGTTTCCATGGTAGCCCCTTGACTAAATCATCAGACTGGGAGAGCAGCCCAGCTACACCAGAGATTTCTACCAGAAGAGGATTACATGGTATCTCCACAGCTAAACCATTGGACTGGGGGAGGAGTCCAAGCACACAAAACTCTTCTACTGGCAGGGTTTTCCATGGTAGTTCAGCCACATCTGTATGTTACTCCCAGAGAAAACTCTGTTTTAATGGCATATCTCCCGTTAAACCACTAGACTGGGGGAGCAGCCCAGGCAAACAAAGCCCAATCTCCAAGATGAGGAATCTGACTCTTGAATGTATCCATTGCAATTCTTCATTGCAACCACTAGATCCTAGCCAAGTTGAGGATTTCATTGAAGCGGCTTCTAAGGAGGCATCATCAACAAAGCAATTATCCATCAGTGGGCTAGGCTTGGAAACTCTACCAGCTGCTGTATGGGAATCAGGGGAACTACTGGGTTTGGATCTCTGCAAGAACAAAATCAAAGAACTACCAAGTGATCTTTCACAATGCAGTTTACTCAAACTATTACTTCTATCAGATAACAAGATAGAGGAGTGGCCTGGTGCAGTATTTGCTTCTCTTTACAATCTCATGTGCTTGAAACTTGACAAAAATCCACTTAATAAGTTCCCGCAAGGAGCTTTTTCAGCATTATCAAAGCTTGAGGTTCTTGATCTGAGTGGGATTTCAGCTAGTTCATTGCCACAGCCTCCTGCACTGTCAGACATGCCGCATTTGCAAGAGTTGTATTTGAGGAGAATGCGTTTGGAAGAGGTCCCTTTTGATTTGTGCAGCTTGAGAAAACTTCGAGTCCTTGATTTAGCTCAGAATAATCTATCTGAAATACCAAAGAGTTTCCAGCATCTAACATGCCTGGTGGAGCTTGATTTATCAGATAACTCTATAAGAATGCTTCCACCAGAACTGGGGCTTTTATATCCATGCCTGCAGAGTTTAAGATTGAGCGGGAATCCATTAAGAAGCATCAGACGAGCTATTTTAGAACGTGGGACAGAGGCCATCTTGAAGTATTTAAAGGACAAGATTTGCAGTCCTTCAACATGAAATCTGATTGATCGATGCTGAATTCAACCAATTTCTTAACATCGTAAACAATGTGTATCAATTTATTTGAGGATATATTAATAGATTCGAATTAGTTAAGAGCGTATGAAGAACACTGCTGGCATAAAACCCAACGATTGATTTTGCAACCTCCTATATCTGAGCTTTACCTGCGGTTTATCGCACCTTTAATAATTCATTATGCAATTTATCATATTAGCATGTCTAATGAGAGGTCTTCTTAAATTGAATCAACGAGTCATTCAAGTTTTATCATCAAATTTCTAAAATTAGAATATTAAAATAATATTTGTTATCAAAACATTTATGTATTTTTCTTTTAAATATAACTTAGATAAAATTTAAATGAACTTTTCAAAAAAAACTTCAAAATCAAATCTAGAAAGAAAAATGGAGTTTTCTTTAAGAGTAAAGAGGTGAAAGCAATATTTATTATGATTATTAATTAAAAGCTTATTGTCAATTAATGCTCATATTTTCTATCTTTAACAATTATTATTGATTAAAATAATATTTGTTATGAAAACATCTTTATATGTTTCTACTAAATATAACATAGATAAAACTTAAATGAATTTTTAAAGAAAACTTCAAAACCAAGTCTAACAAGAAAAGAAGTATGTTTTAAGAGTAAAGAGGTGAAACTAATGTTCATTGTCCATTATAGTCTTTGGCAACATTGTTTAATGAGTCGATAAAAATTTTATTTAAAAGCAAAACAGAAATAGAAGTAGCAGCTCAAAAGCTTGACAAAAAAACTAGAATATTGGTACTTTGCATGCTAATTGTGTAAACAAGCAATACTTTTGAACGTGCCTATGCATTTTCCTCCATTTTCCATGCAAAATTTCATGCCCATCTTATCCTCCAAAGCATTATGATCCACCTCCCTCTATGAAAACTAGCCCAACACATCATCTTCTAATTATGGACGTAGTCTTGGTGCCTCCTATGCACAAATGGTCAAATATTTGTGTCTCAAGCCTCTCATCTCCCCTATGAAGTTACGGGTTTGAAGCGAGACTATGACACCAAGAAAGCTTCACATGGTACAACCATTGGAGTGTTAGATATTATCCACTTATGTGTTATATTTTATTTGTTGTAAGAATGCCCCAACCTCAAATATCTTCAAAACGAAGGTTGTACCTAAATTTCAAGTAGTTAGTCACATGTTGTTCAAATCCCAAATTTTCCAAACACTATAAAATCACATACATTTTTTTCTTTTTCCTTTGTACATAGAATTCAACTATAAATTATTTTTATTGATCAAAGTTTAACTATAACAAGGTACGAGGTTGTAATTCAACTTAGTATCTACCCTTGATGAATCACATGTGTAGTGTTATTAGCAGAGGTGTGGCCTCATCAGATATTGGTTTATAGCTAGTTTTTACAAATCTATTTTTTTAATTCATGACCTAGATCATCAATCTTATTATTGGGTGTATACAAGATTATTATTTTAAAGGTTATTACTATTTGTCTTTTCTCTACCAAGGAAAAATTCATATATCTCTTTACACTTATTGAAATTTTCTCTTTGAATAGTGGAGTTTTTTTTTGGTTTGCATATAGGGCCAAACTCAATGAGCCATGCAAAGCTCAATTTTGCAAGTGTATATATGGTCATCTATGTAGAAGCACACATTGTCTAGTTGTGCACTAACCTCATGTGCTCAATGGAATACATAGTTCTTTTGACACAAATTTGGTTGGTGCTAACAATCTATCAATTTTCTTTTTTGGCATGGAAAGAAAATTAGCTCAAGGATCCATTTGAATCGATTTTGTACATCAAAATACACAAATGGATTGTACTTTAAAACCTTAGTTATTGTAACACGAATTCAACCCACATGTTTTTCAATGGGAAGTTTTTGTTTGAATTGTGTGTAAATACTTACATCTCATTTTGATTAAAACAAGATTCTATGTAGTGTTCTACATGAGTTTCTCCTTGGCTTTGCCCAATGTTGAGCTTGTTGTAGGATTTTAGATTTACAAAAAAATAGATTTAGGTATATACTCGCATTGACTTTGGGCACTTTGTTCAGAAGCTCATCATTGATGGTCTTAATGAGCTCGTCTCTTCTTCCTTGTTTATCTCATCTTGAGGGCTTATTGTAATTGATGTTAAAAATATTTTTTTAAAATTGAAGGCAAAACCTTGTAAAGTCAAGGTTGGTGCATACTATCTTACAAAAGAGCTTATCCAAATCAAGTGTCTCATTGATGCTAGGGTTGATAAAATGATTGAGGTGGCTTTTTCCCATAGCCAGAGCCTCAACACATGGTTGGATAAATGTGTGATAACAATGGGAAAATAGATGTTTATTTGGACAAACCCTTTAGAAAGAAAGTAGATCTCCTAAAAGGTCATGTCAATTGTGGAACAAGAAAGGCATCAATTAAATGGAACTAAATAAACTAGGAAAAGCTAATGATAAATACAATTTATATAAAACTATATGATGAACAATGTAATGATATGATAATAGGTGAAATTAATGCATATTCATTACACCATGAATGCAATTTAGGAACCTTGAAATGAGGAGGTAACTAAGATGAGAGGTAATGAACCAATGAAATAATTCAACTTATGTAATTATTGTGATAAAAAATGCAACGAACACAACCTAGGATGAATATGCTACTAACATGAATATTAATGATATAATAATGTAATTAAGACAATATGCAATTTTATACATGGAACTATATGATGAACAATGTAATGATAATGCAATGAAATCGATAGATAAATACAACCAAATGCAATTGGCATGATAAATGTAAGTGATGCAACTAAGATGAATGCTTATGAGAAGTGAAATGAACACTAGACTATATTAAATAAATGATAATGAAACTAGAATTAATATTAATGATAATGAAGGTAAATGTAATGACATCGATATGAATAGAGTTAAGCATTGGGTAAGGGATTGGGGTTTAGTGGAGGGATGATGGGGAGGATTTGGATTTTTAAATTTAAATAAGGATTCTAGGATGAAGTGGGTCTAAAACTTTGGATGTTTTGGGGACTATAGGTCAATGTAAGATAGTTGATTGTACCATTGGTTTTGATAAGATACTTTGGGATTAACTGATTTTGTCATATTTGTAGGATTTGCTAAAAATGATTTTTTTTGCTTACTTTTGGGATGGGGGATGGAATCCTTTGAAGCTTGAGCATGGGGTGCCTCGAGAAGGAGTAATACCATGTAGTTGAGCACATAGTTTGATATAGAAATATTGGGGACCTTCCAATGTTACCAAGAACATCAAGGCCTTATTGCCAACATTATATAGTACAGACTCAAAATAGATACGCAATTATTTTTCTAGCATCACACATAAATCTCAGGGGAATTCAAGTGAAAATGATAGTAGATAAACCACAAACAAATGACATTTTACATGTGTAATATGCAATCTAAAGTGATCACGTGTTTGGATATGCAAAAGTTGTATCCAACTAAATCATGGGTAGAAAAAGAAACAAATAAAAAAGGATCAAGACCTCGCCCTTAGGTTGCCCCATTTACACTACACCAAGATATAAGATATAGTGGTGACTTTGATGAGAGAACAACCAAATTAATAAAAAAATATAATCAAGAACCAATTTTGAATCCAATATCAAAAGAAAAGAGTAAATGCATGAAAAAATAACATTTTTCCAAAGAGATCGATAAAACTATCAAATAGCAATGGGCTAAGGCTAGACGTGATGAAGGATGCATCCTGGAAGGACCTATTGGTAGCATATGGAGCCATGATTTAATAGAAAACTCATGCCTTTAGGACAATGATTTCTAGGACAAAGGATAAATTGTTTGAGGACTTTTTAAAGCATTTAGCTGGGAGAACCAAAGATCTTTTAATTAGATACAAACTGACACAAAAATTAGGATATATACAATGGGACCAATTAAAGATTAATTGCAAGGGGATGCATATAAATAAAAGACCAAGCTATTTACAAGAGACTGCAGTGTACAAAATCTCAGTATGATGAAATAGAGAAATCAATCTAAAAATATACAACTTGAAAATCTTAGGATGATGCAATAGAAAAAGTCAAAGATATAGTACAATAGATATAATACTTCAGAAACTAATTATGATACAACTTGAAACTTCCATGATATAGTACATTATTCTGATATTCTGCTTCCTAGCTTAGGAATCGAGATAGTAGTGTGTGTGGTTATGTCATGTATTATTGGAAAACCGTGGAGATATGGGTGAGTGGATGTTGTGGGGATGGCAGGGATGGTACATTGATAGATAATGAGTGGGTCCAAGTACACATGGTGCCTATTGTTGGGTTTTCATCAAGGTACCTATCTAAGACACCTAAATTGCCAAGTTTTTATTGTTGGATGCTTATTTATCTTTCACTATTCTCTTTGCCTTTTTATATTTTGTTTTTTTGTTATCACTAAATGCCTAAATTTTTAGGTTTTCACCATGATGATTTTTCAAGTCATTTTAAGATTATTATTTTTTTCTTTTTCTAGGACTAACAGAGTAGACTGAGTAGCTCAAACATAGAACTTCTTGAGGTGAATGATGTTTGTAGGATCATTCACAGGTTCTCCCTCTAGAGTTGATAACGAATACACTCCTAAGCCAAAGGATTTTGTGACAATATAGGGTCTTAGCTAGATGGGCTCAAATTTGTCCTTCCTTTTTCGATCTTATTGGACCTTCATATTTTTATGGTTGTAAAAATATTCACTAAAATCTCATCTGATAGTTGTTGAGATATATTGAAGAATTAGGTCAACTAAAAGATTAATTTTAAAATTTATAAAAAGAAATTTATTAATACATTTATATTGTATAAATTGTTAAAAAGGAAAGTTAATAATATGTTTATATTATAAAATTAATTTGTATTTGTATGTATCTTAAAATATTTTTAATTAATTTTACAAATATAGAACAAAAGATTTCAGTTGTTAGTTTTATTTGTTAAAAGAACAAAATAATTTTAATAATATGTTTGTATTGTAAAATTAATTTTTATTTTTATTTTTATTTTTTAAATTTTACAAATATAGAATAAATGATTTTAGTTAGTCTTATTTGGTAACATAACAAAATAATTATTTGGTAATAGAACAAAATTATATGTGTGTGTGTATATATATATATAGAGAGAGAGAGAGATAGATAATTTTAATTTAATTTTACAAATATAGAATTAATGATTTTAGTTATTAGTTTTATTTGGTAACATAACAAAATAAGGGAAAAAATAGATTTTGACTATAGTGCAACATTTTTTGATTGCTCCATATGCTATGTCAAGTCCTTGCATAGTTCTATTTTGTGTATCTCTATCTGTATCTCTTTGTCTTATAGGCTAGGTTTTTCTATAGTTTGATTTAAGAAACAAGTTTACCAATGTAACTATTTTAGAATGTGTGGATCATTTTCCCTTATTATAAAAAAATGTAATAGTTTTATTATTATTATTATTTATTTGACAATGAGCTTCACCCTTGGACCTACAGGTACAAGTGCTAGTATAGATTAATTGTATGAAATCTTGCAGCATAACCCTTACTTCTTGGTGGTGCTAATATTATGAAGCATTCAAAACTCATAATTGCACAAAGTTGCAAAACAAAAAGACTAAAGCACAAAGAATAGAATCCAATACACTTTGTTGGTGCAATGAGCAAGCGATGAAGAAAAAACAGTGGGAATAGTCAATGGTATGTGAAGCATTTTAGTCAATAAGAACTTCAACCATGGAAAAGCAACTAGGTTCAAACAAATAACTAAAAGAGGGGGTAAAAATTTTATTGAATACCAAAGAGAGTAGAACAACACAAGAAACAAAGAGAACTACAGAGCTTTATCCTAGTCCACAAGATGAACCAGCATCTAAGATAAATCAAGGGGAAACATCCTATGATCAATAATGTTCCAAGTCGACCCATGCTCAGAGGCCTATTTAGCCAAACAATCAGCCACATCATTCCACTCATGAGG
The DNA here is from genome assembly GCA_028749045.1 of Cupressus sempervirens. NCBI lineage: Eukaryota > Viridiplantae > Streptophyta > Pinopsida > Cupressales > Cupressaceae > Cupressus > Cupressus sempervirens. Next base: position 649,061,050 of record CM053788.1, read on the forward strand.
GATATGCATAAAAGACATAGAATCTAGAGAATTGCATAACTGAGTGATCTATTGAACAACCAGAGCCAAATGACAATCCACTTGCACAAGGTTCCTTCAATTCAATAAATTCACAACCACCTGTGAGTCAGTCTCACATATAATTCATCTCCAGCCACGTTGACAACATTGTTCCACTACAACCAAGATAGCTAGGGCTTCCATGAGGTTATTAGTATGGTAACCCTTGTATATAGATAGTAGAAATTGAATATCACTAGAACTATCATGCCCAACTCCCCTAATACCAGTTAGACTAGGATTTCCTTAAGAAGAACCATCAGTGTTGATTTTAAGAAAACCAACCTTGAGAGGAGTCCAATGCCCCTCATGATTAACATTTTGAGAGTGTTGCCTAGTTCTATTCCCAGAGTGGCTATGAGGAACCGAGGGAGTGTCGCCTTGAAGAGGAAAGGAAAGGCATGAGTAAATACCAGCATCTCTAGGATCCAAACCTCCACCAATGTCACAATTAGCTAGAAGTATTTCACGAAGAGAATTAATAATTTTCCCCCGCAAGTGCCTAATCTCAAACTACACATCATGAAAGATCCCCCTATTCATCTCAAGCCAAACATGCCATAAAATAAGGGAAGGGCCAATAATCCAAGCAACTTGAAGAAAAGAAGTCTTGGAAGGGGGATGGCCCAAATGGTCTTAGAATTCAGACAAAGAGGAAACATGTCAACACGTGCATCTCCACACACTCCACCAAAATTTCCAAATCTGTTTAGCAAAGGGGCACTGGAAAAATAGGTGAGAAATAGTCTCTTCTCTATTGTAGCATAAAACACAAATGGAAGGCCCATGGAAGCCTCGCTTGTAGAGATTCTCCCAAGTAAGACAACGATTGTAAACTAGAACCTAGACAAAAAAGTTACACCTAGGCCATGAAAAACTATTCCAAACCTTATGCCGCTAAGAGACCTCCCCCTCACCAAAAAGTGCTTTGTCAATGCAAGGTACCCTGAAGAAATAGAATAATAGCTAGAAGAAGCATCTCCCCAAGGCAAAACATCAGGTTCCTACAGAGAGCTGCACTCCCTAGAAGCCAATATCTGAGATAGTTCCAACCGATCCCCAAGAGAGCCACCCGGTGGCCAATTAGAAGAATTTTTCCATCCGTAACCCATAGCAAGGCCCAGATTATAAGCCTCCTTATAATGCGCCACCTTATTCCATCCATCAAAAAGGAAAAAATCACAAAGAGACTACAAGTGTGGGTGAGAGGATAAGAGAGGAGGATGCCCATTAACAGAATCACTCCAAAATAGGGCATCAGTGCCTCTGTTACAAATCCAAAATAGACTTCTCTTCACTAGTTGAGCACCAATATTGAGGGTATTACACACCAAAGAGCCTCTTCCCTTAAGAGAAAACTTAGAAATATCTAAAGGTTCTATTGGCGCTAAAAATTGCATGGTCAATTTTGAGCACCATTGAGAAAATTTGGTTCTATAAACGCTTTTAAATGAGATTGTACCTAGCTATCAGTCTGAGCCCCATGAGGTGTTTAATGTTTCTAACACCTTCCATTCAGTGCATCTACCTATTCCATGAATTTAAATCATCATTTCAAGTCATTTGCTGAAGTACTGTTTTGAGAAATTGTCAAATTTGCATTTTATCGTAAGTGTCAAACAACGACAGCAGGTTGTGTTTGCAATTGAATATCTCACACCCAAAAATGTTTCATGACTTGCCTCTTTGAGATTGTCTAGTGTGCATATCAAAGAACCTATGTTTCAGATTTCAAGTCATTTTGAGTCCATTTGACTAGGTTTTGAATCCCTCAAAGTTGGTCAGTTACTATTTTCTTGCTTTTGCAATTAATTCTGAATTCTGGGAAGCCCTATTTAACGTGCTATAAATTTGACCCAATTGACCAAAATGCTAAAATTCCTTTTGTGTTGTATTTTAGAGGTTAGAGACTTGATCTATTTCAAGTTTCACCTTATGACAAATCCATTTGATCAATTTTCAAACACAATTCCAAATGCAATTTGTAACTTTTTATTGGTGTCAGCATTTGGAGATTTGTCAGTACCCCTGTTCGTGATGTTATAACTCCTAATCTATGATTGGCTAGATCGAATGATTTGTTCCTCTATATTGTCCACTAAAAATACAAGTGTGCCAGTTTTTAGAACTTGATGAATCTGTCTTCACACTTTACTAGGGTCATTCCATTCACAAAAAATGATATTTTACTGATGTCCTCTATCCTGTAAATCCAAGTAGCCAATTTTGCACCCTCGCCAAATTTTCCCTGTGATTTTTCATGAGCCCAAATTGTATAATCATACTCTCTTCATGACAATCTACTAGTTCCCTAGTTTTCATTAACTCATGTGCCCATTTGCCTAGTCTTCGAAGCTCAAACCAAATGCACTTTCTAGTTTTCTAACATGTTTATCTGCAGGTGAATTTAAGTTGGCAACCTCAGAGGTCAATATCTTTTGACCCTGATGTCGTCATGCAATGAGATCTGGTAGGCCTGTTGAACATGTCAAAAAGAACAGAGATCCTGAGTTTCAGAGCTTGGTCAGGTGTTTGGATCAGTTTTTTAGGCCAGTCAATGGACCTCCTGACATGAACATTAACAGTTCACAAATCAGTGGTAAAGCGAGTTTTATTTGATTAATTAGCAATTGAACTTGAATCCAATTAGTTCATGATGTTTAGCTAGTCAGTTTGGCATATTAGTTGTTTGAAAACGAAATTTTTTTTAGTCGGACCCACTTTGGGGCCCGACTATTTCCACCAATTTGAAAAGGCATTGGTTTCAAAAGAAAAGTAACAATAATTTGCAATCATCTATTTTCATTTGTATGTACATCATGGGAAATCAAAATTTTCTTGCAATGTAACGCATCTAGATATGGAGATTAAAAAAGATGATGTTACTTTTGATTCATCAGATATGGGTGTACAAAGTAATGTCACTCAAAAGTCTTGTAGAATGTACAGAATTGTGGGCTTGGAGATTGTTAAGCTTCAAAATTTAGGTTCTTGTGGTATACTTATTAATGGACATTTGCTGAGAAAGGATGAACAAATTTCCCTTAAAAATGGAAACAAAATTATTTTTGAGTCTGAAAGAAATGGTCATCCCATTTACCCTTTTATTTTAACTTGTGGAGATCAGCATGGGAAAGGTGAAAAGGTATCAACGTATGGTGTGATGTTGTATCTATCACACCATGCATGCATAATTTCTATAATACATGCCTTTCTGCATGCTATGAAGATCTGAACAAGAGGGAACATAATCTATCCACAATAAATCAATGGAGATCCATGCCACTCCAATGTAGCTTGTCACTGTGTTTTTAAGCTAAAAAATATGCAATAAATGAAAACTCGTGTGTTGATGGGAAGATACCAATATTCAAAAAGAAGAAGCTGAGAAATAGACCACAATTGAAGATAAGAAATGATAGCGTAAAGAAGCTCATGCATCATATAAGGGAACAGGAACTAACGATAAAGGGGAGCTGACTATCATAAAAAAGAGAGCCACATTGTGAGATAAAACTCTCACATAGCAAATTGAGTAGGGGATTTCCATGCTACAGTAGAGCATCAATGCAACAAAGAAGAATATGCATTCATCAACGCCAGTTAGAAGAGAAGGGGTCAATGCATATCAAAGAGAGGAGATTGCATTCAATGAAGATGCCTTTAAATGCAAAACACGTAGTCTATTAAAGAATAGTCAACATGTTGCAAGGATGTCTTTAAAGAAAAAGCCACGAAATAAGAACAGAGACGCCAATACCAGGGAATCTCACGCAAGTCAGAGCAGTGTGGAGCTAAGGGATTTGGATCAACTTAAAAAGTTTGAGAGAGCAGACATTAAGAGACGCCCATGCCAATTTTGAAGACCATGCTAAGGTGGAGGGGGCAATCTTTGGTGTAGGAGAGACAATATAGATACTCACACAATCAGAAGCAGTGCAAATCAACAGGCTGCTCATGCAAGCCAATTCATGCATATAAGAGAAGAAAAGTCCCACGTAGGAGCAAAGGAGGTGCATCAGAACAAAGGAAAATCTACCAAATACAAGAATTAACAGTCAGCATAGTGACAGAGAAAATACTAGAGCAAATGTGAAAGGCGAAAAATCCATAAAAATAAAATATAACAGTTGGCAAAAAAGAGCACTGCCCGTGCCATTCAAATAGGAATCTCACGCTGAAAAGAGCTACTAAGAACAATCAGAAGATCATGTAGTCAAAGAAAGAGGCAGCAAAAAAGGAGAGGCCTACATTTTTTTTAAAAAGAAAGGGGTAACTATTATCCCATATTCATGCGGTGGTGATCCTTTTAGATCTTTAAAACCTTTTCAACTCAAGCTTTATAATGTCCTAAGTGACCTGCATTGTTGGACTGCCAATTATGTGTTCAGCCCCTTGTGGTGAATTTGAATAATGGAGAACAGTTGGCATGATGACGTAAGCAAATTTTTAGATGGAGATGCATGCGAGCTGACGTAGCACCCAAACTGAAGATGCAACCAGATTATGACAAGTGTCTCAATCGGACGGTGCCCACTTCCCCACATTATGAAGTTGTAGGGAAGTTAAATAATTTGGGAAAGCGGGCTGTCACCACATGGCGACAGGTCCCAATGGGCGGTGAGTTGGCGAAGATCAGGAGCAACTTGAGAGGATGCGCCAAATCATGACATGTGTCATGATCTAACGAATAGTGCAATTTCACATTATGGAGATGCTCAAAGGTTAAATAATGTGGGGAAGCAGGCACGCGACATGTGTCAACAGGGCACAGGCTGGGTGTGATGTGGCGACCTCGTTAAAGAATGAGGTGGTAGTCTGTACAGCAAATAATAGGCTGCCATGTAGACAAAATGATGAGGTGGCAGTGTTAGAAAAGGCTCAGCCAATCAAATGGTGCCATGTGGCACAGTCAAACTAAAGTTTGACCTCGGATTCAAAGGGTCAGGGCAATATTGAAGAGTTAAAAATAATAATATTTTATTATTATTTTTGTTGAAAATGCCCACGTCAAGTTCTTAAAATCAAATGGGATTTTTCTAAAGTTTGACTTTAGAATATTTAAAATTTTTCAAAAATTTAAAGACAAAGATGTGCAGACAAGGTTTTATAGCCAGGGGAGGCATTTTTCAAAATGATATTCTGGGCATTTTCGGGAGGCTAGATATACACTCCAATATACTACCGAAATTGGGAAGATCTAAATTTTTTGAATATGTGTCAATTTTTGCACAGATAGCAGCTTGTTTGAGCTATAGGAGGTTTTCTTCCAGATTCCTATTGTGCAACTAAATTTAGGTATCAAAGCTCAGAACTGATTCCTAGCATAGAAATAACCTGAATGTGGTTAAAAGGTAGTAAAAATTCAGTTTGGGTCAAAAACTGTTCAGAATTCATTCAGTAAAAAACTCAATTTCACTAGCAATTTATAAGGTAGATCAAATATTTTGGTGACTCAAAAAGGTTTCATCATTTCAACAGATATATTTTGCAAGTTAGTAACATAAATGATGAAACAAGATCATATTAGAATGGGAGATGGAAGGAAGAAGTTATTTAGTTACAGAGGATTGCATTTCAAATGGACACTTATCACTTGAAGATCAGATCCGAGATTCTTTCCTTTGCTATATCTTTCCATCTTTCATTCTTTCTAGGGGTTCCAATTTTGTCATGGAGAAACCAGTTGGTTCCAGTCTTTTGGAGAAAAATTTGCACATTACTGTGATACCAAGGTTTTGGATCCAGTTCTGGTTGCATTCCCATGACTATGACACCATTTTCTTTTAGCAAATTCTTCTCATGTGAACAGCAATTAAGAAGTATAGTAGAGATAGTTCTGAGATGTTAGGTTGTTTCATGTTTTGATTTCATGCACCTGAATGTATATTTTCAAAGAAAATGAATACATATGAGCAATAGTTTCACTAACTTCATTTTGTTTCTTGTCTCCTATCTCAGCAATCTGTAGTCTTATGTGGTCTTGGAACAAAGAGTTGAGATCCATTTGCTTCCCCTTCAGGTTGTATGTCTGATATATTTTGCTATTGGAACAAAGTGCCAAGTAAATTCTTGATGTGTTGGATAGGGTTATTGGTTACGTTGAGAAGGATATTTTGTGAGAATGAGATCTGAATGAACACCGATGCTTGAATCACAAGGTGATTAGATAGATTTGATGTCTGGGTATACAAAATATGTCTTGATGTCACAGATGTATGTTTTGAATTCATGGGATTGCCCAATGGATTAGGCACTGATCAGTTATAGGATCACTTGTTATATTGCTACATGTTTGAGGATTTGTTGAAAATCAACATCAATAATCAAATGCTTTTCCCCTTTCATGTTGAAGAGTTATAATAGAATGCCCTCACTCGGCTTATGAAATTCCTAGATCTGCATTTAGCTACTATAGATTAATGTTATTTCATGAGTTATTAGGAGAAATAAGGGTTTTATCTGCTTCATAATAGATTCAGTGTATGCTTTGATAACTGGTACCATATAAAGAATCTATAGGTCTACCTACCTAGGTTTTGCAAAGCCTGAAGAGGAAGAAGGGTCTAGCCTTATAGTTGGCCTAGTGTCTGAATGGGCGTGTTGAAAATGGGAGTTAGCTGCCCCTAGATGTGTTTTGTTCTCATCAAGGTAATTGGAAATTGGTAATGTTTTCAAACACCAACAAAATGATGACTCTGCTAGGGAGATAAGATGGCAATCCATTTTGTTGAAAGAACAAGAGTCACTGATGTGAAATAGATTGGATATAAAAAATCTAGAGCAAGATGTGTTCCTTTTCCTTGTTGAAGTTTCATGTTCCCCAGTTGAGCTTTCTTCATGGATAGTAGTATATTGTAAAACTGGATGAAAATTGTGTGCTATGACTGTTATAGGTCTATCTTCAATTAGTTCAGTTTACAAGTTCTATTGAGAAAGTCCAGAGTCAAGAATTCATTTATAAAGTGTAAATTCTTTTCAAGATGTTAGTGATCTACAAATTTCCTACATTGAAGGTCTGGTTCAAATTTGTCAAGTGATTAATTATGTTTTATTTCTCACAAAGTGTGAGTGGCAACTCTCAAATCTCTGTACTAGTTTGTTCCTAGTTGATTTTATTGCAAAATTTCAAAGGACTTTCAGTTGTATGTATAGATCTGAAACTGTTGATAGATATTGGAAAGGAAGTTTTAAATTCCTGATAAGTTTTAAAGTGATGTTTGCAATCTGCTGTTATAAAGAATTGAAATATAAAAAGTGAATCACAATAGTGGTTATTTTATTCCTCTTGTAAAGAGGTGGCGGCTCTACAAAGTTTGATCAGTGGTGTGAAGGATTTTCAGTCTTGCACCTGTGCCAAATCAGTAGATCGAAGTTCACCATCAGCACTGGAGGTATTTTGATTTTCATGCTTCTTTTCATGGAAGTCAAGTCTTTAAAAAATTTGCCTCTATTCAATGATTTTCAGTACTAGAAATAAGAGGTAGAAATTTTGTTCTGTAATGGAGTCAGATCTCAGATCTGAGATTAGTTTGCCAAATTCTGAGAGTTTGGAAATCGTGAATAATAACATTGCTATGTTGAGTAAACTAGTTTACAAAAGGATTGTCAGTCTTATAAAGGATTGTCAGTCTTATAAGAATTGAAGTAGGCAGTACTCAAGGTCTAAGTGTCGAACAATGTTATTTAAAGCTTAAATCAGTAATCAGTAAGATGCCTTTTCATTGTAGACCTAAGGAATCTTCCCTGCCTAGTGTTTTCCTTGATGTTCTAGTACCCAATTCAGTCGATTGGGCAGCACCTATAAGGTTACAAATAATTTTGCAAATTGAAAAATTCATTGAGGAGATGGAAAGTGGTGATTATAGATTTCATGACATATCTTCTAATGATAGTGAGTGTGCTGAAAGCTAAGGTAGAAATGAATACAATGAGTCCGTAGAGCAAGATAATCTATCTTCTGAATGTGAAGAGGTGGATTCAAATGTTAATGAATTAGGTAATAGCAATCAGCATGAAAAAGATGGATATAAAAGAGAAGATAAATTTTGTTATAGTACATATGAAGTTTAAGAAAGTTGTAACAATAGTAGATCTAGTGATTGCCATGATAAGAAAGAATGTTGTAATAATTCTTATTTTCCAAATTGTTACACTAATGATCTTCCTGTTGTAAATTCTTCATGTTATCTAGATGACAATCATAGCCATGAGAAGATTTGTGAGGCAGTCTTCTTGAGTTCTAATGAAATCTCTATTTTGTTGGCTCGTGAGTTTGAAAAGCACGTAAGTATCTCTAAGGATCTTCATATGTTCTCTCATAATACTTTCTCATTCAGTCAAATCAATTCCCCAAAGTTTGATGTGGAAAAAGAGGTAGAATCCAAACAATCTTTGTTAGACTTTGGAGGTGTAGATGGCAGTACCTCAAATGTCTTTGCACATGACAATTTGTTGGATGTAGAGTATGTTAATGAAGGGAAGGTTAATGCTGTTTCAGATTCTTTTCATGTTGATCTTGCTGAACATTGTTTTGATTTTTCATATGATGAGGAGGAAAATAGTGAAGGTTGTCAGTCAAATTATAGATTTTCTTCATGTGTTGATAAGTCTCATAAAGATGAGTTCAAGGTGTATTCTGACATTCCATTTGATGAAGAAAATGATAGTGATCGGCATAGTTTAGATCAACACTTTCAAAATGAATTTTCATGTATGGTGACTAATCAATGTTTTGAGTGTGAAGAGGTTTCAATGAAGGATGAATCTGATTTAGTGAATGATATGACTGCAAGTAGGCAACAATCAGATTTCAAACACTCTTTGCAGCTAGAGACACAAGGTGAGTTGCAAGTTTTTGGTGTTTGCAACTTGGTGATGAATGATGTAGATTATGAAGTTTTTGTGTTTCTGATCAGCATGCATGAATCATCGTTGGATTTTGATTCTCAGTTCAGTTTATGTAGTCATGAGCATGCTGATTCTTTTTCTCATAGTGAGCATGAAGATGAAATTGTCTTTGAATTTTATATGCACTATGAGAATGACAGAAGTTGTTTTGTTTTGTCAAGTTATTTGTTTCAGTATGCTGATCTGATTGGTGAAACAAATTATAATGAGAATTTTAGTTTACCTTACAGAGATGTAAATGCGAATTAGGTTTTTGGCAGAGGTAAGAATTTTTGTAAAATTTTCGGTGGCCCGGGGTCACATGTGTACATAGTTAGAGTAGTTTCCCTACTTTCAAAAAAAATTGTTCAAGAGGAGAGTTTTGAATTTTTGAGTGGTCTACTTCTCCAAAAGATTTGAAATCTTTCCATGCCTACAAGGGGCATGCATCCCCAGACAGAGCCACTGTTGGCACTAAAAATTGCATGATCAATTTTGAGCACCATTGAGAAAAATTGGTTCTATAAATGCTTTTAAATGAGATTGTACCCGTCTATTAGTCTGAACCTCATGAGGTGTTTAATGTTTCTAACACCTTCCATTCAGTGTGTCTACCTATTCCATGAAGTTAAATCATCATTTCGAGTCATTTGTTGAAGTACTGTTTTGAGAAATTCTCAAATCTGCATTTTATCTTAAGTGTCAAACAACGACAGGAGGTTGTGTTTGCGATTGATTATCTTGCATCCACAAATGTTTCATGACTTGCCTCTTTGAGATTGTCTAGTGTGCATATCAAAGAACCTATGTTTCAGATTTCAAGTCGTGTTGAGTCCATTTGACTAGGTTTTGAATTCCTCAAAGTTGGTCAGTTACTATTTTCTTGGTTTTGCAATTAATTCTAAATTCTGGGAAGCCCTGTTTGACGTGCTATAAATTTGACCCAATTGACCAAAATGCTAAAATTCCTTTTGCATTATATTGTAGAGGTCAGAGACTTGTTTTGTTTCAAGTTTCACCTTATGAAGAATCTGTTTGATCAATTTTCAAACGCGATTCCAAATGCAATTTGTAACTTTTTACTGGTGTCAACATTTGCAGATTTGTCAGTACCCCTATTCGTGATGTTATAACTCCTAATCTATGATTGGCTAGATTGAATGGTTTTTTCCCCTATATTTTCCACTAAAAATACTTCAAGTGTGCCAGTTTTTAGAACTTGACAAATCTGTGTTCACACTTTACCAGGGTCATTCCATTCACAAAAAATGATATTTTACTGATGTCCTCTGTCCTATAAATCCAAGTAGCCAATTTTGCACCCTCGCCAAATTTTCCCTGTGATTTGTGATGAGCCCAAATCATATAATCATACTCTCTTCATGACAATCTACTAGTTCCCTAGTTTTCATTAACTCATGTGCTCGTTTGCCCAATCTTCGGAGCTCAAACCAAACACACTTTCTAGTTTTCTAACATGTTTATCTACAAGTAAATTTAAGTTGGCAACCTTAGAGGTCAATATCTTTTGACCCTGATGTCGTCATGTAATGAGATCTAGCAAGCCTGTTGAACATGTTAGAAAGAACAGAGATCCTAAGTTTCAGAGCTTGGTCAGGTGTTTGGATCAATTTCTTAGGCCAGTCAATGGACCTCCTGACATGAACATTAAAAGTTCGCAAATCAGTGGTAAAGCGAGTTTTATTTGATTAATCAAAAATCAAACTTGATTCAAATCAGTTCATGATGTTCAGCTGGTCAGTTTGGGGTATCAGTTGTTTGAAAATGAAATTTTTTTTAGTCAGACCCACTTTGGGGCTCGACTATTTCCACCAATTTGAAAAGGCATTGGTTTCAAAAGAAAAGTAATAATAATTTGCAATCATCTATTTTCATTTGTATGTACATCATGGGAGATCAAAAGTTTCTTGCAATGTAACACATCTAGATATGGAGCTTAAAAAAGATGATGTTACTTTTGATTCATCAGATATGAGTGTACAAAGTAATGTCACTTGAAAGTCTTGTAGAATGTATAGAATTGTGGGCTTGGAGATTGTTTAGCTGCAAAATTTAAGTTCTTGCGAGATACTTATTAATGGACATTTGCTGAGAAAGGATGAACAAATTTCCCTTAAAAATGGAAACGAAATTATTTTTGACTCTGAAAGAAATGGTCATCCCATTTACCATTTTATTTTAACTTGTGGAGATTAGCATGGAAAAGGTGAAAGGTATCAACATATGGTGTGACGTTGTATCTATCACACAATGCATGCATAGTTTCTATAATACATGCATTTCTGCATGCTATAAATATCTGAACAAGAGGGAACATAATCTATCCACAATAAATCAATGGAGATCCATGCCATTCCAATGTAGCTTGTCACTATGTTTTTAAGCTGAAAAATATGCAATAAATGAAAACCCGCATGTTGATGGGAAGATACCAATATTCAAAAAGAAGAAGCTAAGAAATGGACCACAATTGAAGATAAGAAAAGATAGGATAAAGAAGCCCGTGCATCATATAGGGAACAGGAACTAATGATGAAGGGGAGCCAGCTATCATAAAAAAGAGAGCCACATTGTGAGATAAAACTCTCACATAGCAAATTGAGTAGGGGATTTCCATGCTACACTAGAGCATCAATGCAACAAAGAAGAATATGCATTCATCAACACCAGTTAGAAGAGAAGGGGTCAATGCATATCAAAGAGAGGAGATTGCATTCAATGAAGACGCCCTTAAATGCAGAACATGTAGTCTATTAAAGAACAGTCAACATGTTGCAGGGATGTCTTTAAAGAAAAAGCCATGAAATAAGAATAGAGATGCCAATAACTAGGGAATCTCACACAAGTCAAAGTAGTGTGGAGCTAGGGGAGTTGAATCGACTTAAAAATTTTGAGAGAGCAGACATTAAGAGATGCCCATGCCAATTTTGAAGACCACGCTAAGGTGGAGGGGGCAGTCTTTGGTGCAGGAGAGACAATATAGATACCCACACAATTAGAAGCAATGCAAATCAACAAGCTGCTCATGCAAGCCAATTCATGCATATAAGAGAAGAACTATCCCACGTAGGAGCAGAGGAGGCGCATCAGAGCAAATGAAAATTTTCCAAATAAAAGAATTAGCAGTCAGTGAAATGACAGAGAAAATACTAGAGCAAATGCGAAAGGCAAAAAATCCATAAAAAAAATATATAACAGTCGACACAAAAGAGTACTGCCCATGCCATTCAAATAGGAATCTCACACTGAAAAGAGCCACCAAGAACAATCGAAATATCATTTAGTCAAAGAAAGAGGCAGCAAAAAAGGAGAGGCCTGCGTTTTTTTAAAAAAAGAAAGGTGTAACTATTATCCCATATTCATGTCGTGGTGATCCTTTTAGATCTTTAAAACCTTTTCAACTCAATCTTTATAATGTCCTAAGCGACCTATATTGTTGGAGTGTCAATTATGTGTGTGGGCCCCTTGAGGCAAATTTGAATAGTGGAGAACCGTTGGAGTGATAACGTAAGAAAATTTTTAGATGGAGATGCATGCAAGCTGATGCAGTGCCCAAATTGAAGATGCAACCAAATTAGGACAAGTGTCTCGATCGGACAGTGCCTGCTTCCCCATATTATGAAGTTGTAGGGAAGTTAAATAATTCGAGAAAGTGGGTTGTTGCCACGTGGCGATGGGTCCCAATGGGTGATGAGTTGGTGAAGATCAAGAGCAACTTGAGAGGATATGCCAAATCGTGACACGTGTCACAATCTGATGAATGGTGAAATCCCACATTATGGAGATGCTCGAAGGTTAAATAATGTGGGGAAGCGGGCACGCGACATGTGTCAATGGGGCCCGGGCTGGGTGTGATGTGGCGACCTCGTTAGCAAATGAGGTGGTAGTCTATGCAGGAAATGACAGGCTACCACATGGGCAAAATGATGAGGTGGCAGTGTTAGAAAAGGCTTAGCCAATCAAACGGTGCCATGTGGCACCGATCAAACTCAAGGTTGACCCCGGATTCAAAGGGTCAGGGCAATATTGAAGAGTTAAAAATAATAATATTGTATTATTATTTTTGTTGAAAATGCCCACGTCAAGTTTTTAAAATCAAATGGGATTTTTCTAAAGTTTGACTATAGAATATTTTAAAATTTTCAAAAATTTAAAGACAAAGATGTGCAGACAAGGTTTTATAGCCAGGGGAGGCATTTTTCAAAATGAGATTCTGGGCATTTTTGGGAGGCTAGATATACACTCCAATATACCACTGGAACCAAGAAGATCTAAATTTTTTGAATATGTGGTCAATTTTTCCACAGGTAGCAGTCTGTTTGAGCTAGAGGAGGTTTTCTTCCAGATTCCTATTGTGCAACCGAATTCAGGTATCAAATCTCAAAACTTATTCCTAGCATAGAAATAACCTGAATGTGGTTAAAAGGTAGTAAAAATTTAGTTTGGATCAAAATCTGTTTAGAATTCATTCGGTTAAAAACCCAATTTCACTAGCATTTTATAAGGCAGATCAAATATTTTGGTGACTCAAAAAGGTTTCACCATTTCAACAGAGATATTTTGCAAGTCAGTAATAGAAATGATGAAACAAGATCAGATCAAAATGGGAGATGGAAGGAAGAAGTTATTTAGTTACAGAGGATTGCATTTCAAATGGACACTTGTCACTTGAAGATCAGATCTGAGATTCTTTCCTTTGCTATATCTTTCTATCTTTCATTCTTTCTAGGGGTTCCAGTTTTGTCACGGAGAAACCAATTGGTTCTAGTCTTTTGGAGAAAATTTGCACATTACTGTGATACCAAGGTTTTGGATCCAGTTCTAGTTGCATTCCCATGACTATGACACCATTTTCTTCCAGCAAATTCTTCTTATGTGAACAGAAATCAAGAAGTATAGTACAGATAGTTTTGAGATGTTATGTTGTTTCATGTTTTGATTTCATGCACCTAAATGTATATTTTCAAAGAAAATGAATACGTATAAGTAATAGTTTCACTAGCTTCATTTTGTTTCTTGTCTCCTGTCTTAGCAATCTGTAGTCTTATGTGGTCTTGGAACAAAGAGCTGAGAACCATTTGCTTCCCCTTCAGGTTGTATGTCTAATATATTATGTTATTGGAACAAATTGCCACACAAATTCTTGATGTGTTGGATAGCGTTATTGGTTACAATGAGAGGGATATTTTGTGAGAATGAGATCTAAATGAACATCGATGTCTAAATCACAAGGTGATTAGATAGATCCGATGTCTAGGTATATAAAATATGTCTTGATGTCACAGATGTATGTTTTGAATTCATGGGATTGCCCAATGGATTAGGCACTGATCAGTTATAGGATCACTTGTTATATTGCTACATGTTTGAGGATTTGTTGAAAATCAACATCAATAATCAAAAGCTTTTCCCCTTTCATGTTGAAGAGCTATAATAGAATGCCCTTACTCAGCTTATGAGATTCCTAGATCTGCATTTAGCTACTATAGATTGATTTTATTTCATGAGTTATCAGGAGAAATAAGGGTTTTATCTGCTTCATAATAGATTTAGTGTATGCTTTGATAACTGGTACCATATAAAGCATCTATAGGTCTACCCGCCTAGGTTTTGTAGAGCCTAAAGAAGAAGAAGGGTCTAGCCTTATTGTTGGCCTGGTGTCTGAATGGGCATGTTTAAAATGGGAGTTAGCTGCCCCTAGATGTGTTTTGTTCTCATCAGGGTAATTGGAAACTGGCAACATTTTCAAATACCAACAGGTTCAACACCAAGTAAATACTTGTGTGATAGGATCTGAGCCCAAAGCTGAGACTGGCTAGAACACCAGTGCCAATACAGTTTAGCAGCAAGAACTTGACTGCACAAGATAGCAGAAAAAAGGCCAAGGCCTCCTTCCTTTTTTGGCCTACAAATAATATCCCAATTGATGAGGCTCCATTTGGTATTATGCAAATTTCCACTCCAATGAAATTGGTGAGAGAAAGCATCAAACTCCTTAAGAAAATACACTAGGGTAGCCTGAACCATGCTTTTGTATATGGGAAGGGCTTTAATCATAGATTGCAAGAGTGTCACCCTCCCAGCAATAGAGAACCACCTATGAGTCCAATGAGTGACCTTTTTTTGAAGTTTGTCGAGCAAGCTCTACCAAAAAGGCCTGGGCTATCTTCTCACCACAATAGGGACCCCCAAGTAAGTTAGAGGGAGAGACACAATCTAAATTCTTGGGATATTAGCAATCCTCCACTAGATAGGCTCAGGGGTGTTGAAGAAAAAAATAGAGGACTTGTGGTCATTAATTTTCTGCCCATAGGCAACCAAATAAGTATCCAGGGTGAGTCAAAAGCCTTCAGCTTCTCAAATCTAAGCTCTCCTAGCAAGAGTCATATCATCAACAAACTGGAGGTGGGAAAGAGTGGGCAAACCATTTCCCCATTGCCATCCTTGAATGAGATTTTGGGAAACATGAAACTTGATAAGTCTACCAAGTCCCTCAGCCATAATGATAAACAAATAAGGAGAGAGGGGATCTCCCTGACAAAGACCTCTAGAGCCCTAAAAAGCTTTGATGGTTCACCATTAAGAAGAATCAAGAAGGAAGGAGTAGTAACATAGCTTAGAACCCATCTAACCCATTCCTAACTGAAGCCAAAAGCTAGAAAAACAATGAATTAGATAGGACAATCCTTGTGGATAATCTCATCTTCTTCACTTGTTTCATAGTGCATGGAAATCAACTGTGATTGTGATTTGGCATGTTTGAGCATATCGTCAATGAACGTTGTTATGTTGTTAAACAAAGAACCTCCCGTCATGACTACTTTTTGTGCCGCCTCTTTCACCTCTTGAGATTTCTCTCACAACTCCTCACTCTCCATCACCTTCACCACTACACCCTTCATCTCTTCCCTTCTCACCAACCTCCCCTCCTCCAAACTCAAGCTAACCTTCCATACTTCTTTAGCAGAAATTGACCCCCGAAGGTCAAACTAGTTGTTTCGAGGGCTTCAAATATTATATATTCAATTCCACCCTTCTTATTTATTAATCATGTGTGTGCAAGGCTAGCTACCAAACATAATCAGTCTTTCAAATAAATCTATGCAGTCTATGTTGTTGCAGTGGAAGCAATGGCCAGACATAGTGGAAAATAATTTTTTAATTCTAAATTTTTAAAAAAAAAACTTATTGAATATGTTCATTTTTCAAAGTAGTATCTTTTCTTTTCTTCTTAGAAAATTCAATAGAATTAGGCAAGTGAAATTTTAGGAGAAAAATTCAACAAAACTTGGCAAGTAACATTTTTTAAACCTTCATGAGTTTTTTTGCACATTTTGCTTCTTGTCAATTCATCCATGTGTCTACAACTACGCAATACTTTAAGAAGATGGACTGATCTCCTTCTTTTCTCATCTTCACTAGATCTATTCTTCAAAATAATTGAAGCACATCAAGATGGTACCACTCATATTGAATGCAAGAAGGATGTGGTGGTAATATGTAAAATCATCATTAGCTAACATTTTGGTTGCGTTGTGGTCCTCCTATTAGATTTTATAACCTGACTCTTTCATACCCAATGTTTGGAGAGAAAAAAGAATGTTTACCAACAAATGGGTCAATGTATATATTAGACCACAGCCCTCTAAATTATCAGGTACAACTCCCAATGATTTGTAATGAATCTATTTTTATGAGATCATAAATTTTGACATTGTAAGCTCTTAACCTGAGAGTAGTAAAGGTTAACCAAATTGCATGAAGGCACAAAAAATTCAAGCAAGATTGATTTGAATAACCTATCACACTCAATGGAATGATTGTAGTACATTATATTTATATTTCTAACCCTTACTTCTATTCTAAATGTAAATTAATTATCTAAATGCAAAAGAGGAATGAAGAAGATAGGCACATGAGGGAAAATGGAATTGCTTTCACTATCAGCCTTGAATGAAATGGAATCTAACCATTAGCTAATAGATTCATACACATTTATCTTTCATTTCCTAAGGAAACTATCTAACATGTTATGAAACTAACAAGAGAAGAAACAAAACCATATATGAAGAAAGTAAATGGAATCACTATACTACAAACATCAAAGTGAAATGAAATCACTATACTGCAAGCATCAAAGTGAAATAGAATTGATCCAATTATTCGCAGAATCATACATGATTGTCTTTCAACTCTTAATGCAAAACTACTCTATGCATGGACCACAAAACATGACAAGCAAATAGGGTAAATGGAATTACAGACCAATTCACCATCAAGTTTGTTAACCTTTATATTGTCAAATGAGATTACATTTATAGTTTTGTGTCATCCCTCAGTTTAGAAAAGCAACAACCACAAAATAGAAAAGGAAATAAAATGTGAAATTATCCACATGGCATCTTTCCTATTGATGATATGAATCTATGGCACTTCTAAAAATACACAATGGTTATTTAGCTTCCTACAATCTTCATGAAATCCTATAGAAAATTGTTGTTTTCTTCATATTCTATTGTTTCATGCCAAACCTGTATAATTCATAATATAACGGTCATTGTAACTTTAAATTTCTATCATTGATCTCAAATCAATGGTTTAGATTAAATTGTTATAAACCCCTTTTACTTCTTCCATTATACTTTCCTCTATGGGTCCCTTTTGTACATGCATTGAATTTTTCTTATGTCACTAAAATTAACATTCGGGCAACTTTTTATAGTGACATAATGATGAGCATTGATCTACTTTTGATTTGATAGTGATGATAAAATATATTAACTCTTTATTTATTTTGAGGTGTGGGTCCACTTTCCAACTACGCAAATTGTGGCAGATAGGTGACACTATTCCATTGCTTAGAGAATCTAACATTGGACTACTTTGCTTTGTGGCACTTCATGACTAGGTTTTGACTATATCTCATGGAATATGATGGGCCCAGCAGTACATGTGTTGCTATGTTGTTATGTCACATAGATTAAAACATCCCCATCTTTCCATAATGACAAAGCAATAGTCATAGATATGTCTTGAGATCAACTATCTTTGTTGTATTTCTTAATTACTATGCATGACTGAAAGGAGGTCCCACCTGTTCCATGTGTCACACTATCCTTATGTCACTTTGATTATTCTTCATGTAACTCTTTATAGAAACATAACGATGAGTGTAGGTCCTTTAAGATCTCACACTTATGAAAAAGGTCTTATGTCCAAGGTGACTTGTGTATATGAGCAATGTTAGTATGCTAATAGAAACCAAATTTAAATAAAGCTTCTACAAACTAAACAAAATTCATAAACTTCAAGATAGACTAAGATGAGCTCTCAATTGATAATATGAGCCATTAATGGACTCTCTCAATGAGAAGCTCTCTTGTTGAGTGGCTTTGTCTAAATAGATAGGATGTATGCTCAAGCTTATGCTTCAAAAACGGCTTCAAATGGAGTTGGAATTTGGGTGTGAGTGTATGGTTTTGATGTAAAATGGCTTCTTAAAATGGCATTATGACTTTACTTCATGGATTGTGTTAAAATGGCTTGGGAGAGGATTCCTTAAATAGGCAAAGGGCTTGAGGGATCAAGGGCTAGGATGCAAGGATGGGAAAAAGCTTATGGAAGGCTCAAATGGCATGAGAGGAGAGCACATGGATTGTGCTTCCTTATAGCCAATTACGGAGTGACACATATCACAGGGTGAAAGGATGGAGGAAAGGGGAAGGATGAGTCAACAAAGGAGGCTCAAGGGATAAAATCTTCATAAAGACCCTCATAATGGCTTGTAAGAGCAATGAAAGGGCTTGGAAGAGTCATTTATGGCCTAGTGGGCTTCATAAAGTTTTATGGTTGGGATATTTTGAGGGAGATGAGAGGAATTTTGACTTGGGCTTGATTAGGCATATTTTAAGCTTTCTTAGGATTGTGCAAATGATTAGAGGATGGATTAGGATGGTTTAGGATTAGCTTAGGGATAGGCAAGTGGATAGCATTTAATGAGGGTGGGTGAAGGAGGAGATATTTGTTAACTTTGGCTTGGGTTAGTAGGTCTTAACCCATGTTTAGGGAATGTGACAAGGTTAGGAGGGGATTAGGATTAGGTTTAAAGACATCTTCTAGAAGAGTCTAGACTTTGGATGAGGATAAAGACTTTCTAGAATAGTCTAGAACTTCCTAGGATGAGGATGAAGACTTTCTAGAAGAGTCTAGAATTTCTTAGGATGAGGATAAATTAGATTTTTAAGAAATAAATAAAGTTTTATTTATTTCAAGGGTTTGGATTGAGGAGATATTTGTTAAAACTTTTTTAATAAACATGAGGATTAATATTTAATCTTAGTTAAATACTTTGAGTTGGGATTAGGGGTAGGAAATGATGGGATTAGCCTCTAATAAAAATTAAAGAAGGATTAGAAGATTTTGGAAGAGGTTAGTGGTCTTAAGGAAATTGGCCAAGTTTTGGGCAAAAAATAAATTTTTTATTTATTTTGGGTTTTTTGGTCAATTTATTAATTAATTAAATAAGGAAATAACGTTTAAATAAGATTTAAACATTTTTGGGAGGGATTCTTTAATTAAATATTTTAAATTAAGATAAAGGGATTTAATGGCATAAAAATTAATTAATTAATTAATTAATTAATAAATGATGATGTCATCAGAAATTTTTTCAAAAAATAAAAATACTTTATTTTCTAAAGAATTTAGGTGTCTACATTTTGCCCCTCTTTGATGTGATGCCACAAGTGGCATGGCATCAAAGATAAGAAAATAAGATGCCCAAGGCTAGAGTGGAAGAGGAGAGAATGGACTATGAGATGCCCCCTCAAGAAGGCACGGGGAGAGAAAGCGAGGCTCGACAATTTTTTGAAAAGTCCAAGAATTCGAGATGAG
The DNA here is from genome assembly GCA_028749045.1 of Cupressus sempervirens. Lineage (NCBI taxonomy): Eukaryota > Viridiplantae > Streptophyta > Pinopsida > Cupressales > Cupressaceae > Cupressus > Cupressus sempervirens. Next base: position 649,080,913 of record CM053788.1, read on the forward strand.
CAAGGAGACTCGGATTAGCTTAAGAGAAGACATTTAGTTAGCTCAAAATCTCACTACGGGAGAATGATAAAGGGAGAATCAGAGGCATAAGAGGAAACAAGCTTAAGATCTCAGGGATTGCAGAGGATGAAGGAGCAGAGTGCTATAAAAAGGAATCCAAGATAGGGAGATGGACGATGGGATGATAAAGCTAATGCAATAGGATTTCAAAGAGTCAGATTAGCGAAAGATGGGTTTCGGAGATCCCTAGGACTAGGATTGTGGAGCTCGAAAGATGAGGCTTGGTGGATTGATTGGATTGGTGGATCCTTAAGACTAGGATTGTGGATCCCTAAAGCTAAAAGTGCAGATTGATTCAAAGAGATACTGATGCACAAGCTGGGGTAGGAGAGATAGATGCTGGATATGGATGGGGGATAATGGAGATGAAGGGAAACCATTGAAGCTTTTTTGAGCAGGGGGATACTTCAAAGAGAAGTACCACCATGCAGTTGAGCACTAGATTTGCTATAAGACTGTTGGTTAATTGCCAAGGTTACCAAGAACATCAAGGCCTTTTCACCAACTATCCAAAGGACTGATGGACTGACTCAAAATAAACACGCAAGGATTGCCCCAGCATCACACATGAATCCCAGAGGAAGCATTGTGGAACCGACACTGGGTAACCCACAAGCAGAAAAGAAAAACAAAAAAAAGACCTAATCAAGACCTTACGCTCAAATTGCCCCATTCGCAGTATACCATGATATGGAAGATTGTGGCAACCTTGAGGAGGGAACAAGGAGATTGCTTGGAAAAGATACTTCAAGATCCAAAAGGGAAAATTCCAAATCAAAAGAAAGAGAAAATCCAAAAGAGAACCATTTGCCAATGAGATGGGTAGGATGAGGTACTAACAGACCAAGATTAGACATGTGGAAAGCTATATCCTGCAAGGATCTATCGAAGAGCACCTAAGCTGATGGATTTTGGATGAGTGATGCATCTAGAAAGCTAAACTAAGAAGGATAACACTTTGTTGACAGAAGATCTAGCTAAAGGATGCATTGGAATAGCTAACCAAGGGTTGTGCAATGTGTGCAAGAAGCTAATCAAGGAGGAACTGAGACAAAAGCTGGATAGATACAATGGTACTAAGCTAAAGAGGATGTACAAGCTAACAGACCAAGACATGTTACGAATGTACAAGGTTTTTCATGTTTTGGTTTTTGCGAGATGTAAATGTTTGTGAAGGGTGGGATGTCTACAATAGTTGATAGGCGGATAGGTAAATGGTTTTCGAAAAGCTTAAGAAAAATGAGATTCTTTGTGTGCATGTGATAGGACACAAACTAGGAGACAAGCTTTGGTATATAATGCACTCTGGAATATGGCACAAGCTTTGGACAAGATTTGAATATACAAGCTATGATACAAGGGATGATACAAGATTTACAAGTTGGGGTACAAGATTTACAAGTTGAGGTACAAGATTTACAAGCTATATAGGAGGTATTTACAAGCTTCATTAGATGTTGGATATTTGGTTGGAACACCAAGGGAACAAGTAGGTGTTTTATGGGATGGTGAGTGGATGGATGAGGGATAGGATAGTGATAAATAATGGATTAGTCTTAGTACACAAGGTGCCTGAATTACTAGGTTTTCACCAAGGTACCTATCCAAGGCACTTGAATTGCCAAGTTTTCACCATTGGATGCTTATTTCTCTTTACTATTTATTTTTTTTTTTTTAAATTTTCAAAAGCTAAGTATATCAAGGATCTTCAAGCATAAAACTTCTTGAAATGAATGATGTTAGTAGGATCACTCAACAATTCTCCTTCCAGTGTAGATAGTTGATAAGCTCTAGAGCCAAAGGAGGCAATGACAACATAAGGACCAAGCCATGTATTTTCAAACTTACCTTTTTTTTCTCGATCTACTTGGACTTTCATGTTTTCTTTGAGGACCATATCCCCTCGCTGAGAGTGTCATGGAAGTACCTTCTTGTTGAAATGAATGATGTTAGTAGGATAATTCAAAAATTCTCCTTCCAGTGTAGATAGCTGATAAGCTCTAGAGCCAAAGGAGGCAATGACAACATAAGGACCAAGCCATGTATTTTCAAACTTACCTTTTTTTTCTCGATCTACTTGGACTTTCATGTTTTCTTTGAGGACCATATCGCCTCGCTGAGAGTGTCGTGGAAGTACCTTCTTGTTGAAATTCCTTTTGAGACAAGTTTGGTAGACTGTGAGATGATCATAGGCTTGTTGTCGCTTCTCATCTAAGAGATCTAGCTAGGTGAGTCTAGCTACTCTGTATTCTTCATCTGATATTTTCCCTTACAAAGATATGTGCAAGGAGGGAAGTTCAACCTCTATAGGTAGTACTGCTTTGGCACCATAGACTAGGGAGTATGGAGTTGTGCCTGTGGATGTACGGAAGGAAGTTCGATAAGCCCATAGGGCAGGATTAATCTGTAGGTGCCAATCGTGACCAGAATCATTGACAACTTTCTTTAGGATTTTGAGAAGGGTTTTATTAGTTGCCTCTGCCTGGCTATTACCTTGTGGGAAATATGGGTGAGAAAAGTGGTGATGGATATAGAGGGAAGTACATAATTCTTCCATGTTGAAATTTTCAAACTTACCTCTATGGTCGGTGAAGATGGTGGATGGGATGCCGAAGCGGTAAACAATGTGGTACAAGATGAACTTGGAGACCTAAACTCCTATAGTTGAGACTAGGGGGATTGCTTCCACCCACTTAGTGAAATAGTTTGTAGCTGTTATTATCCATTTATGTCCATCAAATGAGAGAGGTGTGATAGTTCCAACTAGATCAAGGCCCCAACAAGCGAAAGGTCAAGGTGGTGCAATAGGTTATAGATCCTGTGCTAGAGTGTGCACAAGATTTGTGTGTTGTTGACATGGGAGACACTTTTTGACAAAGTCATAGGAGTCTTCTTCAATGGTAGGCCAATAGTAGCCTGCTCTAAGGATTTTTCACGCAAGGACAATACTACTCGTGTAGGCACTGCAAAGTCCAGAGTGTACTTCTTTTAATGCTATTGTGGCCTCATTTTCATCTAAACATTGAGAGAGAGTATCATGATAACCTCGATGATATAGGGTATTGGCTATGATAACATAGCGGGATGATTTTTGAATGAGGTTTTGGCATTGGGTACATGTGAGGTGAGGGGAGATGATATCATCTTTAAGGTAAGCATAAATCTCATGGTACCAAGGGGATTCGGGACCAACCAAGATACAAACATGATTTGAGTCATCATTCGCATAGGTAGGTGTGAGGAGTTGCTCAACTAAAAACTCATACTACGTAATCGCTTGGGGAATTTCCAAGAGCGATCCGATAGTAGCCATAGCATCTGCTTCTTTGTTCTGCATTCGAGGCACTTGTGTAAACTGAAGCTTTGTAAAATGGTGTGTTAGCTAATCAACTAGCTCTTTGTAGGGTAATAGCTTTTCATCTTTGGTTTGATATTCATTTAGGGCTTGCTTGATGATGAGCTAAGAATCGCCAAAGATTTTTAACTTAGTGATGTTCCATTTTGTAGCTATCTTTAATCCTGCTATGAGAGCCTCATATTCAGCTATATTGTTGGTGCTAGGAAATTGTAGCTTGAAGGCTATTGGAATGTAATCTCCTTGAGGTGTGACCAACAATATTCTTGCCCCTGATCCATGAGATGTATATGTGTAATCAAAATAAAGTTTCCATGGGGGCTATTCTTCAATTAGATAGATATGCTCATCTGGAAATTCTGTGATCAAAGGATATGTATCTACTAGAGGTGCATCAGCTAGGTGATTTGCTATAGCTTTCCCTTTGATTACCTTTCTATCCACTTACTGGATGTCAAATTCGCTAAGGAGCATAACCCATTTGGCTAAACGGCTTGTAAGTGCTATTTTGGAGAGCATATTCTTCAGAGGGTCAATCTTGGAGACTAGTTGGATGGTATGACTTAGCATCTAGTGGCAAAGCTTTTGAGTTGAGAAAACAACTGCCAAACAAGCTTTTTCCATAGGAGTATAATTGATTTCATAACTGACTAGGGTTGTACTGATGTAGTAGATGGCTCTTTCTTTACCGTAGTCATCAAGTTGTGCTAGAAGTGACCCTAGAGCAGTAGGCATTGCTGATATGTACAAAATCAAGGGATGACCAGGAACTGGTGGAACCAAGAAAGGGGGATTGATGAGATACTACTTGGGATGATTGAATCTGCGTTGACATAAAGGATCCCACTTGAAGTTTTCATCCTTCTTCAGTAAATGTGCAAATGGTGTACACTTATCTGCAAGCTGGGAGATGAAGCATCGAATGGATTGAAGCTTTCCCTGAAGAGTGCGAATCTGTCACAGTGTCTAGGGAGTAGGCATGTCTAAGATAGCCTTGACCTTCTTGGGGTCAATCTCTATGCCTCGTTTAGAAACTATAAAGCCTAGAAGCTCACCAGATGTGACCCCAAAGACACATTTCTTGGGATTCAGCATGAGATGATATTTGGCTAACCTATCAAAGACTTTCTCCAAGTTAGCAAGATGATCCATGAAGGTGTGAGATGTAACCAAGATATCATCCACATAATCCTCCCAAATGCTATGGATAAGATCATGGAAAATGGTTGTCATAGCTCTTTGATAGGTAGCCCCAACATTCTTTAGGCCAAAAGGCATCATGTTGTAGCAAAAGGTTCCCCAAGGGGTAGTGAATGTTGTCTTATGTTGATCCTTTTTTGCAATCTTGATTTGATTATACCAAGAAAATCCATCCATGAGGGATAGAATTTCATGTCCAGCTATAAGGTCTACAACCATATCTATGTTGGGTAAGGGAAAATCATCTTTTGGACAAGCTTTTTTAAGATCTCTGAAATCAGTGTAGATTCTGATGTCACCGAAAGCCTTAGTGATGGGGACCATGTTGGAGATCCACTCTAAGTAGTCGATAGGTCGGATGACCTTAGTAGCTAACATTCTTTCTAATTCAACTTTGACCGGTAATGCCACCTTGGGGTGCATTTTTCTAAGCTTTTTTCTGACAGGCTTGATCTTTGGATCGACTACAAGATGATGAACTACAAGCTTTGGATCAAATCCTAGCATGTCCTAATATGACCATGCAAATTGGTCAATGTTCTCTCTTAAGACCTCAAAGAGGAGGTTAGCTTGGTCTTGTGATAGGGATGCAACAATGTGAACAAGTCTGGGGATCTCTAGAGAACCGATCTTGACTTCTCTTGTATCCTCAATTAGAATAGAAGACACCTCTAGTCGATTATTTTGAGGAGGAAATGCTAAATCCTCATGTTCTACTTGTGACTCTGGATTTTCTTGTTGAGGGGTTCTCTTTGCTGCATTAGCTAGTCCCAGATTCAACTTAGTTCTAGTTTTGGGTGTATCGAAACTAGGTTGGGGATTTTCTCTGAAATACCCCTTGGGATCTAGCTTATAGATATAGGCAGAATCTGACTTTGTTTTCTTGTGAGGAGTTTTAGCTCCCATGAATCTCAGAAGCATTCCTCTAATGTGAACTCATCAATGTGTATAATGCTTGGTTGGTCCCAATCTATAAGTTATGGATGGGTGAGTGGTAGGTCAATGAAATGGATGGATAGTTCTTGGAGAATAGAGTCTCCGAGGAAGATTTGGTCTTGGATATCGTCGTAGGCTCTCTTTTAAACTTCCTCAAGAATTTCTTCAATTTTGACAAGGTCACAGTGAATGTTTGAAAAAGTGTGACCATTCTCATTAGTGCCCCCAGTTGTGGGTATGCCAAAGCCAAGACCTGACTTCAATTCCCACTTGTGTGCTTCGATGGGGCATTGCATGCCTCTTTCCTCTAGTCCTAGACCACCACCTTGATAGTTCCATTTGTCAGTGATGAGCTTATGTTCTTGGGGATACTTCTGGTTGAAGTGATCAAGGCATACTTGATTTCTTGGAGGTGCATCTTTATTTAACCAATTGTTGACATCTAGAGTGAGCTCCTCATGAAGAGGGACTTTCAAGGATATAAAGGTTGTTGGGCCAAACTGTTTGTATCAAGGAGGTGGAATCTTCTTAGCTTTGTGATATGTTGGTTGTCCATGGGCATGTGGATCAAGTAGGAGTGCCCCGAAAACAAATGCATCTGACAGACTATACTCTCCATAGCCTTTGTTATTGATCTTTACGGTAGATAGGGTGGAGGTGAGGATGCTTTCTAAGTCATTACAAGTGTGGGATGAGATGGTGATGGTTGTGCTGATATCAATTCTAGGAAAATGGTTTGTATATGAAGCTTCAATCGCATTGTAGTAAGCAAAGGGTTCTGGATCGGCATGGAAGGTTAGCTCAATGCCTTGATGCAAAAATTTGATGAACTGATGGTAAGTGGATGGAACGGCTTTCATGGCATGAATCCATGGGCAACCAAGTAGGATGTTAAATGGTAGGTTTAGATCAATAACATGGCAGAGTGTTTCTTGGATGACTGGCCCAACCTTGATTGGCAGCAAAATAGTTCCTTCTGTGGTTCTTTCCAAGTTTTCATAAGCTTTGATGGTGATAACCTCACTAATGATATCTGCCTCAGTATACCCAGCTTGTTTTATGAATTTTAGGGTGCAAATATTCAAGGCTGATCCATTATCTATCATTACTCTTTTTACAACAAAGTTGGATACCATGATGGCTATACGAAGCGAAAGGGTGTGATATGGCTCGACCACGGGTATGCCGGTGGGTTTGAATGATAGGGCACATGAGGAGGATAGGTGTCCAATGAGATTATGAAAATCAGTAGCGTTGATATTTGAAGGGACACGAGATTCTATGAGAGCACTGTCAAGGATGTTTTTGTATAGAGGACTAGTGCGGAGAAGGTCTAAAATGGAGATTTGGGTTGCCATGTTCTCGAGGTGTTCCAAGATATTGTACTGACTTTTTGATGGAGCTAATGGTGCTGGTTAAATTGGTGGGCCTTCAATGTTAAATCACGCTCTTCAAGTGGTGACTACACACTCATTGTTTGATCCTTGGATATTGATAACATTGACAGAAGGCTTTTTCTCGGATATACAACCTATGAGGCTATTGTGAGGAGGAAAAGCATTTTGATAAATCTATAAGCCTGTATTGGGAGAGGTTTGGGCACCAACAGTGATTTCTTTCTGATCAATGAGGTCCTACACATAATCTTTTAGTTTCATGCATTTGAGGGTGGTGTGACCTTTTACCCTATGAAATTTGCAGTACTCATTGTCTTTGTACCATGCAGCTTTAGATTGGCCTGGGTCAATTTGCTGGGTAGGAGGAAATTTGACAAGTTTTTCCTTAGTCAATTTCTCAAAAATGGCATCCAATGGCTCACCAAGGGATGTATAATTTCTAGGTGTGGGTTGGAACTTGGGCTTTGGTCCTACAGCTACATTGATGGCATTAGCTTGATTGCTAGACCCTTGAAAGTTGGGTCTTGGATTGTGGCCTTGATAGCTTTGGTGATTTTGGTGTTGGTAGTTGATAGCTTGTTGATTATTTGGTTGATAAGGTGGATTGGACTGATTTTGGGAAGGACCAACAATATTCACATGTCTGGTGTCAGTGACGTTGTCTATTGCAACGTGTTTGTTTTTGTTCCAATACCTAGACTTGTCATTGGAATGTGATTAATTTTGGTTGGCTTCCTTGTAAATCTTGACCACACCATATTTAACGAGTCCTTGCTCAAGGATCATTCCTTTTTCTTTGATATCTTTGTAGGTCTGCAAACAGTTCATGGTCATGTGGTCAGCCAAGCTAGGATGGGCATTATCAATAAACATTTTCACCAAATGGCATTTTGGCAAGGTGCAAGATATGCAGGTGGTAAGGGTTTTCCATACTTGCAGATATTTGGGAAGGTTTTCTCCACCTTTTTCCTTAGTGTGGACAAGATCAACTACTGAGAGCTCTGTTTCAACAAGATTGGCATATTGGGCTACAAATGCCTTAGACAATTTAGCAAAGTTTTTAATTGTGCCATATGGGATTCTATAAAACCATTCAAGAGCTGGTCCGGCCAAGCTTTTGGGAAAGAGACACAAGAGGAAGATGTCACCGTATGCCACTTCTTGGTAGTGCATGTAAAATTCTTTGATATGTGTGACAGGGTGTCCTTTTCCTCTAAATTTGTCAAACTTGGGTATCTCAAAGTGTTCGGGAAATGGAGTCATAGTAATGGCTCTATCAAATGGATAAGGACACACAGTCTCAAACTTAAATGTCTTTAGATCATTCCCTTCTAAAATGTTCCTTTTTCTAAATTTATATGATATTTCAAGCCTCTAATCAGATTTTCAAATTCAAACAACCAATATTACATAGATCCACCTATTTCTCAATAAACTCCAAATCGGGTATGTCCGTAATAGTACCAAAAACTTCACACCTTCACATATTATCAATAAATCTAAAAGTCAAAATTTTTACAAAAATTTCAACAGCATAATAGCCTACAAAATGACATTTCAAGATCTGTATAAAATTTACACAACAACTCCCAAATAGAGGACAAAAACAATGCTCATCGGGCTCCCGAAAATAACACAAAATAGCTCGGAATCACCACAAAACACTAACAATCTATCACAAAAGTTTAACCACAACCCAATACATATATTCAGCTCTATTTTAACATCTAAAAGTCTGAAATATAGCAGCAACCCAAACTGATATGAAATACTTAACCGGAAACACCAAACTCTTACAAAAGACACACTCAAAAACCCAAAAATCTAGACTATTTAGCACAAGGGCAAACTCTGCATGAGCTTGCACATGGAATGGCTTTAAACTCTCATCCTTAGCCTTCTTGGAAACCTAAAAATTCCCATCCTTGGGTCTCCTTCTCCATAGGTTTGGCAGCCTTTGAAGAACAACAAAGCAATGAGCAAAAATCAAGTTCTAGAATGAGCCCAAAATGTCTCCAAATCCCTTAAAAGAGGGCATAACCCTAACTCACATCCAAGAGGGGTTAATAAAACATATTTTGGGCCTGCTTGCCTTAGAAAAGATTATTATTTTTAAATATTTGAAAAGGGGACATGACTAGTCCTCACCTCTCAAATATTGCTTGTCCTCAAGCAATGAAGATTGGAATGTTCAAGAATATGTGCTCCTTCCCAAGTTGCATCCTCTAGTTGTAATCCTTTCCATTTGACCAAATGCTTTATGATGCTCCTATTTCTCAATCTTTTCTCTCTTGTATCCAAAATCTCTTCTAGTATCAAAACTAATTTCCCTTCATCATCAAGACGTGGTAATTTTGTAGATAGTATGGTTTGCTGGCCTAGAACCTTCTTCAGACAAGATACATGGAAAACATTATGTATTTTGTTGTTTGATGGGAGCTCCAATTCATAAGCTACCTCTCCTACCTTCTTGGTGATCTTATAAGGCCCATAGAACCTTGGCTTGAGTTTCTCTGCCCCACTCCTCTTCAAGGTTCTTTGCTTATATGGTTGCAACCTGACAAATACCAAATCTCCCACCTCAAATGATCTTTCAGTCCTTTTCCTATCAGCATACAACTTTTGTTGGTTCTATGCATGTTGTAGATTATCCTTGAGGGACCTTATTATGTCTTGGCTTTGCTTGATGAAATCACTTGCTGCAAGTACTCTACTATCTGAAAGTACTAAATCAACAAAGGAAAGGGCATCATAACCATAAAGAGCACAAAAAGGAGGCATACCAATAGAAATGTGATGAGATGTATTGTAACAATACTCCCCTAGGTGCAACCATTTCATCCAAGCATGTTGTTGATTTGAAACATAGTGCCTCAAATATCCCTCTATCCATTTATTAACTATATCTGTTTGTCCATCTGTTTGAGGGTGATAGCTAGTACTGGGAGTCAGTTTAGTTCTTGCCAAATGAAAGAGCTCCTTCCAAAAATAGCTGAGGAATCTACTGTCCCGGTCACTAACAATGTTTCTAGGAAAGCCATGTAATCTAAAAAATTTCTTGAAGAACAAATCGGCCACTTGTGATGCCTTGAAATTAGATGTGATAGGAAAAAAATGCGCATACTTAGTTAGTCTATCTACCACCACATATATGCAATCCTTACCTTGAACCTTGGGCAACCCAGTGATGAAGTCCATGGAAATACTTTCCCACTTTTGTTCAGGAATAGGAAGTGGCTACAACAACCCTGCAGGAAAATTTTGCTCACTCTTGCTTTGTTGGCATACCATACATTCTTTAATGTGTTTAAGGACATCCTCCTTCATACCCTTCCATTAAAACTGCTCTCGAATTTGCCTATATTTCTTGAAGTATCCCTGGTGACCAGCCAAAGGTGTGTCATGAAAGGCCCTCAATATCCTCTCCTTAGTTTTTGATCCTGCCACTAAGAAGATCCTGTTCTTGTAATAAATCAATTCATCAACAACCTTGTACCTATTATCATCCACTAACTTATCCAAAATCTTGGTGGCAAAGAAATCTTTAGCATACTCTAAAATTATGGAGACTTTCCAATCAACAAAGATAGATGTTAAGGAACACAGAGTGGGCTTTCTTGAGAGAGCATCAGCAACCACATTATTCTTTCCTTTCATGTATTCAATATCAAAATCATAAGCTTGCAATTTTCTTACCCATTTTTGTTAATGATCATTCAAATCCCTTTGGTTCAAGAAGAACCTGAGGCTATTATGGTATGTCTTTACAATGAATCTCCCACATACCAAATATTGTCTAAACTTATAAAGTGCATGCATGATTGCCAATATTTCCTTATCATAGATGGAGCAACCTTTCTCTGATTGATTTATTTTTCTACTCTCAAATGCTATTGGATGTCCCTTTTGAGTTAGGACATCCCCTATACCTTCTCTAGAAGCATCACATTCAACAACAAAAGGTAAAGAGAAATCTGGAATTGCAAGCACAGGGCATGAACTCATTACCTCTTTAAGCTTATCAAATGTTTTTTGTGCCTCTTCTATCCAAAAAAAAGCTCATTTCTTTGTCAAATCAGTCAAGGGGGCAACAAGCTAAGAAAATCCCTTGGAAAATCTCCTATAGTAGCTACACAAACCAAAGAAACCTCTCAACTGTGTAAGATTAGTGGGTGGAGGCCAATCCAAAATTGCTTGAATTTTTTTTTGATCAACCTGTACTCCTTTAGAACTTATAATATGTCCCAAATATAGGATCTATGTGAAACCAAACTCACATTTAGATAGCTTAGCATAGATAGATTTCTACTCCAAGATTCCAAAAATAGTGTCTATGTGCTTTAGATGCTCTTCCCATGTTTTACCGTAAATCAAGATATCATCAAAAAATACCAAAACAAATTTTCAAAGATGTTGGCTGAATACCTTATTCATACAAGATTGGAATGTTGCAGGTGCATTAGTGAGGCCAAATGGCATAACAAGAAATTCAAAGTGCCCATAGTGACATCTGAAAGCAGTCTTTTCCACATCTTCACCCCTCATTCGAATTTGATGGTACCCTGACCTTAAGTCAATTTTTGAGAAGTATACAGCACCATGTAACTCATCAATGAGTTCATCTATGCGTGGTTTGGGATACCTATTTTTTATGGTCTTCTTGTTTAGAGCCTTGTAGTCTATACACATTCTCATTGTACCATCCTTTTTCTTGACAAGTACCACAGATGATGCAAATGGACTAGAGCTAGGTCTTATGAATCCCATGTCCAGGAGTTCCTTAATAGTTTTTTCAATTTCTTCCTTATAACCTCTTGGATGGAAATATGGGGTTGTTATAATTGGTTTGGTACTCTGTTCTAACTCTATAACATGCTTAAAACCTCTATCTGGTGGTAATCCTAGAGGCAAGTCATTGAAAACTATACTTTGCTTATCAAGGATATTTTGAATTTCAAAATGGAAATTACCTTGATTCTTTAGAGAGCTTGTTGGATGGATTACGACTCATGTTGCCCATGCTACTTGTCCTCTTTGAAAAGTCCTCTCCATCCTCTTTGCAGAGACTACCTTAGGTGCTCCATTTGATAAGCCTCTCAATAAGACTTCTTTCCCATTGGAATGAAATTTAAACTCCATAGTTTGATGGTTCATGTAATAGCCTCCAATAGAGTGCAACCATTGAACACCTAATATAAGATTTGTCTCCCCAACGCCAACAACATAGAAGTCATCACATAACTCATAATCTCCTAAGGTCATCTTGAGTTGTTTCACCACCCATGTGCAAGGCATAGTGAATCCATCAGCTACAGTAACATTGAATCCTTCAAAATCTTCTGCTTTAAGCCCTCTTTTCATGACAAATCTCTCATCAATAAAATTATGAGTTGCCCCACCATCATTAAGAACTATCAACCTTTGCCCTGCTAGTACCCTCAAATTCAAAAAGGATGGTATCTTGGGACTCCTGATAATGTTGCTAAAGTGTCATCCTTACTGATTCCTTTTTCTTTCTCTTCTTCTTCCTCCTCCTTAGTGTCATGAAATTCCTCATGCTCATCTAAATCAAATTCTGAGGCAACCTCAATATAGTGCACTTGACCTTTCCCCAAACATCTGTGTCCTAGAACCCATGGTTCTCTACAAGTGAAACAAAGAGTTTTCCTTCGTAATTCACTCCTAGTCTCTTCATCTACCTTCTTTTTTGTCACATTTATCACATCTTTTGGTGGTAATGTTATAAAAGTCTTTTTCTAAAAATTCCCCTTATGGGTTTTTGAGTAGTGATTGATTTCATAGGCACGCAAGTTTCAAGTTGCAAGCTTCTTTTGATAGCTTCCTGTAAGGTTGAGGGTGAGAAAGCCTTAACCAAACCCTTAATAGAATCTTCCAAACCATCAAGAAAAAGATAAACAATCCTCTTTTCACTCATATTAGGTACCATAACAGCCACTTTTTGAAACTCTTTTATATACTTATTAACTGATTTGGTTTGCTTCAACTTTGACAATGCTTTAAAGTACTCTTCATCATCCTTGAGGTCAAATCTATCTATCACTCTTTGACTAAAATCATCAAATGTAGTTACCTAATCATGACCTTGAGTAGTCATTCCATGATACCACCAATCATAGGCTACATCTTCCAAGTGTAGACTTGCAAATTGAACAATATCACTCGCCTTCATGGGGTTAAGTGTGAAGAAGGTCTGTAATTTTTGTAGCCATGCTCTAGCTGAAATTTTATTTATTCTATCAAAATTAGGTGTTGTAAACTTGCTTATTTTATTTTTGAGCTCTCTTCCACTTATGTCATGCTCCCTCTTGTACTCTTTCTTTGGCATCAAAGTGTTCATCATATCCACATATTCTCTAAAAGGTACCAAACTATGGAAGTCATCATCTAAGCCATTGTAAGTAGCTCTTAATGCAATCAAGTTACCTGTAACTTCTTCCACGGGATTAAGGGCTACATTTGGTACTGGTGGCTCATCTACAAGTAGGAAAATAATTTTTATTGATTTAGAGGGTGTGGGTTTCATATTTCTTGGCTCCTCTGAAGTGCTCCCTCTCTCATTAATAGATGCAACTCCTTGCAGTTTTTCTGTCAATATCTGCAAAGCCTCTCTAGTTTCTGCCAAACTATCCACTATTTGCTTCTGAGTATCTTGGATGTCTTGGAAAAATTTCTTTGCCATCTCATCTTGATCAGCCATACTTTTTCCTTCCTTGGATCTTATACTTTTACTTTTAACTAGAGGTTTGATCAAAATTTCTTTATTCTTTCCTCGTTGCAAATATCTCTTTTCTCTTTCACTTGGTTGCATGCAAACTTCTACAAACCCTCAGGCTAGCAAGATCATAGCTCTGATACCACTGAAATGTCACTTTTTCTAAATTTATATGATATTTAAAGCCTCTAATCAGATTTTCAAATTCAAACAACCAATATTACAAAGATCCACCTATTTCTCAATAAACCCCAAATCGAGTATGTCCGTAATAGTACCAAAAACTTCACAACTTCACATATTATTAATAAATCTGAAAGTGAACATTTTTACAAAAATTTCAGCAGCATAACAGCCTACAAAATGAAATTTTTAGATTTTTATAACATTTACACAACAGCTCCCAAATGGAGGACAAAAACAATGCTCATCAGGCTCCCGAAAACAACACAAAATAGCCCAAAATCACCACAAAACACTAATAATCTATCACAAAAGTTTAACCACAACCCAATACATATATTCAGCTCTATTTTAATATCTAAAAGTTTTAAATATAGCAGCAACCCAAACTGATATGAAATACTCAACCGGAAACACCAAACTCTTACAAAAAACACACCCGAAAACCCACAAATCTGCACTGTTTAGCACAAGGGCAAACTCTGCATGAGCTTGCACATGGAATGGCTTTAAACTCCCATCTTTAGCCTTCCTAAAAACTTGAAAACTCCCATCCTTGGGTCTCCTTTTCCACAGGTTTTGCAGCCTCTGAAGAACAACAAAGCAATGAGCAAAAATCAAGTTCTAGAATGAGCCCAAAATGCCTCCAAATCTCTTAAAAGAGGGCATAACCCTAACTCACGTCCAAGAGGGGTTAATAAAACATATTTTAATAATAATTTTTATTTATTAGTCCATTGGTTTCCAAATATTAGCCCCTTTTGCCGAAACTTCACCTTTTCTTGGCCTTGCCTGCCTTAGCAAAGATAGTTTGGAGTGGCGAGGTATGAACCAAAGGTGGAGTGGTGGTGGCTGGATTGGCTTGCAGAATGGAGATTTCAACTTGGGTGGAGGATGGTATGTTTGGTTCTATTGGATCAAAAATATTGGCTTGAGGCTCTTCTTTTGGCACATATTGAGGATAATCTAAATCATAAGAGCCTATGGGTGGTGGTAGCTACTCAAACAATGAGTGAGATAGATCTGATAAAGGAAGAGGTCTTCCAAAGTTGAAGGCTCCTATATTGTCCCCTCGAAAGTTAGCAATGATTGTTTCTTTATTCTTGTCTATAATGGCATTCACCAATACTGCATTTCTTGGTTGGTTCATGAAAGCTTCAATGTCAGTAGGTGATGGTATAGTGTTCTCTGGGCTAAAGGATGGTTGAGTGCTCAAGGGGAGTGATGTTGTTTGATCCAAATGATAGGGCTCCATTGTTTCCTTCTTCTTCTTGGCTAAGTGAGTGACGGGTGGCATGAAAATGTTCCTAGGGATGAGATGCAACAATGTTGATGGATGCAAAGGGGGAAGGCTTTTCTATGCAAATTATTTCTTAGGTTGAGGCAAAGCTATATGAAAAACCTAAGGAGGATTGGGTTGGGGATTCTAACTTCAAAGATGTGTTGCCAAATTATGAAAGGTCTACTTTCCTATGTGCAAGCTTGGTGGTGATTGTTTCAACTTAAGGATAGACTAATGATCCTTTAGGAAGAACACGAGATTGACCACTTATGGATCCCAACCTTTAGCTCAAGGTGATGAGGGATGACAAGTGACAAAGCTAGATTACCCTAGAAAAAGCTCTGTCAAAGGGATAACCTTGGTGAGGCTGGTGGATTTGAAAGATGGTAGGAATGGCAAACTTTTGGCAAGGTGACAACAATTTTGAAGGCTTGGATGTGAAGTTTAGGCTTTTGGGATGCTAGCTAGGTTTGAGGGGATTGGTTTGGTTCTAAGGAAAAGATCAAAATGAGATGGGTGAGCTAAAATTCTTAAGGGGATGACTAAGGGTGGTTGGCTTACCTATAAGGATGACTCTAAAGTGGAGCTTATGCAAGAAGATGTGGAGGAACAAGGGGGCCTAATCATAGAAATCATGCCTAGTTGGTAAGGCATAAGCAAGGTTAACTCTTGGATGCTTGCTAAATTTGATAGTGCGATCTAACCAAGCATCTTGAAGGGCTTCGTTGGCAGCTTTGTCTTCTACTTTGTGGAGTTTGGCAATTCGAGGGCTAGGTATTACTTCCTTTTTCTTAGCTACAATTTCTTGTTATGCCTGAGATGGCTTGAGTTTGGCTTTGTGAAACTTCTGTTTGGGTTTGGGTTGTTCTGACATAAATTCCTGAATCTGCTTGGCTTAAAGAGATTTTGGTTGTTTTTCTTCAACTCATTCAACTTCTGGAACAGGTAGTGACTATGCTAAGTATGCCCTAAGCTAGGATTAACCAAGTTTGGAAAACATTCATTCAATAAGTAAAAAATCAAGCAATAGATAGGAACAACCAAATAGAAGTTTTTGATTCTCAGAATGTGATACTTGCACCAAGGAGTGTGTATGTTTTACAAATGTTTCGATCAGTCACTTCAAACACATTAACACCCTAGATGGTTGTCTGCAAGGTTGACAGTTGGTTTAGCTAGGGAGTCCTCAATATACCCAAGGTACATGAGGCCCAAATCTATAGATGAAAACAAAAAGATGTCACACAGCCGAGAGGAGTGGTAACCCACTTCTCCTATTTCACTTCTCAAGGGTATAAAGTTCCTTAAGGCTTAGCCCGAGTGACAAAATCTTGATCCCAAGAGAGGTGTCTCTGGATTCACCTCCCGATCTTTATACTTTGTCAGAATGTTGGAGTTGAGGTCATCCCAAGGGGTGATGAAATCCTCAAGCAGGTCTCCTAAAATTTAAATAAGATTTTGGATCCTAATCTTATGCACCCAAGATGGCCTCAAAAGACGACAAGGGGAGAGAAAACTTGGATGATCTTGGGCTAAAAGATAGAATTCTTTTCCAACTGACGCTTTAGTTTTTCTGATATAGACCTTGCAAACACACATGTTTAGGATGAAAATGTTCAATTCCAACTTGAAGAATTAACAAAAGTAAAATCGATCGAAGAATGAATACACCAAGAAGATTTAGGGTCAACAAAAGTAAACTCACGCACCCGGAGGCCCTCCACGTCAAGTATCGATTGATTTTTCTTTAAGGCATTCAAGATTGAGTGTGAGTTTGTTTTAAGCCCAAAATAAAGATGTGTGTAAAGCTCTATTTCAAGCGCACGCCTGGAGGCCCTCCACATCAAGATTTGTTCAATTTTTATGTCCAAATGAAGTGTTAGCAAGGCTAATGTTCATTCAAGAAATGTTCTAACTTAGAAAAACCAATAAAAACTCGAGTTGAGTTTGATTTTTGTGGAGCACTTAACACCTTCTTAGGTAGACCCATCCCTATTTATGGCACTGATATTGCAACCAATGGTTAGAATGATGGGTGATTAAAGAGGGTGAGTCCAACAACAAATTCACTCAAAGTGTCTTTATTTGTTTTTATAACTTAGAAAGTTTCTAAAATGTAGATTCTTTTTATGTCCCAAAAGATGAAGTGTGAGATATTGTAATGATTAATTGACCTTTTGCATTCAAGATTGGATTTGTTGTTTTAATCATGCATTCATAAAAATAAAAAACTTGATTTTAATCCATGGCACTCAAGAATGATTTTAGCAACATGCATCCAAAGACAAGTGATTAAATATTCAAGTTTTTTCTTTTGAGCATTCAAGATTGAGATTTTGTGTGTTGTTTTAAGAACTTTGAAGTGCTTTTTTTTAACCTTAGATCATTCAAGATTGTTTTTGACTCAAAAGTGAAAATGACTTCTTTGGACTTTGGTTTTCATTCAAGATTTTGTGTTCTATTTTGCATGTTTTAAGCCCAAAAATGATATTCCTAGATTGTTTTGATGCATGAAAAACCTAAGAAATAATCAATATTTTGCAACAAGACATTTGTTTGGAACAAATAACAAAGCTTTTAGGACAATTTTGGCAACCATTTAGGACTCTTAGTTTTCATGAGATTTTTAAAAGAACTTTAAAATATTTGCAAATGAGGTTCATTTTATCCTTGATTGATGCTTTGAGTTTGATTTAGATTTTAGTGTGCACTTAGTGTTGATTTTGAACCTTTTGAAATGGAAACTTGAAGTTCTTTTTAAATTCTCAAAAATGAAGTGTTCCTAACTTTGCATGAATGCATCTAAAACCTTGATGTTGCAAGGATGCAAATGATTGGATTGGTTTAGTTTCACTTGTTAAAAGATTTTTCTTTTTTTTGCAAATTTTTAGTTTTTAATGGATTTAAGTATGATTTGGGGGGTTCATTTTAAACACTAAAAAGAAGTGTGTATGACTTTGATTCCTTAAAAAAAAATGGCCAAGATCTCCCACAAGAAGAAGAAGAAGAAGTAGATGGAATAAGAAGAATATAGACAAGAAGAGGAAGAAGAATTCCAAGTGCTTTGTCCACCTATAAGCTTGAAAAATCTGCAAACACTATGAGATAGACTATGAGTTCCTTTGTCTTCGTCATGCTCATGCAGACCTACAAAACCAATTTATACAATCCTAACAATCACAAAATAAGCAAAATTAGCCAAATTTAGCAAATGACATACAAAACTTGACTAAAAAAGCTAATGAAGATGACCCATGCGGGGTCCCACCGAGCGTGCCAAAATGTATATGAGCAATGTTAGTATGCTAATAGAAACCAAATTTAAATAAAGCTTCTAAGAACTAAACAAAATTCATAAACTTCAAGATAGACTAAGATGAGCTCTCAATTCAGAATATGAGCCATTAATGGGCTCTCTCAATGAGAAGCTCTCTTGTTGAGTGGCTTTGTCTAAATAGATAGGATGTATGCTCAAGCTTATGCTTCAAAAGGGGCTTCAAATGGAGTTGGAATTTCTGTGTGAGTGTATGGTTTTGATGTAAGATGGCTTCTTAAAATGGCATTATGACTTTACTTCATGGATTGTGTTAAAATGGCTTGGGAGAGGATTCCTTAAATAGGCAAAGGGCTTGAGGGATCAAGGGCTAGGATGCAAGGATGGGAAAAAGCTTATGGAAGGCTCAGATTGCATGAGAGGAGAGCACATAGATTGTGCTTCCTTACAGCCAATTAGAGAGTGACACATGTCACAGGGTGAAAGGATGGAGGAAAGGGGAAGGATGAGTCAACAAAGGAGGCTCAAGGGATAAAATCTTCATAAAGACCCTCATAATGGCTTGTAAGAGCAATGAAAGGGCTTGGAAGAGTCATTTATGGCCTAGTGGGCTTCATAAAGTTTTATGGTTGGGATATTTTGAGGGAGATGAGAGGAATTTTGACTTGGACTTGATGAGGAAGGTTTTAAGCTTGCTTAGGATTGTGCAAATGATTAGAGGATGGATTAGGATGGTTTAGGATTAGCTTAGGGATAGGCAAGTGGATAGCATTTAATGAGGGTGGGTGAAGGAGGAGATATTTGTTAACTTTGGCTTGGGTTAGTAGGTCTTAACCCATGTTTAGGGAATGTGACAAGGTTAGGAGGGGATTAGGATTAGGTTTAAAGACATCTTCTAGAAGAGTCTAGACTTTGGATGAGGATAAAGACTTTCTAGAATAGTCTAGAACTTCCTAGGATGAGGATGAAGACTTTCTAGAAGAGTCTAGAACTTCTTAGGATGAGGATAAATTAGATTTTTAGGAAATAAATAAAGTTTTATTTATTTCAAGGGTTTAGGTTGAGGAGATATTTATTAAAACTTTTTTAATAAACATGAGGATTAATATTTAATCTTAATTAAATATTTTGAGTTGGGATTAGGGGTAGGAAATGATGGGATTAGCCTTTAATCAAAATTAAAGAAGGATTAGAAGATTTTGGAAGAGGTTAGTGGTCTTAAGGAAATTGGCCAAGTTTTGGGCAAAAAATAAATTTTTTATTTATTTTGGGTTTTTTGGTCAATTTATTAATTAAATAATTAATAAATAAGGAAATAATGTTTAAATAAGATTTAAACATTTTTGGGAGGGATTCCTTAATTAAATATTTTTAATTAAGATAAAGGGATTTAATGGCATAAAAATAAATTAATTAATTAATTAATTAATGATGATGTCATCAAGAATTTTTTCAGAAAATAAAAATACTTTATTTTCTAAAGGATTTAGGTGTCTATACTATTCAACTCAATGACATGGATGTTCAGAAGTGTTTTGGATTGTCAATTTAATTTCAACTTAGTTTTTTCCACCTTTAACCATGTTCTTCACCATTTTTGCATCTTTTACTGTTCACTTTGCATTGAATTCAACTAATATTGTTTCTGGTTGGTTCTCACAATTTTCATATCATCTTTTAGCTTCGGTCTTTAATGTTCACTACTGTTTGCTCTGAATATGCATGTGATCTCTTTTAAATGTATCCTTTCTTTAGATAGAGACCTTTGACCATGTTCTTTCATCATTTCTGATGATTTATTTTCTTTTCATGCATTATATCTTAATCATCTACAATTTCTTTCATGAAAACTGCAACATAGCATGAATCTTTTTCTCCAACATGATTAAGAACAAAGAAAGATGGATCTTTAAGATATCCAGACCTTCTTCTCATCAGGGAAATACAGAACAAACCCTCCAAAACCTAATCACCTAGCCATTAAACTGGTGCATTGCTCATATGATTTCCTGCATCAGGTTAGCTTAAAGGAATGATGGGAAGAAACACCATTCTATGGGCAATCTAGACTTAGACTCAAGATATTGATACTTGAAATGACTTAAAACTCTAGAGAAAAATGATATGAACTAAAAATTGGGCAATAGTTGGCTCTATCTAGGGATTTAAGCATGATAATGCTTGAAAGAAATCTAGCAATCTTTGGTTCTGCACAAAAGATGACAACTTGGAAACAAAAAGAATAGGCTAAACTAGGAAATCAACAAAAAACTACCTAGGAAAGCAAGCAACTAAGCTAAAGAAAACTACATGAAAAGAAAATCAACCTATCTACTACTATGTAGGGGTTACCTGCTTTCAATTTTGCATTTGATACAACTTCAAATCATGCCCATTATAAGAACATTTTAGGGTTTCTCTAGTGGGATATGCCAATTTGAAATAATTATTTTTATTCACTTGTATGTTCTAAAATGACCCTTTACACAAAGATTGAAATTTGGAATGCATGCCTCTTGGCTCATGTCTCTTATCCCATAGCAACACCAAATTTCCTTCCATAAATTTTCTAGGTCTTTTTCTTCTATGAAACAACTTCTTTATCCTTCCATGATGTTCAATGATTTTATCAACCATCTCTTCCCTTTCTTCTTGCAATTTGGTAAGATACAAGATCTTCTTCCCTAATACATCTTTGAAAACATCTTGTTCAATCATAGTCTTTAATTTACAAGCAGCAAGCTCCAGAGGTAGTGGAAAATTAGCTTCCACTCCATAGACTAATTCAAAAGGTGAGATACCAATGGCCCTTTTAGGTTTAGTTTTGTCAACCCATAAAGCATCATTAATCTTCTTATGCCAACTTTTCTAATTATCTGAGACCAATTTCTTGAAAATATTAATCAGATTCTTATTACTAGACTCAGCCTGCCTATTTCCTTGAGGAAAATAGTCAAAGGAATGCCCAACTTGAATACCATTATCATAGAAAAATTCAATAATCTCTTAAGAGGAAAAATAAGATGCATTATCCATTGTCAACTTCACAGGAACTCCAAACCTTATCAATATATGCTCTTTGAGAAATTCACATACTACTTCTAATGAAGTCTTCTTCATTGGCTTTGCTTCAACCCATTTACTAAAATAGTCTATGGCAGTCAGTATGTAAGAGTATCCTTGACTAGAAGGAAGATTAATTGGGCCTATAAAATCTAAAACCCATTGATGAAAAGGAGTTTCAGTTATCACTGGCCTAACAGGTAAGACATGAAGTTGAGGTTTACCAGTAAACATCTTGCATTTCTCACAATTAAAAACTCACTTATATGCATCTTTAAAAGTGCCAGGCTAATAATAGCATTGCCTCAAAATTTTAAATGCAGTGACTATAGAAGAAAAGTGTCCTCGACATGCCTCATTATGAAAAGATGTCAACAATTTTACCTATTGCTTCTTATCCACACATCTCAAAAATATTTCATCAATTGCTCTTTTGTGCAAGACATCATCATGAATCACATACTTCAAGGCTTTTGTTTTTAGATCTCTTCTTTTCTTGGTAGTTAATCCATCAGGGCATTCACCATATGTCAGAAAATAAGCAATGTTTGACAACCAAGGATCTTGAAGACTTACCATGAGAACTTTTGGAGTATCTTGTTCTTTGAATTGTTGATCTTCTACTAAGGCTTTACAGAGTGCATTACCTCTTACAAGTTTGATTGGCTTAATTTCTATATCATATTCTTGGACTTTTTCTATCCAAATTCCTCTATTACTACAACCAACCTCTTGTTGTGTCAAAATACTTTTTACTGTAGGGTCTGGCACATATATCACTTAATGAGAGTGTAGCACATAAAACCTAAAATTTTCAAGGACTCTCACCACTACATATGCATGTTTTTCCATCTGTGAGTATGTCAGCTCTTGATTCTTCAATGGCATACTCATGAAAGCAATTGGAGCTTGTATTCTTTCTTTATTCTCTTGTATCAATATAGCTGATATAGTATGTTCCAAGGCATAACAATAAATGATGAATTCTTTAGTGTAGTCTGGATGAACAAGCATAGGAGCTTTGGTAGTAGCACACTTGATATCTTCTAAAGCCTTTTTCCCAATATCACTCCATTTGAAAGTTTTATTACCCTTCATCATATCAACTATACATCTAACAATTTCAGAGAAATCAGCCACAAATCTCCTCAAGAAGTTTACTTGGCAAAAGAAGGACTTCACTCCAATTTTAATCAATGGAAGACTTAATTCTTGGATGGCTTTAACTCTGTCTAGATCAATATTCACTCCTTTTTTAGACACAATATGACCAAGTAGTTTTCCTTTTGTCACACAAAATTTTAACTTCTTTGGATTCAGTGAGATCCCATAATCTCTACATCTTTGTAGTACTTTTTCTAGATCTTTGATATGATCTTTTCTCTTCTTAGAAAAGACTATCAAATCATCAAGATATATGACAATGATTATATCTTTCAAATCACCAAAGGACAAATTCATACCACATTGAATGGTTGCACCTGCATTAATTAAGCCAAAAGGCATTATGTTGTCGGAAAAAGTACCCCATGGTGTGGTAAATGTAGTTTTGAACTAATCTACTTCATTTACCTGAATTTGATTATATCCTAAATATTCATCTAACATAGACATCATTTTTTATCCTACAATAGTTTGTAAAAGATGATCCATATTAGGGAGAGAAAAATTATCTTTGAGTGACGCCTGATTTAAATTTCTAAAATCTACACAAATCCTTATCTCTCCATTCTTCTTCCTCACTAGAATAATATTAGCAAGCCAAGTGGAATGATGAATAGGGTATATAATCCTAGCCTGTAGCATTTTGTCAATCTCTTCAAAGATTTCTCCTTCAACTATAGGGTTATAGTTTCTTTGTTTCTACTTGAATGGTGTTGCTTCTAGTTTAAGAGTGATTTCATGCTTGAACTTCCCACCTAATTCTTTAGGTCTTCATAGCTCCAATCAAATACATCTTGAAATTCAATGAGTAATTTCCTACTTTCTACCCTCTCCTCTAGTGCGTAACACTTGCCTATATTTATCATCTTTGGACTAATTTTTGTCCCTATATTGATTCCATCATATTCACCATAGGTTTTTCCTTTATGATCTCTTTCTCTCTTTATGTATGCATCATTCCTATCAAAAATCCTTTCTAAAGAAATTAGATGAGATGGAATCTTATTACCTTTCAATTTAATTATATCAGGCTCTTATTTACTTTTGTCACCTGTCACTAGATCACCCTGAGAATTAATGCTTCCTTCAAAATACAAGCCTTCAAAAGGTTCAGCCCCTTCAATGAATTTTATTATGTGCTTATCATCTTCAAGCACATGCCATGAATCTTCATTATCAAGGACATTAGGCCTAAATAGAACTTCTACTTTATAAACTTGATCTTTGAAATCAAGATGTGGTAAGAGCAGTGATGCAAAAATGGCCAAAGAATCAGCTCTTGAATTGAATTCTCTAGGTATTGATGTAATTGAGAAGTCATCCAAACTCTTAATTTCATCACACACCTTATTATGATAGTTCCTCAATCTTGAGTTCTTTACTACATATTGGTTTTTGACTTGTCTCACCACCAATTCTGCATCTCCTTGAGCTTTGAGTATCTTAACTCCTTTTTGTTTTACTACAATTATACCAAGGAGAAGAGCTTCATACTTTATAGTATTGTTAGTAATTTTGAAATCAAACTTATAAGCCAAGAAAATCATTTACCCACTAGGTGATGTCAACACTACTTTTGCACCTGGACTAGCATTAGTACAACTGCCATCAAATTCCAAAGTCCACAATTGGTCACCTTTAGTTTGTTCTTATTCTTCTGAAATATTAGGGCTATTAGAGAACAACATATAATTACCAAACTACATTTCATGAAACAAGATTTGAGATGTAGGATTATCCAATTTTAGGACAGTGAATTTTTCCTTTTCTTCTAGTTCTAGCTTCACCTTTTTATCTCCAACTTGGATAGTGGCACAAGACCAGTCTAGTTTTATCTCTCCCCCCATGTCTTTGCAAAAAATTCTAGTTAGGAGCATGCCATAACTTGCAGGGATATCTACCACTGGAATAGTGAGTTTTAGCCTTTTGGAAGGATAGGCAGCAAGGGTAACTTGAGCATCTCTTATCTATCCATGCAAGGGCACTTTTTTTGCATCCTTTAAATAACATCTACCAAAAGTTTTAGTCAATGGAAGTCCTAAATTTTCTTCTATAGAAGCAGACATTACATTATCAGAGGCCTCTAAATCTATGATGCAGTTACTCAATCTATTTCCATTGATAAACAAGGAAATGTAGAAGGGATCTAGTTTTTCATTTGGGCATGTGGCCAAGAAAAGAGATTCTTCTTCTTTAAAAAACTTGGAGAGTGCAAAATATTCATCAGTCACAAAAGTTCCACTAGTGCTAGCTATATTGTGATGATCAACATAGCATTAATATTAACATGACCCACATCCTTATTATTACAATGCTCATCTTGTCTTTGCAATTGATTAGGATTAGACTTCAAGTACTCCAATGGAGATATCTGGATTCTTACCTCTTCACAATATTGTATGATGTCAAAGGAATTAGATGACTTACCTTTGTGTTCCTTTTGTGCAGTTGAAGTTACTATGCCACTATCTTTATTAGTTTTGTTTGATAATGCATTATTCTTGATCGAAACTAAATTGTTGGTCTGATTTCTATTCTTCTAACATCTTGTCATTACCATTAACTAAGGTCCTTCTAGAGTAGAAAAATAGTCACCCCCTTCTTTTGATTCTGATTCTTAATCCAAGAAATAATTTTTAAAATTGCCACAAGAAGCATGATCATCCTCACTTTTAGGATATTTAATTGTTTGTTCTTTGTTATCCACCATCTGCCTATATCTGATCATATCAACACAAGTATCTCCATCGTGATCTGTCGTTAGATGAAAAGCACACATATTTTGTCTTTTTGGGGCACCTTCAATTGCTAATCTTTGTTGAATAGTTGGTATTTGTAATGCTTTACCTCCATTCAGGTTTCTAGACCCTTCTTAATGAGGTTGATGGATAAAGTGAGCAACCTTATTGATTTGTTTCTTCAATGAAATGAGCTCATTAGACAATTTTTGAAGCATGGCTTCTATGTTGTTAGAAGTACTAGCTATATTACTCATGGTTCTAGATTGAAATTCTCTTTTCCACTTACTAGATGCTTTCATGTCATCCTCCATCTCCACAGTTAGTGTTTGGGCAGCTTGTAAGTTTGCTACATTTGCTCTTCTAATTTGATATCCCAAATTAGGAGGCATAGAGATAATGTAGAAAGTCTTCTTATTATCATGTGTAGGTGCATTTGCAATAGGTATTATCTTGATGAGTTTTTTGAACCTTGCATTAAAATCTCTCATAGAAACTAATGGTTCTTTCTTTATTAGTGCACAAAAAAAACAATATTTGTTCATCCTCTGTGCTTTTGTAATGTTCCTCAAACCTTTGTTTTATAGTATCCCATTTTGTGATACATCATGTAGGTAGGTCTTGAAACCAATTAGTAGTAGTGTCTACAAGTGTATCTACAAACATTCTGGCAACCACATCCTCACGTTGAGGATTTACTACACCACAAGCCTTATGGAAAGCACTTAAGTGTTGTTCTGCAGAAGTGATACTATCACCATTAAATTTTGGAAAGTTCTTCCTTGATACTCTTGGAAAATCATTATTAGCTCCATGGGCAAGAGGACCACTAGCATTTCTCCAAGGAAGTGCCATAGCTACTAGTATAATATTCTGGTTTGTTTGAAAAGTAACAGAAAATGGAAGTGTTGAACCAATCAATAACAAAGCAGCAAAAGCAAGAGGAATGGAAGTCTTCGCAATAGGAGGAGAAGAAGATTGACTTCTCTATGTTCTATTAGGAGGAAAAAATGTAGAAAAGTGAGTATCTTGGAGTTGTTTAGTCACAAATTCCCTTGTACGTGCTCTTCCTCTTCTACAAAGATTTTCTAGGATGGGAAAGTTAGCCTTCTTGAGATCTTTGTATATTGGGTCAATCTTTCCTCTTTCTTTAGCACTCCTAGTATATTTGGGATCCAAGATGTATCAAATGTTTTAGAAAATAGTGTTTTTAAATTTTTTCTTAATCCTGGTGATCAAGAAAACTTTATCAGTCTTCAACTTTGAATTTTCTTCTTTTCTTTAGCAAATTGAGGCTATAAAACTGGTATCAGGTTCTTATGGAAAACACCTAACTTCCACAAGACCTTATTTGCAACTCAAATATATATAATTAGAGTAAAAATTAATATGAATGGAAGTTCTTCAAAGCTTTCACTTGAATTCTCTCCAGTAGAGTCACCAAAAATTGTTGGTTAACAGTTAGTCCTCCTATTAGATTTTATAACCTGACTCTTTCATACCCAATGTTTGGAGAGGAAAAAGAATGTCTACCAAAAAATGGGTTAGTATATTTCGATCACTACCCTCTAAATTATCAGGTACAACTCCCTATGATTTGCAATGATATGCAATGAATCTATTTTTATGAGATCATAAATTTTGACATTATAAGCTCTTAACCTAAGAGTAGTAAAGGATAACCAAATTGTTTGTATGCACAAACAATTCAGGCAAGATGGATTTGAATAACCTATCACACTCAATGGAATGACTATAGTAGATTATCTTGATATTTCTAACCCTTACTTCTATTCTAAATGTAGATTAATTATCTAAATGCAAAAGAGGAATGAAGAAGATATGTACATGAGGAAAAATGGAATTACTTTCACTATCAGCCTTGAATGAAATGAAATCCAACCAATAACTAATAGATTCATACACATTTATCTTTCCTTTCCCAATGAAACTATCTAACATGTTATAAAACTAACAAGAGAAGAAACATAACCATATATGAAGAAAGTAAATGGAATCATTGTACTGCAATCATCAAAGTGAAATAGATTTCATCTGGTTATTCACAGAATCATACATAATTGTCTTTCAACTCTTAATGCAAAACTGCTCTATGTATGGGCCACAAAACATGACAAGCAAATAGGGTAAATGGATGTACAAACCAATTCACCATCAAGTTTTTTGACCTCTATATTGTCAAATGATATTACATTTATAGTTCTTTGTCATCCCTCGGTTCAATAGAGCAATAGTCACAAAATAGAAAAGGAAATAAAATGTGAAATTATCCATGTGGCATCAGTCCTATCAATGATTTGAATCTATAGCACTTCTAAAAATATGCAACAGTTTTTCATCTTACTACAATCTTCATGAAATCCTGTAGAAAATTGCTATTTTTTCATCTTCTATTATTTCGCACCAATCCTGTATAATTCATAATACAATGGTCATTGTAACTTTAAATTTCTTTTGTTGATCTCAAATCAACAGTTTAGATTAAATATTTATAAACCCCTTTTACTTCTTCCTTTGCACTTTCCTCCTTGGGTCCCTTTTGTACACGTGTCAAATCATCATTATATCACTATAATTAACATTCAAGCAACTTTTTATAGTGACATAACGATGAGCATTGATCTGATTTTGATTTGAAGGTGGTGATAAAATATCTTAACTCTGTATTCATATTTTAATGCGGGTCCACTTTCCAACTATGTACATCATGGCAGACAGGTGCCACTATTCCATTTCTTTGAGAATCTAATATCAGACTAGTTTGCTTCATGGCACTTCATGACTAGGTTCTGACTCTATCTCACGGAATATGATGGGCCTATCAGGACACGTGTTGCTCTGTCATTATGTCAAATAGATTAAAACATCCCCATCTTTCCATAATGACAAAGCGACAATCATAGATCTATCTTGAGATCAACAATCTTTATTGTATTTCTTAATTACTATGCATGACTGAAAGGAGGTCCCACCTATTCCATGTGTCATGCTATCATTATGTCACTTTGGTTATTCTTTGTGTAACTCTTTATAGCGACATAATGATGAATGTAGATCCTTTAAGATCTGACGGTTGTAAAAAAGGTCTTATGTCCAAGGTGACTTGACTATTCAACTTGATGACATGGATGTTTAGATGTGTTTTGGACCATCGATCAATTTTAACTTAGTTTCTACCACCTTTGACTGTGTTCTTCACCATTTCTACATCTTTTAGTGTTCACTCTACATCAAATTCAATTGATATTGTTTCTGGTTAGTTCTCACGATCTACATGTCATCTTTTAGCTTTGGTCTTTGATGTTCTCCACTATTATTTTCTATGAATATGCATGTGATCTCTTTTAAATGTATCCTTCCTTTAGATAGAGACCTTTGACTAGGTTCTTTCACCATTGTAGATGATTTGTTTGCTTATCATGCATTCTATCTTGATCATCTACAATTTCTTTCATGAAAACTGCAAGATAGCATGAATCTTTGTCTCCAACATGATTAAGAATAAAGAAAGATGGATCATTAAGATATCAAGACCTTCTTCTCATTAAGGAAATGCATAAAAAACCCTCCAAAACCTAATCACCTAGCCATTGGAATAGTGCATTGCTCATATGATTTTCCACATTAGGTTAGTTCAAAGGAATGATGAGAAGAAAGGCCATCCTATGGGCAATCTAGCCTCAGACTCAAGACATTAACACTTGGCTTGACTCAAAGCCCTAGAGAAAAAAGATATGAACTGAAACTTGGGCAACACTACTTCATTAATCACCTCTCTAATACTCTAGTCTAGATCATGCGTTGGTCGCTTATAAAACACTAGGTATGCCACATTGAAGATAGAGGAAAGTCCTATGTCCTCTAGAAATCCCACCTTATAAGAATTGTTCCCATATTTAGCTACTATAGCATGAGATCCCAACCTTCTCATATGTAAATTGTTAGAAACTATTTTCTATAGTCTATCCTTATTCAAATGTACCATTATGAGATCTCCTACTTGGAATTTGAGATCTTTCTTCCTTTCATCAACCCTCTGCTTGATCTTGGTAGTATTCTCTATTAGTGACTTTTTGACTGATTCATGTACCTCTTTCATTGATTGGGAAAATTTCTTGGCATAGCCAATCCTTGTGGTTTCATCTCCTAACTCTCTGAGCTCAAAATTACCCCTTGGATGCATCCCATACACTACTTCAAATGGACTCTTATCACTGGTCCTGTTGATTGTATCATTATAGGCATATTCTATTTGTGCTAAGATTTGGTCCCAAGTCTAACCATACTTTTTAGTAAGGCATCTTAGAAGGTTACCTAGGCTCCTATTTACCACCTCTATCTGGCCATCTATTTGGGGGTTATAAGTAGACCCAAAAGACAAGTTGATGCCAAGTTCGTACCATAATGTTTTTGAAAAATGATTCATGAATTTTGATTCTCTATCTTACACTATGTTAAGAGGTAGGCCATGGATTCTCACAACATCCTTAAAGAACAACTAAGCAATCTAAAAAGCATGGTGAATAGTTTTGCAGATACAAAATGTGCCATCTTGCTAAATCTATCTACTATGACATAAATCTTTTCATTTCCATACTTTTTCCTTGGTAACCCTACTACAAAGTCCATACTAAGACACTCCCAGGGCCTATTTGGAATGAGAAGAGGTTGATAGAGTCCAACATTGGATGATGTACCCTTTGGTTTTTGACAAAAATTACAACATTCAACATATCTCCTAATACCCTGATTCATTTTAGGCCAGTAATAGAATCTTTGGACTAAAACCCAAGTCTTATTGACCTCAAAATGTCCACTAAGTGCTCCATTGTGCTTTTCTTGGATCAAATTCTCTCTCATTGACCCTTTAAGTAGACAAAGTTGAATTCCTCTAAACAATAACTCATTTTACAATGTATAATCAAAGTATTCACTATTGAAGTTGATGAAAGATCAACCCCACATCTCCCAAAAATTGTCTACATGGAAACACTTGTCATAGAGAAAGAGAGAAGCAAAAATCTATGGAAGTTAAAATTTCCAGATTGATAGATGAGACATTCTTGATGAGCAAAAAGAAAATTTTCTATTATCAAAAGTGAATTGCCTGATAATTACAAACAGAGGTTGTTCTTATAAAGGAGATTAAAACCCTAAAAAGGTCTAAACTAGGTTGTATAGTAATAATTAATAAAAGAATTAATTATTATATGCCTAAAGTTTAGCTTAAGAAAACTAGAGCTAATTAGAAAATATCTAATTATGCTAACACCCCTCCCCCCCCCCAAGATAAACTTAGGGAGTAGCTAAAAATCTAGAATACTATTGAAAGTAGAGTTTGGGTCCCGACAACAAGGCCTAATGAGGTACCCAAGTAGAGCCAAATCTCTGAAAGACGAGAACTAGAGAAAACCACATGGGAAAAACCCTACTAAAAAAATAGATGGAAAAAATGTTGAAAAGAAATAGTGAAGGACTAAAGAAGCCTCCAAACTAGGGAATGCCCTAGAAGATAGGGAAAAAAATCATGAAGAACATCACTAAAGCATGTAGAAGCTACAAATATCTATCAAAAGTAACTATTGATCTGAAGAACCTCCACTAAAAATAGAATATGATTAGGTAGAGAAGACTATAATCTACATCAAATTAGGAGGCACACAAAGGCAAACATCTGAACTCAGAGATATATATAGCATGAAACACCAAAGCCTGAAGAGATGATCAATCAAGCCAAGGAAGCATGAGAAATAATAGAAGAACCCCCCTAATGCAGACAAGGGTGAGGTGACAGGAAATTGGAAAAGTGAGCCAAAAGAACTACAAATCAAGGAACCATGATCAAGATGCACAAAAGAGTACATATGTTTGTACCCAGGTGATCAATCTCAAACATGACATGAGGCTAATGTCACAGAAGAGACACTCACTAGACAAAGGAAGATGGCAAACAAAGGTAAAACATCAACCCCCCATGACACTTTATCAGAGTAGTGCATGTACAATAAGGCACAAAATATAATGAATCCCAAGAATACAATAATCTGCATGAGTTTCCTCAGATGACACTACTCAAATTAGTAGAAAAAACAAGGCTAAACAACTAAAATGAAAATACAGATGCAATATGGCACTTTATCTAAATGCATTTGCAAGAATGCATACAAATGATGTCTAAATAGACTAGAAGAGACATAAGACTAATACAATGGATAGTACAAATCATGATGAGTCATCTAAAGCAACAAAATTCATCCTTAGACGTAAAACAACCAAGATATCTACCAAAATTGCAAAATTGCAAAAGATTGAATAGAATGTGCCTAAAGAAGAATCTAGAAAAATAACTAGCATCACTAAAAAGAGCTTGGAAAGACCTTTCTAATGATATAAATAATTCCCAAATCAGACATCGGATGCTCAAGATATGCCTCCTAGAGTGCAAAACTCTACCCCTAACTTTGATAGTAGATAATCCATCAAAAAAAATCTAAACTAAAAATGAACTATACCATTATGACAGCCTCATAACCAACTTTTCATTAATATCTTGTTTGCAAAAAATGGAGTCTGTATACTTGAGATATGAGAAAAAAAGTGAAGGTTAGTCTAAGCATAGCCCAAGGAGGTGAGAGGAATGATGATGCAATGCTGATGTGGGACTAACATCAGTAAGTGATGAGCCCAAATTTGATGGTAAAATGACCATCGAGGCAAAAAAAATGTCAGAAAAAGACCCTTGTTGGAGAAAATTTCCAACTACTAAAAACAAGAGCTAGAACAAAGGCCTAGTGTTGGATTAAAACTCAGTGGCCAAAAAAAATGTGTTTGAAAAAATCATTTGTTTTAACAAAAATAGATAACTACATGTGATTAAAAAAATCAAAACAAGCAAATCCACCAATAATCGCTGACACAGAATACTGATGTGGAGGTAGTCAAAGCATTTTGTATTGCAATCCCACAATACAAGACATAGTGAGAGTAAGAATGAAAGGTCTCTCCCCAAAAAAAAGAAACACAATAAGTGATCAGAAGTCAAAAGGATCAGTCCCGTCAAAGGATGAAGTAGTGCCAAAAACAAGGGCATTGAGGTGGTTCCATACAGTGCCATCCATTCAAAACATGCTCATAGATATCACCAGTTCATGTCCATTCCATCTCAGCAAGCACTTTGAGTAGAGTTGATACACTAATTTTGAATAAACCGCCACCAATCACGAGATATTTTGGAAATGATTAGATCTCCAAGCAAAAAAAAACTTTGAGCATAAGCCTCCTTACAAAATTGCAAATGTAGGGAAACTCAAATACCACTGCCATTCCTTACCTAAAAGCATTCATTGATTTTTTTTTAAAACTCAAAAACCCTTGGGATTAAACTCCCAATCAAATTAGCCACCCATCAAAAAACCTATACAATGCACCAATAATCATAGATGTTGGAAAGGTAGCCACCATCTTCTTTTGAAGATTATAGCGATCATTATTGCCAGGAGCACCAGCAAATTTGGTAGCAATAACCAAGTAAATCTAAGAATCTGACATAAAAAAAATAACAAAATCACTGAGCCCAAATCGTGAATCCATTTGTGGTTAGAAACCACCATTAGGATGAGAAATCACCATAAAGAAGCTAAAAGAGCTTTTGGAAAACCACACTCCAGGGGTTGACTATGGTATTGAACCCAAGATGGAGGGCCTAAAGTAGGCTCAAATAGATGTAGGAAGGCTGGAAAAAAGCCCGACTGAGGCTCAAATTTTGAGGCAGGCCAAGTACACATCCTCCCTCAAGGAAAAAATACTCATCTCAAGCATGTATAATAAACCTCCACAGTGAATCCCAAACCGCCTAGTCAGAGGAGACTGTGCTCCCAAAATGGGTGCATTACATGGAAAGATCATGACTTGAAGACCAAAAGAGAATGGTAGGGGGCCATGTGGGGTTGAATTGGAACTTTAAACATTTGCAGCCTCCAAAATAAAAGTTTTCATCTGCATTTGTAGGAGTCCAAAAAATGCCACCTTCTCCAAAAAATTACGCTCTCCAAAAATGGGAACCGCACCATAGTAATTGGTGATCAAGGAAAAGTTATTTGGAAATGCTCCAAAATTTGCACAGATGTCGGGAGTCATGGAAGATGCAATCAAACAACCTTAATTATTGGAACTGCCAAGAAAAGCTACCCATGAAAGTCGTGAATCCGGCTGAAAAATTGTCCACATTAAAAACAAAGAAAGTAGTTCCCATGCGTTCATGTGGCCAGAGATGAGGGCGAGTTAAGTTGCTACAAACCATAAACTACTACCAATAATCCACATTTGATAGAGAGGGGTGCCTCCAATCACATCCACTGATGGTGGATCATGCCAATAAAACATCAACTTCTCCAAAATAAAATCCATTGATAGCAACAAGCATTTGGGCCATCAATGGTGATGAATTTGGTGCAACTCCTTATTCTTGTTGAGTCTACCCATGCTACCATTCCCTATGTCAATAACTTGCAAACTTAGTAACTCCAAAAAAAAAGCACCAAAACTCCAAAATCGTCCATGTGGGAGGAATGTGGGGTGGCAATCAAAATCATAGACCATACAAATCTCCAATTCTACCAAAGTATCTACAAGCCACAAGATTTTATCAAAAAAATCATGTAGACCTACATGACATGTGCCCAAGTGCCCAAACCTACACTTTTCAAAAAAAATTGGCCAAGGAATATGTGCAGATTCCAAAATAATGTGCAGGCATAGTCAAATCTGCTAATCTTATTTGAAAAATCGTTGATGGTAATCACCATAAAATGACAACATATCTTTCGAAGCCAACAAACAAGTGTCAAAATATGGGCATATTCCCATGAAAATCACGCTCGAAGCATGAATGATGATGATATTCCTATGGGGGAGTATTGTAGAAACATGATTAGATCATTATCATGATGATATGTTATGATCATGATTATATTTATCATTGATGACAACATAGTAGTTTTTTGTGGTATCTAACTAAAGAACAATGGAAAGATCAAGTTGGTATGAACAGATTGTTGAGTACTTTTAGTAGCAAGGTTAAAGGGAGATTATACTATGTTTTTAGTATATGTAGCTAACCTCAAAAGAATAAGATATTAAGTCTAGAAGAAGTAATGCAAGTCTTGGTGAAGACTATTCAGAGATAGGGTTTACAGAGGCATGTTCTAGTAAACTTGTTATATTTCTTAGTAGAGTTATTATTCTGAGAAGCCGAAATTGAAGATGTGAAGAAAATATGTTGGTGATTACATAGCCAAACTTTCTTTTCATAATGTTAGGTGTATAGAATAGTTGAGAGATCAGTTGGACAGTGAGTTCAGTGGTCTTGCCCCATAAGCTATTTGGACAGTGGGTCCTTCTGTCTTCTACAACTCCTAATAGGGTTGGAATCTCCTAATAGGGATTCAAAGTCTCCTAATAGGGACTCATATGTACTAAATGTTGTAATAGACTCCTAATAGGGTCCATCCTCTAACAAGGAATATTTATATTAGTACATCATCTTATGGGCATCATTCCCACTCAGGTTTTCCCTCTGACCAAGGGTTTCCCTAGTTAACATATCTAGTGCAATTGTCTATGTGCATCTTGTTATGGTTATTGCTTACTTTGTTCGAATGGATAAGATTATTTAAGGTTGATAAATGTTTTAAGTTATCTTGGTGGACTATTTTTTCTAACAATTGGTATTAGAGCATCAGGTCCTTGAAGATAAAGTTTAACAACTTTGGGAGATCCATGGCAAGCATGTTCAGAAAAGATAGTTCAAAGTTCAATGGAACAAATTATGATAGCTGGAAGGAAAAGATGAAGATGCATCTGTTGTGTATGAGTCTAGGATATTAGATCTTGACAAAATCATCAAAGACAATCATTGCTAAAAAAGATTTGGAAACTTGTACCAAGGAAGAAAGAGATCTTTTTATGTGCGACATGAGAGCTAGAGAAGCACTATTGTCTACAGTTCTTGAAATTGAATACAATAAGGTAAAGTCAATTGTTACTTCACATTTGATTTGAAAAGCTTTGGACACTAGTTTTGAAGATGATGAACATTGTAAGAAATTAAGGCTACAAAAATGGATTTGTGCATTTCAAGATGATAAAATGATGGAAGATGAATCTAAGAACATATGTAGGCAGAATATCAAAAATCACTGCAGGTATTAAATCTCAAGGAGGAACCAAAGAAGATGATGAGATTATATGGAAGATATTGAAGATCTTAACACCACCATTTAGTGAGTAGTTTTTTCCAAATTAGGTTTCCATGTAAATCACTATGTTATGTGTTGATCTTTCATGTGGTATTCTTGCATGTTGATTTTCAGTAACTTGCTATGTAGGAAAGTTTAAGCTTGGAAGCATGAACATTTTAATGGGCTCACTTTACTTAGTTAAAAAAAATTATGAGGACATTTGGACCTTGAATAACTGATTGACACCCCCCCCCCTCTTAGTTATTCTAAAGCATTTCTAATAGAATCCTCTCAAAACCAATTTTAATGTCTAGAAAAATAGGGAAGAAGGAAAACCCTTTTATATCTTGCACCAAGCCTTCATGTTCAAACTCTACAAATTCTAGCTTGCCCTCAACCCACTACTTTTGGTTAATCCCTAACCACTATGACTTCTCAAGTCTCCACTAACTCAAGCCCTAGGCCAACCTTGAAGATAGCTATCAAAAATTCCCTCGTTGCTAGAAAAGACATTAGCTTTATTGAAGTATATTGTAATACTCCTCCTTTTCTATCATTGTATACTTAGTTGTTAAAGTTATATACAACTCTCCTATAGATGTGTTGACCCTTATTTGATAATTGAAATGCAATACTCTAATATGTTGAGTAATTGATTATGTCAGGTTGTAACAATTTCCTACTAGTAGTGATGATGCTTTAATTATTCTTAGTTAGTTAAAGAAATTAATTTCATGATGATGTCATATGATGTGTCTTAGAAATATTTTTATTATGTCCTCATGATGATGAGATATTCATGTTAGAATATGATCTTATTTATGTTTAGGATTTATTATTATACTTATCCCATACTTTCATGTGTATGGTGTGTATGTGTGTATGTCTTACACCTAATATGGTTGAGGGAGGGATTCATAGTTACCTGCTAATTGGGATCTACATGATGTACCACTCCCCACCATTGCCTATTCATCTTAGATATATATACACATGTACATGCTCATCTTTTATATAGATTTGTAGGTACTAGGCATCGACTTCCCTAATTGCCAAAATGAGCATGCCCTATTGTAATAATTGAATGGTAAGAATTGGGAGATGATGTTCAGCTCCAATCCCAACCCTATCCTAATTACCTATCCTAAGAAGGAGGACATATATCTAACTTTTGACCCTTTTAAATCCATGAGTTTATCTTTGCCTATGTTGTTTAATTTTGAGTTTTGGTCAATTTTAGTAATGTTGCTTTTATCTGGATTTGGCTATATGATTTATTTGGTAAATGATTTAATTATTATATTTAGGTTAATCATATAATTTTGATCATTATTAAATATTATTTGATTAAAAATAAAATATGAGAATATTTAACTAATTAAATATGTGCTTTATTTAAAAGACTTAATTTAGAAGTCTAACTTAGAAAATTGGTTAAAGAAAAACTAAAATATGATGATTTTTAATTAATTTGAAAATTAATTAAATATGTATTTCAGTTTAAAAGATTTAATTTTAAATTCTAATTTAAAAGGTTGGATAAAAAGAGAATTAAAATATTAAAAGGTTAAAGATTTAATATTGCAATTATTTATTTAATAATAATAAAATTAGAGATGCATTTAAATAATAAGCTTTGATTAGTATTATTGATTTAAATAATAAACTATGCTTTAAATAGTGTTTGAACTAATTAATAAAGTGGAGGAAAAGAAAAATAAAGAATATTTTAATTTAAAAAGTTCAATAACTTTGTAACATATTAGGTTTATTTCTCTTAGGTTCCCGAGCAGGACGTTGCACAGATACTAATATTGGGTAGAGCAATAAAGGTTCTAAAAGATCCACCCTAGCTCTGAGAGAAAAAATATCCCTAGTCCTATTGATTTATGGGGGAGTAAACTTGATATTGAGAGGGGAGGAGGGGGATGAATTAGGATCTATAACAATTTCTAATTTTTCTCAAATTCATCCACATCCAATAACAACCTGTGCATGCAAAACTGTAAGGGCATGTTTGATTGCTAGAATAGGAACATAAATTTTGGAATAAGTTTTCTATTCTTCATTTGGTTCACCAAATGGAATAGGGAATAGGAATATATATTCCCATTTTATCTCTAAAATGAGCTTATACCCATTCCAAAAAATAGTTGTTATTGGAATAGCCATTTCTATTCCCAATATTGCATACCTATTCTCCACTCCTATGTCTGCAACCAAACGGACCCTAAATGTGAACTTTGTTGTAACATTTAAAATAGTTCAATCTCATGCATAAAAATAATAACACATAACATAATATTTGGTACCCAAAAACCCTGCAAGGTGAAGGTAAAACTAGGGTGGGGATGACACCCACAAATCTTCACTACTGTAGTAATAAAGTTAACTAGTTAAGGTTACAATGTTTGACCATAATATATGATCTGCTTTGTGAGGAGTATCTCATGTTAAAGACTTAATAAATTGTTAGGTTTCACCTTTTTGGAAGATTTGGCACTTACAATTAAGGAATCTATTAGGAAATTTACAAAGATCTATTAAGACCACTCTATTAAGGGATTTACCCTAATTCAAGTCTATTAAAACTGACTCAGTACCTGACTCTCAGTTTTCTCTATAAGATAATTTTGAGTCTTCTCCTTACTATCTAATCCTCTAATATGATCTAATACTCTTGTCTTTCCCTTCCACTTTCACTACATATGAATAGGTCACTTTTTCTATTAGATGATAAGAGAACCCTTGAATGACTTCTAATGTTCTCCTTTTTTGTCTTTTCTCACATGTCACTTCCACATACATAATCTCCCTTAGTCTAGGTTAAGATCATCATTATGTAAATATTCCATGAAGAGTCTTCTAGATCATTCTTTTTTTTCCCTCTTCATCTTGATCATTAAACTTATACATGGGGATATGTGATCCACACCATGTAAATGTTCTGTAACAACCTTGACAAGTACCAAATTTTCTATAACAACCTCTTCAAAAAAAAATATTCCTTCCAAGCCAGCATGATAATCACTTTGCCTATGCTCAACACATACTATATTACTTGGTACTTATATACTTGGAATTTCACTCAGTCGCTGATAACTTGCTCAGTCACTTAATGAGATCATTCCATAAAGAAAATTTCTCTATGACCATATACTTACTCAAAATCTATACAATCACTCAATACATACTATCTCATGTACAAGAGTCAACCTATGCAGAGTAGCTTGGTCATAGTGATGACCATCTAACTCTTCCTTGTAAATGCCCAAGTGATTGACACTAATAGACACCAATGGTTAGAGATACCAGCAATCTCCCCCTTTGACATTAGGGGAAAAATACTTTGTCATATTTACACTTCATCATATCAATGCAAAAAATGAGCTCTTCTCACAATAATGAGTTCTCCCCCTATGTCTTATGACTTGTGAAAAATGAAAACAAAAATTCATTATAGCCTTTACTCATTACTTGTACATGATACTCCTTCTATATACATATGACTCAGTATACATTTACCCCTTGTTTTTGAACACTTTTTGTTACTGCTACTAGGGTTGAAATACTTGAAGTAATCCATGTTTTTCAATTAATTCCTTGTGAACTCTGGTAATCATGGACAATGCATGATTCCATGTGTTTTTTGTTGCCTCCAAAATTTAATTTTGTAGTTGTATTTTTGCAGCTAAATCAATCAAACTTTCACCCTCTAATAAGTTATGGTCTTCTTAAATAAGATCCTAGGCTATTTTTAGTTCTCTCTACATCACCTCAGAATGAGGTATCAACATTGCCTCAATTGAGATCAATTTAGATCTCATGGTACTATTTGTTGCCTAAAGCTCATCCATTTTCCCTTGAGCATTCAACAAAATATTGTAGTGATCTATCCTAGATCCTGCTAACTCTATGATAACATTGTTGGATGCCTTCATCTCAACCTAAGTCTTATCTACCTGTTCCTGAATAGCATCTATAAATTTTGGCACATCTAACAAAATTGTGTAACCTGATGTACCTTCTATGTAAGATTCATCATTACTTGTTCTTTTTCCTATAATAGCACTTGTTGCTCAGCTATAGCTATGAAAACTTTGTCCATAACCTTGGTCTCAACTTTTCTTGATGACCAATCCATTAATTTTTCATCGAATTCAAAATGTTCAACATTCACTTGATCAATGATATTTACAACTTAATCAGTGATAGATGACTCTTCTACATTCTCTATGTCAAAAGCATCAACAAAAATATGCTTTACATTTTGTAGTTTTTTCTATTGCATTAACTCTCTCCTTATCTCTTCTTGTCTCTTTTTCTTCTTCAAAATTTCTTCTAGCAAGAGGTTTTTTGCAATGTGAGATTTGA
The DNA here is from genome assembly GCA_028749045.1 of Cupressus sempervirens. NCBI lineage: Eukaryota > Viridiplantae > Streptophyta > Pinopsida > Cupressales > Cupressaceae > Cupressus > Cupressus sempervirens. Next base: position 649,120,931 of record CM053788.1, read on the forward strand.
TAGAGAAAATTGTGGTATTTCAATATTTTTATCAAGACTAATATCTAGTGAAATTTCATTTATTTCTTTTCTCTTCCTATTTAGGAAAGGAGTGTTGTTGCTCGGCACTACCTTAGGAGTAAATGAGGGAGTATCACCACCCAGTCTTGCTTGTGTATCGATGCTTGAGATGAGGATAGTAGCACTTAGTTTATCCTTATTCAATTCCTTTTTTCCTTGAATTTGAGGTGTTGGAATAGTACTATCATTTTTATCAGCTTCTCTATATTCACCATCTTCTTTTTCATTTGTAAGCCTTGACTACTCAATGTTACCAAGTTTTAGTCTTACCTTTTGAAAGCTTGAAGTTATTTTTTGAGGTGAGAGTGTTTCAAAAGAAATGTGTCTAAGTATATTTTAAATCACTTACTTCTCATCTTTCCTAAAGTAATCTATTTTCTTTGTTTTCTGGGTCTCCATTTGCATTACCTTTACCTAATCTTTCTAAGCATTTTTCTTATTTTCCTAGTGTGCATGGGGTTTAGGTGATCTAGGCATGGTTAGGATTTGTTCTAGCATCTTCCCATGAAAAGTAAGTTTTTCTACACCTCATTATATGTTATATTTCTCTAACATTTCATGTCCCATGGATTCCAAGTTTTCAAGCTGATTTTCCCCTTGAGAGAGCTATATCAAGTGAAAATCTAAAGCATGAAGCTATGATAGTGATTGATAGATTATGAATGTAATTTTTTCAATACCCAAAGGCCTACAAAGCTGTGGATAGAATCTAGAGTGAGTCTCATTAAAATTTGGACAGATAAGATCAAGTATTACAAGGGAACATAGAACTATTGTTTTTCTGCTGCATATCCATGGAAATGAAGTTGTTCAGTTTTGTTTTTGAAGTTGTGTGAACTTGAGCCAAATCTTAAGCCCAAGGATCATATAGTGCAAGCACAATATTGAAAAGATACATTTAAAGGCTCATAACTAGTCAAGAATTCTTGAGATCTAGCTTTTAGGTCATCAGTTTGAGATAAAAGATTGAATGTTGTTTGTTGCACCTTAGTCCAGGAAATGTTGTCGAGAAAGGAGTTTTCTAGCCCAAGGAAATGAAAAAGGTCACTTCTCTGGATGATTCAAGAATAAAAAGTCCAACCACTCTAAAACATGAATATCCCTTGGAGATTCTCAGAAGATTCTTTTAGAGAAGTTAGTGATGGAAATGTGAACTTGGTATAAAGGAAAAGTAGTATTAAAAGCCTTAGGTAGAAAGTGGAAGAGCAAAGTGGGCAAGCTAGCCAAAGGATTACTCCCCATGTTGTGATTTTGAATAAAAGGAGAATGGGTTTGTGGAAAATCTAATTGTCTCTTTGTCTTCCACATGTGTTAATATTATTAAGTATATCTACATTCAAAATTTTGAAGTGAAGTAAGGCACTTCCTGTAATGTTGAAGTATTTGTACTATTAAGTGATTCTTAGTCATATCACTTTACTTTAAGTAAAGTAAGAGTGCTTTCGGGAACTTAGTATTTTATGTGAAAATGAATGGAAGTTTAAATAGTTGTTACAGATGGAATTAAATGCAAATCCTTCCATTATAATTGTTCATTGAACTTAATTTCATTCTTGTGGAATCAACATTCTAATTCCTAAAGCTATTTCATCATAATTGCATGCAATTGGTTTCTTCAGGTATATTTAAATGATGATTTATCAAGAATTGCATCTTGTGCAATCATAGAGAATGACAATCAAAGCTGTTGGTTACAATAAATTAATTGGCTTAGAGAGTGATTTTAAATATTTTACAGATACATCCTTCAAATTCTATGATTTGGGCGATCTTCATAAAAAGGCTTAATTCTCATGAATTTGAAGGATCTTCATAAAAGGCTTAATTCTCAACCCATTCACCCAGTCACTCAAAAACTTAAAGAGAGGGGATTGGTAGAAGAAACCAATTTTCCAATGGTAGTTCATGTACCTAAGTTACTGAAGAAGTGCATAAAGAGATACAACTTGGAAACAAAGAAGATTTAGTTTCTTGACCAGTCTATTCTCATATCAATTAACAAGGCACTGATGCAGTATGCATTTGGCGTCCCTCTGAAGGAGAAGTATTATGATATCAATTTTGGGTCCTCTGCATCCATGTTCATTGAGAAGAAAACCATCAAATGGGATGACATGCAGAGGACCTGGTTCCATACTGCCCACTCAAACAACTGCAAAATGTCAAATACTTTGTTTGGCACAAATCTGAAATGAGAGATTATGGATATCCTTGCACTCGTCCTCAAACTAAAAGGAAAAGGGGAGATTTTGGAGTTCATTAACACCACTTCTTCCTAGTACAAGAAATTTGTGCTAAGAATATGTAGATCGACTGGGCATAGATCATTTGTGATGAGCTTTCCTTGTGGTTGTGATTGGCTAGAGGATTCAAGAAATTCTACATATCCTCTTATTTGATCTATGCTTTGAGAATCCACCACTTATAGCTTGGACTCCCTAGCATCCCAAATTATGATGAGTACAAAAAAGTCTATGAATTATACTCACATTTGTAGCTACAAAGGAGTTGTGAGGATTACTTAGCTATCAATGATGCTTTTACAATGAGCCTGTGGCAAGAATTGCAAGGATCTCAAGAAGGAGATTCTCACCAGAGGAAATTTTGGCCATAAGCCAGTTTGGATGTTCATTCATCAAGTTTAGGAGTTTCTTCTATTTTTGAATAGAAGCTTATGATGGATTTCCTAAGAGGTTTCCAAGGTATCCTAAAGACAAGGCAATCCTAGTCAAACTGTGTTGATAGATACTTTAATTGAACACCCTCTATTCCAATGTGAAGAAGATTGTTGGGATTCCATTCCTTGTAGTGGTAGGCCTATATTCATGTGCCTCTAGATTAGATGCATAGAATTTGGTGAAGATTTTTGAGAGAAAGATTAAGTTATTAGAGTATGAGGTGCTCCGACCTCAATATGTTCTAGTTAATTTTGTAAGGGATAATCTAAAGTTGGGATATGTCTATAGGCATGTCCTAGATATTGAGGACTTCTAATCTGGGTGTCTCAATGACTACCAAACTTGAGAGAGATTTTGGTTAAGGCTAACAATTCATGAAATAAAATAATATAATGATTTTTTTGATGTTTGTGACCTTGCAGATGATGGAGCCTAAATGCATCCCACATCTTATGAGAAGATCAAGGGCACACCAATTCTATCTACCCCACCTATAGATCCAATCATTAAAACTATGGAGGTTCTCATTCAAGGTATAATCAAAAGAATAGATAAATAGGTTGAGTGGACCCAAGCAAGGAAGAAAAGGACCAAAAGAACTAGTTCTATGAGTAGAGTATCAGCTAGAGCCACCCAGTCAACCACAGTTAATCCACTAAAGCCACTACATAAACATCTATGGGACCATTACAGTCTATTGGCCAAGGCAGAGACCAACCTCCAAAAAAATATGTGCCACTCACCCCTACCTATAGAGCTATCCCTCTTTCAAACATCAGGAAGATTGGGGAGAAGGATAGTGGTAAGGATAAAGGAAAGGAACGCGAAAAATTAGTGTCCAAGCCATCTTCCCCTATTTAAGTCATCAATTTAGATGGTGATACTAACCTCATGGATGGCCAAGAATAGGAAGAATCTCTATAGGGGGATACTTTAGTCCTTTAGGTAACCAAGATGGTTTCCTTCCTGGTTTCTTCCTAGAGCAAGCCAACTCCATTAATCCCAAGGAAGCTATTTGACTTCACTACATTGCAATCCACTATCAATGTGATCTCTATAGATTCTTGGCTTGAGAAGACCATTAATAGGAAGAAGAGGAGATATGAGGATGTAGCACCATCAAAGGACTTGATAACACAAGTGACCTCCTCTCAGTCATCCAAGAAGAAAAAGAAGTAGAAGACAATTTTTGCACTAGCAATAGATTCAATAGCTGGTCAAATGCTAGTTGAGATTGTTGACCCACAAAAAGAGGGTAGTTTTCATGAGCTCTCAAAGGATGATTTACAAATCAAGATAGCTGATCTTAGCATCCTAGTTGACAACTCCATGGTGAACATGTGGAAGTAAAAAAATGATAAGATTGAGGACAAGCTGGAAGAGCTTAGAGCATAGAAGAAGATATTGAAGGCCTCAAATAGAGAGCTAGTGGAATACATAAGTTATGCACATGGAAGCACGTCTTCAAGTAAATTTGACCTAACTATAAAGGAGAACAAGAACTTACTCATTAAGCTATAACAAGAAAGAAAATTTGGGCAAGTAGGCCTAGCATGGGTGGATCAAATGAAGGCTCAAGGTCCCATAGTAGTTGAAAACTTGGGAAGCCTAGTGTTGGATGCTCACAAGCTTAGGGAAGAGGCTTCAAATCATTAAACAGCCATAAAGAAGGTAGTGGAAAAGCTAATAGAGAAATTGGCCCTTCTATAAGAAGTGATAGACATGAAGGCCAATGTGGCGGTTGCTCATGGGATTCTGAAGAATGGAAAGGAGTCACTATTCCACTGGAAGCAATCATCAAAATTTTTCATAGAAAGCTCTATGAGATCTGCAAATGGAGTCAAGGGTGTGCACAACCTAGTGAAAAATATCATTAAAAGTTGTTTCAGTAGTTGAAGATCTTTCACATAGAGTCCTTTGTATCTGCTAATGGAAAGCTGGTGGACATCAAAAGAATGAAATCCAATTTCTTGGCATTTGTTGACAAAGTCATTGACCTGCTCAACTTCCAAGTGTCCAAGATCCAAGAACTATTAGTAGTAGATACAATCATAAAGCAGGAAGTGGAGAAATTCTAGTCAAGAGTGGTGAGAATTGATGAACTGATGGAAATGCATGACTATTGGATGGTCCAAGCCAACAATATCATTATTCTAGATGTTGAAGAGCTGGAGAAAGTAACCGAAGCTATGAAGTCTTATAGAAAAAATTTAGTTACTTCCAAAAAGGCATGATGATTCTGATGCTTTTTAGACATCTTCCATTCTCCTTCTTCTATTTTTAGTCACTTTTAGAATTTTGTAAGTCTCTATAATGGACAATGATTCAAGCTTGTCATATTCTTAGTCTTTCTATTTAGAGACACTCTGTGTAGTAATCAACCAATATAATCGGCCATTTTGAGAAGGCCTATAAATGTAATCTTTCATGAAGTTATCAACATTGGAAAAAATCTACTTTGGGCAAACCCTTGTAGCTGGGACTATTGTGTGTGACTTTGACTTCATTTTATGTTTCATTGTTCATCTAGTTTAGAGTTGAGTATATGAAATGAATGTGTTGATGTTGAAAGTTGAATCAATGTGAATTAATTTGTCTTCTTTTCCTTTGTTCAATATATTGTGTGTCTTACTCTCTTCACCATTAGCATGTCTTCTATAATTTTTTTTGTTTGTCATGGTCTATTTGTTTAGTTTATTTTATTGCATAAGGAAGAGATAAACTAATCTATGGAGTAGTTGAGGGGTAGAAAATCTAGTATTGTCAAAACATTAGTTAACTGCATAATCTAGGAATTACTTATTTTACCATCTCTTCCTTTCTTCTTGTTGTCATAGTTAGTTGTGCATGTTTTCTTTTCTTGCATATAGGTTGTAATAGGTAGTAGTTTGTGAGTTAATCCCACCTCATTTACTAGGTTGTTTAAATTTTTGAGCAACTTGGTTTTTGCCTCTTCTTCTCTCTAGTTAAGAGTATACCCCCAAAACCCAAAAGAAAAATTCATTTCATATCTTGCACTCAAAAGGGAGTTGTACCTTTCAATTCAAGGGTCATTGATAGATTACTACTTTGACCCATTTTGTTGTTAACTTCTTTGTTTTCCATAAGTTGTTGGGCAGTCAAGAGTCAAGGTATAAACCAAAATATTAAGGAAGAAAAATTGTTAATCAACAATTTTTGGAAACTCTATTGGGGAAGATAATCATACTCACTAAGTTCTCTTAGGTAAGTATGTCTATGGATATACTGAGAAACTTAGAGATTATCTCTATGGAACTCAAATGGTTGAATCATGTATAATAACTCTTAATGAGAAGTGGTGTTTCCTCATGAGGGACAAATCCCAATAGTGCAACCTAACCTTAGTTTCTAGGATGAATAAGAGGATATCATCACTTAGGTGAATACTCTACTTGGGTTACTAATATTGTGTTGGTAAGGAAGAAGAATAGATAGATAAGGATTTGTGTAGATTTTGCAAATCTAAATAAGGCCTCTCTCAAAGATAACTTTGCAATCCCCAACATGGATCATCTCTTACAAACTCTTGCAGGGTCAAAGATGATGTCTATGTTAGATGGTTTTTCAAGGTATAATCAGATTCAAGTAGATGAAGAAGATCAATTCAAAATAGCCTTCACCACACCATGGGGTACTTTTAACTATAGTAGGATGTCTTTTGGCTTAATTAATGCGGGTGCAACCTTTTACTATGGTATAAATTTGGATTTTGGTGACTTGAAAGATAGAATCATTATTACATACCTTGATGATTTGATAGTCTTTTCTAGGAAGAGGAAAGATCATATCAAAGATCTAGAAAGTGTGCTACAAAGGTGTAGAGATCATGGTGTCTCACTGAATCCCAAGAAATCAATATTCTATGTAACAGAGAGAAAATTCCTTGATCATATTGTATCTCAAGGAGTGAAGATTGATCTAGATAGAGTTAAGGTCATTTAGCAATTAAGTCTTCCATTGAGAAAAACTAGAGTAAAATCTTTCTTTGGCTAGGTAAATTTCTTAAGGAGATTTGTGCCTGATTTCTCAAAAATAGTTAAGTATATAGTCGATATGATGAAAGGTAATAAGACTTTCAAATGGAGTGATATTGGAAAGAGGGCTTTTGAAGACATCAAAGGTGCTATTTCCAAGGTCCCTATTCTTGTTCATCCAGATTACACTAAAGAATTCATTATATATTGTTATGCATTAGAACATACCACGTTAGCTATATTGATGCAAGAAAACAAAGAAGGAATACAAGCTTCAATTGCTTTTATGAGTATACCATTAAAAAATCAAGAATTGAGATACTCAAAAACAAAGAAACATACATATACAATGGTGAGAGCACTTAAAAATTTTAGGTTTTATATTTTGCATTCTCATTCAGTGATATATGTGCTAGATTCCACAATCAAAAGCATCTTGACACAAAAGGTTGGTTGCAACAATAGAGGAGTTTGGATATCAAAGGTCCAAGAGTATGATATTGAGATCAAGCTAACCAAACTTGTAAGAGGAAATGCACTTTGTAAAGCTTTGGCAAAAGATCAACAAGTTGAAGAGGAAGATACTCCAAAGGTTCTCATGGTAAGTCTTTAGGATCCTTGGTTTTCAAATATTGCATATTTCTCACATATGGTGAATTCCCTAATGGATTGACTACTAAGAAAAGGAGGGACCTAAAAAAAAAGGCCTTAAAGTATGTAACTCATGATGATGTCTTGTATAAGAAAGCTATTGATGGTACATTTTAAAGATGTGTTGATAAGGAGCATCAGGTGAAGTTGTTAACATCTTTTCATAATGAAGCATGTGGAGGAAACTTCTCTTCTATTGTCACTACATTTAAAATCTTAAAGCATTGTTATTATTGACCAAATATGTTTAAAGATGCATATAAGTAGGTTTCCAATTATGAGAAATGCAAGATATTTACTAGTAAACCTGAGCTAGTTGCATTGCCTCTTAGGTTAGTGGTGATTGAAGCTCCTTTCCATCAATGGAGTTTAGATTTTATAGGCCCAATAAATCCTCCTTCTAGTCAAGGACATTATTATATAATAACTGCCACATATTATTTTAGTAAATGGGTTAAAGCCAAGCCAATAATGAAGACTTCATTAGATTTGGTAATGTGAGTTTCTCAAAGAACATATATTGCTCAAATTTGGAGTCATTGTGAAATTGATAATGGATAATGCATCTTATTTTTATTCCTAATATATTGTTGAGTTTTGCTATGATAATGGTATCCAAGTTGTTCATTCCTCTGATTATTTCCCTCAAGGGAGTAGGCAGGTTGAATCTAGAAATAAGAATTCAATTAATATCTTGAAGAAATTGGTCTCAAATAATCAAAAAATTTGGTACAAAAAGATACATGATGCTTTATGGGCTGTTAGAACCACACCTAAAAGAGCCATTGTTTTTTCACCTTTTGACTTATTATATGAGGTAGAAGCTAACTTTCCATTACATCTAGAGCTTGCTGCATGTAAATTGAAGATTGTGATTGAAGAGGATGTTTTCAAAGATGGATTAGAAAGGAGAATTTTGTATCTCACCAAGCTGTATGAATAAATGGTTGATAGAACCAAACAATATCAAGAAAGAGTCAAGAAGTTATTTGATAAAAGAGCAAGACACAAAAAATTTATGGAAGGTGATTTGGTCCTACTATAGGATAAGAGACATGAACCAAGAGGGATGCATTCTAAGTTTCAGTCTTTATGGAAAGGTTCATTTCATATCATACAAGTAAACTAGAACAAGTCTTTCAAGTTGGCATATCCTACTAGAGAAACCCTACCACATTCTTACAATGGGTAGGGTTTGAAGTTGTATCAAATGTAAAATTAAAAGTAGGTAACCTCTGCATAGTAATTTTCTAGGTAGCTTTTCTTTCATTTATTTTTCTTTTGCTTAGTTGATTTCTTTCTTAGTTAGTTGTTTCTACTTTCCTATATTAGTCTATTCTTTTTGGTTACCAAGTTCTCACCTTGTTATGCAGAACCAGAGATTGCTAGGAATCTTCCAAGCCTTGTTATGCTTGAACCCCCAGATAAAGCTAGTTGTTACCCAATTTTTAGTGTATTCCTTTTTGCTTTAGGTTTGAGTCAAGTCAAATATGTAAATTTCTAAAGTTTGAGTCTAGAGTGCCCATAGGATGATCTATCTTCTCATCATCCCTTTGAGTTAACCTAATGCAGGAAATCATGCGAGTAATGCACTACTCAAAAGGCTAGGTGATTAGGTTTTGGAGGGTTTGTTAATGTTAGAGTAAATAATTAATGATTAATTATTTATTCTATTGCTTAAGCTTACTTAGGTCATGCATTTATTTAATATTTCATATTTAATGCATGTAGTGGTTAGTTGTTGACAACACGGGAGTTTGTTCCCTTCTAGTTGTCACACTTATCTTCTACCACCTTCCAGCTTGTTCTACAAGCTTCCATGAGCTCTTTATATTCGAGCTCTCCTCTTTGTATTATCACAACATCATCACATCATTTTTTATTGTAAATACATTTCTTCTTGTGTTTGCATTCATGGTGTCTCTCATGTCCGTTTAGGGTTTTCCCTTGCTCCATGCTCCTCCCCTTTCTTGGCTTCTCTTTGACAGGTTTTGCATGCAGGTGATCTTGGCGTCTTCGGAGTTGGCCTTCCTCAACTCCAACATGGTATCAGAGCCTTCCTGCTGCAGCTTCGTTGAAGAAATTTAGAAGCCGTGATTTGGAGTCACAAACCCTAGTTTGTTTGTGCAATTTTTCTTCAAATCAGGGGATCAGCATATTTTCGGAGCACTTTCAGCCCAAACGGACATCACCATTGGATCTAGAAGGCCGTTTGCAGTCAGGATTCATATAAAATTTGTCAAATTTGGAGACAGGGCTCCAGGGGGCAAAAATTTTTTAGATCAGGGAGCTGTACGAACGAAAAAATTGAATTTATTGCGATTTTGTTTTTAAAAAAAGGACGCGCCGCCGCCGCGCCACCCGCGCATAGCCCGCAACAGGCAGCGCCGCCTGGGCTCAGCCGCGGCCAGGCCGCCTCCGGTCCTCCGCCCTCCGCCGGTGGCTCCTCTGCATCCGCCGCCCCTGCTGCCACCTCCTTGCACCTCCGCTCGGCCGCCTCCGCCTGCCAGCTTGCAATCTGCGTCAGCGCCTTTGCTGCCATTCTGTGCGTGACACATGGCACGGGCACCACATGGCACATTGCCATGTGGCCTTTGCCACGTCATCTATCGTACTACCATGTGGCGATGCCACGTGGCATCCTTTTTTGCGATGACGAATGACGGGCTGTCAAATTTAATGCCCTAAATTGCTGACATCACCATGAGGTCTGCGCTGCATCAGCCCTTGCATGCACCTCTCCCGATTTGCTTTTGGACCTACCTTTGGTTTTTTGGCCATAACTTTTGCATACGGAGGTATTTTCCTGATCCGAAAGAAGCACCGAAAAGCTGGTTCTGAGACGGAGATTTTGGTCTAGGTATTTTTTGGTTTTGATGCTTTTTTATTGCTTTTTTTTCTGTTGAAGTCCGAAGTCCTATTTTTGACTCCAGTATGAATATCTTTTGCGTCCCATGTCTGTTTTTGGAAAACTTTATATTTTTGGAAAGCTAGTTTTCTCATCTTTTCAGAAATGAAGTCATTTTCTTTAGTTTTTTGCCTCTGCTCTTTCTATCATAGTTTTGGCGTTTTAGCTATATGTTGGATATTTTGACTGTTTTAGGCCCGAGGATCATTCTCTTGGCATGGTTTGCTTTCTTTTCAGCTGTACTTTCTTTTGTTGCAGCTCTTTTTCCTTTTTGATCATTGTAGCTATCTTTTTGAAGCACTTTTTTGTTTCGCACTGAGATAAAGTGTCACTTTTGCATTCCAGGGGTCATGAACGTTATTTTGAGTCAGTTGTACTTGCACTATTTCATAAAGCACCATGGGGGGGATCTTTGTTTGCTATTTTAGGCATTCTCCCTTTGTCAAGTGAGTGTCCCTTCCATGACATTAGCCCCATGCAGAGTCAGTTAGACCGTGTCTTTATCGGTGTCTGTACCTCTTTCCCTCTCTCCTCGTTCTTGGTTCGTTTGCAGGAGATTTTGGCCCACTTTCTCAGTTGCCTATCATCACACCCCGTCTGCATTAAGGGGGGGTTATGCTGTGTTCTAATGCATCCATGGTTCGATGGTTCGGTAGTGTGAACTATGTATTCAGTGGTTGATCCTATATACAAGGCGATTGCAGTGGCTGGCTACCTATGCATTTCGGTGAGATGGATCATCTACCATATAGACATGCTCGGTTCGTGCCTTCTTCTTCCATGGAGGTTCTTCAGATCATTAGTTTGGCAGATTTTGCGACTTCTTCATGCTTCAGTGATGCTACTTCTTCATGATCATTCCTTGTTCCTGTTTTAGGGGACAATTTCCCTAGTTGGAGACTTCTTTCGTTCTTCACTAGGTTCTTACCTCTTTTTGGGGGAGGGTTTTTCCCATGTGGTTTTCTCTCTTTCCTCGCTTACAGAGGTTGCATTTCTTCTTGCATTGTACATGGGTACCTAACATGGCCACGTTGCCGGGACCCATTATGCATTTCATCTTAGCTTTGTGAGCTTAAGGCATTTCCCTAAGTTGCACTTAAGGGGGGGTGTTAGAGTAAATAATTAATTATTAATTATTTATTCTATTGCTTAAGCTTACTTAGGTCATGCATTTATTTAATATTTCATATTTAATGCATGTAGTGGTTAGTTGTTGACAACACGGGAGTTTGTTCCCTTCTAGTTGTCACACTTATCTTCTACCACCTTCCAGCTTGTTCTACAAGCTTCCATGAGCTCTTTATATTCGAGCTCTCCTCTTTGTATTATCACAACATCATCACATCATTTCTTATTGTAAATACATTTCTTCTTGTGTTTGCATTCATGGTGTCTCTCATGTCCGTTTAGGGTTTTCCCTTGCTCCATGCTCCTCCCCTTTCTTGGCTTCTCTTTGACAGGTTTTGCATGCAGGTGATCTTGGCGTCTTCGGAGTTGGCTTTCCTCAACTCCAACAGTTAATGCATTCCTCTAATGAGAAGAAGGTTTGGATATTTTACTAATCCATCATTCACTATTCTTAAATCATGTTGGAGGCAATGATTCATGTTATGTTATAGTTTTCATGGAGGACATCATAGAAGATCGAACTCAGAATGCAAAAAAAGTAATTTGTCTCATAGAATGTAGTCAAAACCCTTTAACATCAAAATGTAAAGGTAAGAAAATGTGCATCATCCATTTAGTGCATGAATGGTTTAGATATGATCTTAGCAAGTTATGTGGGCTAGTGAAAGGTCAATCAACAAAAAAAAATGCACGTCATTGGTTAGTTGAAAATTTAATTATTCTTAGAAGAAGATCCCTAGTTGTTAGATGAAGAGAAGATCAATAGTGTTCACAACATCATGAGTGGTTAGTCATAAATAAGGTTAACATTGTGAAAGAGAAAAATCAAGTAAGCTCAGCTTCACAAGGGTTAAAGATAAATCATGAGTTAACGTTACAAATAAGAAAAAAGTCATTTATCACAAGGTTGCAAGAAGGTTAAGTTAATTGTGATTCAAGGCCACGAAGCAGTGAAAATAGAAGAATCACATTGTCACAGGTGGTTAGAAGTAACCCATAGTTAATATAATGATAGAGACAAAGCATATAAATCACACCATCACAGGGTTAAAAGTAGAGTAAAGATTTCAAGTTGTGAAACTACAAAAAGAAAACATGAAGTCACATTTTAATTAATCGCATGATTGCTAGTAGTTAAGGAGAACCCAAGGTTAATGCTTGAATGGTGCAAAAGCAAGGAATCACTTGATCACAAGTTTGACTAGCAATTTAAGGAAAATAGTTGCAAAGCCATGAAATGCCAAAGATGACTGTTAGGTGGATGATCACAAGTCAATGCTAAACAATGGAAAATGAGTTATGATAGTGTGAGAGATGACAGTGGTTAAGATAAATAGTCATCACAAGTTTTCAAGTTATTAAAGACAACTAGGGGTTAACATGGCACAACTGCAAAAGCCATTAATCACAAGGTTGCAGGTAATTAAGAAGAACCCAGGGTTAATGCTCCAAAGGTGAGAAAGTAAGTAATCACAGTGTTGCAAAGAGTTAAAGTTGACTCTTAAAAGTAATTTGTGAAAATACGAAAGATAATAATAGTTAAGGTAAACAGTGATCACATGATCACTGGCTAAAAGGTATTAGAGACATTTTATGTGGTGACCTGGTGAATACAAAAACAACTAGTCCTATAAGGTCATTGCAACATCACATGTAGTCAACTAAGCTCTCAATTCAATGTTTCAAAGTTGTAAAATTCATTTGAAGGTTAAATGTAAGGTGATCACAATGTTTTGTGTAGTAATGTAGTTAAAATACTTTAAGTCACAAAACTATGAAGGACACATGGAAATCAATCATTACATCATCGCACCAAATGAGTTAAAGTAGCAAAGCTGTAAAAAGACTAAATATCACATGGTCACAAAGGGTTAATCATAACCTGGGGTTGAAGCTATGAAGGAGTAATAATAGGTGTTTACATGTTCATAAGGCGTTATATGAAACCTTGGGTTAACTCAGTGAAATAGTGAAAATCAATTTATTACATCATGGCATTAGAAGAAAATATTATGTGAATAAAAAGAAGCCATAAGGAAAAATAAAGAGCATTATTATGTTTTAATCATGATCATTAATTTGAGATCGATGGCCAGAATCCAAATGCAACAATTGTTGGAATTCAAATTATATGAATATGGCACCAACAATAGAATATGGAAGAAACAAAGATTTGCACAGGGTTTCCTGAGGTAGCATGAAGATAAAAAAGTCGTCATGTATTTTTAGAAGTGCCATTGATTTATGATTATCAATGGTAAAATGCTACGTGTCCATATTATGATGCAGATTAGATGTTTTCATGTTTTATTCTCATTTTCTTTTTAATGAATGACTGTTGCTTTGCCAGAACTAAGGGATAATAGAAAACTATAAATGTAATTTATTTTAATAATACAAAGGTTGACAAACTTGATGGTGAATAATCTCTATAATTCCATTTACCTAATTTTTTTTTCGTGTTTTGTTGCCCATAGATTAGTTCTACATTAAGAGTTGAAGGATGATTACATGTGATTCTATGATCACCTCATGGATTCCATTTCACCATGATATTTATAGTATAAGTAATTCCATTTACTTTTACACATATGGTTATGCTTCTCCTCTTGTTTATTTCATGGCATGTTAGAAGTAGTTTCATTAGGAATTGAAGAATAAATGTGGTTGAATATATTAGTAGCTTGTTGGATTCCATTTCATCCAAGTCTAAAAGTTAAAGCAATTCCATTTTCCCTCATGTGTATCTCTTCTTCCTTTCCTCTTTTGTATTTAGATATTTAATCTACATTTAGAATAGGAGTAAGAGTCTGAAAATCTCAAGATAACCTACTATAGTCATTCCATTAGGTATGATAGGTTGTCCCAATCCATTTTTCCTGAAGTGTGTGTGTCTACGAATAATTTGGTTAGTCTTTATTTCTCTCAAGTTAAGATTTTATTTTGTCAAAAACTTCTAATATACAAAATAAATATTCATTGCACATCATTACAAATCCTAAGGGAGTTGTACCTTTTAATTCATAGTGAATTGATATAACACAAACACTGACCCATTTTTTGGTGACATCCTATTATTTCTCCAAACAATTGGGCATTAAAAGTGTCTGGTTATAAAATCTAATAGGAGAACAAACTATTAACCAACACTCTCAAATGAAATTGTTTCTATGAAGAGACAATTTGGAAAACCCAACTCTTCACTCCAGCAACCATACTAAGACATTCCTTGAAGGGAACACGAAGGTAGACCATTGCAATTTTTGTCTCCTTAGAATAATCTTGCTATTGAGGCACTCCCCAAGAAGAAAAACATGATGGTGATTCTTGCCCAAAAATGAACAAATATAAACATCTAACTACTTCTAATGAGATGACCATTGAGTATCTAGAAAGTGAAGATGATTATGCTCCACATGTTGACTTTGGAACATTATTTTTGGAGTATGAGTCAAATTTAAAGGTTGGAGGCAATTGATTTACCACCTCAGATGAAATTTAGATGATTGTGGCTACAAGAAGTTAGAGAGAGAATAACTTGGTGAACTTTGTTCCTTCCCAAAACACAGCCACTAGCCCTTCACCAGTTGTAGTAGAAGCATCCAATTCCTCATCCCAGAGGAAAGACAAATCAATGTTTAAACAAAGTGGTAAGACTCATTCCTCATTTGACATTATGCAATATTGTAAGGATGCTTGCATCTAGGTGTCTCCCCTTGATTATCTCAAGTCTCATCCTACTAAATTACAAAAATTAGTAGATTATTGTAAAAGTGATGCTAATGCTAGAACTTAGTCTAATGTCAATTTTTTCACTAGCAATGACCAGCCCCAATTGGATAGTGGCCCACTAGCTGATTTTCCTATTCTCTTCAAAGAAGAAGAATCATCAATTTTAGCTACCTGCCCTGGTTAGAAGCTAGACCCATTCTATGTATCCTTGTATGTAAATGATCATAAGATTGGTAACTGCATTATTGATTCTAGGTCTTCTGATAACATAATACCCTCTTTAGTTGCTCATGCCCTTGGCTTGAATCTTACCAAAACCTTTGGATATTTCTATTCCATGGACAGAAAGAAGGTCCCTCTAATAGGTCAAGTAAAAGATGCACAAGTAGTATTGGTTGCTCACCCTACAAAGAGAATGAAGCTAACCATCTTGGTAGTAGATATTTTGGCCAGCTATGGGATGCTTTTGACTAGAATCTTTTGTAGAGACATGGGAGGAGAAATCAAGATGGATTGGTCTCATGTCATTATTCCTGTGGGGAAAATCAAGTTTAAACCCAAGGAAAAGGCCAAATTCACAGTTTTAAAGTCTAATGATCCTAAGGTGTAGATTATATATAAAGAAATGGATTTCATAAATTATGTGATGTTCTCTAATTCTAATTATTCAAAGGAACAACCAAATCCTCCTATTGATCTAGGAATTTGGACTCTAGAGTTCAATGGTAGTTGCACTACTATTGGGTCCCAAGCTGGTGTGGTACTTGTGTCCTCAAGTGGAGATATAACTTAGCTTTCCTACAAGGTACAATTCAAAACCACCAACATAGAAAAGTATGAAGCCTTGTTGTTAGGTATCATTGTTGCAAAGTAGAGAGGAGTGAAGATCTTAAGAGCTCAAGGAGACATAGAACTTATAATGAAACAAGTTTGAGCTTAGTACATTGCAACTAATACAAGGCTTAGGAACTACATAAATAGAGTCTAGGATGAGATTGAGCACCTAGAGAACTTTCTCAATTCAATTTGTTCCAATGGTGAAAAATGCAAGGGTGAACTTGTTAGCTACATCATCCTTGCTGCTACTCATGCATCCAGATTTCATAGACAATCAATACAAGATTGAAGTCTTGTTCAGGATGAACATTCTTGACAATGTTGAGACATGGCAAGTGTCAAATGATGCTAAGAAAATCTAGTCCTTCTTGGAAGAATATAAACCTTTTAGTGACCAATACTTTGAAGGGAACAAAAATGCCTACAAGGATTTCTCCCTTGACACCAAGACAGAGTTGGAGCTTAGAGCTAAGAAAATAAAAGGTAACAAAATCCCTTGACACCTTATTTTATGTGAGAAAATATGTGATAGGCATGATGCATTTATCAAAAGGGAGAGGGAAAGAAAAGATCAAACTTCTAGAGAATATGAAGGGATGAGTATTGGCACCAAATATAAACCCAAACTAGTTAATATTGGTAGTAGTTTCTCAAAGGAAGAAAGAGAAAAAGAAAAATAATTTTTGATAGAATACCAAAATGTGTTTGCTTTGGGATATGAAGACCTAAAGGTCTTTAGTAATGGTGATTTCAAACACAAAATTCCCCTCAAGCCTGAGGCTATTTCCTTTAGGAAAAAGAAGCATAACTACAACCATATGGTCTTAGATGCCATATTTAGGTAGGTTGATAAGATGCTAGATCCCAAAAATCATCTGCCCCATACATCATTTAATGTGGATGGCTAACATTGTCCAAGAAAATAGTTGGGAGATCAAAATCTATGTGGATTTTAGGAATTTGAATCAGGCATCTCTAAAAGACAACTACACCTTGGCTAATATGGATCATTTACTACAAAATGCTGTTGGATCCAAAATTGTGTCCATGCTAGATGGATTGTCAAGTTTCAACCAAATTGAGGTTAACCTAGAAGATTAGTTCAATACTGCATTCACCACTCCTTGGGAAATGTTTGCATATAATAGAATACCCTTTGGGCTCATTAATGTAGGTGCCACTTTTCAATAGGCTATAAACTTCTCCTTCTCTAATCTAAAGGATAAGATCATCATTATTTACTTGGATGATCTGACAATCTTCTCCAAGAAAACAGAAAATAATCTAAGGGACTCGAAGAAAGTGTTGAAAATATGTAGGGAACATGGGATTTCACTCAATCCCAAGAAATTAGTCTTTTGTGTTAGAGAAGGAAAACTGCTATGTCACATAGTTTCCCAGGAAGGTATCTAGATTGACCCACACATTGTTAGAATCATCCAATGGCTGAATTTTCTAGGAAGCAAATCTGGGGTCAAGTCATTCTTTGCATAGGTGAACTTTTTAAGATGTTTTTTCCCTAATTTTTTTGAAATCATCAAGTGCATTGTTGATATGATGAAAGGAAGTTAGAGTTTCAAATGGAATGACTCTGGAAGAGTGGTTTTCAATCAAATTAAGGATTCCATAGCCAAAGAACTTTTTTTGGTCTATTTAGATTTCACCAAGGAGTTCATACTATACTACTATTCCTCAGCTCATATGTTGTCTACAATACTCATGCGAGAGAACAAGGAAGGTATCCAAGTGCCAATTGCTTTCATGAGCACTCACCTTAAGGATCATGAGATGAGATATTTTCAAATGGAAAAACATGCCTCTGCAATGGTAAGAGCTCTCAAAAAATTTAGATTCTATGTACTACACTCTCATTTTGTTGTGTTTGTATCTAATTCGACTATCAAAAGCATATTGACTCAACAAGAGATAGGTTGCAATACTAGAGGTGCATGGATAGAAAAGGTTCAAGAGTATGACATTGACTTGAAGCCAACCAAATTGGTGCAAGGAAATGAATTGTGCAAGATAATCATAGAAAATCAGGACTTGATCCAAGAAGATGAATCTTCAAGGGAAATAATGGTCAGTCTTCATGATCCTTAGTTCTCAAACATTGCCTACTTTCTAACTTATAGAGACTACCTTGATGGAATGACATACAAGAAGAAATGAGACCTTAGAATCAAATCAGCTATTTATGTCATATATGATGACCAATTGTATAAGAGGGCAATAGATGAGACCTTTTTGAGATGTGTTTTTAAACCTTAACAAGAGAGGTTTCTTCATAGTTTCCACAATGAGGCTTGTGGTGGTCAATTTTCATCAACAATTACAACACAAAATATTTTAAGACAATGCTATTACTGGCTTGGCATGTTCACAGATAGTTACAAGTGGGTGGCCAAGTGTGGCAAGTGTAGAATGTTCTCTAGTAAGCCTCAATTAGTTTCTCTCCCTCTAAAGTGAGTTGTAATGGAAGGCCCCTTTCAGTAATAGGGAATTGATTTCATTGTACCAATCAGTCTATCCTCATCTACTGGTCATGTGTATGTCATTACTACTATAGATTACTTCACTAAATGGGTGGAGACCAAGCCAACTAAGAAGAACACTTATGAGGTTGTATGTGAGTTCATCAAGGAGAATATTTTGATAAAGTTTGGAGTGCCAACAAAGCTTGTCATGGACAACACCTCCTCTTACTTTTCTTCTATGGCGATTACAAAATTCTACTATGATAATAGCATACATCTTAGTCATTCATCGGATTACTTCCCTTAGGGAAATGGTCAAGATGAATTAAGTAATAAAAAATTGATCAATATCATGAAGAAACTAGTCTTTGAGAACCGAAAGAACTTGTACAAGAAATTTTCTGATGCACTCTGGGTGGATAGGGTCACACCTAAGAAGGCAATTAGGATTTCCCCATTTGAGCTAGTATACAAAGTTGAAGCTATTCTTCCTCTTCCACTAGAGTGATCTATTTGTAGACTACATCAAGTATCGAGGATCCAAAATTCCAAGATGGATTAGAGAAGCGAATTATGTATCTAAATAAGTTGGAAGAACAATGTGAAAATATAGTTGATCATATTACAGAACATCAAAAGTGTGTGAAGACGTTCTTTCATAAGAAAGCCAGACCAAGGAAGTTCATGGAGGGTGACATGGTTCTACTATAGGATAGAAGGCATGAGTCCAAAGGCATGCATCACAAGTTTGAATCCCTCTAGAAGGGCCCTTTCAAGATTATACAAGCAATCCAAAACAATTATTTTGTTTTGGTATATCCTTTGGGAGAGGTTCATCCATTTTCCTCCAATGGCCAAGATCTAAAGTTGTATCAAGTTCATAATTGAAAGAAACTCCTGCAGCTAGTGTTAGCCTAGGTAGGTTTACATTGTGTCATTCCTTGCTTGGTTTTCCCACTTTCCTAGATTAGATTTTCTTTCTATTTGCATGCTTAGTTTAGTTTCCCACTATAGTTTTCCATTCTAGCTAAGAAAAGCTAGAGATTCTGGGTCCCTTCTTAGACATTTTGCAATGCCAAAGTCCCTAATCAAAGCTAGTTGTTACCAAGTTTTATTCTTACCTTTTGAAAGCTTGAAGTCATTGGTTGAGGTGAGAGTGTTTCAAAAGAGATGTGTCTAAGTATGTTTTAGGTCACTTACTTCTCATCTTTCCCAAAGTACTCTATTTTCTTTGTTTTCTAGGTTTCTCTTTGCATTACCTTTAGCTAATATTTCCAAGTGGGTTTCCTATTTTCCTAGTGCACATGGGGTTTAGGTAATCTAGGTATGGTCAAGGTTTATTCTGGCATCTTCCCAAATAAAAGTAAGTTTTTTTTGCACCTCATTATTTATTATCTTTCTCTAACATTTCATGGTGCATGGATTATAAGCTTTTAAGTTGATTTTCCCCTTGAGCGAGCTACATCAAGTGAAAATCCTAGGTATGAAGCCATGATAGTGACTGATAGGTTGTGAATATGATTTTGTCAATACCCAAATGGGCCTACAAATCTATGGATAGAAGCCAAAGTGAGTCTCATTAAAATTTGGGGAGATAAGATCAAGTACTACAAGGGAATATAGAACTATGGTCTTTCTACTGCATATTCATGGAAATGAAGTTGTTCAGTTATGTTTATGAAATTGTGTGAACTTGAGCCAAACTTCAAGCCCAATGATTAGATAGTGCGAGCACAATGCTAAAAAGATTCATTTAAAGACTCATAAACAGTAAGGCATGCTCAAGATCTAGCTTTTAGGTCATCAGTTTGAAATAAAAGGTTGAATTTTTTTTGTTGTACCTCAGTCTAGGAAATGTTATCAAGAAAGGAATTTTCCACCCCAGGGTAATGAAAAAGGTCACTTCTTGGGATTAAGTTATTCATGTGCCTCCAGATTAGATGCATAGAATTTGGTGAAGAGCTTTGAGAGAAATATTAAATTATTAGACTATGAAGTGCTCTAGCCTCAATATGATCCAATTAATTTTATAAGGGATCATCTGAAGTTGGGATATACCTATAGGTATGTCTTGAATATTGAGGACTTTTGGTTTGGGTGTCTCAATGATTACCAAACTCGAGAGAGATTTTGGTCAAGGCTAACCATTGATGAAATAAAATTATATAATAATTTTCTTGTTGTTTTTTACCTTGGAGATGGTGAAGCCTACATGCACCCCACATCTTATGAGATGATTGAGGGCAACCAATTCTATCTACCCCACCTATAGATCTAGTCATTGACACCAAGGAGGTTCTCATGCAGAGTATAATCAAAAGAATAGAAAAATGGGTGGAGTGGACCTGAGAAAGGAAGAAAAAGACTGGAAGCATTGGTTTTACAAGTGGAGGATCAACTGGAGCCACCTAATCAGTCATAGCTACAACCACTACAACTAAAACATCAACATCTATGGGGCCATTATAATATTTTGGCCAAGTTGGAGACTAGCCTCCATAAAAGAATGTGCCACTCATCCATACTTGCAAAACTGGGCCTCTTCTGAACATTAGGAAGACTAGGGAGAAGGATGATGGTAAGGATAAGGGAAAGGAACAAGAAAGATCAGTTTTCAAGCCATCTTTCCCTGTTCAAGTCATCAATTTGGATGGTGATACTAACCCTACGGATGGATAGGAATAGGAAGCATCTTAGCAGGGGGATATGTTTGCCCTTTTGGTAACTATTTAGCTATTGTTTTGCATGATGCTTAATGATAGGAATGCTTTCGAACTCCTCTCTTGAAAAGCTAATTTGGGATCAACTCAAATGTTTTGGGTGATCTTGCAACCTATCAGAATTCATTCAGTAGAAGATAAATATATTTGTTCATAGGGAGGCCTTTGCTGGTTCTGACCGATTTTGGATAAGATGTAGAATCTATTTGCTATCTCAAAAAGAATAACCACACAAAAAGAAATATATTTTTCTATTTTTTAATGAATGCAATTTTAACTATGCAAATTTATAAATTCTTAATTTAACCAAGTGTTTGTAAAAGAAAATAATGAAGATAAGGTAACAAGAAGTTTAAGAAATGACTTGAAAAGTAAATTCCTAATGGACATAAGCCACTGAAACAACACGTTTGTGAGTTAAGCCTTTGAAAATATTGGTAGGTAACTAATGAAAATAGGAGCAATGCTTCCTCAATTCCACTGATGTAATTGTCAATGTGAATTTAGTAACTATAAGATATTTCACCTTGCATCAGATTGCAAGGCCACAGAAAGTACGCTCATGCAAGACAAAAAGCTATGCAATAAAAATACGGAAATCTCTTCTCCAACTAAGTATATCAGTGGAATTCATAAATATGTGGCAAACACCATAACTAAAAGATCACACAATCAAAACAATTAAACTATTGGATCAATTATACTCCATGAACATACATTCGCAAAATATAACACACTCATGAAAGAATAACTACACTCTGAATGAGAGCACCAAAAGCATATATTATTGCATCAAAATAATAGCCCAAAATACATATTACATTCCTAAATTTATAAGAAATTCTCTCCTCAATTTTTTTTGAGAGTGAGAGATCTCTTTATGCAAACATATGCTTCTAAACTAATAAAGAAAATTTATTTATGTACAAACTGACTCTCTATCTAGTGCTAAGTAGGACTCCACCCTTGTTTATATCATTTAATGGGTGCATGAGCCTTTACATGCTTTAAAACAAAGAAATCATGAGTAAATAGGAAGAAGAAAGCCATTAAATAATGTAATATTTTCTAGAGATGCCAAAAAATAGAAGCTCTACCTTCACTAGGTGTTTGTAGGAGTTAAACTACCATCGAAACGTGTTTTTGATGCATGGAAAGCTCTAAATTTGGAACTGGAAGTTAACTTTTGATGCACATCTAACTTCTTCAAAAAACTTATGGCGCACCTTTGGAGAAGTGCACCTTGGGAGAAGCACACCTTACACACCTTAGAATATTGTGCACCTTAATAGATAGGTCCAAAAAATGCAAATTTTTAACAAGTGTCAAAACTAAAATTCTTGCTTCTAGGTTATGTTCCCCTTCATACCAAAGTTATGTCTAGGTATTTTCTCTTGACTTTCTCTACAATCTCCATCACTTGGTTTGGATCTAGAAAATCTAAAGCTTCATATTTATCCTTTACCTTTTGTCAATAATTGCCCACTTCTATGTGAGTTTCTACAAAATCTCCCAATTTCACATCTAATTCTAGCAATACCTCTTTGGTCTTAAATGCCTATATGATATCATCATCAAAGGAAGCTTCTTCAAAAGTCTTCCGAAATTGTTCAACAACTACTTGTACATTCATCAGTTTATCCCTTAAGTCATCTTCAAAAATGTCCAGGCAAGCATCCTTGTAATGTCTCTCTACTTCCAAAATCTACTCTTGGGCTTGATCCTTAAGGTCATGAATATCTCTGTGTAATGTCTCCAATACTTTATTTTCATTTACAATCTTCTCTATCAGGTCATCTATTTTATCTAACTCATCTACCATATATACATCTATCAGCATCTGATACCTTTGACCCTTTATTGACTGCAATGCTTGAAGGTCATTTCCCTAGGTATGTACTTTGTCCATTAACCCAAAATCCTAGTTCAATATAGAAACCAATTCATTTGCATTACTCTGCATGTGATATAGCAATTTAAAATTCCTTTTATAATATGTACATCTTTTTCTTCAAAAATTTCCCACCATTGCTGACAAGCCTTCAAAAATGGATCTAATTGTAGAGTCTCCTTATCCCTCTTATCAAGTGCTTCTTATAAAATCTCCTTAGGATTTTCTGGATCCAACTGATCAACTACTTCATTCAAATATCCTCTTGGGATTTTATTCTACTTCCAGAGGCTTAACAACCCAAACTCATCCTATTCTAAGTACCTAAACACTTCTTTGATCCCCATAGTAACCATAAGTTTGGCAGTATCCACAATGAGTTTTCCAAGAAAGGCCTCCTTGATTTGATAATCTTTTGGAGTCAAATCCTCAATATCTGCATGTAGAGGAGGGATAGTAACATGGGTGAACAAGTCCTAATTTTGATCACTCATAGCAAAGGCCAATGTTTGTGCATCACTAATGGGTGGCTCTGGTTTCTTGAGAGCTTCAACTAATTCTCTCATTCCCTCTTCCTCAGTACAATACGAAAACCTTTTGTGCCTAACCATCACCTCTTTTCTTAACCATCTTAGAGTATCTTCTATCAAAGATTTATCTTTAGATGAATATGGAGCTTGTATATCTATGCTTTTTCCCTTATCACTCCTCTCTAGAGTCTTCTCCTTTCGTGAGAGATCCACATCAGGCATCTTTGTGTCTGTTGAGTCCATAGCCCTCACCTCTATATCTTGGGAAGTCTATTGAGGTTCTTCATATATTTTTCCCTCCTCTGATACTTCATCAATGGGTCTTTGTTGTGGCTCTTCTTCCTATGCAACTTGCATCTATTCTTCATTAACTAGAGGGAGAGGAGTATCTAACACTTTATCCATCCAAAATTAATCTTTATTTGGTGATACTAGATCAATTAAAGGTCCTTATGGATGAGGTCACAATTGACTCCAATTCTATTTTTGAGGTTGATTTGTTGGTTTAACCCTTATCTTGTTGTGTACCAGCTCAGTGCCTATAGGCATTAAATCAAAATCTAACATCTTAAAGACATCAGCCCCTTGGTCTTCTTGCTCATCAATCCATTTTTGTAACTCATCCTTCAAAGTTTTAACATGAGTAGGTTGTATAAGAATAGATGGTGGTGTTATAGTGAAGCTTCTTCTCTGATCTACCTCTGTAGCCCTAGCAAGATGAGTCCTTTGACTTGGGGTAAGGTTGTCCTCTTCATCTTTGTCATCCTCTTCTTTCTTTTCTGGAATAACTTATGGAACTAATGGAAAAGGAATAATCTTTCTTATCACCTTTTTTCTCTTTGTCCTCCTTATCAGATTTTTCATCTTTCTTTTCTTAGTAGCTGATGGGGAGGCTTCTTCCTCTTGTGTAGGAGGAGACACTTCATGTGCTTCTTCTTCAACTTCTTTCTCTTGTTTTGGTGGTGACACTAGCAGGTTATCATGAGTCTAGTGACTTCTACATTCTCTACCCCTTGGTGCTTTGGTGCTTAGGTTGCCTCTTCTTCAGGCTCAATTTGTTGAGGGGAAGTTCTTTTCCTTTTACCTTTATCCTTCTATGCCTTGAAGTATCCAAATTCTCTATCAAGTTGATGCACTATTTCTAGTCTTACTAGAGACTAAGTTGTAAATGTTGGCACTATCACCTTTGGTCCTCTACCTTTCACTGAGTAGGTTGTAGCTTGGAAAACTATAGTTTGTGGGATTGGATCTAGTCTCTTGATCCAATCCTTGGTTAACTAGATAACATGCCTTGCCCTATGATTGATATTTGAGTTTTCTTCTCTATCAATCTCTGCATTCATAATAGGCCAATCATTTATCTTATTTTAGTTGTACAAGGGGTCTAAGACCTCGTCAGTTAATTTGCTACATGATCTTCAATGGGACCCTCATTTTCAAGGAACTGCTTGCCAAATAGAGAGTCATCCTACAATAATCCCTTATTTGAATTTTGTAGTCATCCACTAGATTCATCCAATGATCCTCTATGGCATCCTCATGTTGGAATTATATTCCTACCAAGTAATGAACTCTGCCAATGTTATCAAAATAGGGATGAGGAGAATTATATTCCTCCAAGGGATACTAATTCCATTCAGACTCAAAAGTCACAATATCTTGCTTTTGGTTAACACTAAATGGACCTATAGTGACAGGCCATACCCAAGTCTTCTTATGTTTCTTCCTTACTCTCCCATATGCAGACAAGAGTTGTCATGCAATTTCTAGCAATATGAGTCCATCACGGGGATATCTAGGGAGCTTCTTTGGATTTATAGTTGTATCTACTACCCTCAAATAAGTGAGTGTCTTAAATTGGATGTAGTAGGCACCCACTTCTGTAATCTTTGCCACTACCTCTTCTAACATTCTTTTCACATAACCTCCCTCAATGAAATGGATGATTGCAAAAATGAAGGCATCATTCACTATTCTATACTCCTTGATGTGATCTAAAAGTTTTTTCCTCACCAACTGAGGGTATACCACATAAGGCCATGCATTTTCATCTTTCAAGTTGCCCCTTTTGAACAATCATGGGTAATATGTTGCTCTTGCAGCTAACAAGTACACCAAATAAGATGTCATATAGAACCTTTGGTTATTTTTTACTACCACTAGTTGTTCACCTAAATTCTCACTAAGAATTGAAGCACAATCAATTGCCATCTTCATCATTATGATGGTCTTAATAAAGTGTACCATCCTTATGTTCAAGTGTCTTGTTGCTAGTAATCCAATGATTTTTATTAGGAGCACTATAGAATGTTTGATATCATATTTCATATAACCTCTCATCATATCAACTTTTTTGGGTTTTTCCCCAAGAGGAGTCTTGTCAATGAGATATGAGGATTGGATTATTTTTTATGCTTCCTCTTCATGATCTCTATACCACCTTTCTGCTTGATAATATCTCAGTCTAATATACTAATCAACCCTAGGAAGATGGAAAACTTTCTCAATGTTCTTGGGCCTCAAATCTAAGATGGTCTCTCTAGTTATGCTTTTTACAACATTCTCCTTTAAAACATATTTTTCTACCAGTGCCATGATCAACTCAAAAGATTCTATTGAAACTAGGTGTAACACTATGTTGACTAGCCCTAATTTGATAAGTGCAGATACCATTGGAGACCTCTTGGTTGGTTTATTTCATAGGACTAGGAATGTGTTCCAGTCAATATGGCCTTGCTTTGTATCTCAAATCTTTGAATATGCATCTTGAAAGCGTGACTTTGATGGAACACCTTGGAATTTAAAAACCACTAGTTTTGGAGCCATCTTTGCAGTGAGCAAGGATGAGGAAGAAGCCATGTTATCTGTCCAAAACAAACACCCATTAATCTAGAAGGTTAAAAAAAAAAATTTAAATAAACCCTAATTATGACAAAAACATACCCATAAAAACTAAAAACCTAAAAAACTATTTAAAAATACTTAAAACCTATAAAACACCTCTGGTTGGACAAATATTGGTGCACCTTGTGCACCTTGAAGGTGCGCTAGATGCACCTTTCCCTTAGCAAAACCCTCAACACTCAAGAGTGCACTAGGTATGCACCCTAATAGTGTAACATTATGTAAAGTGTAGAGGAAAGGGTGCACACATAGTGCAACTTGTGGGGTGTGCTAGGTGTGCACCCTTAAAATACTTTGAGAAAGTTTTTCTTTTATAAAAGTGTGCATTTGTGCACCTTGGATAAATGCACACATGTGCACCTTTTACTTAGGTGAAAGGTAACTTAGTTTTAGATTTTATTTAAGTTTGTTGTTTGTTAAGTGCAAAAAAGGTGCACACCTTGGAAGATGTGCCTTGGTTGTTTTTCAACATTTTTTGTATTGGTTGTATAGGTTTGGAACCAAGGATAAAGCATACATAGCGAGGTGTGGATGTACGCTTACTAAAAACCAAGAAGAAACAATGGAAAAGGAGTGAGCATGTGCATAGGTGTGCACTTCCAAAGGGAAGTTCTCCCACACTAGTGTTTTTAGCACACTAGCACACCTTCAAGGGTACACTAGATGCCCTAAGTGCACTAGTGCACCCTCCTAACATTAAAATTGGTTTTTTTCCTCGATATCTCTAGTTCCCAACAACTAGGTTTTCCAGTAGAGAGCCAGACTAAGCCAAAACACTAGAAAAAACCTTTAAAAGACTTAGACCCTAGACTAGGGTTCTGGAAAGATAAAAGAACTATACTAGGGGGTCCCCATTTCTCCTAGAAATGGGGTGTGTGTTGTGAAACCACAACAATAACCAAGGTGGTTACCTTCCCAGTTTCTTCCTAGTGCAAGCCAACTTTATAAATCTCAAGGAAGCTAATTGAACCAACTGCATTACAATCCACTGTCAATGTTCTCTCTATAGAATCTTGGCTTGAGGAGACCATTGATAGGAAGAAGATGATATGTGAGGATGTACCCCCTCAAAGGACTTGATCACACAAGTCACCTCCTTTCAACCATCCAAGAAGACAAAGAAGCATAAGACAATTATTGCACTGGCAATAGATTCAACAACTAGCCACATGCTAGCTGAGATTGTTGAGGCACAAAAAGAGGGAAGATTTCATGAGCTCTCAAAGGATAATTTCCAAATCAAGACAGTTGATCTTGGCATCCCAGTTCACAAATCCATGGTAAACATGTGGAAGTCAACTAATGAGAAATCAAGGACAAGCTAGAAGAGAATAGAGCAAAGAAGGAGATATTGAACGCCTCAAATAGAGAGCTAGTGAAATTCATAAGGTTTTCACTTGGAAGAATGTCTTCAATTCAATTTGAATTGAATGGAAAGGGGAACAAGAACTTACTCCTAAAGCTGCAACAAGAAAGATAATTCAAGCAAGTAGGCCAAGCATGGGTAGATCAGATGAAGGCTCAAGGTCCCCCACTGGTTGAAAACTTCAAAAGCCTAGTATTGGATTCTCACAGGCACAAGGAAGCAACTTTAAATCATGAAACAACCATATAAAATGCAAAAAGCAAGATGATAGAGCAATTGGTCCTTCTATAAGAAGTGATAGACATCAAGACCAATGTGGATATTGCTCATGGGATTTTGAAGACTGGCAAGGATTCATTATTCCATTGGAAGTAATCCTTGGAGTTTGTCATAGAAAGCTCCATGAGATATACAAATGAACTCAAGGATGTACACGACCTAGTAAAAAACATCATTGAAAAGTTATTTTAGTATTTGAATATCTTGCACACAAAGTCCTTTGTATATACTAATGGCAAGTTGGTGGACATCAAAAGAATGAAATCCATGTTCTTGGCATTTTTTGACAAAGCCATTGACCCACTCAACTTCCAAGTGTCAAAGAATGCAATTATAAAGAGGGAAGTAGAGAAATTCTAAT
Organism: Cupressus sempervirens; assembly: GCA_028749045.1. Lineage (NCBI taxonomy): Eukaryota > Viridiplantae > Streptophyta > Pinopsida > Cupressales > Cupressaceae > Cupressus > Cupressus sempervirens. Next base: position 649,149,448 of record CM053788.1, read on the forward strand.
CAAGAGTGGATAGAATTGATGAACTGTCAGAAATGCATGACTACTAGATGGTCCGAGCTGACAATATCATTATTCTAGATGTTGAAGAGCTAGAAAAAGTAACTGAAGCTATGAAGGATTACATAGTAAAGTTAGTTACTTTGAAAAAGGCATGATGATTTTGATGCTTTTCAGACATCTTCCATTCTTCTTCTTCTATTTGTAATCATTTTTGGAATCTTGTAAGTCTCTGTAATAGAAAATGATTGAATCTTGTCCTATTCTTAGTCTTTATATTTAGAGATACTACGTATAGAATTCATCCAATGTAACTGACCATTTTGAGAAGGTCTATAAATGTAATCTTTGCTAAAGTTAATAAGATTGTCAAAAAATTATTGTGTGAAAACCCCTGTAGTTGGGACTACTGTGTGTGACTCTGAGTTCATTTTAAGTTTTTTTGTTCATCTAGTTTAGAGTTGAGTATATGGAATGAATGTGTTAATGTTGAAAGTTGAATGAATGTGAATGAACTTGGCTATGTTTCCTTTGTTCAATATATTGTATGTCTTACTCTCTTCAACATTAACATGTCTTATATTCTTTCTATTGTTCACCATGGTCTATATGCTTAAATTAGTTCATTGCATAAGGAAGCTAGAAACCGGTGTGTGGAGTAGCTGAGGGATAAACAATCTGGGTATTGTCAAAACATTAGGTAATTGTGTAATCTGGGAATTACTTATTTCACCATCTCTTCCTTTCTTCCTACTATCATAGTTAGTTGTGCATGTTTCCTTTTCTTGCATATAGGTTCTAATAGGTTGTGGTTTGTGAGTTAATCCCCCCTCTTTTCCTAAGTTATTTAAAGTGTTGAGCAACTTGGTTTTTGCCTCTTCTGCTCTCTGGTTAAGAGCATACCCCCAAAATTTGAAAGACAAATTCATTACATATCTTGCACTCATAAGGGAGTTGTACCTTTCAATTTAGGATTCTTTGATAGATTACCATTTTGACCCATTCTATCGTTAACTTCTTTGTTTTCTATAAGCCGCTAGGAAGTCAAGGGTAAACCAAAATATCAATGAAGCAATTTTTTTAACCAACACTCAACTTCTAGAGTGTTAAGGGTATTGGCATGTATAGGAGACATGTTGTCTTGTGGACTTAGCATAGCTGAGATTTCTCCACTACCATGTTCATCATCAATATTAATAGTTTCTACCTCCTTTGTTTGGAGCCCAAAAAATTTCTTCCATAATATTTTGCTATGTTGTCTCGCAACTTTCTCTTTATTTTTTCATATCAAAAAAATTTTGTACTTAGGAACAAATTTTCTCCTATGTTTTTCTAAAATGTCTCCTTTTGATCTTTTAACAAATCAAGAAAATTTTGACATGTGTGTTAGCTCTTATCTAATTTTCTACTATTTTAGTCTATTTCTATCTCCTCTCTAATCTATCATATAGATCTTTGGGTATATTATTCGTAATTGTACTAGGAGCTAGTTTTTATTTAAAACACATTTATACTATAGGTTCCTCAACTTTATCTTTATTATAATTGTCTATTATATATCGTATCTTACATATCTAAAACTAGATAATCCTATAGATCTGCTTAAGTTGTCACATACCTCTTCAATGGTTTTGATCTATCTGGTAGGTAGTCCTTTGACCAATCTTCTTCTCCTAGTTCTAGATTTACTTGATTCAGTAGTCTCTACTACCATTTTCTTCATAGTGTTCTTGGCAATAGCAGCTATCTTGGTCCTTGGCTTATTTGGTGGTTGAGGTGTTGTTGTCTTCTTTTGTTTCATTCTTTTGGCCTTCTTGCTTGGTGGCATAAAAACAACTAGGGCTTTACCCTTGTCAACTTCTTCTTCTTCATCTTCCTCATCACCACATCCTTGTTCTTCATCTTCACCAAGACCTTGAGTTAATAGCATTGGTTCTTTTCCTTTTCCTAGGGTGCTCAATTTGGCTTCTAGGTCTTCAATCTTCTTCCTTTTATTTTCTTTGGAAGTTATCTTTATATTCACTGTTATCTTTTCCTTTTCTCCCTCATAGCTTCCAAATGGTTCTACCTTGGCAAATATTTCTTCTTTTAACAGTGCAGCAATGTTTGCACTTACATCATCACTCTCAATCTCATAACCAAAACTTTGTAGCCAGGCCTTCCTTAGCTTTACAACTTGCACAAATGTGTTGTCCACATCAATAGGAAAACAAATGTCATTGTAATATTTTGTGACCAATTCCTCTAGAATTATCATTCTCCTTTTTATTGTCAACTTGAATTCATCAAAATATGTATTCATTGCATTATCAAAATTGTCTCCCAATTGAGTAATAAACTCATTGATTTACCTTGTTAATGGTTTGTCTTGATCCAATATAACATTTTATATACTAGGAAAATACTTCCAAATATAAAAGAATATACAAACAATTAGGTAACCAAACTTACACATTGAATTATTTTCCTTTCTTATTGATGATAAATTTTCTCCTACTTGTAACATTTGTAGCTAGACAAGATTGTACTCATGATCTTTCATTACAATATTTCATGCTTGGTCCATATCCATACATGACACACTATTCAATCTTCTGAATGGATAGAATTTGTGAGCAATGACTCTCACTGAAAATTCTATGAGTGGGTCATAAATTCTTGCAATGGAAAGACCTCATCCATTCCACTCAGCTCCTATGTTGTACCCTCAACTTCTTCTCTGCTTAACCATCGAATGGTTTTCTTTCTATCTAGGGTTGGATAACCTATAACCTTGTGCATCATTGCCTTTGCAATTTCTACTTGTCTATCATGTAGCTAGTACTTCATATCATGAATTCTGCTTAAAATAACTTTGATCCATTCCATTTTGAAATTTCTCAAAAATTCTAGGGGTCGAGTTAGCCCTTTCCTTTCAACAATTTTAAACTCATCTATTCAAGATTCCTTCATCACACAACTTCTCATAAGCTTCTCTAATTTCATAATCTCCTACTTCTCCAATTTTGTACATGTAACAATTTCAAACATCGTGAATCATTATGACTTTAGGTGATATCGAGGATAATGTATCCATTGAGTCTTCTTTAACAACAATTTATGGAATAACACAAAATTTAGGTGAAGGACAGGCATAACTCTTTACCAATTAAATTTTACTAACCTTTTGACTCATTCAAATGGTTGGCAAAGTTGTCATGATCATAGTTAGGGTTTTATGTCCTTCTCTAGATACTTGACACTTGTTCCTGCTTATATTTGTTTAGTCTTGATCAAATTGTTCCTCAAAATATCTGTTGATTGCTTGAATTTTATTATTCACTCAATTTCTTAATTGCTCAAAGCTCTTTGAAAATATGGATGTAGTGTATGAAATAATGTATTCAAAATCTATTATATACCTCAACCTTTGATTGATTAGGTTTACCATTAATGTTGCATACATCATTGAGTGGAAGCTAGCTAGCACAATAGCTTGGTCTCTTCCATAGTCTTCGGTCTTTATCAGAATGCTCAGTTTATGTTGCAATGCTCAGTCAATATAGACATATTTACTGATACTTGGCAACCTTTCAAAAACTTTGTTCACTTGCATCTTGAGTATGAAGATATGAATTTTGCACATATTTATATAAGGAACTGATGTATGATATACCATTTAATAATATAGTTCCAAACATACCTCTCTTGCTTACTTTGAGATGACATGATCACCTTCTCCATGGGATTGGGTGATCTCAACTCCATTAGCTCCACTATTTCCATCTTCAACTTTCTTTTTCCATTTCTGATTCATTTCATTCCTCACTTGCTCAATGTCTACTTTGCCTTTTCCTTTGTCCTTTATATGATTTCCTAAATGTACTTGGGTTTTGCAGTTCTTACTTTGATGTCCAAACTTGTGACATTAGGAACATGTATTGTTGGATGTAGATTCTTCTTTTTATAATTTGGCTAGTAGGTTTTTGCTTCTAAGCTATATTCAAATGCTCTATGCTCATACTTTTGATAGTTGTAACAATATCCTTCAAATCTAGGTGTAGTAGGTGTATTCCTTGGTCTTGACCTACATTCATGTATTTGATGTCCTTATTTATTGTAGTAAAAATAGTAACCAATAAATTTAGGTTTAAATTTTTGCATAGCATGTTTTCTTCAATAGGTATTTTTAGTATGACCAACTTTTCCAAAGTGATAGCATGTTGGTTTATCTTTTGGCTTTGCATTTCTCATTTCTCATTCCTAGATAATTATCCTTTCTATATGCATGAATTTCCTTATCCATTTGAACAAATTGATGACTTCATAAGTTCTTCAAAATTTTCATTCCTTCCTTCGATGTGTTGAATTTCTCCACTGATTCCTTCTCATTCTTCAATTCATTATTAAGTATATCATTGTGAGATTTTAGTTTGGAAATATTTACATCCTTGTGATTCAGTATCTTATTTGCACTCATGAGTTGATTCATCAGATCTATTTGTGTGTTTGTGAGCTTTTGCACATCTAATATCATTTCTTCTAGTCTAGTAGCCATTACCCTTCTGTCTTCTTCTGTCATAGTCTTGTCTTCTTTTGATTTCTTCCTTTTTTCAATCACTTCACATTTTCTTATTGATTGGGTTTAATGTTCTCTTTTTAGTGGCCTTATCTCTTCATTGAGGAGTTTCTTCTTTTCATAGTTTAGAGATTGATTGGTTCAAATAGTCCTTTAATCTTGACTTCTTCATAACAAAATTGTTTTATCTAAATGACAATTCCATTTCTCCTCTTTAGGGAATCCTTCATATCTTTTCTTTCCTTCTCAAGTTTCTACATATGAGTTAGATGTTAATCAGCTGATTTTCAATAGACTTGTCTAGTTTAAAAGCCTCCATCTTCCAAGACCCAATCTCCAATACTCTAAGATTCTTTTAGAGAACCAGTGCTCTAATACCAATTATTGATTTATAGAGGAGTAAACTAGGTACTGAGAGGGGGGTGAATTAGAATCTATAATGATTTCTACTTTTTCTCAGATTCGTCCACATCCAAGCAAAACTTGTGCATGCAAAACTATAAATGTAAACATTGTTGTAACATGTAAATATTATTGTAGCATGTAAAATATTTCAATCACATGCATGAAATAATAACACCTAACACAATATTTGTTACCCACAAACCCTCCAAGGTGAAGGTAAAATTGGGGTGGAGGTGAAACCCACAAATCTTCACTATTGGAGTAATAAAGTTAACCAGTTAAGGTTATAATGTTTGACCATAATATATGATCTACTATGTGAGGATTTTATCTTGTTAAGGACTTAAGAAACTATTAGGTTTCACCTTGTTAGAGGATTTGACACTTCCAATTAAGTAAGGACTATGTTAGGAGATTTACAAAGATCTATCAAGACCACTTTGTTAAGTGCTTTACCCTGATTCAAGTATGTTAAAATTGACTCAACACCTAACTCTTGGTTTGCTATGTAAGCTGATTTCGAGTCTTCTCCTTACTAATTAATCCTCTCCTCCTATATGATACTCTTGTCTTTCCCTTCCACTTTCACTGCATATGAATAGGTCACTTTTCTATTAAATGATAACAAAACCCTTGAATGACTTTTTATGTTCTCCTTTCTAATATTTTCACATATGATCACTTCCAAACACATGATATCTCTTGATCTAGGTTAAGATTATTACTGTATAAAGATCCCATGAAGAGTCTTCTAGATGATTCTATGTTTTTCCTCTTCATCCTGATCATTGAACTTATTCATGGGGATATGTGATCCACACCATGTAAATATTTTATAATAACCTCTTTGAAACATAAATAATCCTTCCAAGTCAACCTAATAATCATTTTTCCTAAAACTATGTTCCATTCCTGACTTCTATGTACACTCTGCATTGCTCAGTCTCTGATGTTACTGGTGCGTGGCATTGTTGTTGCTTGACCTTTATTGACTTTTTGATGCTCGGTATATACTATGCTTAACACATACCATATTACTTGGTAATTATATACTTAGAATTTCACTCAATTACTGATAACTTGTTGAGTCACTTAATGAGATAAGTTGATAAAGAAAATTGCTATGTGACCATATACTTACTCAGCTTCTATACAATCGCTTAGTACATACTATCTTATGTACATGACTCAGCCTATTTAGAGTAGCTCAGTCGTAGTGATGACCATCTGACTCTACCTTGTAAATGACTAAGTGATTGACACTAATAGACAACAATATTTAGAGATACTAACAAGTCCATCCTATGTTTCAAGTATCACGGAGGGTAACCCATCCTAAGACTAGATCTTGGGAGAGGATATCACCTCCCCAATGAAGGAGGCTACTAAGGGTGGGAGGAAGATGGGGAGTCACCACCATGAAGAGGATAAAATAAAAACTAAGATGGATATGCTTGATAAGTCTGTGCATGATCTGACTGACAACTAAGATGCCCTATACCAAAAATTTGGGACCCTTGCAGAGTTTACTATGAATCTTATGAACTCAGTGGCCACCTCTTTATATTTTCTATAGGTTAACAAGGAGTAGAAGGAAGTAGGAAAATAAAGTGAAACCACTCGTTCCCCTATACAACTTTCTGGTGGATGACTAGCTCAAGACCTTGCTAGACAAGCCTATCAAGGACAAGGAGGACAAACTGGCTAAGGATGACCTAGATGATAAGGAGATGAGCTATCTCTTGTGCTCTTTTTTCTTTTAGTTTTTGTTATGATATGGTATATTGTAAACTTTATACCTTGTGAGGCATTTTTGATTAAGCTGGATCACTTTTGATTACATAGCAGCACTTGTAATTGCTGCCACTATATTTTATGGGTTAAACTTTATAGTAATATGGTTGTTTATGTTAATATTGTTAGTAAGAATAAATTCAATTTTTTTTGGTCAATAAGATGTTTTTGATGTCTATCGTAGGGGTGTGATTACTGGTTTCTCTCCATCATGTTGTACTATGGGGTCAGCCCCCCTCTTGGCTACTTTTTAATATGTCAAAAACAATAAATCTAACTAATACAAACATTTACAAACTTATAAAAACTCAAAAAAAAAAAAAAAAATTGTACCTACCTCTTACGGCTAAAACACCCTAACCCACTCCACAAAATCTAGAAGCCGCTATAGTGAAAATGGCCCGCTAATTGTTACTGCAATAGATACATATTTTTTGTGTACCATTTAGACTAAAGGTTATAACCTTTCAACCACCTTTGTGACACATCGACGCTATGTGACACCACTATTAGGATTAAACATAGACAGAAATAACAATTACATGCAAATATAACCAATATCATAACATAATAAATCACACAGAAGAGAACACAAGATGCCAAGATTTAGTTTGGTTCACCCAATCCTTGGGCTACATCCACCAAAAAGAGAGACCAATATTATTACAATTCAGTGATTACAACCTAATTACAATCTATAATTCCTTACAACTCAATACTGCTACAAGAAGCAATTTTTGCATCACACCTTATGGAAAAATCCCTAACCCTAAGCCTTTTATACAAGTATTTTTGCTACTTTAGGTTTATAGTTAATTACAATATGTCAGCCCAAAATTACCAATATTACAGTATGTACAGTATTTCCTTGATCAGTCACCATAAACTAACAACCATGTGGGTATAGTCAAAACTATTTTGGTTGTAATGTGTTTGGCCATAACTCATTTAGTCGTAACCCTATCAAATATCCTAAAGGGTGACACAAGTTTGTGGTTTTACCTAGAACCATTTTGTTCATAGATTCACAACAAACTATTCTAGGATTTTTTTCTACTCAATCTTAGTTTATGACAATGAAATATAGGGTAAATTATATGTTATAAATATAAATATTTACTAATATATCAGTTTATATGAATTTCTTGGCATTTTGTGAGTGACACTACAAACAATTTCTTTACAACATTTGAAATAACTTCAAGCTATTAGTAAAATATAATAGAAGAAGACCAAATACTAGTAATATTAACAATGGACATTTTAATTTCATTCTCATGGCATACATTCACAATTAAATCACACTTGCTTATACTTTGAATATTTCGAAAAGGTTGTGGCCACTAGGGTGTTTGAGTCATATTAGTTAACACTTTATTATTGGTATAATTTATTTTGTCTTTTCTTTAAATATTTGAGTTATTCCTTTATGTATATGGTGTGTCATGTTATGATCCCTTATATCATGATGTGGATAATATAATGCAACAATAAATCTTTTACTTAAATACATACTAATATTTTGTAAGATTACTAGGATATAGCTAAGATTGAATACTTTAAGAAGACGTCATAAACATTCATATTGATCTCCATCTTTTTATTCTCACACTAAACCATCATATACACTCATTATATTATTCATATATGTCATCACATCCTATTATTTCCATGAATGTCATATGTACCATCATGTTTGTTTCATCATCTTTATTATTATCCTTCTAGCCTTAATCTTGACATCATCCTACTTCTCTTAAGCTTCATCCAACCTTTGCATTATCTCTCCATGTTGTACTCAAACATTCCACACTTACTAATATTATTCCACCTTTTTGAGAGACACTTGTGTTCTTCAACCTTGACGATCCCCTTTAGTGGTCATCATCATCTGATTCAATCCCAAAAACATATCACTAATTTGAATCCAATATTCATATAAATATTGTGTCATCCTTTGAACCCAATCATCTAATTAATCAATTGATCTAACCAACCTACCCTTAAGCTTTGATGTTTGAAGCTTTATTTCTCATCAAATGTTGGTAGACTGTAAGTCCATTTATATTTTTTTTATAATTATCTTAATAGTTTTAGTTGTGGTGCCAATTTTAAAGAGTTGGAAACATCAACATTAAAATCATGTCTATATTATTTTTTATATGCTTTTTGTGTAAGCAATTTTTTTGCCCCTCAAGTCCACTAAACAAGTAATCTTATTTCAATTCTACTAAAATAAATAGTTAATCAATTTAGCTAATTCACCAATCAATCTCATTAACAACTTGACAATCGAATTAGTTGACATGAGATTTAAAATAAAAAAGAATTAGTGTCAACTTGATTTAAAAAATTATTGTCAACTCTCGCCATCTCATCTAAAAAAAAATTAATCAACATATGATTTAAAACTCAATCTCATCTTTTAACTACTCTCAAAAAAATATATAAATGAAAGTTTAATCTTTAATTTTCAACATCATACCTCAAACAATTAGAGCTCTTAAATTGAGGAACATACACTCCAAATAATTTTAGCACATTTAATCTATGTACAATGGTTAAAGACTTTTTGTGAAAAAACTAGGTCTTTAATTAATAGAAGATATTTTGTTGGGGTTAACACAAGAGTTTAGTAGGAGTGATTGCATAGATATTTTTTTGTTTTTGTAAAAACATCTATTCTAATAGAAGTGATTGCTTAGATAGTTCCAAGAACAAGTGTTTTCATAACCATAAAGATAACTGCACAATAATAATATGTAACAAATATCAATTTTGTTCAGACACGTAACAACCATTACCATTTTAAATTATCCTTTTTTTTAACTTGTGGCGTTTCAAAATTGAAAACTGCAAAGATACCAAATACAAGACTGACGCAACAGAGCGCAGTTGAAATACCCAGGATAGAATATGAGTGGGTGGTATTTGGCGCTGAAGGTAAAGATAGGACAGCAATGAGATTCGATTGTTGGCAGTTGAGAAGAGTCGGTTTGAATAGTCGGTGGTCTGCTGAGAATTTAGCTTACTAACCACTAGTCTTCATTCCTGTACAAAGTTCACTTACATGTTATCACCAATTTTACGTGATTTTTTGAGCATATCATTGATGAAGGTCGTTATATTGTTAAAAGAAGAGCCGCCCGCCATGACTGCTTTCGTTGCTGCCTCTTTCAGCTCCTGAGCTTTCTTCTGCAACTCCTCGCTCTCCATCAACCTCACAACTGCACTCTTTATCTCTTCCCTTCTCACCAACCTCACATCGTCATCGTCCACCTCCTCAAAACTCAAGCCGACCTTCCATACTTGTTTAGCGAATCTGCAGTTGAGAAACTGATCTCCGAAGGAAGGCCAGCCAATCATGGGCACTCCCATGCTTATGCTCTCTACCGTCGAATTCCACCCGCTGTGAGTCAGAAAGCCTCCCACCGAAGGATGAGCAAGCACCTTCACTTGCGGCGCCCATTTCACAATCAAACCGCGACCTTTGGTTCGCTCTTCGAATCCCTCTGGCAGAACAGCTGGCTGCCCTTCAGCAATGTCGCCGCGAAGAACCCACAGAAAAGCATAGCCGCTCTGCTCCAAACCCAGCGCCAGCTCGTCCAACTGTTCTTGCGATTTGAGGGCCAAGCTTCCGAACGAAACGTACAACACTGAGCGCGGCCGCTGTTTGTCGAGCCACTGCAAACACCTGTCGTCTTCCTCCCACATTGACATGTTACTCAGCGTTGACTTCTCCTCTCTCAAAAAGCTGGAGAGAAAAACAGGTCCGATTGCCAGAGATGGACACCCGTTGATGGAAAGCGCCGCGGCCGCCTCTCTTCCTTCCAACTCGTCAAAGGTGTTGACGAGCACGTAGTCTCCCTTGCCGGACATTCGTGACTCAAAGAGAAACGCTTCGTAGATGAGATCGGATGTAAACTGCTCGCGGCAGAACGTTATCAGATCCCTAGGCCGTAGAGGCGGTATGTTCCCCGGCAGAGAAGTTATCATTTTCTCCGGACGATTTCCTAGATCGCTCACTGATGCCACCACACCTCCATGTTAATACTGACACTACTACACCAAAATAGGATTTTAAAGCTATACTAAAAGAGGAGTAGAAGAAAACCTTTGATAGGAATGTGGCCTTCGGAAACGAGAGAAGAAGAGAATTTATCGACAATAGATGCAGCGGCGCAAAGAGACCAGAAGACAACTCTTGGCAGTCGCATATTGGCGGCTACCGACACGGTGCAGGACATGCTACAGTCGGCCACAATGCACGTGACGGGAGGAGCGCCATTCCCACTCTCGCTCTCACTGCGGAGGATGGCTTCCAAGGCGTCTCCCTGCTTCGCCAGCGTTGTAAAGAGCTCACCCAGTTGGGAAGTGCGGCCGTGCTCCGGCGGTAAGCCGTCGGGGAACGACAGAAAGCGGAAATTGGGTTTGGAATTGAGCAGTTTTTGTGAGTTTTGCATTCCACTCCCGAACATGCGATTCTCAGCCCATTCGGTGTTGACGAAAGTGATGAAAACACCCCGCGCGGCCAACAGATCGGCGAGGTGTATGAAGGCGTTGAAGTGGCCCTGCGCAGGAAAGGGAACCAAAACTGCGTGCATAGTGACATCGTTTCCATCGTTCATATTCGTCATTCTCAAGTGGACAACGAATTCAGTCCAACTGAATGACTCAAGTGAATACCTATCTCAGCTTCTCAAACAAAGTTTGTGAGGATTTCATGATCAAGAAAATCATATGGAAAGGATTGCAATCCGAAGGTCAAGCCAGGTGTTCAATCATTGACTAGCAAGTGGCCAGGGTCCACAGCCAAGAAAAAATTTACAAAGCAAGAAAGATTTCAATCTCAAATCTGATCATGAAAGATTTCAATCTCAAATCTGATCATGTCCAACTGCGTTCACTATCGTGAAAGCGTACACTATTACATAATTGTCCTCAACTAACAAACTTTTAAGGTTTGGTGACTAGAATCGCGAGGCACATCGCCACCGTTAATTCATTGCAAAGAGTTGCGCACAAATGATCTCGATTGGTTAACCAACAGACAAAAAATAATAAAGCTGCCCGTTCGTCATAGACGTAAAGATATTCAAGGTAACAAATTCAATCGCATCCTCATGCAGAATTTCGCTGGACGCTGCTATCTTCACTACAAACTGTATATTTGACCAGTTTTGAAAAAATCGAAAACATCATAGATTTTTTCAAAAAATTTAGCATTCAATCTTCATGATCTGCTAAATTTGTAGTCGAAAAAAAACAAAAAACTAGTAAAAAAATCACTATGTTTTCTAAATGTGGAAAAAAAAAAGTTTCACTTTGTTTTGTCTTTAGCACATTTTATCTTGAGATTAGCCTGTCCCAAATTTAGCTATCACAAGAACTTTAAAATATGAGAAAGATCACAATCTTTCAAGACAGGAATGTACACTTTCACTTTTTCAATTGTAAAGGTTTTCATGTTGGAGGTAGGAGAGAGAAGCAACCTAAGTTGATGGGTTTTATGTGGGTGGTCATGTGGATCTAGAGATCAAAGTAAAATGTGAAGTTGACAACCTTAAATCTAAGTTTTGGTACATAATTCTATGATTTGTCATGTCATAGGACTATTTGTGTCAATATGTGCAATTATTTCTCTTCTAAATTGTCAACCAGGAAGTTTGTTTGCCCACAACCAAAAGGCATTGTCTATGTAGCAACATAATTGCACCTTATCAAAAAATATGTTGCTAGCCAAAAATAGTTTGTTAACATATATGTAAGCTAATTGTATTAATATATGTTCAAAATTTACAAACACTTACAATTATCTAAAATATATGTTAATACACTCATTTTTGTTAGCAACATATTTTTTAGTAAGGTGCAAATATGTTGCTGCATAGACAGTGCCCAAACAGAACATGTGTACCCTAATCAAAAGTGGAGGGGGTGGCCAGATGGTATTCAAGCACATGGATACCTAATTTACTACCATTGTGTACCACCAACACCTACAACTTGAATGGGCAATCACATTTACTATGTGTCACCTCTCTTTACTTTCACTTGTTGAGTTGCTTATTTTGACATCTTTCAAATTCAATATGCCTAAGCCCTCTTAGCTTGAGCCATCTTTCCTTTAATTCTATCCAGCCCTTTCTTGAATTCTCACTAGTTTTGGGACCAAAATGTATTCTCTCACATCCCCTACAACATTGTCATGCAACCATTACCTAGCCTCTTTTTTTTCCCATGAAACACGAGATAATTACAAGTATTATAATGGGTTTTCATTTATTTAGCAAGGTTTTGCTACATATTCTCCATGATGCACATCCCCCGTTTGAGTTGCAAGTGGTGTGCATCATGCATGTAATGTTGTGAATGATGAGGAGTTCTTCGCTTTTGTCTTCAAAGAAGGTGAGGAATATCTCCTCAGTAAGGTCACGCATTGACATGGTGTACTTTAAAACTATTTTTGTGCACTCAATTTAGTTTTTTTTTCTAGGTAAATTGTAATGATATTGTTGTGTTCCTCTGTGAGCCAATGGGTTTTGAGTGTTTCTGTTAATGAACACATCTTACAATGTTGTATACACTTTCTCCAAAAAGGGGAATCTTACCCCTATCTTGAAGCATCACTGCAATATTGTTGGTCCTATGCATTTTTGTTGCTATTGAGAAGCATTGTTCTTCACATTTAATCTCCATCTGCTCTTCTCTGATTTTCTAGGTATCTTCCTGCATGAAGCTTTACATATATTCAAAAAATTGAATTATATTATCTAGATATATCACTACTTTATAGAAGTAGTTGTGTCATTTTAAAAATCTTTACAATTCTTGTGGTTTATTCATACGGGTTAAATAGAGATGTATGTGCATTCCAAGGTTTTCTTTTTTATTTTACATTCGAAGATAATATTTTAAATATGATTTTAATGGGGCTATAGTTAATCTCTAGAAATGTTGATTCTTGGCTATTCTTGAGTGTTTTTTATTTAAATTGTTTGACTTAGGAAGGACATGATTTTAAAATTTTAATATTATTTTGGTTAAGTAGTCCTAGAGATTTGAGTTGGTTGTGTGCACTAAGGCCCTATTTTCTTTGTAGGAGGAATCATCTCAAGTGAGTTGAAAATGTTAAATTAGGTTGTGCTCTATGTCATTGTGTATGTGTATTCAAAAATTCCCACAACCATTTTATTATTGTTCATACATTATGTACGAACTACATTACTTTAGATATTCTTTCAAGTTTTAATGTTTCCTCATCCTTGATTCTTGAGTATACACTTGGGTGTTCCTAAATTTGATTTGAATTTACACAAGTTCTTACAAGATTTCATGTTTTATCATCCTTTTTTTAACTTGAGATTTTATTAGAATGCTTTCTTCTAATTTCAAATTATATCTATTTATATACAAGATGTTGCAGAAAATATTTTCTTTATATTATTAAATTGTCGTATAAGAGTAACCAAATAGCTATAGAAGTATGGATTTAAAATTTGGGGTAGTTTACATTAGGTGCTCATAACATGTCAATTTCTTTGCATGCATATTTACTACTTAATGATGTTTAGGGTTTTAGGCTATATGGAGTATAATTTATTCTTATTGTAATTAGCAATTAAGAAAAGCATATAATATGGAAGTTTTTTAGGCAATATAATCTATTGTAACTTTTTTTTCTTGCATCCATGCCTAAGACACACAAAAAAATTCTATTAAGGATATCCTAGATATTCCACCTATTTTAGATTTTGTTTGTCACTATTTACATGTTTTATCAATATAATATAACTTAACATAACATAATATAGTTCAATTTAATCTTATTGATACAAATTCTAAATTATGATGAACAAATGTTAGAATATATTTCATGGATTTTCTTTTGTATTTTATTGTTTTTAAAACTCCTTATTCCAAATTAAGGATGCAATTTCACATTTTTTGGCATTTTGAACATAAGTAATAATTTTTTTGTATGGGTGATGTAATATTTGATAATAAAAAGTATATTTTATTTATAAACTAATAATGTATAAGTAAATAACATTAATTTAGGGAAAAATTGGAAGAAGTGAATATTTCCTTTCATAGGAATAATGAACTTGAAACAACCCTTACAAAACAATCTATATAGTTTCATATGGCCTTAAAGGAATACTTTTCCAAAAAATGAAGGGGTAGATTAGGAATATGAAGTCACAATAGACACAAACTTAGTAGCTTAGGAAAAGGGTTAAAGGAGATTGTCTAGTTTTTGACAAAGAGAGGTTGATTCCCCCATACCATAGTTCTCTCAACAATAAATTACATTCCTCTTTCAAAGTAAAATAAGAAATAAAAAAAATCTTTTCACAATGGAAGAGTTCAATGTCACAAAATGATGCAGATCTAAAAGTGAGGTCTAGAAACTAGTAAATCTACAAACCAACCCATATTATACGTAACAATGTGCATTATTCTCCACATCCAAGCCACACACCACCATTGGGGAGGTCTTGGGCATACAATGGAATGAACTTTCACATTTGAAGTAGTGGTAGTAAATTTATGATGCAAGAGCATTAGGCTTGGATTTTGTGCACCTTATATTTTGTGCAGTTAGGATTACTTTTGAGGCATGTTGATGGACCTTTCCCTATGTGCACATAAGGATTGAAGTGATCATGCTGGAGTTAGAGCTATTTTGGTGGTTGCTGGTAATGTATTACTATTTCTTGGGCAAACTTTAGCTATTATTTTTGCAAGCTTTGATTTGTGGGAGTTGGCTTCTGTGATCTTAGATGTGGATCATTGGATGGTGTGTGGTCTTATGGCTAAGACTAGTGTAGGAGCACCTTAAAAACAAGAACACAAGGAAGATAAGATATCTTATATGAGACATTTAAATTCATTTTATCCATTTGTAATGTATTTGAGTCCACTAAGTCAAGATGTAAAGGCTAGATAAATCATTTGTAATAAGTTGTCAAAATTGTGCAAGGAGATCTTAAAACAATCAAAAATGTCAAAATATGAAAGAATTCCAAATAAAGGATAAAATTGATGTAAAATGTTTATTTAAGTCTATTTTAGGGTGATTCAAGTGTCCATACAAATATTTGTCAATTCTAGAGTTAATCTTGTAATGCAAAATGCATAAAATATTATCATGAAAATGCATCATGATTAAAAGAATGTAAGAAGTTGGTTCAAAAGGTAATTAGAAAGTTGTAAAGAACCAAAGAGTCTTTAAAAAATGATGTATGGTCTAACCAAATCAGAATGGAAGGAAATAGTTACATTTGAAATAAATTTCCATAGTAATTCTAAATATTTATTTTGATTGGTTTTTCAATTGTCTGTTGGTTCTACATCTTGTACGACCATGTATAGACTAGAAACCATGTATGCTTTGTACATTTTGATATTAGGATGAATAAACTTTCTTTTGGATATGGTTTGGGTTTATTTCATGGATAAATGAATAAGTTATGGTTGTTTTGGTAAAAATTATTATTTGTAGATTTGAGGATGCTTGACTACATTTAGATTGAAACGTTTGGTATGGATATATTTGAATGAATAAGGAATGATAATTATACTCATTGGAAATATATGTGAATTATCTTTAATTTCCAATTGGTTTGAATTTTTTTCATTCATATTTGTGTAAGTTATGTGTATTGGAGTGAAGAGTGGTTTTTAAGGATCTCCATTGAAGTACAAGAAAAGATTAGTGTTTTTGTAATCATCTATGCATTGGAAAAATGGATGGCTTATAGATTCAGAAACTAGACTCGCATATGTTTAATTGGAAATTGGTTTGGTGTCATTTTATATTGTTTTTTCATTTTAAATTGTTTTGTAAAATGTATTATATTCCATATGCAGAGCTACTGGTTTTTTTCTAGTTTACGATAGTAAAAATGGGTCTTGGTACATAGATCATAAATTGTAATTGGTTTGTTGTATTGGGCTCAAATTTGGATATCACTTAGAAGGACTAATTGTAAATAATTACACTGAAGGGTTTTTTAAGAAAGATTTGGGAACAAAAGTTATGAATAATGGAATCAAATATAGAAATTAGGATATGCAAATTGAGAAAGGCTGATGTTTTGTTTTGAAAAGTGTTTTCTTTACCTCATGAGATGCCTCTAAAAATGAAATTTATTTAATTTATGTTGAAGGTATCATCATGTATCCCAGTTATTGGTTGGTTTCTATGATTCTATGCATCAAAGATCGCTTAATATTCTTTTACCTTATGAGATAGTTATGAATTGTAAACTTGGGGCCTATCCAAAGAATTTATTTAATTTTTCTTGTTAGGTCAACTTGTGGCTTGAATCTTTATTTAATGTAAGTATCTAGTTTGACCTATGGCTTGGTTTAGGGTCTTGTATTATCTTGAGGGGTTGAGTTTTAGCATGGAAAAGATGGAGTAGTTGAGAGGAGTGAACTTTAACAAAGCTAGTAGCTAAGTGTGGGCTTGGGAACAAGGAAGTTACTTGGTGGCTTGTGAGCACAACTTTAGATTCTTCTTCGGGTTTCTACTAGATTTTGGGTCTAGGCTAGGTGTGGTTGGATCTTGTGAGGTAATGCAAAATTGTTATTGTAATTGGTTATACATTTGGCCGTAATCCAAAACGCCTTATAGCTTGGCATATTGGATGTTAATCTATTGATTCTACATGAGAATATTTGCTGCAATTTATCCAAATATACAAGTTAAATTGTTATTCTTACATTGCATTGTTATTTCTTACGGGCTCAGTCATCTCCTTTTGGGATTCACTTGCCTTGTACTGCATCAATTTGGAAAGTTGATCCCAACCCTCAGAGCCTCAATAGTAGAAACCCCACCACCACTTGACCTAAGAAGAGTCTCTGATCCCTCCATAAGTAAATGACTGGGAATACCCAACCCAAGGAGGGGCGTGATTGCAATTATATTCACCATAGCAAAGGGAAAAGCTAGTGAGGGAGCCCCCATCGCAATTGGAGTGAACATAGGGGAAGAAGCTTGTAGAGTGGTAGCGGATGGGAGCCTAGACAAATTTTTTAAGTTCATTGAGCAACATCCAATTAGTGACACCCATCTTTCTTGAAAAATGCAATAGTTAGATTAATTAGGTTAGGATTAGTATTAAATTTTAATTTAAATCTTTTACTTAAAATTAACTTTATTTGAATTTCAATAGAAATCTTAACTCTTTATAATAATAGTACATTAAATATAATTAAAATAAAAAACTATATAATGTAATATAGGCACCATCCTAGCCCAAGGACAAAAGCACTCACTCCTAGGAGGGAAGGCAAGGAGTGAATGAGGGTTACTTAGTTAAAATATAGTAAAATATATAGAATAAAGCAATAATTATCACTAAAAAGAGTAGATTTTTAGTGATAATTATTTCTTTATTCTATATCCAAAAAGATATAAACTTAACTCTTCTCTCTCCTTCTCTTATATCTATCTCTTCCCCATATCCCTACTTTCTTCTCTCCTCATTTTTTTCCCCCACTTATCTCCTCTTATCTATTTCTTTCCCATTCTCTTCTTCTCTTTAGTTCACATTGCACATCCTCTCCCCTTATTCGACAATACAAACAAGAGCTCTGATTAAGCTGGAGTCTCTGCCTTTGTGAACATTAAAAAGTAGATGATGAAAATTTCTCTAATAAATATAAAATTTGGTAATATCTCAAATAATAAGTAGACTTTAATTTTAAAACATCAACTAAAAGCTTATGCATTAAATATTGAGTTTTTGAGAGTGAACAAAATAATGAGCATGAGTATCATCTATGATAATATGTTGTGGCTACATTTTGTCTTGTAGTTGCACTTTACAGTTAAGTTAAGAATTTTTTCTATTTTTTGTTATTACATCTTTATCATTCAAAATTTTGAATTAAACAAATATGATGATATAATATTTATATCTAGTGCTTAAAATACATTATTTATTGGTTTAAAGTGACATTTGAATTATTTATAAAATACCAAGAATTTTCAAGGTATTTTCTGTATATCAAGAAGATTTATTTCAAAATATTTTGATTTTAATCGATTAAAAAATATGACAAAGATTAACTAACATATGTAATAGTTACCATTTAACTTTTTTTTTTGAATACACAAATCAATAAAAAATAAAATCACACCTAGACATTGCATTATGACTATGGAAATGCTCAACCACTCTCATATTTCATACATCAAGATTTTCTTTGAATTTCCAATATGTAATACAAAATATATTTTAAAATTCTATTCAATAACTATAGAACATCTACCACAATCTTGATATACCGATGTTGTAATCATGTATAGGTAATGAAAAACATCCATCACGATCTTGATATACCTATATTGGAATCATGCATAGGTAATGAAAAATAATTTGTTTTCAAATCATTTTCCCTCAATATTTCCAATGCTGAGACTGATGATAATTAGTAAAGTCACCATGATAAAATTGTCATCAAGATATCGAACTTAAAAAAAGAAAAAAAAGAAAAAAAAATGGTAGTTGATAGATTTATTATTATTATTATCAAGTTTTTTAATATAGTTATGACATCCATATGTTTCCAAATAATACATGCATGTTTAGCTAAATATTAATTAGTTCTGAAAGCTTCACAAGTTTATTGTTTTTCTCAATTTGTTTGATAAAGGTACATTAATTGTTTGTCAAGAAGGTTCAAGAGAAATGTTCTTACCACTTGTTTATTTTTCTTCAATTTTCTCCTTACAAAAATATAAATAACCCCAAGAAATTAGCCATAGATCAATTGAAATTAAGAATTAACATATCATAATTTATTTTTAAAATCAAACTTTAAAAAACTTGAAATATAGCACTTGTTTGTTTTACATATACTAATATTGATAGAGCTAATGGGAACATTAGTTCCTTACATTGACTAATAATTATTATTAAATACAATTTTAACAAAGAGTATACTTTAATATCGTATAACTATTGCACAATAACAATGGTATAAAAATCATGAGACTCAAAATAACTTTATGGTATTTTTTTTAATATAAGGAAAGAACTATTCATTAAAAAATAGAAAAAATATATATAGATAGACACCCTAACAACTGTCGATCTCATAGACCGCATAGCCACAAAATTCTAGCGTCCATTTGCATCGTTTTCACTCGTTCCCTTGCTATCCGTGAGAGACGACTGTGATTCGACTAGGTTTAGCATAGACTGGATGAAGTTGCTTATGTTATTAAATGAAGAGCCTCCCGCCATTACTGCTTTTCTCGCCGCCTCTTTCAGCTCCTCAGCCTTCTTCTGCAACACCTCGCTCTCCATCACCCTCACCACTGCGCCCTTTATCTCTTCCCTCCTAACCACTCTCCCATCGTCAGCGTCCACGCCATCAAAGTCCAAGCCGACCTTCCAAATATCTTTGGCGAATCTGCAATTGAGGAACTGATCTGCGAAGTAAGGCCCGCCAATCATTGGCACTCCCATGCTCATGGTCTCCGTCACCGAATTCCACCCACTGTGCGTCCTAAACCCTCCCATCGATGGATGCGCGAGCACCTTCACTTGCGGCGCCCATTTCACAATCAAAGCGCGATCTTTGGTTCGCACTTCGAATCCCTCTGGCAGAAGAGCTGGCTGCCCCTCAGCGATGTCTGCCCGAAGAACCCACAGAAATGCATACCCGCTCTGCTCCAGACCCAGCGCAAGCTCGTCCAACTGCTCTTGTGATTTCAGGGCCAAGCTGCCAAACGAGACATACAACACTGAGCACGGGTGTTGTTTGTCCAGCCACTGCAAACACCCGTCGTCTTCTTCCCACATTGACATGTTGCTTTGCGTTGAGTTCTCCCCTCTCAAAAAGTTTGGGAGAAAGACGGGACCGACTGAGAGAGATGGACACCCGTTGATGGAAAGCGCCGCCGCTGCCTCTCTTCCTTCCAACTCCTCAAAGGTGTTCACGAGCACGTAGTCCCCCGTGTCCGACATTCGGGACTCAAACAGACATGTTTCGTAGATGAGATCAGACGAAAACTGCTCGCGGTAGAACGACAGCAGATCGCTAGGCCGTAGAGGTGGTATATTCCCCGGCAGCGAAGTGATCTTTTTCTCCGGACTATTTTCCTAAATCGCTCACTGTAACATCTCCAAGTCAATACTCAAACTGCAGCAAAGGAAGACTTTTTAAGGTAATATTAGTAAAGGAGTAGAAGAATACCTTTGACGGGAATGTGGCCCTGGGAAAGGAGAGAAGGAGCGTATTTCTGAGAAATGGCGGCGGTGGCACAGAGAGACCAGAAGACGACTCTTGGCAATCCCATATTGGCGGCGACTGAGACGGTGCAGGACATGCAAAAGTGGGCTACAAGACACGTGACAGGCGGAACGCCATTCCCACTCTCACTCTCTGCCCGAAGTATGGCTTCCAATGCGTCTCCCTGTTTCGCCAGCGTTGTGGATAGTTCGCCTGGTTCAGTCGTGCGGCCGTGCTCCGCTGGTAAACCGTCGGGGAATGACAAAAAACGGAAATTGGGTTGCGACTTTTGCCTTGCACTCCCGAACATGCGCTTCTCACTCCATTCCGTGTTGACGAAAGTGATGAAAACGCCCCGTGCGGAGAAAAGATCGGCGAGGTGTATAAAAGCGTTGACGTGGCCCTGCGCAGTAAAGGGCACCAAAACTGCGTGCAAAGTGCAATCGCTCACGCCGTTCATCGGCATTCTGAAGTGATCGACGAATTCAAATAAAGATCTCTGCTTCTCAGCAACGATTTGTAAGGATTGAAGGCTCAAGCAAATCCTAAGGAAAGCGTGGCAATGGTTCCAGATATTCAATCACTCAAAATTACGGTACACATTCACGAGATTGGTACATTTCAATGCCAATGGACCATTGCTTTCAAGCCCGCGGTCTTGTCATTTAATCTATGGAATCTGTGGAATTTAAAAAACATTCAAAAACCAGCGATATTCCATGGCAAGTGACAGTGAGGGTTTAGATCTGTCCAAATTCCAACCTGTGTTCGTATTCTGCTAGTGTTAGTGAAGGACATATGCCCTATTCACAATTATATGTTTGATTCTACTATCAAGTCACAATTGTGAAAGAACGTGTATGGTTGAAAATAAATTTCTATTTTCCGAGTACAATTATATGAACCTCCAACATTATCATGTTTGCAACTAAAATATCCCTACTTCATTTATTAGCCACAAATTTTGGGGACACACTACTCTCTATCAAAAAAATACTAAAGACAAAACAAAGTCAAACATTTCTTTTTCAGATTCACGAAAATGTATTTGATTTTTTTCCAATTTTTTTGTCATTTTGAGTACAAACTATGCAGATCATGAAGATAAAACATTGAAATTTTCAAAAAAAATCATGATGTCTTTGATCTTTTGAAAATTGGTCAACTATACAGTTTTGGTGGAGGATAGCCGTGTCCCAAATTTTGGACTCTTTCACTGGGTTCGTAAAAGGAAACAACATCCAAGTTAATTTAATTGTGATTGAATGAAGTGCAATGATTATGTTGATAGGAAGATATCCTTCCACAATATATGAAGTGGGGAAAACTAGTATAGCACAAGTGTCATTGTAGTGGACATTTTTATTTTTTTATTCATAAGATATCTATTAAGGATGAATAGATTTAAAAAAATGATGATGTGTTCATATTGTCAATTGAAGCATAAGAGACCTTGTGTTTCAAAATGCATGTTGCTTCTTTGATGGAATGAAGTTTTCCAACCTTTCTATAAAACCTTTTGCCTTCAAATTTTCCTACAACTCAATCACTTTTTTGTGGTTGCATAGTGAATGACACCTTTGTTAATGGCTTGTTCCAAAACAGCTAGCACTTACAAGAATAATCCTAATAACCCTCGAAATGAATAAAATATCATTTTTGGATTTCTCTTGTACATCTCAAAAGCCAATATTCTTTACTTTTTCCACAATCATAGATCCGTTGACTTAAAAAACAAAAAGTAAGTGAAGAGGAATATTTTGCATGATTTGATAACATTAGGCAAGGTGTATGACATATGAATTTATTGTCAAACTTAATTCAAATCTCTTTTTGTGTTGGGTTGTTTTTGTCAAATATCCTATATATATATATATATATATATATATATATATATATATATATATATATATATATATATATATATATATATATATATATATATATATATATATATATATATATATATATATATATATATATATCCTTTAATTAAAAATTATTATTAAGGCTAGGGGTAAAAAAAACTCAAGGCTTTAGATACATTTTGGGATTAAACTTATTATTTTAGAAATATAAATATGAGTTTTCATATGATTACATTTTACTTTCAGTTATTTTCCTTTTGAGCTTTTTGATTAGTGTTAGGTTTTCTAACAACTGTCCATGCTTACCTTTCACTTGTGAAAGAGTTCACTCATAATCGAACAAGGCATATTGCATATTCATAATGTGCAAAGTGATAAATTGTTAGATCACATGTTTGAATTGATCATCATAAGAATCAATATTCTATGTTACAAGAGATAAATATGAGTTATATAATGTAGTACATTTTACAACTTATATGTTTCTATGTATGGAAGAGTATAATGCATCACATAACAGATACATGTATCTTGACTTTCTCTTTTGGTTGATATATATTATGTGTCATTTGATAATTTGACATTAATATTGAAAGAAGCTCTATGACAATCCTGACATTGTTTCATTCTTGATAGTCTTTAGTGTAGAAGTTCATACTATTGTACACTATTTATTGAAATTTTTTTCAGATGTATAATATGATTGTGTTTCTATCGAGTTTTATGTTTGGGTTGCCTAGAATTGTAATGTTAAGAATGCTTTTAAGAAAAGTGTCTTCCAAAGAAGCTTCATCTCTGTCTCATCACACAAACGCAAACAAAATACTCTATATTTCATTAATTTTATTAGCAAGAACTGCATTTTCTAAGTTTAGTGGATTCCTATATAATGAGAACATGTAAAAATTTTATTATTAGAAAGACCTTGCTAGTCTTTTACAAAATTATTACTTAAAAATATCAGCCCTAGACAAAGATTTGTCTAACTTAATGTCATGGCCATGTAGCTTCTCAAGATTAGGGGTAATCCCCCCTTTGTTGATCTTCTTCCAAACATCTTCATCCCACTTTCAATCCTCACAAGTGGTTGGTTGAATGGGACTCAAATCACCTCCCATTTTCGAACTTACATAGCACCAATGTCTTAACATGAAAATGATGATGATGGAAAGGCAATCTAATAAAATAGGCCCATTAATACCCTTAAATATTTTGAGGTCTACTTATCAATTATGAGGCTTTGTCTTGTAGGATGATCTACAATTTTCTCCCTGATTCCCATGGCTCTATATGTCATTTCCATAATTAATCTTAACATTACCAATTCTTCCATATATCTAATCATTATGAATAAAGACATTTATAGCATTGTTAAAATCCACTTCACCCTCCCATATAGTTTTATCATGACAATTGATAATTATAGTGGCCCAACATAGAATACCGAAGGCCTCAAAAGTATATCAATAATTATTTTATCTTTGAAAGTTGAAGGAAAATAGATGTATAATGGCATGGGCTACAACCATAAGAAAATTTCAAGGCCCAGTGTTGGAGAAAACAACCATTGATATTGGGAAGGTGGAAAGGTATGGGCTATACCATCATCAAGAGTCCAAGTCATTAAATGACCTTCACATTCAATTAACATTCACTTGCAAGAGATACTCCAAAATACAAAAAAATCTTATATAATTATAAGGGAAAAAAAGGAAGCTTGCCTACATCAAATATCACTCTAACAAACCAAGGTATTCAACTCTCTTGTACACCTCTATCACATTTCCATTACTCATACATTGCATGATAGTGTTAGAAATATCTCCTATTATTTTTCTTATAGAGATGGTATTGATTCACTTTTTGCTTCTACTTGCGAGATTCACATTGGAAATTCTCTCATTTCAAGGAGTATATAGTTGATAGGAAGATATATCGAGTAATATACTGAAGGGTGGTATAAGATTCCAATGAATTATTTTAATAATGTTGAATGTATAAAAAATCCTTATTAGATATCCAAGTCAAAGGCAAGATAGGTATAACAATAGTAATGGATTATTTCTTAGGTTTGTAGTAAATTCTAACATAAAATTCGATTGCCCCAAATCTTATTCAAATAAGTATCATATCTAGCTAGATTGTCCCACGATAAAAAAATATGCATATATAATCACATTTTTAAAAAAATATTATTATTATATATCAAATCTAATGATAATATCCTATTTCAATTTCAAAATTTATCTTAACAACATATTTAATACATAAAAATTATTATTATGTATGTACTTCAATTTACTTAGTAATTTCAACGTCAATGTCATTTTTTGAAGTTTCTCATAATTTTTCTAAAAGAAAATATTACATCTATTCTCTAGATTCCAAAACAAAAGCCAACCCACGATAAATAATTCAAAATTTATATTTATATTTACACAATATGGTAAATTAGAATTTAAAGCATTAAATTGTAATTCTTCTATCAAACAAAGTGCTTTTGGAAAAATATAGGTGAGGAAATATATGTCTCTTGTTTCTATGAAGTCTAATTGAATCTTGTAAGATAATCACAATTAAACTTTTTATTTTCCAAAGTTTAGAATAATTGAAGAATAAGTTTCTTCAAAGTGAGAGTTTTATGAAAATTTTATTAATGTTTTCTAATAATGATCATGGAATATCTCATTGAAGAAAATTGAATGCAAGTCACATTTAAGCTAGTGCTTAATTTTACACAAACAAATACACATATAAAGGAAAAGGATATAGTATTATTCAATCTATAATCAAATAAATAAATCTAATCTTAAAAGGATTTTTAGCTATACTTAAAAATAAATCCATAAATAAATTTATGTATAGTTCTAATATGATTTTGTTTTACCTTGGGATTTAATTTAGAAGTCAGTCTTCCAATTAGAGTGAATATTATTGGTCCTAATAAAAGATAAAAAGAGAGTTAGAAGTTAAAACTTAGATTTATCTTCTCGTTTGTAAACTATGGCAAGTGAAGTAGGAAGTAGTTCAACCACATTATGGATGAGATAGATATTGTCTTTTACTTTTTAGGTTGCAATTTTTTCTTGTGACATCATTTTTAATTAAACCATGTAAGTTTTAAAGGATGCACCAATTAAACAAGGTTCATTATTGTGTTCCTTATCAATTATATCTTTATCGGAGAAGAGTAATTATTCTCCATAAACACATAATGAACTTATATAAATCATGTGTTCTTACGTTCACACCCATTTACCACAAATAGTAATAAAATAATATTTAGAAGCCAACAATCTTTCATTGCAAGGGGTATTATATTTATATAGGTTATTATTTTCTAATTGAACTTAGTTCTTTGCATAACTTATATATTGAAATATTTTTGGTTGATGTGATGTTCCAGTTAAATTAAATTATTAAATGAAGGAAAATGTTATTTTATACAGTTAATAAATTTTAATTGAAATATGATATTTGTCTAACATATATATTAAGACACTAAAATTAAATGAATTGTGAAACATCATATTGAGATAGTAATTTAACAAGTTAGTCTCTAAAGAAAACTTGTTAAAACATAAGAAACATTAGAAATCAAAATGAATTTGAAATATTGAAAATATTACGTAAACATATAATACAATACATGAACATCAAAATGTATATGAAAATTGGAATCAATTTTATAAATAAAAAATGTCAGAAACAAATAGATAAAACTACCATGAAAGTGACATAAATTATGCTACACAAGAAATGAGATTTAAAAGTTTGATCACCTTAATTTGTAAACCCCTCTCTCATAGAACACATTATAATTTTAATTAGGCAAGAGCTTATAGCACAATAGTAACATGTAAGCCTCTCACTAGGGAGGTCTTAGGTTTGAATCTACTTGGCCTTAGCACATAGTAAAAAATAATCTTAACAAATAATCAAGGCTTTGGTCCATTATTGATTAAAAATAAATATTATAATATTAATTTTTAAATTGACAAATATTATTTAATATTTCCAATATTTAAATGTCATCCACACCTATTTCAAATAAAATGTATTTATCATATTGTGGATCATTTCTAGCCAATCCAACAAAGGGAATCCTAACTCCTATTGATATTTGTTTCCTTGTTGTCCAATCTAATACAAAAGATTAGGTAGGAAATATGACTTAAATTATGGCCAATGCAAGAACATTTAAATTAAAGAAGATGATTACTTAACAAACCTATATTCAACTTAGTACAATAAACAAAACTATACATATCAAAGAATTAAAAGTTTTTACCTCATGATCATCCAATGCTGGAAATTATGTGTATCAATATCATTAAAAATATCTACCTTACTTCAAATAGTCTACTACTATCTTCCACTTTTAGCTATTCTTAGTGAAGATTACAATCTTGGAGTACCAATTCCCAAAATCATCTGTCATTTATAATAAGAAAATTCAAGAATACAATCAAGGCATTTGGGGATAAAAAGACACCACATATCAATAAAGCCTCAAAAAACCTATTTGACAAATTTAGAATTTGTCAAATTAAACACACTTATTTTAATTTTTTCAAATACACAACCATCAAGTTGTAGCAGCCATACCAAAAAAAGAAAAATGTCACGATAAATGATTTAAAAAATTTAAATTTAAATTAAATTAAGGGTCCACAAATGCTAGAAAATTCTTGAAATATATAGAAGGGAGATAGCAAAACATATCACAAATAAATGGAAGCTTTCATTGTGCCTCTAACTACACAACTCCATGTCTCACAAAAATAAACAATATCAACCTTCACTATCGCAAACCATCATACATAGATCAACTTGGGGTAAATTTCATTCTGTAACTTGAAGAAAGTGCATAAAATAGATAGAATTAAAAACAAATTTGAATTGTGAGAGCTACAATAGATTTACAATCCAAATCTTAACATCGCAAAATACAAATTTAACTACTCTAGCATTGCTTAATGCCTCTGTACAGGCATAGACCTTTAAAAAAACTTTGGATATACAAAAAGTTGATCATGTATGATTACACATTTCCTTTACAAAAACTATTTTAGAATACACTTTTTATTCGAAGCCATTTCATTAAAAATAAAACCCATTAACAAAAACATATGATTGAAATCAATATAAAGCTTCAAATTATAAAACAAAATCTATCAATTAAGGAAATTATGACAAGAAAAAAGTAATATTTTGCAATTATTTACTTTCATTGACAAGATATATAGAAACATAATGTTATGTTGTTGAAACAGGACTATCATTCAAACAAGTCCATGTTTCATTCAATTTCTTGTGTTCTTTATAGCCTTCTAAATGAGAGCATGCATAGCATGTGAAACAAAGAGAGGGAATGAGAAGAAAGAAAATAAGAATAGAATGCATGCATTAGAAAAGATAGAGAAGAAAATTGGAAAATGGATACTTTCAACAACATAATAGGATGTGCTAAATATCCTTGGATATCCACTACCATAAAAGTTTGGGTCTTGAAATAATTCTCCTCCCAACAAGTACACCATAAAATTCATTGGAAAACTCATTCACAGCCTTCATCCATGTAACCTTCTCTATGCCAATGTGCATTCAAGTTTTTAAACACTCTTTCTTATGCTCAAGAGCCTCATATGTCTCCTACAATTGCCTCTCTTTCATGTGCTGACCAAGGGGGAAACAAATTTAGGGTTCAAGCTTCAATATTGACCATCAATCTCCTTCATCATAGATAGCTTAGGTGGGTTTGCAGATTTGCTATACCTTGAGGCAATTAAATAGACTTTCCAACCATAAATGTGTATGCTAAATGTGAAAAATAGACTAACACATGTGAAGTATCTAAAGTATCAAATTCTCTTTTAGGTCCCATAAAATATTAGCTTTACAATAAGTGTGCCAATATATATCTATACAATAATGTGCCTCCACAATGTCATGATCAAGCCTCTTAATGGCTCAACCTTTCCAATCCTCTTCTAGATACTTTGCCCTCTCTTCATCAAGAACAAAGTGTGATTGAAGCCCAAACATCTCAAACATATGCCGAACAGAGGTTTTTCCTTGTAACATTTGAATTTTTGTCTTGTTTTTTTTCTCTTTTTCTTTATGTACCCCATTACCTTCTTCCATAGAGAAGATTGTAGTTAAAGCATTCCATTCTGCTTCTACCTTAAATCTGCAATAATAAATTAGCACGGTCCTTATTCTTTTGCATGCCAAAGGCTTTTGGATCATGTGTGACCTTGAGTCTATGGCTCTCTAGCTCCTTAAGCTCGATCATCTTGGCACTCCTTATATCTTCAGTTGCCAAGCACCCAAAATTTTCCTGTAATTTCTTTTCACCAAGCAAAAACTTCTTTGTCAACAAGTCATACATTTTTGTAAGATAAAGGTCCTATATATAGTTCTTCCCACAATTATCTTCCTCCTAAAATAGATTTTCTTCAAAAAATTCCCACTCTTTTTCAAAGTTATCTTTTTCAATATTTATTATGTGACACAAAACCTCCAACTTATAATGCATACAAAAAAATTGGTCTGTGATTAGGTAATTCTCTTCCTTCAACCTCACAAATATTTCTTGTCGGTACTCCTCCTCAGTTATATAAGCATCAGCTTCATCAACTTCATCTTTCTTTTCTTCAACATTCTCCTCTTTAGCCTCAACTTCATCCTTGCTTGTTTCAACATCCTCCTCTTTAGGGGAATCCAAATTTTAAGGAAAATCTTCAATGACCAAATTGATGTTGTCATCTTCCTCCTCCCTGTCTGCTCAAGCCAAACTGGCTCTAATACCAGATTTAAATATTAAAGAACAAACAAATAGAATAAAGTTTAAATAAATAAGACAATACACTATAACAAAGTCTATTTATTGTAGTTCATAAACATCTTATCTACATCCAAATTCAGACAAAGCATTCCTTTTATTAATCTATAACAAATACATCTAATGACACTATGGACCTATTTATACATTTACATATAGGCTCCAAGAAAAGAGCCACAAAAGTTAAATATTCACAATGACCACTGAGCTTCATATCCCAATAGAACTTGTACAACGTATACCCACACAATTCTAGTCATCTCTTTCACTTGTTCTCTCATTGTGCATGAGAGCTAACAGTGATTTGACTGGGTTAGACAGGAACAGCTTAAACATCACGCACTAAGCATCACTTCAAAACTAAAACTATTAGATAGTTAAAATTGACTTATTCTTGTAAGCTTAATTTCGGAATGGCCTGTTGAGCATAAACTGGATGAAGGTGTTAATGTTACTAAGAGATGAACCTCCCACCATTACTGCTTTAGTCGCCGCCTCCTTCAGCTCCTCAGCTCTCACCCGCAACTCCTCGCTCTCCATTACCCTCGTCACTGCACTCTTTATGTCTTCTCTTCTCACCAATCTCCCATCGTCAACGTCCACGCCATCAAAGTGCAAGCCGACCTTCCATATTTCTTTAGCGAATCGGCAATTGAGGAACTGATCTCCGAAGTAAGGCCAGCCAATGATGGGCACTCCCATGCTTATGCTCTCCACCGTCGAATTCCACCCGCTGTGAGTAAGAAACTCTCCCAGCGAAGGATGCGCGAGCACCTTCACTTGCGGCGTCCATTTCACAAAGCAAGCCCGATCTTTAGTTCGCTCTTCGAATCCCTCCGGCAGAACAGCTGGCTGACCCTGAGCGATGTCGGCGCGAAGAACCCACAAAAACGCATACCCGCTCTGCTCCAGACCCACCGCCAGCTCATCCAACTGCTCTTGCGATTTGAGGGCCAAGCTGCCAAACGAAACATACAACACTGAGCGCGGGCTTTGTTTGTCGAGCCACTGCAAACCCGTTGATGGAAAGCGCCGCTGCTGCCTCTCTTCCTTCCAACTCGTCAAAGGTGTTGACGAGCACGTAGTCCCCCGTGTCGGACATTCCGGACTCAAACAGCAGCGCTTCGTAGATGGGATCAGATGTAAACTGCTCCCGGTAGAACGATATGAGATCGCTAGAGCATAGAGGTGGTATATTCCCCGGCAGAGTGTTTATCATTTTCTCCGGACGATTCCCATCGCTTACTGTAACACCACCAGGTTGTTAAGACACAAACTGCTGCAAAATAAGTTTAAGTAATTATTAATAGTGGAGTAGACGAATAGTACCTTTCACGGAAATGTGGCCCTGGGAAAGCAGAGAAGGAGCGAATTTCTGAGCAATAGAGGCGGCGGCACAAAAAGGCCAGAAGACTACTCTAGGCAGTTGCATATTGGCGGCCACCGATGCTGTGCAGGACATGCAACAGTCGCCTACTATGCACGTAACGGGAGGAACTCCATTCCCACTCTCGCTGCGAAGGATCATGGCTTCCAAGGCGTCTCCACGGTTTGCCAACGTTGTGAATAGCTCGCCCAGTTGGGTCGTCCGGCAGTGCGCTTGCGGTAAGCCGTCGGGGAATGACAAAAATCGGAAATTGGGTTGTGGCTTGTGCTTTGCACTCCTGGACATGCGCATCTCGGCCCATTCTGTGTTGACGAAAGTGATGAAAACACCCCGTGTGGAGAGGAGATCGGCGAGAAGAATGAAAGCGTTGACGTGGCCCTGCGCATGAAAGGGCACCAACACTGCGTGCACAGTCACATCGCTCACACCATTCATCGTCATTCTGATCAAGTGATCAACGAATTCAAATGAAAATCTCGGTTACGTTGGTTTCTCAGCAACGCTCAAGCAAATGCTATGGAAAGCACGGGAATGGCAAGGTTAAGGCGATTGTTTCAGATATTCAATCATCAATGACCATTCAAAATTATGGGTGCACGTTGGTCAGGGGTACATATCAATGCCAAGGCGAATGAGTCATTACTGATTGGGTCTCTGGAGGCAGAATTTGGACCACAGTAAAAAGAATATGTTTGATTCAACTGTGAAGGAACGTGTATGGTTGAAAATTAATTTCTATTTTCCTTATACTAGAATTACATGCTTCAACATTATCATGTTTGTGCTGAAATATTCCTACCTCCATTATTAGCAACAAATTTTGAACGCTTGGTGACATTGGATTTGGTATAGTTGGATGGCTTCTTCTTTCACAGTTCTTATGGAAGTGGATGAGTCCCTTATTGAGATGGTGACTTCTTTTGTGAAGCTGGAGGTTGTCATCTCTTCTATTGAGGTGGAGTTTTTTGGTACAAACCCTTTTGGACTTCAGATGCTAGAGATTTTATGGGCCTTCTGGTACGAGATGGTTGGTGGTTGGTGGTTTCATGGCCTCTCTATGGTGTTGTTAGGTCAGCTGACTCTCCCTATTGAGGTGAGAAGGGAGACTCTAGTTGGCGCTCAAAATAATAGCCAGGTTATTGTTGTCTACAAGAAGATCTTTGTTAGGCGTGCCCTCTCCAAAGGTTTTTTTGAGCTTTCTTTTGTGGGTAGTTGCAAGTATGTTTTTGCTTTCCTCACTTTTAATTATAATGATAGTGTATTTTAGTTATTTTTCTTTTTGTGACCAGGTGATTGTTGGAAGTTTTAAAGGGCTCACTTTGGTCCCTTGTTTGTGTTTTTTGGTTAAAGCTTGAAGCTTTTGAGGGAGCTTGTCCGTGTTGGAAATATAAGGAAGGCAAGGTTATTGAGAGGGGAGGGATGAATCATGAACCAATAAAACTTCATCACCAATTAATCCTTCGTATATTATTGTAATCTAATTGCATGCATGAAAGAATAAAAGCATTTAAAACATTCATAACACTTTGACACAAGATATGGTGACCTAGAAACCTTCAAATTAGAAAATAAAACTAGGGTGAGGATGATAACCACAAGTGTTAGTACTGTAGTATAAAGTTGACCTATTAAGGCTTACAATTGACCACTTTTGGTGATCTGCCCTATTAGGAGCAATAAGGACTGTGAGGTCCACCTTGTTAAAGAATTTGCAGACACACAATGAATTATGCACTCGATTAAGAGATTTAGCAAAGATTGTTAAGTCTACTCTATTAAAGGATTTGATTGATGCACATGTTAGGATGAACCATTGACTGATATCTAATCTGCAACTCTGATTTGCTGGTTGAGATTCCTTGTATTGTAGTGATCACCTAACTTTGATAGATAAATCTCTGATGTCCCTTATATTGCTTGTAGCCTTCATTAATTCACACTTCTACTCATTATATATTCTTCACATACATTCTTGGATATGATACAATGTATTACATATATACCAATCCAAAACATAACTTACTAGAGTCAGCTACAATACCAATTTCATCATAATTCACAAAGTCGGCCCAACTATTGTAACTCAGGTTCAGAAGACAAACTCAGTGATATTCTGATACATGAAAACTACTGTCAACGCTTGCCAATCTTTTGCACTCGATTGAACTTGAAGCTTGGTCCATACTAATCACTTCCAAATAGCTCAAACTTGGTTGACAGTGTGTGACTCGTTGAACACTGAGAAATTGGGTAGCTGCTAAATCAATCGGTTGACATTGTATGTCTCAGTCAACACTAGAATCACATTGTTAACATTGTGAGCTTAGTAGACATAATAAAATACATGAGCTCGGTTAACACTATGATCTTCTTTACTTCTTCTGAATATCTCGATAGCCTCTGCTACACTCAGTTTGCACAATACATTGTCTTTGAAGCTCGGTAAATATTGTGTAGCTTGACAAACACTGCAAATTGATTACTTGGCTCAGGAACAACTGAATCACTTGGTTAACACTACAAACTAAATGATGAGTTTGGTAGCAACTGTAGAGCTCAATAGCATTGTAACCATTTTGACTAAGTATTGAGTCACTAATAGACAAATTGACCTTAATGTCAACAATCTCTCACTTTGGCACTAGTGAAAAAAACTCTTATTAAACCAAAAAAATGAACTTCAAAACTATAAGTCAAAAATTACTTTACCATCATTCTGTATCTTCAACTCAGTTTGACTTCCTAAAGTTATAGCTCAGTAACATACTGTATTTTTCTAATTTTTCAAAATTGCTTCTGTGAAGATATTTTCTACTTATCTGTACAAGTCCCTGCATACTACTATACTACTCCCCCTATATATATCTCTCCTATATACATACATCTAGATTATAGTATACTTCTCCTTTATACAATATCTTATATCTCTCCTCCTTTTATATTAAACATATTTACTCCTACCCATTTTTGACATGAATGCCAAAAGTGTATAATATCTATATATTGATACCAAAATGTGATAAGAAATCAGAATGTACCTTTAAAATAAGTATCATTGTCTTGTCCCAATTCTCCTGTAGTACCTATTACCCTGCTTTTCGCACAATATGCAGTGTTGTCGGCCAAGACTCCTTTTTCAAAACTTGAAGTTGAGCTTGAACTCTTAACATACTTCAACTTTGAGTTCATGTCCACCCATTCTCCTTCACCTGACAAATTATTTACCCGTTGAACTGAGTCAAGTCCCGCAAAGTTGAAGTTGAAGTCGGAGTTGATTCAAAGTAACTTCAACTTCAACCTTCACTTCATGATTCTCTCACATTTTCTTGTTTTCTCGTAGGTGATGTCCTAGAAGTGATGCATGTCATTCCTAAGGCAGAAAATGGGTCCCACCCAATGGCAATCCTAAAAACATGAAAGGCAATAAGTATGACAACCAAGAAAACTCGTGCCATAGTATAGTTGGTTTTATGGGAAAAGGTGGAATCGAGATTTTCTGATATCATGAGAGGTAGATCCATGTGTGGATTTGATGGGTATTAATTGTAAACAACCTTGCAAGTCTTGTCAGGTACAAGTGACACGCTTGTTATAAATGCTTTTGCCGGCTCATATCTGTCTTGAGATTTTTGAAAATTATTTTCTCAAAATTTCCCTTCTAGCTAGTATAATTGCTCATTTGGTCATTTTGAGCTCTCGGCATCAACTGGTAAGTAAAAGAAGTGGAGGGTTAAGCTTTGTTAAGAAATGTAAGTGCATTATACTATTTTCCTTTGTCATTTTCTTTATTATGCCTAGTTTTGGTTTAAAGTGTTTCAGTTTATCTCTATAAATCCTCCTTTTTCCAAACAAAACATGACTCTTTTCCATCCTAAGATGCCTAAACTAGAAGAGCCATGCCTGTTAAGCTCCCTCCCAGAAATCTGAGATACTTTTTTGGTGAAAAAAAACCTAGCCGATATATTAGAGCGGGCAAAAAGTGTTCATTCTAGACCCATATACCAAAAGTTGGCCAGCAATGGGTTGCTAGAGGCCACCACCTTTCCATCAGCCATTAGGTGTTCAGAGCTAGTTATTGAATGTGCAAATTATTATGACCCTAGCATCAGGTGGATCAAGAAAATTTATGGAGAAGTGTTGGTCAGGATAAACAGTGTTAGTATCAAATCAGCTCTAAGAATTCCTCACAAAGGATCTTATGAGCCCTAGACATTTGAGGAAGCAGAATTTCTATATGGTGACAAAAAGAAAGACTATGATTCTATCATAGCTCAAACCTGGCTTCTAAAACTAGCTAAAGGAGGCTCTAGATTTCCCAAACCCTTGACTATTGAGCATTTCATTAGAGAAATTTTTTACATTGTGCAGCTCTTAAATAGAGTTAAGGATAATGACAATGCCTTTCACTGGGAGAGATGGATGTACTTTATCCAGAAGATTGTCAAGGATGAAAAGTTCATTGATTGGGCTAATTTGATTGTTGAAAATTTACATAAGGGTTTGTTAGCTATGATTAGTTCTAGCTCATTTTTCCTATCCTCTTTCTTAATCTTTACTTTAGCAACATCTAAGGAGAGGGAAGGTCTTCCACACTTACCCTGGACCAAAAAAATGACTATCTATTAGTACTACAAAGATCTCTAGGTGAGTGAATTTTGCAAAGAGTTTAGGAGGGCAAATGATGTTTTTCTTGGAAGGTTGATGTTCAAACTCTAAGGACATGAAAATCGCAGGTTGTCCAAAGAATCAATGAAAGCCATTAAAATTTATGGTGGTTTCCTTATTTAGTTTCCCAAATTCACATATCTTAGGGTTGTAGGTTTTTCTAGTGAACCTCTCAGGTTATTGTGTTATTGTTTAGAAAACATTATTTTATCTAAGATATGCAAACAGTTTGTTTATGTGATAGAATCTCCTAAAAACACCAAAAATTCATCTTCTTTCATATTTCCCATAGAGATTGGCCATTACAAATGCTCAAATTTCAAGTAAGTTGTATTAACTAAAACAACATTGTCTCTCTAATGCCTGAAACCCTACTCTCATAGAGAAGATTTTTACTACACGAGTTTCACCAAAGATAATTTTAAACATGCAGTTTCACTAGTCCATGTTCCGCATCTAGAAGATTACTAGTTTAACTTCTCAGATGAGTTTGAAGTTAGAAAATGGTTGTGGTCAGGGTTGACAGTAAGCCAAATTAATGTATTCAAACTTAATCTCTGCACCAATGGGATAAAAGAAAATGAAAGTGAAGAAGTGATTGACCCATTTTATGTCAATCTGATTGAATGTATGCCAATTCTTGAAATTGATTAGAGTAGAAGGGAAGAAGACGATTTTCTTTCTCCTACCTCACAAGTTTTGAAAAGAATTGAAAATTGGTTGAAATCAAAGACCATTAAATTGGCTACCCCTAGTGCCCCAAAGAAATAGTCAAAAGCTAGACATAGAAACCCACATCCAAGGCCAAAGCTTATCACTTAATGATCCTATTGTAGGTTCACCTGAAGTTGAAGCTGAAGTAACTTCATAGCCACTTCAACTTCAATTCATAAAGAGGCGTCAAAGGTCAGAAGGATAACCCACTCAAGTACTAGGAAAGAAGCACCAAGAAAAGGAAAGGATAGGGTGACCGTTGATCTAGATCTTGTAGAAGTAAAGTCAAATCCAGACCAACTACCTAGTCCTCCAATGGCAGATAGTGTATCAAACCCTCAAAAGTTTCCTAAGAGCATCAATACTCAATCGGATACCCTTGCTTTGACTAATGTTTCTCCCATGACTAGCAAAGATCTTGTCATGTTTAAGTGGCTAGAGAATTCCATTGAAAAGAAAAGAAGTATGGTGCCCCTATCTATGCCTATTGATGATTTGGTTAGCAGATGTCTGGGAAAATCTTTGAAAGCTAAAAAAGATAGAACTAAATCCAAAATCAAGTTCAATAAAATCTCAAGTCATTGGTCAGCCGAGATTGCCAAGCCACCAGAAGGTAGCCTACATGAGGATCTCACTTCTCGAGATTGTCAAGTGTCAAGAATTAACCTTGGAAAGGGAAGTCGCATAGTGGATATGAAGATCTTTGAAGCTTCAAATAAAAAGAATGTGGATAGGGTCTAGAAGGACGCTCAGGATAAACAAGATATGAAGGAAGCAATGAGGAGCATGGCACAATACATCAACACTATCCTACACCCAAAACCTAAACCTTTGAGTGAAATGTCTACAATTGTGGATGTGACATCTTCAGCCAATCAATAGTTCATTCATAATTTACAAAAATGTAAAGTTGTTACAAAGAAATCTAAAGAGTGGTTGCAGTATGTCTTGAATGAAACTATGAAATAGATAAACCTTTTAGACAGAGCTTCAAAGAAGACCATTGTCATCATTAAAAAAGTGGAGTCAAATAATGAAGGCTACATAAAAGAAAATATTAATTGGGTAAAAGTAGTGCTCTGGATAGAAGAAATTCAAGGATTTAGGTTGCAAAGGTTCCAAGTCGAATGCCCTATGGTTGGCCTTGATGATAAGACTTTGTATGTGATTAAAGATTGTATTGAATGGGGAGATGAGGCACTTTTTCAGGGGGTAATTGAGATCAAATAAGTTTTGGATGGTCTCAAACTTGTGGATAACATAATTCAAGGAGATCTAAAGTGGTTCAACAAGCATTGCACAAGTAGTGAAAATGACTCCATAGCCCAGGTGGAGGAAATAATAAATGAGGTACATAAGAAGTTTTAAGAAATTCAGGAGAAGAAGATGCCTTCCAAACAAAGATTTTTCAAATGTCGCTCATACTGAGGCCATGTTAATAATCAACCAGAAGCATTTGGAAATGCATGAAGAAAAAGTAACAGAGCTAAAGAGGGAAAAGGAAGTTTGGAAACAAAGAATTGCCTACATCAAAATACCCCACCAATTAGTTATTTCAACATTCACCGATGCTTGTGAGACATGGTAGGCCATAAGAATCACAACTGGTGTGGACAATTCTTCCTGATATGGCATATGTTCATTAGATAGTTGCATCTTTATTTTCTCCTATTCATTTCCTTTTATGCATTTTAGTTAACACAGTTCTGTTAACTAAAAGACAATTTACTCCTAGTGGGCTAATTTTGGATAGTTATCTAGCCCTATGTTGTATAAATATGTAATAGCTAATATCTAACAGGGTTCATCTCTTCATAGACACTAAGACAAAAATACTTTTGTTTTGAAGTTCTACACTTTGAATTTTGAATTCAGTCATTTTTGAATTAGCAACAAATATAAATAAAATTCTATAGTTTATGTGTTGAAGCTTTCTGAAGTAGATATTATTATGTACTTTACAATAATTTTTGTTCTTGAGAATGTCAATTACGTGTGAAAGTTAAGTTATATTTGCAGTGTATTTTGGTATTATTTGCTTTGAAGATTGAAAGTTGTGGGAGGTGAAATTCATATTATTCATCTATTTATCCACTTTAAAAATTCAATCATGTGGATGATACTAATTGTTAAAATTTACTAGTTTTTTAGTATTCACATTCATTTTATATTCATGAGATGACTTAAGCTTTTCTATATTTTCAGCAAAATACTCATTGGGAAGATTTTCCCTCAATAGAGGACTTAATGATTATATTTTCATAAAAGGTTAGCTGCACCTTATATAATGTAAAGAAAATTTCAAGCTGAGAATTCCTTATCTATAATTAGGAACTCAATTTGTTAGTTTACAAATATTTTCCTATTCAAAAGTTTTAAAATCTTGGGAAAAACTGTTTACTAACAGTTTTTGGCAAATCTATTGGGGATCTAAAAGATAGAGTTTCTTTTCTTTGAGGTTCCTAATAAATTATATGGTTTTGGGAAATGGTACTTCCTAACCATAATTAGTTGCCTATTCTACAACCAAATCTAGGATTTCAAGATACACAAGAAGATATTGTTTCTGACCTCAACACTTGTGCCTGGGTTAATTGAGTCAGTAATCAACAGTATCTCCAAGTACAACTGGTACTAGAAAGAGAAGAAGAAATAGTAGAGAGGGTTAGAGGGATTCCAGTAGTGCAAGAAGAAAGCATGGTAGAAAGGGTTGCCCGTGCAAACATTTGATTGGATCAATTTGAACTTCCACCCTAGCTGTGAAATGGTATACGTAGACTGACAGATTTTCAAGATTAGTGGATGGAGATTTTGAAGACTTATCTAGAATTGACTTCAAGCTTGACCTTTCTTTGAAAAGAAACAAAGCTAAAACTATCAACATGCCCTCATCTCCCACTAAAGGTGGTAGTCCTTTTCTTTCTGTGTAATCCCTAATCATCCTTGGAACCTTGATCCCTTTTGCTATTACAATCCTCCCTATCAATTTTAGATTACTAGGAATGACTCAAAATCAACCTTGGGGTGCCGCAATAGGACCTCTGCAACTTGCAATAAATCTGGGAAGATTACCTAAAGAGGCACAAGAAATCCTCCCTAGATTTAGTGGAGATGGAAAAAAGTAACCTGAAGAACATTTAAATGCTTTTAGTACAACATGTGGATTTTTGGTTATAGCGACAGATGATGTTGTTGTAAGGTTGTTCATTTAGACCTTAATAGATTTAGCAGCCAATTGATTTCATCATTTACCAAATGCATTCATCACCTCTTGGAATGCTATGAAGAATGCTTTTGGGGCTAGATTTAAAGTGGTTGAAGATACAAATTCTTTGCTCATGCAATTAAGCCAGATGAAAAAGGAAATGCATGTACCCATCTATGAGTTTGTAGCCAAATTCAATTAAGCTTTTCATCAAATACCTACAGCTAGCATGCCAAATGGTGAGAACCATAAAGGTTTCTTTTTAAACGCAATGCCCCCAGATATTTTTGTTCCAATGAAAAGAGCTAATCCTCAAACACTTGCAGCATCTCAAACTCTTGCCATAGAGTTAGAAGATGATCTTATTATATCTGGCAAGTGGAAGAAAGATGTGCAAATCCCAAATTCTCAAGCTTCCACATCATCTTCTTCTAATGATGCACTTGTTCAGAAGCTGGCTAATGAT
The DNA here is from genome assembly GCA_028749045.1 of Cupressus sempervirens. Lineage (NCBI taxonomy): Eukaryota > Viridiplantae > Streptophyta > Pinopsida > Cupressales > Cupressaceae > Cupressus > Cupressus sempervirens. The sequence goes on from CM053788.1 coordinate 649,189,613, forward strand.
CTTTCAGTAGTAAAAAAGAAGCTCCCTAAAGCCTCATTTCCTTATCAAGATATTCCAAGGAAATATCCTAATCAAAGTTCTCCTTCCCAAGGGAGACAATTTACCCTGCCTCTTAGCCAACAAAGATTACAAATCAAGCCTCCTCCCAAAAAAACCAACATGTGCATTTTTCACCTTACTAATGACCATAAAGGGGCCACATATCCTAAAAATCTCAAACATGAAAAGCTTGAAGCTGAGAGAGCAGCTACAGTGAATGTAAAATAGAAGAAGATTCTTCTGAAGGACCTAGCGACTCCATAAGTTACTACCTTGAGTATGAATCTAACTCTAATAGAGGTGTTGACATTCCTTTTACTTTGGGAAAAGCTTTATGTTTGGTGTTGACTAGAGGGTAGAAGGTGGCCAAAGTTGATTCTCAATCCAAAAATACTGCAAGTCCCACTCAAGTAAAGGATTCCAAAACTAGAGAGAAGGCGAGAGTAAGTCATCACAGACATAGTCTCCTATTGCTCAAATTTTGAAAAGGTCTAATCCTAACTTTGTATTTGATATAGTTGAATTTTGTAAAACATCTAGAATTCAAATATCTCCTGCTGAGTACTTGAGAATGAATCCTAGTGAGTTCAATAAGCTAATTAAATATGTTCATCAACCTTCACCTGATGTATCTGCTAAATAGACAAATAAAGTCTCTTTCAGCAAAGAAACCAAAGCTCAAAAGCCTGATCATCATAAAGACTTGATCCAACCTAATAAAGTCAACCTAGAGTTATCCTAGTGAGAAAAACTAGACCCCTTTTATGTATCCCTTTACCTTCATGGCTTTAAATTAAGCAATTGTATTATAGACTCTCATGTATTTGATAATATAATGCTAGCCACAGTAGAAAAATCCCTTGATCTCCCTCTAACCAAGACTTTTAGCAAGTGTTATTCAATGGATTCCAAGTAGCTACCCTTAATAGTTCAAATCAAGAATGCCCAAGTTTCTTTAATGCCTTCTCAGAGAAGAGAATAAAGCTTACTATTCTAGTAGCAGACATTCCTAACAGCTATGGCATGCTCCTTAGCCAAACTTTCTATCGAGATTTGGGAGGAGAAGTCAAAATAGATTGGTCCCAAGCTGTCATAACCATAGCTAAAGAGAAAGTAACCTTGCTACCTGAAGCCAAGTCCAAACATATAGTTTTTCCATCTGATGACCCAAAATCTCAAATCCTCTATTAAGAAACTGACTTTGCTAATTACTTGATTATGTTTAAAAATGAAGAAGCAGGTATGTAATCAGAAGATGTGGATTCACCTTGGATGTTGCAGTTTGATGGAAGTTGTTGCTTGAGTGGGTCTGGGGCCAGTGTAGTATTGGTATCCCCTATAGGTCAAACTTTTCCCTTTTCATTGAAGTTAGCCTTTGAAAATACAAATAACATAGCAAAGTATGAAGCCTTGCTTTTGGGACTAGAAGAGGTGAAGAAGAAAAATATCAGGTTGCTAAAAGCAAAAGGAGATGTAGAATTGATAGTAAAATAGGTTAGGAAGTTTTTTTTAGTGAAAATGAAAGATTGAAGCACTATAGAAACTGGGTATGGGATGAAATTGAAGGTTTCAATGCTTTTTCAATAGAATCAATTCCTAAAGAGCTGAATGCCAAATCAAATTTCTTGGCAGTATCAGCTTCTTTGCTAATTCCTCACCCTAATTTTGTAAATGATAAGTATACTATGGAGATATTTCATCGATCGAGTGTCCCAAAGAACAATAAATCATAGTAGGTATTCAAAGATGATGCACAAAAAATTCTTTCTTACAAAATATGGAGAAGTTTTCCACTAATTATTTTGAAGGTTCTGAGTCAGAATGTAGGAAATTTTATCCCGACTTGGCATGTGAAGAGATAGAAGGTAAAATGCAGTTAAAAGGAAATGTGATACCCAAAGGCCTAGTCAAGCTTGAGAAACTTTTTGATAGAAGAGATGCTTTCTTAGCCCAAAATTCATTTCCTAATGAGATTGCAAGTAGTGAGAATGAGAAAGTCAACTTAGGAGATAAACACAATCCTAAGATGGTGAATCTAGGGACCTCTTATGAGATAGATGAGAAGTCAAGATTCATCAAACTATTGAAGGAATACATTGATGTATTCGCTTGGTCATACAAATATTTGAAGACCTTTAGGGGAGGGCAATTCAAGAACCATATTACCCTAAAGCTAGGTAGTCCTCCTTTTAAATAGAAGTTAAGGACCTATAAGCCAAAAGTTTCAAATGCAATATTCAAGGAAATTGATAAGATGCTCAAAGCTTATATAATCTTTCCAATACACCACTCCACATGGGTAGAAAACACAGTGCTAGTAAGAAAGAAGAGTGAAGAAATAAGGATCTATGTAGACTTTAGGAACTTCAATCAGGTGAGCCTAAAGGATAACTTCACTTTGCCAATATTGGATCAAATTCTCCAGATGGTAGCTAGCTTGGAGATGATGTCATTCCTTAATGAGTTCTCTGGTTATAACCAGATAGGAGTTACTAAAGGAGATCAACATAAAATGGCATTCACAACTCTGTGGGGTACCTTTTCTTATAAGAGAATGCCTTTTGGCTTGATAAATGTTGGTGCAACTTTCTAACGTGCAATGAACTCAACTTTCAACAATCTTCTAGATAAAAAGCATCATAATCTATCTTGATGATATGACTATATTCTCTAGGAGGTGAAAAAAGCATCTAAAAGATTTGAGAAAAGTGCTTGAAAAGTGTAGAGAACATGGGATCTCACTAATTCCCAAGAAGTCAATCTTTGTTGTGAAAAAAGGAAAGCTGCTAGGACATATAGTTTCCAAGGAAGGGATCAAGATCAACCCTGAAAGAGTGAAATCAATTCAGTAGTTATGTATCCCTATCAACCGTAATGGTGTCAAATCTTTCTTTGGTCAAATCAACTTTCTCAGAAAGTTTGTACCTGACTTGGCTGAAACCAAAAAGAAAGCTTTTAAGTGAGAAGCATAATTTTAAGTGTGATGAATTGGTAGTTAGAGCATTTGAAGAGGTAAAAGAAGCTATTGGAAGTGGCTATTATTGGCCAAGCATGTTCAAATCTACTTATAAATAGGTAGGTAATTGTGAAAAATGTAAATTGTTTACTGGTAAACCACAACTAGCTACTCTTCCCTTGAAGGTAGTGGTTATAGAAGAACCCTTTTAGTAGTGGGGACTGGACTTTATACGCCCAATCAACCCAAACTCTAGTGTCGATCATACTCATATACTTACTACCATGAACTACTTCACCAAATGGGTTGAAGTGATTCCTGTGAAAGCCAAAACGTCACAAATAGTATGTAAATTCTTAACAAAAAATATTCTAACTTGCTTTGAGGCACCAAGCAAGATAGTAACTGATAATGCATAGAATTTCCCATCTTGAGAAATTCAATTATTTTGCTATGATCATGTGTCCAATTACACATGCCTCTCCTCTCATTACATTCCACAAGGCAATGGGCAGGCAGAAACCACAAACAAAAACCTAATTAATATCATGAAGAAATTGTTGGATGAAAGAGGAAGAGACTGGCATAAACGGTTGTACGAAGCACTTTGGGTGGATAGAACCTTTCCCAAGAGAGCTATTAGAGTGACTCCTTTTGAATTAGTTTACGAAATTGAAGCACAATTGTCTTTGCCTTTAGAGCTAGTTTCTTTAAACCTACAAAAGGTAATTGAAAATGAAGTATTTTCTAGTTCAATTGAAAAATGAATATTGTACCTTCAAAATATTGAGGAGGAGAGAAGAGAATTGGTAGATCACATTACAAATCATCAGGCGAGGGTGAAGAAGAATTTTTATTGGAAAACAAGGCCTCAAAAACTCATGGAAGGAGATCAAGTGCTACTATGGGTTAAAAGAAGAAAACCTAAGGGAGCGCACACAAAATTTGAAAGTTTATGGAAAGGACCATTTGTCATATCAGAAGAGTTGGGCTCCAATGCATTCAAACTAAAGTATCTTAATGGTGATGATTTGCCCCTGTATTATAACAAATAGGATCTCAAGCTTTTTAAGTTTTAAGTCTACTTTCTGCCTTCATTGTAAATACTCATTTCCCCCTGATTTGTTTCTTTCCTAGTCGCATTGTTGCAAATTTTATGTTTTGTGTCTCTTTAGTTTAGGTCTTCTCAAAGTTAGTCTATGGAACCAGAGATCTTAAGTTCATATTTGATCCTTTTTAGTCTCATTCCCCAATCAAAGCCAATTGTTACCCTACTTTTCGTGCAATATGCAGTGTTGTTAGCCAAGACTCCTTTTCCAAAACTTAAAGTTGAACTTGAACTCTTAACATACTTCAACTTCGAGTTTAGGTCCACCCATTCTCCTTCACCTGAAAAATTCTTTACCCATCGGTCCAAGTCAAGTCCTATGAAGTTGAAGTTGAAGTCAAAGTTGATTGAAAGTAACTTCAACTTCAACCTTGACTTCATGATTTTTTGACATTTTCTTTTTTTCTCATGGGTGATGTACTAGAAGTGATCAATGTCATTCTTGAGGCAAAAAATGGGTCCCACCCGATCGCAATCCTAAAGACATGAACGGCAATAAGTATGAAAAATAAGAAAACTCATACCACAATACAGTTGGTTTTATAGGAAAAGATGGAATCAAGATTTTATGATATCATGAGATGTAGATCCACGTGCAAATTTGATGGGTATTAACTATAAACAACCTTGCATGTCTTGCTAGGTACAAGCGACACACTTGTTATAAATGCTTTTGTCGACTCATATTTATCCTAAGATTTCCAAAAATCATTTTCTTAAAATTTTCCTTCTATCTAGTATAATTTCTCATTTGGTCATTTTGAGCTCTCGACATCAATTGGTAAGAAAAAGAGGTGGAGGGTTGCGCTCTATAAGACCTGTATGTGCATTATACTATTTTCCTCTATCATTTTCTTTATTATGCCTATTTTTGGTTTAAAGTGTTTCAATTTATCTCTATTAATCATCCTTTTTCCAAACCAAAAAATGACTCTTTTCTATCCGAAGATGCCTAAACTAGAAAATCCATGCCTATTAAGCTCCCTCCAAAAAATCTGAGATACTTTTCTGGTGAACAAAAACCTAGCTAATATATTAAGCAGGTGAAAAGTGATGTAGTGCAAGGAAGGAGAATCCCCAAAGGAGATGTCCTAGCCCCCATATATACAACCACACAATGGAAACACAACACTATGAAACAACAATTCAAGATCTAACACCAAATTACAATTCTTGATTCATAGATATATAATTGATTACATGCAATATGCCTGGCTATAAGGCATTTCAAGTTAGGGACAAATATAAAAATCAATTAAAAAATAAAATCACTTCTAAAAGATTCCAAAAGACCCCTACTTATACCAATCTAAGCCACAATTTGGCCCAGAACACAAACTAAATACAAATACATAAATTAAATGCCACAAGTCAACCTGCAATAGTAATTAAATGTCCAAAAATCGATATCTGAGTAAAATCATGATATCTCCTAGCTATGATTGAATTAGAACTCATGCTTCAAACTATAAGTAGAAATATAGGTCCTCTACAACCCCTTAAATTTTCAAAGGTTGATTCTCCAAGGAAATGTGTGCATCCATCCTGAAAGTCACACATAGTAGCCTGTCATGTGAAACTGCCAAAAATCAATGCTCTAGGAGAATTGTCATATCTCCCAACCAATAATGAATAAGACCTTTATTCCTTAACCAAAGATAGAAGTCTAGGACCTCTTTAATCTTTAAAGTGCACAGCCTCTCATTCATTAAGGATAATTAGTTGTATAGCCTGGAATAGGCACCCAAAAATCAAAAAAATATTGTTTCAACAACAAGGTTCAAATAGCTCAAACTTTAACTTAATCCATCCAATCTCTATGAAATCATGAGAAAAGGTTCCCCAATGTGTCTCCAACACATCCCTATCCATGCAAATATAACTCCACCAAAATCCAAGCTCAATGCTCCTCAACACTTGACCAAAATCCCTCCAAATATTTAGGATTGCAAGAAAGCCTAGGATGCTCCTACATCATACACCCCGAGTTTGAAAAGATGTTCTAGTAACTAGAAGAGAATCTTTTGGGATTCAACACATAAATCCCAAATTGGTTCTTCACATACACATCCTCCATGTCTTCAACTTGTACACTCTTTCCCTTGTTTTTCTTCTTCTTCTTCACATCCACCACAGGTGTTCCGTAAGTCTACCTTCCATATAGATCTCCAACCTTCTCATAATCTACGAACTCAACTTGACTACCAATACTTAGGTTCCTCCTACCAAGCTCTTCATTTTACAAAGGGATCAGGGAAAACTTCCTACCACCTTTCTCAACAATAAACACATTCCTAACACAATCATGTACAGCCCTACAAGCATATTGCAAGGTTCTCCAAGTAACACATGACAATTGTTCATATCCACAATATCACACAACACTTGATCCTTATACTACCCAATCTAGAAATCAATACGGAATTGCTCCCTCACTTCCAAAGCATTCTCACCTTGCAACCAACCATTCCTATTAGGGTAAGGATGTCCTATTCTCTTCAAACCAAGTTTCTAAACCATCTCTTTAGCAACAAGGTTATTAGTGCTACCACCATCCACGGTCACTTTGCAAACTTTACCACCAGACTTACAATGAGTTTTGAACAAACTAGTCCTCTGAAAAGAATCCAATGTCCTCTCACCAATCAATTCTCATTGAGCTAAAAAACTCTCTCCTTTCTTAGGCTAACTTTATTGGACTACAACTTCATTCACAACAACAATTTTCCTCCCAATCAAACATTCAAAAGATCTATGCCCTTCTTGACCACACTTGAAACAATTACCTCTTAACACACCTCCACCTATCCTTCTTTTATGTTCAATAGGTTTTGGTTCACCTTCTACCTTTGGTTTAGCTTGTGTTGAACTATCCTACTTCTCCTTCCCTCAGGAACTACCTTGATTATTTTTCTTTAGCTTCTCCTCTGCTCTCAAAGCATACTGATAAGCATCCTAGACTAAAGAAATATTTAGCACACCAACCTCATCTTGTATATTGAATCTCAAACCATTAATATATCAAGCTACCTTCTCTTTTGATAATTCTCTATGTCTATGTCGAATAGTCAACTTGTAGAACTCCTCTGTATAATCTTTCACAATCATATCCTTCTACTTTAGATTATGCAACCTTTTAAACAACTCAAGTTCATAATCAATAGGAATGAACTTAGCCTTCAACTTTTTCACCATCAATTTCCATCTAGTGATATTCATTTCACCTTCCTCTTCTCTATCTCTTTGTAGTTCTTTCCACCAAAGAGCAGTATGTCCCTTCAACTTAGTTTGTGCCAACCTTACTCTGAGTGGATCCTCAATCTCCTCAAGTTCAAAGTAGTCTTCCAATTCACCAATCCAATCAATTAGGTCTTCAGGATTCAAAGTACCTGAACAATTAGAAACCTCCATCGTATGCTTCAGCTTCAACTAAGATCCAGGCCTAGCAAACTGACGAGCCCTAGTTTCAATAGGTCTCTCCACATGATTAGTTCTATCCGCACTACTAGACCTAGTAACTTCAAAGTCTTCAGCAACTTCATCATAAATTCTTTTAGTACCCACATGTCTACCTACACCACCTAAAGCACTTACAATTTTAGCAATAATGTCATTCTTCATCAATGCAATATCATATCTGAATTCTACTCTCATATTATCTAAGATTCATTATTCTACAACATCACTAAGATCATTAATTTCCCTAGGGTCCAATCTTCTTGGAGGCATCTTCCAAAATTTTAGCAAACCCTAAGAAAAAAATCCACCAATCAAGAATATCAATCAGCCACAAGATCAACCTTCTTCAACCCAAGTCTTGGTGCAAACTACCTCAGCCTCAATGATCTATCTACACACTTAGGAACAACCTTCACTCTGATACCACTTGACACAGTGCAAGGTAGGATAATCCCCAAAGGAGATGTCCTAGCCCCTAGCTATACAACCACATAGTAGAAACACAACACCAAGAAACAATAATGCAATATCTGATACCAAATTACAATTCTTGATTCATAGATATATAACTGATTACATGCAACATGCCCGGCTATGAGGCCTTTTAGGTTAGGGCCAAATACAAATAGAAATTACAAAATACAATCAGTTCTACAAGATCCAACAAGGTCCAACTTATAACCAATCTTAGCTAGTCCAGATACACAATTGGTTAAGAACACCAAGAAGAATCCACACTTGTACCCGCAGGTCCACCAAGAGATCCTCTAGTTCCTAACCCGCAACTCTAGCTCCTCAAATTTGCATCTATCCTTCATTCCATCCCTAAAATCCATGACTAAAAGACTAGACCCCTACTTATACCAATCTAAACCACAAGTTATCCCAGAACAAAAACTAAATATAAATGCATAAATTAAATGCCACAAGTTGGCCTGCAACAATAATTAAATATCTAGAAATTGGTATCTGAATAAAATTGTGATATCTCCTAGCTCCAATTGAATTAGAACCCATGTTTTAAACTATAGGTATAAATATAGATCTTGTACAACTCCTTCAATGCATAAAGGTTGGTTCCCTAAGGAAAAGTGTGTATCCATTCTAAAATTCGCACACAACAGACTGTCGTGCGAAACTGTGAAAAATTGATACTCTAGGAGAATTGCTATATCTCCCAACCTATAATGAATTAGAATTTGTGTCGTTAACTATAGATAGTTCTCTTCAATCCTTGAAGTTTTTAGCCTCTCATTCATTAAGGATAATTAGTTATACAACTTGCAATAGGCACCCAGAAACCAGAAAAACACAATTTCAGTGGCAAGGTTCAAACAGCTCAAACTTAAACTTAATCCATCCAATCTCTATGTAATCATGATGAAAGGTTTCCCAATGTGTCTCCAACACATACCTCACCATGCAAACATAACTCCACCAAAATCCAAGCTCGATTCTCAGCAACACTTGACCAAAATCTCTCCAAACATGCAGGATTGTAGGAAAGCTTAGGATGCTCCTGCATCAAAATGTGTTCAGTTTGGACCCATATACCAGAAGTTGGCCAGTAGTGGGTTGCTAGAGGGTGCCATCTTTCCATCAATCATTGGGTATTTGGAGTTAGTTATTGAATGCGCAAATCAGTATCACCCTAGCACCAAGTGCATCAAGAAAATTTTTGGAGAAGTGTTGGCTGGGATAAACAGGGTTAGTATCAGTTCAACTTTAAGAATTCCTTACAAAGAACCTTATGAGCCCTGGATGTTTGAGGAAGTAGAATTTCTATATGGTGACAAAAAGAAAGACTATGATTCTATCATAGCTCAAACCTGGATTTTAAAACCAACTGAAGGAGGCTCTAGATTGCCCAAACCCTTGACTATTGAGCATTTCATTACAGAAATTGCCAATTTTGTGCTACTCTTAAATAGAGTTAAAGGTAATGACCACACCTTTCACTAGGAGAGCTAGATGTACTTCTTTATCCAAAATATTATCAAGGGTGAAAAGTTCATTGGTGGGCTCATTTGATTGCTAAAAATTTACATAAGGGTATGTTAGCTGTGACTAGTTCTGGCTCATTTTTCCTATCCTCTTTCTTAATCTATACTTTGGCAACATCTAAGGAGTGGTAAGGTCTTCCACACTTGCTTTGGACTAAAAAAATGACAATTTATTAGTACTACAAAGATCTCTAGGTGAGTAAATTTTGCAAAGAGTTCAGGAGGGTAAATGATGTTTTTCTTGGAAGGTTGGTGTTCAAACTTCAAGGACATGAAAATAGCAGGTTGTCCGAAGAAACAATGAAAGCCATTAAGATATATGGTGGTTTCTTTATTCAATTTCCCAAATTCACATATCTCAAGGTTGGAGGTTTTTCCAGTGAACCTCTCAGGTTACCACATTATTGTTTAGACAACATTATTTTATCTTAGATATGTAGACAGTTTGTTTACGTGATAGAATCTCCTAAAAACACCAAAAAGTCATCTTCTTTCATATTTCTCATAGATATTGGCCATTACAGATGCTCAAATTTCAAGCAAGTTTTATTAACTAAAACATAATTGTCTCACCTATGCCTAAAACCCTACTCTCCTAGAGAAGATTTTGACTACATGGGTTTCGCCTGAGATAATTTCAAACATGCAGTTTCACTAGTCCATGTTTTGCATCTAGAAAATTATTGGGTTAACTGCTCAAATGAGTTTGAAGTTAGAAAAATTTTGTGGTCAAGGTTGACAATAAGACAAATTAATGTGTCCAAACTTAATCTCAGCACAAATGGGATAAAAGAAGATGAAAGTGAAGAAGTGATTGAGCCATTTTATATGCAAGTAAAAGTACAAAGTTGCATCACCTTTCAGGATGACTTATTAGAATGATTGAATTTGAGTGTTTCTATTTTAAAATTAATTTTTTTCAAATGCATGATCTTCATAAATCTATTCTAGCTAAACTATATATGGTCTCACACTTTTCCAATTGGAAATATCTATTAAATGCATGTTTTATACTAGTTAGTATCCAATTACTAAAGAAATAAAATTATTTCAGAAAACTGACATTTCAATAACTCTTACTATTTTTATTATAATTTTTTCATAACATATAAACACCATTTTATAGAGCTCAAAGTCATGAATATTCTCATATAGATTTCATAGTGTTTTAATTAGATATAGTATATTATAATTAAAAAAATCTACAAATTCATATTTTAACACTCGAGAATATGTCAATTTTGAGAAAGAAAAAAACATTAAATCATATCAAAAAAGTTTTAAAATTATATGATGTTCTAGAGGAGAGAGTCCTCTTTCAGAATCTATAATTTTTCTTCTGGTCGGAATACATTTATTTTGAAAAATGTAGTGGGAGATGAAAACTATCAATTTGAATAAATTGAAATTTGAATCGTTATAAAAGAGAAAATATAGGTCTAAAGCGAATTTTTATTTTTGATTTTTCTAGATACATATGTTATCTATAACATAATCTAAGATCAAAGGGAAATAAGTTTATTTACATTTCATTTTGTGGTGGGAACTAGACCCCTAATTTCTAGCATTTTTCAGCAACTAAAAATTTATATTTAAAAACAGGAAAATATATCATTTCTTATTCCAAATAATTATTAAAAATTATAATCCTAAAATTTTTCCATTTCTATACATTTCATTAGTTTACTTCATTTTCAAATTCATAATAATACTAGTGCTATGTCATTGAAGGTGAATAGTTATACTTTTGTGAGCCTTTTCCTTTGTAAAAGGGTGACACAGGTTTGTGCTTTTACCCATGCCAATTTCTAAAATTGAATAGAGTAGAAAGGAAGAAGATGATTTTTTTTTCCATACCTCAAAAGTTTTGAAAAGAACTAAAAATTGGTTGAAATCAAAGACTGGTAAATTAGCTACCCCTAGTGCCCTAGAGAAATACTCGAAAGCCAAACATAGAAACCAACACCCAAGGCCAAAGGTTACACTAACCCTAGTATTAATGATCCTGTTGCAGGTTCACATAAAGTTGAAGCTAAAGTAACTTCAAAACCACTTCAACTTCAAGTTCATAAAGAGGCACTGAAGGTCAGAAGGATAACCTACTCAAGTGCTAGGAAAGCAACACCAAGCAAAGGAAAGGATAGGGTAATTTTTTATCTAGATCTTGCGGAATTAAAGTAAAATCCAGACCAACTGCACAGTTCTCCGATGGCATATAATGTATCAGACCCACAATAGTTTCCTGAGAGTGTCAATACTTAATCGGGTACCCTTGCTTTAACTAATGTTTCTCCCCTAACTGCAAAGATCCTATCACACCTAAGTGGCTAGAGACTTCCATTGAAATGAAAAGAAGCATGGTGCCCCTCTCTATGCTTATTGATGATTTGGTTAGTAGATGTTTGGGAAAATCTTTGAAAGCTAAAAAGGCCAGAACTGAATCCAGAATTAAGTTTGATAAAAGTTCAGGTCATTGGTTAGTTGAGATTGCCAAGCTAATAGAAGGTAGCCTACATAGGATCTCACTCCTCAAGATTATGAAGTGTCAATAATTGACCTTGAAAAGGGAAGTTGCGTAGTGGATATGAAGATCTTTGAAGCTTCAAATAAGAAGATTTTAGATAGGGTCTGGAAGGACACTTGAGATAAACAAGATATTAAGGAAGCAATGAGAAGCATGGCACAATACATCAATGCTATCCTACACTCAGAACCTAAACCTTTGAGTGAAATGTCTACAATTGTGGATGTGACATCTTCAGCCAATCAACAGTTCCTTGATAATTTACAAAAATGTAAAGCTATTGCAAAGACATCTAAAGAGTGGTTACAATATGTCCTGAATGAAACTGTGAAACATATAAATCTTTTAGACAAGGCTTCAAAGGAGACCAATGTCATCATTAAAAAAGTGGAGTCAAATAATGAAGGCTATCAGAAAGAAAATGACAATCTGGTAAAAGTAGTGCTCTAGATAGAAGAAATTCAAGGATTCGAGTTTCAAAGATTTCAAGTTGAATGCCCTATGGCTGGCCTTGATGATAAGAATTTGTATGTGATTAAAGATTGTATTGAATGGTGAAATGAGGTACTTGTTTAGGGAGTAACTGAGATCAAAGAAGTTCTGGATGGTGTCAAACTTATCGATGAGATAATTCAATGAGATCTAAAGTGGTTCAGCAAGCATTGCGCAAGTAGGGAAAATGACTCCATAGCCCAGGTGGAGGAAATAAAAAATCAGGTATAGAAGAAGTTTCAATAATTTAGGAGAAGATGATGCCTTCCAGGCAAGATTTTTCAAATGTCACTCATACTAAGGCCATGTTAATAATCAACCAGAAGCATTTGGAAATGCATGAAGAAAAAGTAACAGAGCTAAAGATGGAAATACAAGTTTGGAAATAAAAAAATTGCCTACATCAGATTACCCCACCAATTAATTATTTCAGCATTCACTGATACTTATGAGACATGGAAGGCCACAAGAATTGCAACTAGTGTGGGTGCTTCTTCTTGATATGGAGCATGTTCATTGGATAATTGCATCTTTATTTTCTCATGTTTATTTCCTTTTATGTATTTCAATTAACATAGTTGTGTTAACTAAAAGATAATTTACTCTTGGCAAGGTAATTTTGGATAGTTATCTAGCCTTGTGTCGTATAAATATGTAATAGCTAATATCTAACCATTTTCATCTCTCCATAGACACTAAGATAGAAATACTTTTGTTTTAAATTTTTGCACTTTGAATTTTGAATTTAGTTTTTTTTGAATCAGCAGCAAATTTAATAAAATTCTATAGTTTTATGTGCTGAAGCTTTCTGAAGTAGATACTATTATCTACTTTACAATAAAAAAATTTCTTGAGAATGTCAATTACGTGTGAAAGTTAAATTATATTTGTTGTGTATTTTAGAATTATTTGCTTTGACGATTGAAGGTTGTGGGAGGTAAAATTCATATATTTATCCATTTTTAAATTCAATCATGTGGATGATACTAATTGTTAAACTTAGGTGGTTTTTCAGTATTCACATTCATTTTATATTCATGAGATGACTTAAGCTTTTCAGTATTTTCAACAAAATACCCATTGGGGAGATTTTCCCTCAATAGAGAACTTAATGATTATCTTTTCATAAAAGGTTAGCTACACCTTATATAACATTAAGCAAATTTCAAGTAGAGAATTCCTTATCTGTAATTAGGAATTCAATCTATTAGTTTACAAACATTTTCCTATTCAAAAGTTTTAAAATTTTGGGAAAAATTGTTTACTAACAGTACCTTTCTTACATGCAATGAAATTTGAACTTTTGCTGATAATTCTATCATGTGATCATCTATGAAGAAGTTGTTGCCATGGATGAGTGTCTTTGCATGTGCAATTTGTTTCAGCAATTCATCCATGTTTGGAAGAATCATGCCCTAGATTTCTAAAAGTGTGGCCCTGATCCTGGCTTCTTCTTTCAATAATTATGTTTGTAAATTTGTCAAATATCTGATCTTTGTATAATGTGTAAAACCATGACTTGGGTCAAGTGACAACTGTTGTGCACTTATCTTAATATCTTCATTTATCTCAAGTAGTTTATCCTTGATCTCCTTTGTGAAGATAGATGTGTCACTTAGCTTGACAAATAATGAAATAACATTATTAACAGATGTTTCCATTGAAATGAGAATAGTAGATAACTCTACTTGATCTATGGAAATTCTTTATGTAACTTGTTCCAACACTTTTTTTTCAAATTTTCTTTTAGCTCTTTGTAGTAGTATATCCTATCCATTCAAGTCTTCATTATATTTATGGACAATTTCTGCTAACTAGTCCAGAATGGGTTGTTTTCCATCAACCTCAATACTTAGAACATCAATAAATATTCTCTTTATGTTTTCAAGAACTTGATTTTCTTTCTTCTTTTCTTCTCTAAGCTTCTGTTGCTTAGCTCTCTTCTTTAGTAGTTCACCCATGGTACCATTTGATCAGGGGTGAGGGTAGAGATATCCCAATTTGGAATAACTATGTCCTTATCCAGATCAATTACTTCTATTTCTTCTTTACCCTTTTTCTTTAGAATCTAGTAGAAACAATTGGTTTACCCTTATCTAAGACTTCAGTACACGGTTGAGACTAGTTGTCAACTATCATTGTACTAGCTATAGATACACTTGGAATAGAAAAAAAAATGTAGATATTGATGGACTAGAAACAAATGTAGAAATGACACTAATAATAGGAATACCTTGTTGTTGCTTGGCAAATGAAGTGTTGGGCACTTCAATCAATGTAACACTCAACTGAATAGATTTAGAGGTTAGTCAGATGCTTGATGTAGTAGTGGTATGCACAAACAACTTGGTAGAAGCATTCTCTAAGCCTGATTGCACTAAGGCATTAATAGAGAGTGGGGAAATAAAACCATCACTACTGCTATAATTTTATCTTTATCAGTTTCCTCAATGCTTTGAATCTTTGGAAGGCTTCCTCTAGTAGCTTCCTATTCTTCCTCCTCATCATCCAAATTCACATCATCTAACTCATCATCCTTTATTTCTACTTCTTCTTCCTCATCTTCGTCATCTTTATCATAAACATGTACAAAAAAGTCATTGGGTTGGTGTAGCTTATAGATGTTTTTCCATTTAGTAGTAGGTGTCTTCACCGTAGATTTAATATCCTTAAGCAATATCATACACAGGTTGAATGTGAGAATGAACTACTTCTCATTTTTCTTCAAGGATTCCTTCACTTCCTTCTCACTAATATTCAGCATGAGTTGCCTAAAAGTTTGTTCAAAGATGTCCTTTACAATCTTTGTTGCAATTTCTCATCTAGGTTTAATCACTTGTAAAAGTTCATTAGGAATTTAGTGTGCAAGCTCATCTAGTGAGTACTTTTATTTGCCCAATTTTGGCATAAACATATCCTCAATCTACTTTTTCTCTTCTACATTACTGGCCTCATACTTAAGAGATTTTAAATTTTCCATGCCAAATCCTTCTTCCATTTTTTTAAATTTTTCTTGAAGTGTATGTGCAGATCTTTTGAAGATAATTTTCTAGTCTTCATCTTCACCTAACTTCAACTTCTTCTTAGATTTTTCTATCCTTCTTGTAAATATAGCAGGGGAGAATTTGGAAAGTCTAGTTATGATAACCTTCCCCTTCTTCTTGGGAGGCTTTTCATTTTTAGATTCGTATTCCTCTACCTCATCCTCTTCATCATCATCTTCTATATCATTTCCTTTTCCTTCTAATAGCATGAGAGTAGAACTTGCTTGTTTTGTGCTTTTCATCAACTTTTCTATTCTCTTCCTTCCTTTGTTTACTATTTGAGGTTGCTTGATCTCAAGCTTAATTCTTTCCTTTGCTTCATCATATGTCCCAAAATAGGTGGCTTTAGAATCTACATGCTCATTCAGTAGAGCTTCTATAATATCCTTGGTGTCATCAATGTTACCTCATAGTCTAGAGGCTTAACCCATGCCACTCTAGGTCCAATTGCTTGAATGTACACTTTGTCACAGTCCACCATGAAATAGATATCTTTCTCATAGTCTTCCACAAGACTCTTGGGTATCCTAAACCTATTTTGCATCTTCTCTTTGAATGTTTCAAAATAATTATCCATGGTGCTATCAAAATTCTCGCCCATTTCTACTATATATTCATTAATCTCATATAAAAATGGAACATCCTTTTCTCCATACTATTGAACCTTTGCAAGGGAAAAAATTCTAAAGAAATAAGAATACACATGTCAAAAGAGAACTGAACTTACATGGGTTATTCGTTGATACTCTAATGATCTCCATGTTCTTGTTGAATTGGTTCAATAGCAACTCGACAAGGTTGAATGATAGATTATTGTTCACAACCTTGTATGCAAGATCAATAGCTTCACATGATACATTTTTCAACAGATTAAAACTATATATCTTGTTTGCAACCACATGTATACCTCTTCTATCTCACTTGGCAAGATTTTTCTTGGCCAATTCAACTTGACCTAGGGTTTTAGTCGTCTTAGCTTTGTTTAGCATTAGTAATCTAGTGATTCCATGAATCATTTTTAGTGTAATCTGAATTGGTTGATCCAAACATAATTGGCCATTATGAATATGACTTAGAATAAGTCTGATCCATTTGACTTGAAAATCCCTTGGCATATGTGAAATGTGTGGCAAACCCTTGGTTTCCAATATTGCGCCATCCATACACAATTCCTTGAATGCCTCATTCATTTCTAAGTTTTTGAGTTCCTAAATAGAACATTGGTAAAATGAATGGATGTCATGCATGAGTTCCTTGGGTAGAATTTGAGACTATGCACCAGTTGGGTCAAGTGCGTCTATAATTGCTAGACTCAACTTGAATGTAGGTGCCTTGCAGTTGACTCCACAAACCAATATTTCAGAACCTTTCTTTGTTTTTTTCTTGAAGATGCCTTGCATCTGGCCATAGGAACATCACAACATCAATGAGATGCGATGGAAATGTTATTCAAGCATCAATCATCCATCAGTGGTTGTCATTATAGTGGCAACGACATGGGACAGTAATGTTCTTGGAGTGACGTTTGCCGATCGAACAAGCCGTTGCAATTGCGATAGATTATTTCATTATCAAAAAGAACATATAATTATGTGCAAATCTCTACACAGATTACCTAATCATGCTCTAATGTAGATGGCTACCACACTAGCTTTTGTACAAATCTTATGAAGATCTACTCCATTGAAGTATGTCATGTAATCATAGGTTAATATTGAGCTTCCCTTGGTTTCGAGAATATTTTAATATTCTCTACTAATCAAGGCCAACCATGTGAAGGTGGAAACTCATTTGGCCACATCCCCCCCCCCCCCCAATGTCTAAATTACCCATTAACATCTAAAATCATTTAGAAATGATTAATCTTTAAAGTACAAAAAAAGGTTCGAAACCTACAAAAGTGACATTGTTTTCCCATTTTCTAGTGCATGCCATTTTTCTATCACATCCAAAATAAGATTCTACAACTGTGAATTGACAATGCACATGCAGCTACATTTTGTATGCATGGACAATAGAAGGCGCTGAAAAAACCTATCACGTTTATATCTATTTAATAGATATATGCAAACCTCTAACAAAAATGCAAAGTTGTTGGGTTTTTTTAGCTCCACCTGATGTCATATGCATGTGAATTGAGATTGCATACTAAACTATGGCATCTTTCTGCATTGCTTGAACCAATAGATTCACACAATTAGTTTTCATACAATCATAGGATAATGTTGAGCTTCACTTAGTTTCAAGAATAGTTTGATATTCTCCACTAAGCAAGGCCAACCATGTGAAGCTGGAAGCTCATTTTCCCCTACACCCCCCCCCCCCCCCAACCAACCACATCTAAATTCCCCATTAACATCTAAAATATTTAAGAAATGATCAATCTTTAAAGTACAAAAAAAGATTCCACACCTCCAAAAGTGACATCATTTTCCCATCGTCTAGTGCATGTCATTTATCCATCTCATCCAAAACAAGATTCTGCCACTCTAAATCAAGAATGCACATGCAATTGCATTCAAATGCATGGACAGTAGGCGGAGTTGATAAAACAGAACACGATTACATTTATTTAATAGGTCTATTTAGTTTTTAAATATAAACCATCATGAACAAAATTTGTGATGGTCTATAACTTAAAATACCTAATTAAAGACCTCTAACAAAAATTCAAACCTATTGTATTTTTTAGCTCTACTTGATCTCATATGCATATGAATTGACATTACATATTGAACTATGGCTTCCTTTTGCATTACCTTTTAAACCGAGAGATTCACGCAATTAGTTGTCATATAATCATAGGTTAATGTTGAGTTACACTTGATTTTGAGAATAGTTTAATATTCTCTACTAATCAGGGCCAACCACATGAAGGTGGAAGCTCATTCTCCCCCCCCCCAACATCTAAATTCCTCATTATAATATAAAATCTTTAAGAAAGGATCAATCTTTAAATTACCTAGAATATCCTTTGCTACTCTCCAGGGAAGTCTATCTTCATTTCTCACAAGCAATTCATCACACGTACTGTACATCCAAGAATGTCATGAGCAAGTTGTGATGAACAGATAAGCAGTCATCGTGTCTTCACAAGGTTCAATGTGGTAATTTCTAAAGATGAGATGAGGTGATAAGGGTTAAATAGCTATTCCCAATTGAGAATCATCGGATCACTGTGGTTAGTGAGATGGTAGGCTAAACACTTGCGAAGTGGTTATGATGACTGAATTTGCTACTTCACGGGTTAGTTGTGTAAGAATTTGGCTTAGGCTAGAATTCACCCAAGAACTAAAGAACTCAAAACAAGCACATAATAGACCAAAATAGACAGAGTATGATTAGAATGACGATATTCATTCAATAACTCAATCTAGAGTACACTAGGAGTGCCTGAATCTAAAGGCCTCAAGAGAGCTTCTAGAATGCATAAAAGTTAGCATCATGATATGTCATACAACTAGGCACATGTCCACTAGATATGGGTTATCCTCCATTAAGCACGCGATTAAGTGCGATGATGTGAGGATAAGCCTACAATGGTGTAGCACGCAAATCAGTGGTGTAGACAACATGTGCTAAATGAGGAGTGATGATAACTGTGTTGTCATCATGAAAACTTAGTGAATGATGCATACTCCTATGTTGTAGACACCATGTGCATAATTAGAGTTGTGTAACTCAATGAGAGTACACAAACACCTAAGTGTCTCACCTAAAATAATAATAAAATAATGCATTAACCTAAGTAAAACTTAAGTAAGTGTAATAAGTAAATACTTATTTACACCAACACTCCCCCTTAAGTGAAACTTAGGGGAATTCCCTTAAGCTTACGAAATCTAGGATAATATGTAGAATGGGTCCTGGCTACTAGGCCATGTTAGGTACCCATGTACATAATGATATGCAATCTCCCATAAAGCAGGGAAAGAGGGAAAACCTCATGAGAAAAACCCTCCCCCAAAAAGAGAGATAAATAAGGATGCATGGATGGATGGAGTAATCAAGACCCCCCCATTATGACATACATCCAGTATATACATAAGAGAATGATGAGAAGAGGAAGAGAGACAGGATGGGCTCCCCCCCCCCCCCAAAGAAGAATGTTGAACAGTGACTGCTCCAATGAAGAAGCTAATCCAAGACTGCAAAATGGTGTTCCTCCCCTTAGGAAGAAACAATACCAAGGTTACAACTGAGACACTTCTGCTGTGAGTGGAAAGAATCCCATGGATAGGCAATGTCTCTGAAACTTGCTCAACTAACTAAAGAACCTATCCCAAAGAACTGTCTATCTCTACAACTGATGAAGAACCCTGCTGCAACTACTGATCATAAGTATCCACAATCACTTCAACCTGTGATGACTGATCATGTAGAGAATGAACAAGAGAGTTGGATAAAACCCTCGTGACAACTGAAGAAGGTAATTTTGCATCAAGAAGAAGAGGCAGATCATCAATACTATCCCCCAAATCTGTCATTGAACCTGTATTTGGAAGACTGAATGTACCCTTCTTTTCTGGACCTATCATTGTGGCAATGTATGCATGTGGACTGAACTGATGAAGTGACCTCTCATTGTAACTATCGATAGAACCCCACATGTCTGAATCTATTGAAGCACTATCACTGGAATCACTATCAGTTTCCATACTGTATGATGTGTGAAGAGGAGTAGAGGACAAGCTTGGAGAACTTTCCTCAAAATGTACATCCTTCTCCACAAAAATTTGATGTGTCTCAGGATCTAGAAGTCTATATGCCTTCATACTATCTTCATAACCAACAAAAGTACAAGGTGGAGATGATTGTGCCTTGCATCCCCTAGAAGATATCTTTTCCCATGTATGACAACCAAAGACTCTGAAGTGTGTTATAATAGGTTTTCTACCGCACCATGCCTCAAAAGAAGTTTTTCCATCTCGGGCTGGATGAGGAGAATGATTAAGAATGTGAGTGGCACTGGAGATTGCTTCGACTTCTAATGATGGATCGAGAGACTTGGCATGAATCATGCAACTTGCCATAGACTTAAGAGTTCGAATCCTGAAAGCTGCAACATCTGTCTTATGCGGACTGAATGCTGAAGGAATCTGAAGATCAATTTCCTCATGTCTGCAAAAGTCCTTAAGTCTTCTGTTCACATCTGTGTTTCCATTGTCCATTCAGAGTACTTTGATGGCTTTCCTAGATTTATGTTCTACATGAGCCTTGAAGGCTAGAAATTTGTCCAACACTTCTCCCTTACTATGCAGAAAGTAGACCCAAGTGAATCTTGAAAAGTCATCAACTAAGGTAAGTATGTAGCGATCCTGGCTGAATGCAAAAGGAGCTGCTAATACCATGTGAACCATTTGAAGAACACTTGTTGCTCTTGAAGACTTCCCTCTATGTAACTTCCCCTTTGGATGCATATCCACTGAATCTGTTGAACATTCACCCTTAGAAAAATTGATTTGAGGTAGACCTTTCACCATTTGGTAAGTGCAAAGTTGCTAAAGATAGCGGCAGTCAAGATGACCATATTGCTCATGCCATAATTGCATGTTTGAATTGGATTGAGATAACAAGGCCTTTGAAGAAGACTTGGGTACAAAATGAGAGAAAGAGTACAACCTCTTGTGATCATTCACTTTCCCCACTGCAACCAAGGAACTATCTTTAAGACTATGCACTTTTACTGAGTCAAGAAGGAACTCAACTCTATGTCCATCTCCAAAGTGAGTGATTTGGTAGATTGAAAGGAGATTTGAACTTAGGTTTGGAACATAGAGAACCTCTTGAAACTCTCCATTTTCCATCTCCACATTGCCTTTCCCTTCAACTTCCATTTTGCTATCATTTCCCATGAAGATGTGTGGTACTGTGGACTGCTTCATTGAAGAAAAAACCTCCTTTGAAGAACCCATATGATATGAGGCACCCGAGTCAAATATCCATTCCTTTGAAGATTTTGAATTAGCCATGAGTGCTTGCCCTTTGCCCTTTGAATTTGAAGAAGATCCCTTCTGCTTGTAAGCATTAGGCAATGGAACATTATGTTTCTTCATGATGTTGGTCAACTCATCAATATTTTTTAGATAACACTCATGCTCTTCATGACCTAATTTCTTGCAATAAGCACACTTCTTCTTCTCCTTATTGTTGTCCCCCTTCTTGTTGGAATTCGAGGACTTGCCTTGTTGATTGGATTGAGGTGTTGTCTTTTCTGCATCCTCAGATTTGTCTTTCTTCCATTTCTTCTTACCCTTTCCTTTACTTGAAGATTGACTAGCTGAATGTTGAGAACCCTCATTGTTGGCCACCAATGCTTTGGACTGAGGTGATTTGAGAATCCCCATTGATTTCAATTTCTTTTCTTCATCATCCAATAGTTTAGCATATTCATCAAAAGTGACTTTCTTGTAGGAAGACCCTAAAGTTGTCTTTGAGGTGTTAAAAGAAGATACAAATGTGGAATACTCTAATGGCAGCTTGTTATGGATGAGATAGATCAGTCTGTCATCTTTGATAGAGCTCCCACAATTAGTAAGATTTGTCCTTAATTCATTCACCTTAATGATGAAGTCTTGTATTGAGTCATATGACTTAGGATCTAAGGAAACAAGCTCATCTTCAATTTGGAAAATATCCTTTTTAGACACTTTCCCATAAAGGCTTTCGAGGGTATCCCAAGCTTCCTTGGATGTAGTACACTTTTTGATTTGATACATAATTTTATCATCTACCCCCAAACATATATTACCTAGGGCTTTCCTATCCATTGCTACCCAATTAAAAATTTCACTTATTGATACATTATCACCTGTTTGTTTAGGAAGAGTACCATCTACATATTGTGAAACTCCATTATGCATTAAGTGATACAACATTTTGATTGACCAGGAAGCATAGTTATGAGGAGTTAATTTAGGAAACTTAAAGTTGTCCATAATGCAGAAAATGAAAGAAAAGTGCAGAAAAGAGAGAACACAACACCAAGAACACCCCCCCTTTTCACTAAATCAAGAAACCCCCCCAAAATAGATGCTTTGGGCACTTTATTAGTAGTGCAATTACAATGGGCCACTTTCCAATTTTGACCTTTGTGGACTTTTGATTTTTCTTGTTACAACCTCTTAATAGAGTACAAATCTAAAACATTACAATGTGTTACAATACTAAAACATTACAAAACAAAGAAAGGTCCTATTTCTGAAAGTGACAATTTTGTCCACACAACACTATAATCTAATACTAGATCTGGAAAGTAGATGAAAAAATGTGTACTTTCAAAAAAAATAGAACCTATTTTCGACTCCAGATGTGCTCATACGGAGTATTTGAAGTTGCAAAATGTAGGATTATCCAAGTATAGTCACCAAAAAATACAATTTTTGAACAATCCATGCACCAAAACTAGAAAATAGCTACACCACTAAAAAATTTAGAAAATTTTACCCAATTTCAAAAAAAATTGCACCTGATTTGGAGTTCAGATGTGCGAGTTATGGCCTCTTGAAGTCAAACTGCAAAAACCAAAATCAATTTGGAAAGGGGTTGCATCAGTGAACCGTGAGGTTAAATTTGACGGTCATATGGCTGTCGCAGTAGTTATAATGTGCCCTGGAATGACGGTCATATGGCCATCAATTTTAAGCTCATGAATTGATGGCGTCAATGAGAATCAGACCCACTAGATGACGTGGTTGCTAACGTAGATGCTCGTACTATACAAAAGTGTACAGAATGGTACGAAAATTTCTTGTGTGTCTCGCTGCATGTTAGTATGAAATGCTAACTATATATCTACCACGTGGGAGCTAACTCAGATCTGACATGGATGTTGACGTTAGTGTAGAACAAGATTTAGTATGCAAGGAACATTAGCAATAAGAGAAACATTCACAAAACTAAAACTAAATTCACATATAAGCTTAGACAAAGAAAGCAAACAAGAAATGCAAACCTCAAAAGAGAAAACACTCCATGCTTCCTTGATTTCGTAGATGTGTCCTTTGATGTGGATGTATGCTCAAATGCTCAAATGGCTTCAATGGAGATGGGTAAATGGAAAATTGGTAGCTTTGTGAGCTCTCAATTTGGCATTATAAGGGTAAGATTGATGACTTTGGTTCTCAAAATAGCATGGTAACTTTAGCTCAAAGATTGTTGTTGAAATGGCTTGGGAGGGGATTCAATTTATAGGCTAAGGGCTTGAGGGATGGAGGGCTAAGATGCAAGGATGGAGAGATGGTTAAGGAGGGCTAAGATGCACTCAAAGGGGAGCACATGGATTGTGCTTGTTTAGCACCAATGGAAAGGTGACACTTGTCACAAGGAGGATGAGTGTGAGAGGGTAGGGTAAGGGGTTGGTTAAAGTCATGATGAGTGGGGTTGAGTATGTAAGAGAGTTGTAAGAGGAATGAGTGTGGAAGAGGGAAGAGTGTGGAAGATGGATGTAAGAGTCATGAGTGGGCTTGTAAGAGTCTTTTATGTTTTGTAAGAGCACTCATGATTTGGTGGTTGGGATTTTTGAGGGGAGACTTTGATTTGGTTTAGGAAAGTCTTAAACTTGTTTAGGGAATGTGACAACATTAGGGGGTGGATTAGGCTTGGGTTTAGGATTAGATTAGGGATGTTAGAGATGTGCAAGTGGATGGCATTAATGAGGGTGGGTGAGTTAGTGGCTAAGCTTGGTTAGTATGGGTGGATGGGGTGGATTAGGCTAAATGGAGGATTAGGGATAGGTTAGGGATTTTTAGATTTGAGGATTTTATTTATCAAATAGATTTATTTAATAAATGGGGATTTTTGGAATTAGATAGAAGAATAGGATTTAATTGATAGATAATAGGTTATTTGATTTATCAATTAGGACTATAGATGATTAATTAAATTAATCAACTAGGGGATGGCAAAGGATTAATTAAATAAGAATTTAATTAATGATGCCTTTAGAGATGGCTAAATTAGATTACCAAAGCGGTATAATCAAATTTAGGTGTCTACAGTTAGAAGGTGACTAGGTAGGGTGACTCAGCGTTGGTGAATGTGATGTGGTGAAGTACTGCGCAGGATGCCGCATGGCGCGGGTTACTGGGCCACGTGTTTTTCAACGTGCAACAACAGGTCGCGATGCCAAATTTTTTGATTGCTTGTCAGATGTTGCAGTAGGCGCTGGGAAACTGTACTCTGACTGCAAACTCGAGCCGAAGCTGAGGCAATCTGGCCACCGGACTATTCTTCAATGCCATATTTGTTATGACAGCGACTACCAGAATTCATTTTGCATTACCAAGTTTGATTCTGTCGAGAACAGCAAACTCTGACTGCCAGAATTGGAATCGACATGGGAGTCCTCAGCAATAGTCCCACATTCATGGGTTTTCCTTTGCACAAACTTTTTAAAAGACTGATGCCGCGAACACAATGCAAAAGGCAAGGCTGCCGAATGGTGGAGCCACCTCTTGGTGGATATCTGTCAGGTTTTGGGTCACCGTTTATGCTGATCCGATGATGGAAATTAAAATTTTGATCACTGCAGGTGCCAAGTATGGCCCGCAATACAAATAATAGAACCTGTAGAATATTACAATAATCCACCAAAATATAGAGGGTCGAGCCGAGGTGTCACTGCCCGGTTCAACTAAAAAAAAATTCTTGCCTCCTAACTGAATCTGAAAATAAATTTTGAAAAATACTTAGATAGGAAAATAAAATGCAGAGAGTAAATTAATGCAAATCTAAACATGAATTAATCAGATCAAATAAAATGATCATACCCAATTGCAAATTGGTGCCTTCGGGGGCCAATTTGCAAAAAAAATTTGCCTCACGATCAACTTTCACCCAATATAGGCAAGTTTATAGTCGATCTTCACCTAATCAATGCTCCGGACTCAATGGAGAGGTTAGATCTGGCTCTAGACGCTCCCAATTTTTGTGGATCCTTCGGATTAGTGTTGAGGTGTTGAAGCATGAAAGATCTTGAATGGCTACATGATAAGAGTCTCCCTTGGCTCTGATACCATGTAAGAATTTGGCTTAGCCCAGAATTCACCCAAGAACTAAAGAACTCAACACAAGCACACAATAAACTAAAATAAACAGAGTATAATCAGAATGATGATATTCATTCAATAACTCAATTCAGAGTACACTAGGAGTGTCTAAATATAAAGGCCTCAAGAGAGCTTCTAGAATGCATAGAAGTTAGCATCATGATATGTCATACAACCAGGCACATGTCCACCAAATATGGGTTATCCTCCATTAAGCACGGGATTAAGTGTGATGATGTGAGGATAAGCCTACAATGGTGTAGCATACAAATCAGTGGTGTAGACAACATGTGCTAAATGAGGAGTGTTGATAACTGTGTTGTCATCATGACAACTCAGTGAATGATGCATACTCTTGTGTTGTAGACACCATGTGTAAATTAGAGTTGTGTAACTCAATGAGAGTACACAAACTCCTAAGTGTCTCACCTAAAATAATAATAAAATAATGCATTAACCTAAGTAAAACTTAAGTAAGTGTAATAAGTAAATACTTATTTACACCAACAAGTTGCAAACAACATATATTTGAATTACGATAGAGCAATAAAATGTAATTTGACTGTTGATGCCACATCTCCATGATGTAAAGTGAAAAACTCTTAACCAATGTGATGTCATGTATAAGGCTATGAAGTATGTTTCACTGCTTCATGGGTCTCCATGGTAAGAAGAATAATATGATGGTGAAGTGGAGATAAATGGATAATGCAACATCTTGGGATGAAGTTAGCGGTTTAATAGATAAGTAGAGAGGAGTGTAATGCCTACCCCTACTTGACTTTTCTGTTGTATTTTCAAATTCTTTTAGGTTAGTTTTCTGATTATGTTTTATAATTATCACGATTTCGTTACTAGATTAGATTAAATATATTTCATACTCAGTTGATATATGTATGTTCAGTTAGTTATTTCAATTATTTCATGATTGTTTCAATGATCATAGATGTATGTTCATTTAGTGATTTCAATTATTTAATGATGTTAGTTAGATGAATGATTTTTATGCGATTTCTATGGATACTTACCCCATACTTACATGTGTATGGTGTGTGTGTGTGTGTGTATGTTTTCTTTATGTTTGATGTTTCTAATGTGGTTGAGGAAGGGAGTCGTAGTCACTTACTGGTCAGGATATACATGATGTACCACTTCCTATCATTACTTGTTTACTTTAGAATATATTTGTTTGTACATGTGTGGCTTTTATGTAGATTGCAAGTACCAGGTATCAACTTCCCTAAATTGCTAAGATGATCATACCGTATCAGAATATCTCAATGGTAAGAGAGAGGAGAGAACTCTTGAGTTCAAATCCTAACCTAAGCCAATTGTCCTAGAAAATAGAACAAGTATCTGAGTTAGTTTCACCTTTCTAAATTTGTCAAGTGACATGAATTTGTGACTTTGACCTTGGAGTTTGATTATGTTCTTGGTTTTCAGTTGAGTTGTCGTATTTGGTTTTGTGGGTGTGTGATGATTTTATATTATAATTAAATGATAATTTAATGATTTAATTCAATGAAAATTTTATAAAGAAAATCTGATATTTAATTATATTTAATTAATTGAAAAATTAATTAAAGTTAAAGATTTTATAAAAGTTCTAATTTAGGCGTATTTATATTTATTTAATTTAATAATTATTATTTAGGAGTTTTATTTTAAAAATAAACTCTAAATAATATTATTAGTTGAATTAATATTTATTACATCTCACAAATTAATAAGAGAGAATACTTGCAATAATTTAATAAAGCTTATTTTAATTAAATTACACAAAGCTTATGCATGAAATTAAAATATAATAAATTAATTAAAGAGAGAAAGCTAATTATTTGAATAAAGATTTTTTATAATTAAATATCTAAAAGTATACATGAATATGTAAAAAGATAATAAAATAATAAAATAGATAATGATCATCGAGTTCCCTCGCGTGATTGCACAATCAAAGCCCCAAATTTAGGGGAGAGCTCTTTATCAGAGATCTAGAGCTCATTGTTATAGGAACTAGGTTTTGGAGGAGTAATTTTAGAGAGGAAGATTTTCAGAAAAAGGGAGATTGTTTGTGTGCTTCGTGCGATTGTCATTTTAGCATCATATCCAAGTAGGATCTTGTGGTTTATTTTTATAGTGGTTTTCGTTCTTCAAACTTTTGTCTTCTTCGTGTTTGTTGCATATTCTGGTTTCAGATTGTTATTTGGGTTGAAACCCTGGTATACGAGTCTATTGTTCTTTGATTGAGAATTATCTATTTCTGAGAAGAATTTGGAATTGAAACCCTTGTCTAGTTTAATTATTGTTCTTCATTTTTTAGAAGTCTGTGAATGAATTTCATTATTTTGAAATCACTCTTTTTTAATTTAAAATTGAAACCCTTGTTTGATGAATTAGGGATCTATAATTGGATTATTAGAATTGAGATGAGGGTTTGGGAAAGAAAATCGAGAATTTTTTATATAGATGTGTATTGTCTGTATTTTCTTTTCTATCAGAACTGAAGGAGTAATCTTTCAAAATATATATATATATACATATACATATGTATATTATACACACACACACACACACACACACACACACACATATATATATATATATATACATTTATATATATGTATATATGAATATACATACATATATATTTAGTATATATGTATATATGAATGTACATACATATGTATATCTATACATACATATGTATATATACATATATATACATATGTATGTATAGATATACATATGTATATATATACATGCATATATATGTATATGTATACATATATGTATGTATAATACACATACATACATACATATATATATTATATATATACATACATATATATCTACACACACACACACACACACACACACACACACATATACATGGTAGCGGCTCACACTACCATAGCAACATTGAGTGTTGTCACAGCAGTTTCATGCATAGCGTGAGAGCCCTTTTGGACAAGGTAAGTTTTTAAGAAAAAATTGGTTTATTTAATTTTTTTATTAATATTTTTATTATTATGTTAAATAATTTATTTTTTAAGTTAGTAATTTATATAAATGTTCTAAATATATTAAATTTTATTAATTATTAAATATTCAATGTTATATTATTATATTATTAATAATGATTATTTTATTAATTAATTAATAATTTAAGATAAATTATTTTATTAATAAATAAATAATTATTATCATTAATGATTTGATGATTATTGATTTAATTATAATAATATTAATTGACATTGTTAATTAATTTATTATTAAAATGTATTTGTGTAGTAAAATTGCAAATTATGAATTGAGGAAAATCGGTAAGACTGGGTCTTGATTGAGATTTCAAAGTCATATTTAATTGACTAATAATAAAAAAATTTAATCTAGTATTCTTGTGAATTCAAAAACATTAGCAAATCAACACTTTGGAAGAATGAAAACTAGAACCTTGTTGGTACATCGAACGTTCTTATTTTTTAAAACCTTGTCAAAATATCATACTTTGAAAAGATGAAAAATGTGTTTTGTTTTGATTATTGAATCTTGTGTTTGTTTGATAACAAATTGAACTATGAAACTAGGTTTAAGAAACTTTATATGATTTGTTGAATCGTTTGGAATTCTAGTGAACTCAGAAAACCTTAGTGAATCTAACAATTAGAGAAATGAAAATTGAAACCCAAATTGAGATCGAAAGATATTATGAAGTGATATACTTGATAAAGAAACTAAAAACTTGAAAACCTATAAGTGAAAATGGAACTGGTGTGTTTTCAAAACCTTAAATATTGTGAAAGTAACTTTTGTATGCACTTTTTTTATGACATGTGATTTTACTATTGGGTGTAAGGTTGACTTAGTACTTTGACCGAATCAAGATGTTTACCACAAGGTCATGAGTTCTATTTTATGATATCATGATGATGTTTTGATCTCGATCTTTTATACTCAACCATGGTAATGTGTCTTGTATGCTTTATGAGGAGTTTTGATCTATTGATTGTTATTGCTTTCTAGTGTTCTTGTGTGAAATTGAGGTGAATGGTGTGACCTATCTGATTTAATCTTTGAGTCTTTGATCAGTTATTTTTGGGTTGCTTTCTAGTCGCTTATATAGGACTCAGGTGTTTTTATGATTTTTTCTTGGTGATGTCATGTTATGATGTGCATTGATTTATGTGTACTTGATTTTTGATCAGTTCTGTTAGGATGATTGTAGTGGTGGAATGTATGATTTTGATTAATGATATTTCAATGCTTGTCAGTTGCTTGTTTAAGAACTAATGTATAGTATATGGTCTTTTGAGATCTTTTTGTTTTACTAAGCTTAGGGTAGGGTATTTTTGTGTCATGTTGAGAAGTGGCTTGCAATGGAGGCCAAGGCCCTAAAGAGGCTGATAGGAACCCATTGTACATTATTTTAATAAGTGATAACATTTCATTAAATGGGTTTAAAATAAATTAATAAGATATTGGTACCATAGAAAGTCACTAGGGGACCAGAGGATTAAAAGACTAGCCAAGTAACCTTAGAGTTGACTCGTTAGTATGCCTTGTCAGTATGAAATGATACTAGTGCTGCATAGAGTCACAAGGGGATCAAAGGATTAAAAGACTAGCCAGGTAACCTTATAGTTGGCTCGTGTGATGACACTTGTCCATATGCATAATAGATTCCCTACGTGTCATTATTGTCTCTCAGTTTAGATGTCTTTTGTGTCTTGGTACCTTTGAATTCAATTACTTTTAGGTTTTCCTTGACTTAGATGTTGGATTTGAATTTTGCATTTGCTATCGTATTTGGGACTTGAGACTATCTCCTTAGTGTGGTGGGAGTGGACGTTTTTGGGTTACCATGAGGTTGGGTGGTAGTTTTTTTTCTTGTACCATTGAGATTTGATAGTTCAATGTCATGGTTGGAGTTACCTGTTCTATATTTGTTTCATTCTATTCTTGTGTACTATGATAGATGTATCACATCTTCATTTTCTTTTCCATTTCTTATAAGAGTTTTTCAAGGTTGGGAACTACTTCAACATCCTTTGCATGGTTTAGAGGTAATGTGATTGTGGCAGAGAGAATAATTTCAGTGAAGAGTTGAGTGTAAGGAGTTACTAGCCTGAACCTATGCTACAAATTCCTAGGAGCCAAGGGACCCTAAACCCATGCTACGTTTTCTAGAGACATGGGAGAAGTTACTACTAGCTTCAGTACTTCATAACATTCTAGATCATATAGTGACTCCCAAATTAACTTCAATACATGCATGGTTACATCCTTGGCTTCCATTGTTGGGCTAGCATATGGAGCCTTTATATCCAACCATTCATTATAAATTGGGGAATGCACTTCATGTCTTCCATGCAAGTGATGCATCTACATATGCAATTTTATTACCTTGGAAAACTGTATTTGATCTTGCTAGCTGGGAACAACTGATTGTTCATTTTATTGTACCTAATCTGATGAAAGTTCTACAGGAATTTATAATCAAACTAGCTAACTAGAAACTAGACCAATTTAATTGGGTTATGGTTCAAGCATGTTTTATTCCCATTTATCATATGGTTGTGATGTTGGAGGAAGCATTTTTTTTGAAGTCCCAGTAGGTTTTGTATCATTGGCTTTGTTCAAGTCCTGATATTAATGAAGTAACAAAGTGGTTTTTAAGGTGGAAAGGACTATATAATGAAGAGGAAACTTGAAAACTTGAATGTTGAAATGTTGAAATGAAAGATATCAACGATCAAATAGATATGCCTGAGTTACAACACAATGTGAATTAAACAAAAAAAAAAAAAAAACACGACATAAATCATTCCCCATTTTTTTGATTGTGGAGAGTTGCACATGAAAGAGGGTGGAGAGCTCTAAACAAGGGTGGGGAGCTCTAAATGTTGGTGGAGATTTCATTTTCGTGCCCTTGTGATCGCTGCATTTCATTGTCGTGCCCTTATGATCTCTACATTTCATTGTCATGCCCTTGGTGGAGATCAGTGGAGATCTACGATTTTTTTGTTGTGTCATTGTGATCTCTGCATTTCGTTGTCATTCCCTTGTGATCTCCATGCCCTTGCTCTATGATTTTGTTGTTGTTTCATGTCCTTATGATCTGTGTGCCCTTTCTACACTACAACATTTGGGGTTAAATTATGATGATAATTTTTGTAATGTAATTTTTGGTGTATTCAGGCCCAAATGTAGTAGTGCTCTGTGGTTTTCTTCAAGGGGAGAAGAGGTACCTATGTAAATATTCTTTTCTTTTCCTTCTAAACATGTATCTCTTTATATTTTCGCACATGTGTGTGTGTGTGTGTGTGTCTATGTATGTATGTATGTATGTATGTATATATACAGAGATCTCTATGTTTATATATATACATACACATAGACATATGTGTGTGTGTGTGTGTATACATGCATACATACATATACAGAGATCACAAGGGTACGACAACAAGATGCAAAGATACATATACACATATACACATACATATATACATACATACATACATCTACATAAGCAATTTTATCACCTTGAAAATTGTATTTGATCTTTACTCAATCACCAAGAGATAATATGATCTATAAGTACAGATTTCTACATACTTAGTTTGGTATGAATAGTTTCAATTGAATTCATCTGAGGAGAGTGAGTCTACTCATGATGATAATGGCTCCATGTATTGGGTCTTTAGAGGAGAGAGACTTACAGAAGATTAGATGTTGTTTATGGATATGGGATGATTCGTTTGTGATGCCAATATATCTGCCTCCATATTGAATTTCTATATCATGAAATTGCTAGATACAAATCATTAGAGTTGGTCTTTTGAAATGGTATGTGCTACTTGGAATTGTCAAACTTAAATCGTTGATCTATACATTCAGATTGATGAACAAACACTTTGAATCACTAGTTTCATGTTCAAAACCTTTGGCCTTTGAAATGTGAACTTTGATTTTGATTTGTGGTTCATGCATTATTATGAATCAAAATACACCTAAATGTTCTATATTTGTGTTTTAGTGATAACAAATATGAAAATCTTGAAATTAAAAAAGATAACTATATGAGATCTACATTTGTGCTTTAGTGATAACAAATATACAAACCAATTTTAAGAAAAATAATAGATTTAAATGTATTTGATTAAATAAAATAAACATGAGTACTAGTTGTAGCTGTATAATTCTAGTATTACTAATTATGTTAAACAAAATGTTCAATAAAACAAGTATAAAGTAACATAAATGGATAATCTGCTCAATCCTATTATGACCTAATGTGAATGCATCCAATCATTACCTAGATGATATTATGCATGTGATCTTTACTTAATCACCAAGAGATAATATAATATGTAAGTGCAAATTTCTGCATACTTAGTTTGGTATGAATAATTTCGATTACATGCAAGGATAATTGCTTGTGTGAATTCAAGACATGAATGATTAATTTAATTTAGCACAAGTACTATGCAAGTGTGTATGTATGCATGTAAAGTAGTTCACATAGTGAACTAATATACAGACATACATTCACATATGCATACCATCATCATAATAAGTTATCCTTGAATCTAACCAAATCTATTATATATGAACAAAAGATACATGTTTAGAAGGGAAAAAAAAAAGAACATTTACATAGGTACCTCTTCTCACCTTGAAGAAAATTGCAAATTAAGGGCATGGAGATCACAAGGGCACATCACAACAACAAAATGAAATGATCACAAGGGAATGAAAATACAATCATTGATCATCATTGATCTCCACCAATGTCCAGATCTCTCCACCCTCATTCGGAGCTCTCCACCCTCTTTCGTGTGCAACTCTCCACAATCAATCAAAACAAATGGAAAATGATTAATGTTGTGCTTTCTTTTTTTTTTTGTTTATAATCTATAATACACAATCCACAAGATCTCTTTGTATATATACATACATAGATACATACATATACATACATACATGAAAACAATAATGCACTTTTTAAGAGTTTACAATTATTCAACAAAATTAATGTTTTACAAGAAAATGCACCTAAAGAATTATTAGCTCAAAAGCAAGAACATGGTGTTGAAATAGTATAAAAAGTGCTTGACATGAGAGGTCCACAAGTGAGGGTGTTGACCAATCTTGAAAACTTTAATACTGAAATGAAAGCTATCGATGATCAAAAACCTATGCCAAAGTTACAACACACTGTGAAGTTGATTTTAGATAAGGTAGAGGCAGATATTCAAAAGTTTGATATTCAAAATTTAAGGCACAAGAGTGAAGGAGAAGGAGCAGCATTAGAAAGAGACTACATGGTAGAAAAAATAGCTATACAATATAGAGAATATTATGGGAGCCACTGGATAGAATCCAAGAAAGTGTTACGGTAGGTACTATGGCATTGGAATCATTTGCAAGTGTCTTTGAGAATTTACAGTCCAAATATCAAATGCATATAATAGTGTTTCAAGTATTCACATTGTCTCCCTATGATGATCCAAGTATCAAATGCTTATAAGAGTGTTTCAAGGTTGGGAACTACTTCAACATCCTATGCATGGTTTAGAGGTAATGTCATTGTGGCATAGCTTTTGCAAGGGAATGAGCCTTGTGATTATGGAATTTACACAAAAGTAGAACTTGATTCTTCAACTCCTTACATTCAAATCTTTAGTGAAGTTATTCTTCAAGTCCTTGCATATGAACTTTTATCACCTTAGAGAACTCTATTTGATTATAATAGTTGGGAACAGCTGATTGTTCATTTTATTGTACCTAATCTGATGATAGTTCTACAAGAATTTGTAATCAACCCAAATAATCAACAAGTAGACCCATTTAACTAGGTTATGGCTAGTTTCTTTCTAAAAATATCTACTATGATATGTTTTTGTAAAATTTCTTGTGAACTCTACCTATTTTTCGTGGTCTGCATTATTTTTGTGGAGGATCTTGAGATAGGTCACTTAGCATGGGTTGAGTGAGTTTTATTATTTTATTATTTGGATTCTGGAATATGTATGTAGCTAGAACAATTTTCTATTATGCCAAGATGCAATAAGCACCTTTTAGAAGATCTCTAAATATACATGTTTAGAAGGAAATACAAAGAGATACATGTTTAGAAGGAAAAGAAATGAACATTTACATAGCTCCCTTGAAGAAAACCATAGAGCTAAGGCACAACAACAAAATTGAAGATAAAGGGCACGACACTACACAACAACAAAATTGCATCACAAGGGCACAACATGGCAACAAAATCGCAAAACAAGGGCACAAAAATAAAATCGTAGAGCAAGGGCACAACAACAAAATGTAGAGATCACAAGGGCACGACAACCAAATCACAGAGGAAGGGCACAGCAACGAAATACAGAGATGCACAACAATAAAATCGCAGAGCAAGGGCATAGCAATGAAACACAAAGATCACAGCAATGAAATGCACCAGTGATAAGGGCAAGGCAATGTTCATAACTCTCCACCCTCATGCGGAGCTCCCCACCCTCTTTCGTCTACAACTCTCCACAATCAAAATAAATGGAGAATGATTTATGATGTGTTTTTTTAATACTCTCAGTGTCATTGCAATTATGACTCCAATGTCGATATTGCAATGACATTGGGGAAAATTGCAAAAAAACATGAAAATGACCAAAAATTACACCGTCGTCGCAAATTGTCATCACATTTGAGCCCAAATGTTCTAGTGCTTAATTGTCCTAATCGAAAGACATTTGATCCTTTAGTTTTTGCAGTGCCTCTTCATATGTTGCACAAGCTTGGTATTCAGTCATCTTGCCCATGGTGGAAGGATTGGAAGTGGTATCTCGCCACTCTAATTACACCCAAATTGGGTTATCAGTGGTTGATCCCCCACCTGCCTATGGTTGATGTCCTCAACTAATGTTGGCATTTGCAGTCCTCCCAGAAGACTTCGAGTCTTAGGTTTGCCACTGTATGGAAAGCTATTACTAAGATGAAGATTGCTCATTTTTCTTGGTGCATCCTATTTCAAGGACTACCTTTGGGCCCTTGGCTCTAGCATTTGGGTGTTCTAGACCCCAGATGCCCTTTTTATGGGCAGCTAGAAAGTTTTATGCATAGTTTTTGGTTTTGCAAGCGTGCTCAACATTATTGGCACTAGATTCGTGATTTTTTCAAGTCATTTCACCCAGAGGCCTTTTCTTGGGACATGGTTGTGCTGGGAGATTCACCCAAGATCCCGTTTAAGTACTCCCAGATCTGGCATGCTTTCCAAATGGAAATTTTGTTTACTCTTTGGAAAGATCGAAATGTTGTTTTATTCTCTCACAACTTTCTTGATATAAATGTTTTTGTGTACGCTAAAGCATGTATTTGTAACAATGTAATGATGCAGATTCAAGTTCAGACTAACAAGATGGCTTTGTAGGTGGCCCACCTCTAGGAGCTTCTTGCTCATTGGGGCAACGCTCCCTACATGGTGGTCAAAGTGTTGCTTGACACTCTCTCTAGAGACTGCACGTCACCTCGTGGTCGTTGGCAGGGCCATAGCAGTTCTTCTCGTCACTCACACACCTTGAGATCGCAGCCTCCACATCACTCCCCTAGTGATAGATTTGGTGGTTATTTTTGCTCAGCCTCACATCCTCAGATGTTAGGCTCGGGTTGGTCTCTAGTGGCTCCTTTGGTTGCTCCTGATTCTGGTTGGCCTTCCTCTAGTCAGGACCCTAAATGGTCCTTCCCTCAGCTAGATTTAGCTATCTCCCCTCACAAGCCAGAGGGAGAAAAAGATGCTACCGATACTACTATTGTTGTTGATGATGGGTGGGCTCCCCTTGAGCCATCCCATAACCCGCTGACGTATGGGGTTTTGATGATAGAGATCCTCCTCCCTCGACTAAAACTGCCCTTACTACCTTGGACTTCAGCCTCTAGGCTTTATATGTTTTTTTGATGAGTAGATGAGTTTCTGGCCTCAAGTCGTTTGAACTTACGTGGGGTGATCTTGTATCCCCCAACCCCTTTTTTTGTAAATATGTAACTTTAATATTTAATTAATAAAGAAGGGACTATTCATCATCATCATCATATATATGTGTGTGTGTGTGTGTGTGTGTGTGTATATATGTGTGTATATATATATGTGTGTGTGTGTGTGTGTGTGTGTATAATAAAATTATTTATTAGTTGAATATGAGCCTCTTAATGTTGAAAGCCACAAAGAATGAGTTTGTGTCCAAGTTTGATTTATAGTCCACAAAATGGTGTTCATAAAATATAGACCTCAACATAATTTTTTATAATTTTATATGAAAAAAAAAAATTAATATTTAAAATATATTTAAGAAATTATTTGAATTGATAAATTTGATTTCTATTAGATCAACTATACTTGTAAATTAACTTTCTAACGTGAGATGAAAATTTATCATTGTACATGTATATGATTGATAGATCTAACTATTAATTTTAGATTCTTTATTAACTCCAATTATCAAGCTATATTATATAGATTGAATATCATTTTTATAAAAACTAGTTATGCTGGTATTGACGTGACGGTTCGAATTCACCTTTGAAAATGTATTTTGCAAGCTAAATCAACCTGATCTGTTAGTTATCTCGCAACCTGTTGTGATTTTCTTGTCCGAGTCATCCGAGGGCATTTTTTTCATTGATTGAATAAATACTTGTTAAAAAAAATGCTGCGAGTGCAGAATCAGAATATGGAAGCGTAATGAAGGCTGCAAGGGCCACAGGCTCTCTTAATCTATCAAATCGTGAGTTGAATGAAGTGCCAGAGCAGGTTTACAATTACTTAGATTCCCTCGGAGAAGAAGAGAAATGGTGGGAGGTTGTGGATTTGACAAAAATGATATTGGCTCACAACAACATCCATACCCTCTCTCAACAACTGGAGCGTCTCAACCGTCTCACAGTTCTCAACATCACCCACAATCAGCTTTCTCACCTTCCCGCTGCAATTGGCAAGCTCAAAATGCTCAAATCATTAGATGTATCTTTTAATCTCTTGAGAGAAATTCCTCAAGAAATCGGTTCTGTCTATGCACTGGCAAACCTAAATTGTGCAAATAATCAATTAACCTCGCTTCCAAGCAATATTAGGAAATGCAGAAAGCTAGAAGAACTCAGGGTTTCAAATAACCATTTAACAGCTTTGCCTGATGAACTCATTCATTGTTCTAACTTGGTGAAACTGGATTTCGAGGGTAATAAGATTACAAAATTCCCTGACCATTTGCTGAGCTCATGCACTCTTCTTAAGGAGATAAATGCTGCTAGCAACATTCTCAGTGAGATACCTGAATCCATTGGAAAGCTCGAGAGGCTTGTCCGTCTTGATGTACATCAGAACAGAATTAAGGCCGTTCCTTCTTCATTTGGTGGGTGCTCTTCGCTTGTGGAGCTTTTTCTAGGGCATAATCAATTGTCCTCAATTCCTCCGGAGTTTGGAACCCTTTCATCGCTGAAAACCCTAGACCTCCGTTGTAATCTGATAACGGAGTTTCCAGAGGAGGCATGCAAGATGCAACTTTTGGTCTTGGACTTATCAGATAACTCCCTAACTAGTTTGCCGGCACAGCTTGGCAGTATGACAACATTGAGGAAGCTTCTATTGATGGGGAATCCTCTCAGAGGGCCGAGAAGCAGGGTTTATTTTGGCACTACAAGAACAGAGGCATTGCTTGAGTATCTTCGTAATAGGATGAGTTTAGATGGACAGGATCATTCCCCTTTTGAAGATGCCCAATCTCATGTTGCATATGGGGAAAATACTCCCCAGACGAGAAGCCTCCACACTTTCCAGGGTTTCAATGGCAGTGCCCCAGCAAAAATGTGTGTTCCAGATAAACCATTAGACTGGGGAAGCAGCACAGATACAAAGGTGCTTTCCAGAAGAATGGGTTTGCATTGTAGGTCCCCTCTAAAACCACTAGATTGGGGGAGCAGCCCAAATACTACACAAGACCCTACCAACCAGTGTTACAAGCCTCTGACTCGGCCCCCAGACTCGGGGGAGCGGCCTTGCCTCCGGACTTGCAGAGTCCTTGAAGGACTCGCGGAGTCCTGTAGCTATGCTAGTACCAACCCCAGAAGTTTGCCTGGCAGTTCTCCACTTAAACCACCAGAGTTGGAGTGCAGCCCAAATACACAAGACCTGTCCATTGACAGGGGTTTCCATGGTAGCCCCTTGACTAAATCATCAGACTGGGAGAGCAGCCCAGCTACACCAGAGATTTCTACCAGAAGAGGATTACATGGTATCTCTACAGCTAAACCATTGGACTGGGGGAGGAGTCCAAGCACACAAAGCTCTTCTACTAGCAGGGTTTTCCATGTTAGTTCAGCCACATCTGTATGTTCCTCCCAGAGAAAACTCTGTTTTAATGGCATGTCTCCAGTTAAACCACTAGACTGGGGGAGCAGCCCAGGCAAACAAAGCCCAATCTCCAAGATGAGGAATCTGACTCTTGAATGTATCCATTGCAATTCTTCATTGCAACCACTAGATCCTAGCCAGGTTGAGGATTTCATTGAAGCGGCTTCTAAGTAGGCATCATCAACAAAGCAATTATCCATCAGTGGGCTAGGCTTGGAAACTCTACCAGCTGCTGTATGGGAATCAGGGGAACTACTGGGTTTGGATCTCTGCAAGAACAAAATCAAAGAACTACCAAGTGATCTTTCACAATGCAGTTCACTCAAACTATTACTTCTATCAGATAACAAGATAGAGGAGTGGCCTGGTGCAGTATTTGCTTCTCTTTACAATCTCATGTGCTTGAAACTTGACAAAAATCCACTTAATAAGTTCCCGCAAGGAGCTTTTTCAGCATTATCAAAGCTTGAGGTTCTTGATCTGAGTAGGATTTCAGCTCGTTCATTGCCACAGCCTCCTGCACTGTCAGACATGCCGCATTTGGAAGAGTTGTATTTGAGGAGAATGCGTTTGGAAGAGGTCCCTTTTGATTTGTGCAGCTTGAGAAAACTTCGAGTCCTTGATTTAGCTCAGAATAATCTATCTGAAATACCAAAGAGTTTCCAGCATCTAACATGCCTGGTGGAGCTTGATTTATCAGATAACTCTATAAGAATGCTTCCACCAGAACTGGGGCTTTTATATCCATGCCTGCAGAGTTTAAGATTGAGCGGGAATCCATTAAGAAGCATCAGACGAGCTA
The DNA here is from genome assembly GCA_028749045.1 of Cupressus sempervirens. Taxonomy (NCBI): domain Eukaryota; kingdom Viridiplantae; phylum Streptophyta; class Pinopsida; order Cupressales; family Cupressaceae; genus Cupressus; species Cupressus sempervirens. The sequence goes on from CM053788.1 coordinate 649,229,491, forward strand.
TTTTAGAACGTGGGACAGAGGCCATCTTGAAGTATTTAAAGGACAAGATTTGCAGTCCTTCAACATGAAATCTGATTGATCGATGCTGAATTCAACCAATTTCTTAACATCGTAAACAATGTGTATCAATTTATTTGAGGATATATTAATAGATTCGAATTAGTTAAGAGCGTATGAAGAACACTGCTGGCATAAAACCTAACGATTGATTTTGCAACCTCCTATATCTGAGCTTTACCTGCGGTTTATCGCACCTTTAATAATTCATTATGCAATTTATCATATTAGCATGTCTAATGAGAGGTCTTCTTAAATTGAATCAACGAGTCATTCAAGTTTTATCATTAAATTTCCAAAATTAGAATATTAAAATAATACTTGTTATCAAAACATTTATGTGTTTTTCTTTTAAATATAACTTAGATAAAATTTAAATGAACTTTTCAAAAAAAAATTCAAAATCAAATCTAGAAAGAAAAATGGAGTTTTCTTTAAGAGTAAAAAGGTGAAAGCAATGTTTATTATGATTACTAATTAAAAGCTTATTGTCAATTAATGCTCATATTTTCTATCTTTAACAATTATTATTGATTAAAATAATATTTGTTATCAAATCATCTTTATATTTTTCTATTAAATATAACATATATAAAACTTAAATAAATTTTTAAAGAGAAAACTTCAAAATCAAGTCTGACAAGAAAAGAAGTATGTTTTAAGAGTAAAGAGGCGAAACCAATGTTCATTGTCCATTACAATCTTTGGCAACATTGTTTAATGAGTCGATAAAAAATTTATTTAAAAGCAAAACAGAAATAGAAGTAGCAGCTCAAAAGCTTGACAAAAAAACTAGAACATTGGCACTTTGCATGCTAATTGTGTAAATAAGGAATACTTTTGAACGTGCTTATGCATTTTCCTCCATTTTCCATGCAAAATTTCATGTCCATCTTATCCTCCAAAGCTTTATGATCCACCTCCCTCTATGAAAACTAGCCCAGCACATCATCTTCTAATCATGGGCGCGGTCTTGGTGCCTCTTATGCACAAATGGTCAAATATTTATGTCTCAAGCCTCTCATCTCCCCTATGAAGTTACGGGTTTGAAGCGAGACTATGACACCAAGAAAGCTTCACATGGTACAACCATTGGAGTGTTAGATACTATCCACTTATCTGTTATATTTTATTTGTTGTAAGAATGCCCCAACTTCAAATATCTTCAAAACGGAGGTTGTACCTAAATTTCAAGTAGTTAGTCACATGTTGTTCAAATCCCAAATTTTCCAAACACTATAAAATCACATACATTTTTTTCTTTTTCCTTTGTACATAGAATTCAACTATAAATTATTTTTATTGATCAAAGTTTAACTATAACAAGGTACGAGGTTGTAATTCAACTTAGTATCTACCCTTGATGAATCACATTTGTATTGTTATTAGCAGAGGTGTGGCCTCATCAGATATTGGTGTATGGCTACTTTTTACAAATCTATTTTTTTTATTCATGACCCAGATCATCAATCTTATTATTGGGTGCATACAAGATTATTATTTTAAAGGTTATTATTATTTGCCTTTTCTCTATCAAGGAAAAATTCATATATCTCTTTACACTTATTGAAATTTTCTCTTTGAATAGTGGAGTTTGTTTTTTGGTTTGCATATAGGGCCAGACTCAATGAGCCATGCAAAGCTCAATTTTGCAAGTGTATACATGGTCATCTATTTAGAAGCACACATTGTCTAGTTGTGCACTAACCTCATGTGCTCAATGGAATACATAGTTCTTTTCACACAAATTTGGTTGGTGCTAACAATCTATTAGTTTTCCTTTTTGGCATGGAGAGAAAATTAGCTTAAGGATCCATTTGAATCGATCTTATACATCAAAATACACAAATGGATTGTACTTTAAAACCTTAGTTATTGTAACATGAATTCAACCCACATGTTTGTCAATGGGAAGCTTTTGTTTGAATTGTATGTAAATACTTACATCTCATTTTGATTAAAACAAGATTCTATGTAGTGTTCTACATGAGTTTCTCCTTGGCTTTGCCTAGTGTTGAGCTTGTTGTAGGATTTTAGATTTACAAAAAAATAGATTTAGGTATATACTCGCATTTACTTTGGGCACTTTGTGCAGAAGCTCATCAGTGATGGTCTTAATGACCTCGTCTCTTCTTCCTTGTTTATCTCATCTTGAGGGCTTATTGTAAATGATGTTAAAAATATTTTTTAAAAATTGCAGGCAAAACCTTGTAAAGTCAAGGTTGGTGCATACTATCTTAAGAAAGAGCTTATCCAAATCAAGTGTCTCATTGATGCTAGGGTTGATAAAATGATTGAGGGTGAACCCACAATAATGGGTTCCACTTTAGTGGGACGAACAAAAATGAAAAAAATTTCAAAATGAGAAATTGAGTTTACCATATGTTCACTCGAACACTTATTGTGTTCGCGCGAACTTTTTTTTTAATCATGTTCGCGCGAACATATTTCGTATGTTCGCGTGAACATGTGTGATATATATGTTCACGCAAACATGATTTGCATGTTCGCGCGACCATGGGTTCACACGAACATGGTAATCGTGTTCGCGCGAACGCCATGTTCGCACGAACATGCAAAATCACAAAAATTTTAACCTTTTTTTCTTTTTTTCTTTTTTTTTTCTCTTTTGACTGCCATAATTGTAGGAGAATGATCTCCTACTGTAAAATAAAAAATGTCAACATGTGCTTCTCGGAGCAAGCTTTCCAACGACTATAATTTTATTACATAATTTAATCATTAAGACTTTCAAATATGAGTTTAACTCATTATAGGTTCATTACCGATTGAACATCAATCGACTGTGACACCTCGGGAAAATTAGTAAATTAGGTCAAAAAAATTTTGAAAAATATGGAGGCACTGGCTTATTGAGATACCTTTCTATTAAAAAAGAAAAAAAAATGGTTTATGATAAACTGACTTCAAATTATCTGTGTCAAATGGAACGTATGTCTGAATTACGGTTCATGTCACTTCAAAACTTCATAAACTATACAATATTCAACAAAAATAAATCAAACCAAATGCAGACACTAGATATTGATGCTACAAATCCAACGCAGAAAGAATTACTTCATTATCATTTCTAGAAAAAAAGTTATGTGTGTCAAACGGACTGTCACTTTTTAAAATATTGAATTTTATTATGTACCATTTTTTGGAGGAGATAAAAAAAATTGACATAAATAAATTTTTTTTTTAGATTAAAAAATATGGTTACAAAGTAGGAACAAAGTACTCAAAATCACTAGTTTATGTCATCTTGAAATTATTTATAGTTTTGGAGATATAGTCACTTGAACATTGACGTTTGTTGCAAAAATATTGATTTCAGAGTCAAAATTGGTCAAAAAGTGGAACCCGTTATTGTGGGATCACTCTTGAGGTGGCTTTTTCCCATAGCCAGAGCCTCAACACATGGTTGGATAAATGTGTGATAACAATGGAAAAATAGATGTTTATTTGGACAAACCCTTTAGAAAGAAAGTAGATCTCCTAAAAGGTCATGTCAATTGTGGAACCATGACACCATTGAAGAAAGGCATCAATTAAATGGAACTAAATAAACTAGGAAAAGCTAATGATAAATACAATTTATATAAAACTATATGATGAACAATGTAATGATATGATAATGGGTGAAATTAATGCATATGCATTACACCATGAATGCAATTTAGGAACCTTGAAATGAGGATGTAACTAAGATGAGAGGTAATGAACCAATGAAATAATTCAACTTATGTAATTATTGTGATAAAAAATGCAAGGAACACAACCTAGGATGAATATCCTACTAACATGAATATTAATGATATAATAATGTAATTAAGACAATATGCAATTTTATACATTGAACTATATGATGAACAATGTAATGATAATGCAATGAAATCGATAGATAAATACAACCAAATGCGATTGGCATGATAAATGTAAGTGATGCAACTAAGATGAATGCTTATGAGAAGTGAAATGAACACTAGACTATATTAAATAAATGATAATGAAACTAGAATTAATACTAATGATAATGAAGGTAAATGTAATGACATGGATATGAATAGAGTTAAGCATTAGGTAAGGGATTGGGGTTTAGTAGAGGGATGATGGGGAGGATTTGGATTTTAAAATTTAAATAGGGATTCTAGGATGAAGTGGGTCTAAAAATTTGGATGTTTTGGGGACTGTAGGTCAATGTAAGATAGTTGATTGTACCATTGGTTTTGATAAGATGCTTTGGGATTAACTGATTTTGTCAAATTTGTAGGATTTGCTAAAAATGATTTTTTTTTGTTTGCTTTTGGGATGGGGGATGGAATCCTTTGAAGCTTGAGCATGGGGTGCCCCAAGAAGGAGTAATACCATGTAGTTGAGCACATAGTTTGATATAGAAATATTGGGGACCTTCCAATGTTACCAAGAACATCAAGGCCTTATTGCCAACATTGTATAGTACAAACTCAAAATAGATACGCAATTATTTTTCTAACATCACACATAAATCTCAGGGGAATTCAAGTGAAAATGATAGTAGATAAACCACAAACAAATGACATTTTCCATGTGTAATATGCAACCACAAGTGATCACGTGTTTGGATATGCAAGGGTTGCATCTAATTGACTCATGGGTAGAAAAAGAAACAAATAAAAAAGGATCAAGACCTTGCCCTTAGGTTGCCCCATTCACACTACACCAAGATATGAGATATTGTGGTGACTTTGATGAGAGAACAACCAAATTAATCAAAAAAGATAATCAAGAACCAATTTTGAATCCAATATCAAAAGAAAAGAGTAAATCCATGAAAAAATAACATTTTTCCAAAGAGACTGATAAGACTGTCAAATACCGACGGGCTAAGGCCAGACGTGATGAAGGATGCATCCTGGAAGGACCTATTGGTAGCATTTGGAGCCATGATTTAATAGAAAACTCATGCCTTTAGGACAATGATTTCTAGGACAAAGGATAAATTTTTTGAGGACTTTTTGAAGCATTTAGTTGGGAGAACCAAAGATCTTAATTAGATACAAACTGACACAAAAACTAGGATATATACAATGGGACCAATTAAAGATTAACTGCAAGGGGATATATATATAAAGAAAAGACCAAGCTATTTACAAGAGACTGCAGTGTACAAAATCTCAGTATGATGAAATAGAGAAATCAATCTAAAAATATACAACTTGAAAATCTTAGGATGAGGCAATAGAAAAAGTCAAAGATATAGTAAAGTAGATATAATACTTTAGAAACTAATTATGATACAACTTGAAACTTCCATGATATAGTACATTATTCTGATATTTTGCTTCCTAGCTTAGGAATCGAGATAGTAGTGTGTGTGGTTATGTCATGTATTATTGGAAAACTGTGGAGATATGGGTGAGTGGATGTTGTGGGGATGGCAGGGATGGTACATCGATAGATAATGAGTGGGTCCAAGTACACATGGTTCCTATTGTTGGGTTTTCGTCAAGGTACCTATCTAAGACACCTAAATTGCCAAGTTTTCTTTGTTGGATGCTTATTTATCTTTCACTATTTTCTTTGCCTTTTTATATTTTGATTTTTTGTTATCACCAAATGCCTAAATTTTTAGGTTTTCACCATGATGATTTTTCAAGTCATTTTAAGATTATTATTTTTTTCTTTTTCTAAGACTAGCAAAGTATACTGAGTAGCTCAAACATAGAACTTCTTGAGGTGAATGATGTTTGTAGGATCATTCATAGGTTCTCCCTCTAGAGTTGATAACTAATACACTCCTAAGCCAAAGGATGTTGTGACAATATAGGGTCTTAGCCAGGTGGGCTCAAATTTGTCCTTCCTTTTTCGATATTATTGGACCTTCATATTTTTATGGTTGTAAAAATATCCACTAAAATCTCATCTGATAGTTGTTGAGATATATTGAAGAATTAGGTCAACTAAAAGATTCATTTTAAAATTTAAAAAAAGAGATTTAATAATACATTTATATTGTATAAATTGTTAAAAAGGAAAGTTAATAATATGTTTATATTATAAAATGAATTTGTATTTGTATGTATCTTAAAATATTTTTAATTAATTTTACAAATATAGAACAAAATATTTTAGTTGTTAGTTTTATTTGTTAAAAGAACAAAATAATTTAATACTATGTTTGTATTGTAAAATTAATTTAAATTTATATATATATATATATATATATTTTTTTTTTTTTTTTTTTTTTACAAATATAGAATAAATGATTTTAGTTAGTCTTATTTGGTAACATAACAAAATAATTATTTGGTAATAGAACAAAATAATGTAATAATATGTATCTATGGTGAAATTAGTTTATATATATATATATATAATTTTTAAAAAAAAAAAATTATTTATTTATTTTTTGATAATTTTTATTTAATTTTACAAATATAGAATAAATTATTTTAGTTATTAGTTTTATTTGGTAACATAACAAAATAAGAGAAAAAATAGATTTTGACTATAGTGCAATATTTTTTGATTGCTCCATATGTTATGTCAAGTCCTTGCATAGTTATATTTTGTGTATCTCTATTTGTATCTCTTTGTCTTATAAGCTAGGTTTTTCTATAGTTTGATTTAAGAAACAAGTTTACCAATGTAACTATTTTAGAATGTGTGGATCATTTTTCCTTATTATAAAAAAATGTAATAGTTTTATTGTTATTATTATTATTATTTATTCAATAATGAGCTTCACCCTTGGACCTACAGGTACAAGTGCTAGTATAGATTAATTGTATGAAATCTTGCAACATAACCCTTACATCTTGGTGGTGCTAATATTATGAAGCATTCAAAACTCATAATTGCACAAAGTTGTGAAACAAAAAGACTAAAGCACAAAGAACATAATCCAATACACTTTGTTGGTGCAACGAGCAAGCGATGAAGAAGAAGCAGTGGGAATAGTCGGCGGTATGTGAAGCATTTTAGTCAATAAGAACTTCAACCATGGAAAAGAAACTAGGTTCAAACAAATAACTAAAAGAGGGGGTAAAAATTTTATTAAATACCAAAGAGAGTATAACAACACAAGAAACAAAGAGAACTATAGAGTTTTATCCTAGTCCACAAGATGAACCAGCATCTGAGATAAATCAAAGGGAAGCAGCCTATGATCAATAATGTTCCAAGTCAGCCCATGCTTAGAGGCCTATTTAGCCAAACAATGCCACATCATTCCACTCATGAGGAATATGTATAAAAGACACAGAATCTAGAGAATTGCATAACTGAGTGATCTGTTGAACAACCAGAGCCAAATGACAATCCACATGCACAAGGTTCCTTCTATTCAATAAATTCACAACCACCTACGAGTCAATCTCACATATAATTCATCTCCAGCCATGCTAACAACATTGTTCCACTACAACCAAGATAGCCAGGGCTTCCATGAGGTTATTAGTATGGTAACCCTTGTATATAGAAAGTAGAAACTAAATATCACCAAAACTATCATGCCCAACTCCCCTAATACCAATCGGACTAGGATTTCCCTAAGAAGAACCATTAGTGTTGATTTTAAGAACACCAGCCTTGAGAGGAGTCCAATGCCCCTCATGATTAACACACTGAGAGTGTTGCCTAGCTCTATTCCCAGAGCGGCTATGAGGGACCAAGGGAGTGTCGCCTTGAAGAGGAAAGGAAAGGCATGAGTAAATACCAACATCTCTAAGATCCAAACCTCCACCAATGTCACAATTAGCTAGAAGTATTTCATAAAGAGAATTAACAATTTTCCCCCACATGTGACTGATATCAAACTACACATCATGAAAGATCCCCCTATTCCTCTCAAGCCAAACATGCCATAAAATAAGGGAAGGGCCAATAGTCCAAGCAACTTGAAGAAAAGAAATCTTGGAAGTGGGATGGCCTAAATGGTCCTAGAATTTAGACAAAGAGGAAAGATGTCAGCACGTGCATCTCCACACACTCCACCAAAAGTGTCAAATCTGTTTGGCAAAGGGACACTGGAAAAATAGGTGAGAAATAGTCTCTTCACTATTGCAGCATAAAACACAAATGGAAGGCCCATGCAAGCCTTGCTTGTAGAGATTCTCCCAAGTAAGACAACAATTGTAAACTAGAACCTAGAGGAAAAAGTTACACCTAGGCCATGAAAAACTATTCCAAACTTTCTACCGCTAAGAGACTTCCCCCTCACCAAAAAGTTGCTTTATTAGTGCAAGGTACCCTGAAGAAATAAAATACTTGCTAGAAGAAGCACCTCCCCAAGCCAAAACATCAAGTTCCTACAAAGAATTGTACTCCCTAGAAGCCAATATCTGAGATAGTCCCAACCGATCCCCCAGAGAGCCCCCTAATGGCCAATCAAAAGAATTTTTCCATTCGTAACCCATAGTAAGGCCCAGATTATAAGCCTCCTTATAATGAGCCACCTTATTTCATCCATCAAAAAGAAAAAAATCACAAAGAGACTGCAAGTGTAGGTGAGAGGATACGAGAGGAGGATGCCCAATCCAAGAATCACTCCAAAATAGAGCATTAGTGCCTCTGTTATAGATCCAAAATAAACTTCTCTTCACCAGGTGAGCACCAATCTTGAGGGTATTCCACACCAAAGAGCCTCTTCCCTCAATAGAGAACTTGGAAATATCTAAAGGTTCAACACCAAGTAAATACTTGTGTGATAAGATACGGGCCCAAAGCTAAGACTAGTTGAATACCAACGATAGTAGAGCTTGGCAATAAGAGCTTGACTACACAAGATAGCAGAACAAAGGCCAAGGCCTCCTTCCTTTTTTGACCTGCAAACAATATCCCAATTGATGAGGCTCCATTTGGTATTATGCAAATTGCCACTCCAATTCATGAGAGACAACATCAAATTCCTTAAGAAAATATACTGGGGTAGCCTGAACCATGCTTTTGTATATGGGAAGGGCTTGAATCAAAGATTGCAAGAGTGTCACCCTCCTAGCAATAGAGAACCACCTATGAGTCCAATGAGTGACTTTTGGTTGAAGTTTGTCGAGCAAGCTCTGCCAAAAATGCCTAGGCTATCTTCTCACCACAATAGGGACCCCCAAGTAAGTCAGAAGGAGAGACACAATCTAAAGTCTTGGGATATTAGCAATCCTCCACTAGATAGGCTCAGGGGTGTTGAAGAAAAAAATAGAGGACTTGTGGTCATTAATTTTCTGCCCATAGGCAGCCAAATAAGTATCCAGGGTGAGTCAAAAGGCTTCAGCTTCTCAATCTAAGCTCTCCTAGCAAGGGTCATATCATCAACAAACTGGAGGTGGGAAAGAGAGGGCAAACCATTTCCCCATTGCCATCCTTGAATGAGATTTTGGGAAACATGAAACTTGATAAGTCTACCAAGTCCCTCAACCATAATGATAAATAAATAAGGAGAGAGGGGATCTCCCTGACGAAGACCTCTAGAGCCCTAAAAATCTCTAACGGTTCACCATTAAGAAGGATCGAGAAGGAAGGAGTAGTAACATAGCTGAGAACCCATCTAACCCATTCCTAACTGAAGCCAAAAGCTAGAAGAACAACGAATTAGATAGGACAATTCTTGTGCATAATCTCATCTTCTTCACTTGTTTCATTGGCATGTTTGAGCATATCGTTGATGAACGTTGTTATGTTGTTAAAAAAAGAACCTCCCCTCATGACTACTTTTCGTGATACCTCTTTCACCTCTTGAGATTTCTCTCATAACTCCTCACTCTCCATCACCTTCACCACTGCACCCTTCATCTCTTCCCTTCTCACCAACCTCCCCTCCTCCAAACTCAAGCTGACCTTCCATACTTCTTTAGCGGCAATTGACCCCCGAAGGTCAAACTAGTTGTTTCGAGGGCTTCAAATATTATATATTCAATTCTACCCTTCTTATTTATTTATCATGTGTGTGCAAGGCTAGCTACCAAACATAATTAGCCTTTCAAATAAATCTATGCAGTCTATGTTGTTGCAGTGGAAGCATTGGCCAAGCATAGTGGAAAATAAATTTTTAATTCTGGATTTTTAAAAAAAAATCTTATTGAATATGTTCATTTTTCAAAGTAGTGTCTTTTCTTTTCTTCTTAGAAAATTCAATAGAATTTGGCAAATGAAATTTTAGGAGAAAATTCAACAGAACTTGGCAAGTAACATTTTTGAAACCTTCATGAGTTTTTTTGCACATTTTGCTTCTTGTCAATTCATCCATGTTTCTACAACTAGGCAATACTTTAAGAAGATGGACTGATCTCCTTCTTTTCTCATCTTCACTAGATCTATTCTTCAAAATAATTGAAGCACATCAAGACCACTCATATTGAATGCAAGAAGGATGTAGTGGTAATATGTAAAATCATCATTAGCTAACGTTGTGGTTACGTTGTGGTCCTCCTATTAGATTTTATAACGTAACTCTTTCATACCCAATGTTTGGAGAGAAAAAAGAATTTTTACCAACAAATGGGTCGATGTATATATTATATCACTGCCCTCTGAATTATTAGGTACAACTCTCTATGATTTTCAATGAGATGTAATGAATCTATTTTTATGAGATCATAAATTTTGACATTGTAAGCTCTTGACTTGAGAGTAGTAAAGGCTAACTAAATTGTATGTCGGCACAAACAATTCAAGCAAGATTGATTTGACTAACCTATCACACTCAATGGAATTATTATAGTAGATTATATTTATATTTCTAACCCTTACTTCTATTCTAAATGCAAATTAATTATCTAAATGCAAAAGAGGAATGAAGAAGATAGGCACATGAGGGAAAATGGAATTGCTTTCACTATCAGCCTTGAATGAAATGGAATCCAACCAATAGCTAATAGATTCATACACATTTATCTTTTATGTCCTAAGGAAACTATCTAACATGTTATAAAACTAACAAGAGAAGAAACAAAACCATATATGAAGAAAGTAAATGGAATCACTATACTGCAAACATCAAAGTGAAATGCAATCACTATACTACAAACATCAAAGTGAAATGGAATTGATCAGATTATTCACAGAATCATACATGATTTTCTTTCAACTCTTAATGCAAAACTACTCTATGCATGGGCCACAAAACATGACAAGCAAATAGGGTAAATGGAATTACAGACCAATTCGCCATCAAGTTTGTTAACCTTTATATTGTCAAATGAGATTACATTTATAGTTTTTTTTCATCCCTTAGTTCAGCAAAGCAACAATCACAAAATAGAAAAGGAAATAAAATTTGAAATTATCCACGTGGCATCTTTCCTATTGATGATCTAAATCTATGGCACTTCTAAAAATACACAATGGTTATTCAACTTCCTGCAATCTTCATGAAATCCTGTCAAAAATTGTTGTTTTCTTCATATTCTATTGTTTCATGCCAAACCTGTATAATTCATAATATAACGGTCATTGTAACTTTAAATTTCTATCATTGATCTCAAATCAATGGTTTAGATTAAATTTTTATAAACCCCTTTTACTTCTTCCATTATACTTTCCTCTATGGGTCCCTTTTGTACATGCATTGAATTTTTCTTATGTCACTAAAATTAACATTCGGGCAACTTTTTATAGTGACATAATGATGAGCATTGATCTACTTTTGATTTGATAGTGATGATAAAATATATTAACTCTTTATTTATTTTGAGGTGCGGGTCCACTTTCCAACTACGCAAATTGTGGCAGATAGGTGACACTATTCCATTGCTTAGAGAATCTAACATTGGACTACTTTGCTTTGTGGCACTTCATGACTAGGTTTTGACTGTATCTCATGGAATATGATGGGCCCAATAGGACACATGTTGCTCTATTGTTATGTCACATAGATTAAAACATCCCCATCTTTCCATAATGACAAAGCAACAGTTGTAGATCTATCTTGAGATAATTCATAATACAACGGTCATTATAACTTTAAATTTCTATCATTGATCTCAAATCAATGGTTTAGATTAAATTGTTATAAACCCCTTTTACTTCTTCCATTACACTTTCCTCTACGGGTCCCTTTTGTACATGCATTGAATCATTGTTATGTTGCTAAAATTAACATTTTGGCAACTTTTTATAATGACATAATGATGAGCTCTGATCTGCTTTTGATCTGGTAGTGATGATAAAATATCTTAACTCTTTATTCATTTTGTGGTGCAGGTCCACTTTCCAACTATGCACATTATGGCAGATAGGTGACACTATTCCATTGCTTAAAGAATCTAACATTGGATTGCTTTGCTTTGTGGCACTTCATGACTAGGTTTTGACTGTATCTCATGGAATATGATGGGCCCAATAGGACACATGTTGCTCTGTTGTTATGTCACATAGATTAAAACATCCCCATCTTTCCATAATGACAAAGCAACAGTTGTAGATCTATCTTGAGATCAACTATCTTTGTTGTATTTCTTAATTAATACGCATGACTGAAAGGAGGTCCCACCTATTCCATGTGTCACACTATCATTATGTCACTTTGATTATTCTTCATGTGACTCTTTATAGCAATATAACAACAAGCATAGATCCTTTAAGATCTCACAATTATGAAAAAGGTCTTATGTCCAAGGTGACTTGACTATTCAACTCAATGACATGGACGTTCAGAAGTGTTTTGGAATTTTGATTTGATTTCAACTTAGTTTTTTCCACCTTTGACCATGTTCTTCACCATTTTTGCATCTTTTAGTGTTCACTTTGCATCGAATTCAACTAATATTGTTTCTGTTTGGTTCTCACAATTTGCATATCATCTTTTAGCTTCAGTCTTTGATGTTCTCCACTATTGTTTTCTCTGAATATGCATGTGATCTCTTTTAAATGTATCCTTTCTTTAGATAGAGACCTTTGACTAGGTTCTTTCACCATTTCTGATGATTTATTTTCTTCTCATGCATTATATCTTAATCATCTACAATTTCTTTCATGAAAACTACAACATAGCATGAATCTTTGTCCCCAACATGATTAAGAACAAAGAAAGATGGATCCTTAAGATATCCAAACCTTCTTCTCATCAGGGAAATACATAACAAACCCTCCAAAACCTAATCACCTAGCCATTAGACTGGTGCATTGCTCATATGATTTCTTGCATCAAGTTAGCTTAAAGGAATGATGAGAAGAAATGTCATCCTATGGGCAATCTAGACTTAGACTCAAGACATTGATACTTGAAATGACTCAAAACTCTAGAGCAAAAAGACATGAACTAAAAATTGGGCAATAGTTGGCTCTATCTAGGGATTTAAGCATGATAATGCTTGAAACAAATGTAGCAATCTTTGGTTCAACACAAAAGATGACAACTTGGAAATAAAAAGAATAGGCTAAACTAGGAAATCAACAAAAAACTACCTAGGAAAGCAAGCAACTAAGCTAAAGAAAACTGCATGAAAGGAAAATCAACCTATCTACTACTATGCAGGGTTTACCTACTTTCAATTTTGCATTTGATACAACTTCAAATTATGCCCATTATAAGAACATTGCAGGGTTTCTCTAGTGGGATATGCCAATTTGAAATAATTATTTTGATTCACTTGTATGTTCTAAAATGACCCTTTACACAAAGATTGAAATTTGGAATGCATGCCTCTTGGCTCATGTCTCTTATCCCATAGCAACACCAAATTGCCTTCCATAAATTTTCTAGTTCTTTTTCTTCTATCAAACAACTTCTTTACCCTTCCATGATGTTCAATGATTTTATCAACCATCTCTTCCCTTTCTTCTCGCAATTTGGTAAGATACAAGATCTTATTCTCTAATCCATCTTTGAAAACATCTTGTTCAATCATAGTCTTTAGTTTATAGGCAGCAAGCTCCAATGGTAGTGGAAAATTAGATTCCACTCCATAGACTAATTCAAAAGGTGAGATACCAATGGCCCTTTTAGGTTTAGTTTTTTCAGCCCATAAATCATCATGAATCTTCTTATGCCAACTTTTTTGATTATCTGAGACCAATTTCTTCGAAATATTAATCAGATTCTTATTACTAGACTCAGCTTGCCCATTTCCTTGAGGAAAATAGTCAAAGGAATGCCCAACTTGAATACCATTATCATAGAAAAATTCAATAATCTCTAAAGAAGAAAAATAACATGCATTATCCATTATCAACTTCACAGGAACTCAAACCTGATCAATATATGCTCTTTGAGAAATTCACATACTACTTTAGATGAAGTCTTCTTCATTGGCTTTGCTTCAACCCATTTACTAAAATAGTCTATGGCAGTCAGTATCTAAGAGTATCCTTGACTACAAGGAGGATTAATTGGGCCTATAAAATCTAAAACCCATTGATGAAAAGGAGTTTCGATTATCACTGGTCTCAGAGGTAAGACATCAAGCTAAGGTTTACTAGTAAACATCTTGCATTTCTCACAATTAGAAACTCACTTATATGCATCTTTAAAAATGCCAGGCCAATAATAGCATTGCCTCAAAATTTTAAATGCAGTGACTATAGGAGAAAAGTGTCCTCCACATGCCTCATTATGAAAAGATGTCAACAATTTTACCTATTGCTTCTTATCCACACATCTCAAAAATATTTCATCAATTGCTCTTTTGTACAAGACATCATCGTGAATCACATACTTCAAGGCTTTTGTTTTTAGATCTCTTCTTTTCTTGGTAGTTTCTCCATCAGGGCATTCACCATATGTCAAAAAATAAGCAATGTTTGACAACCAAGGATCTTGAAGACTTACCATGAGAACTTTTGGAGTATCTTCTTTTTTGAATTGTTGATCTTCTACTAAGGCTTTACAGAGTGCATTACCTCTTACAAGTTTAGTTGGCTTAATTTCTATATCATATTCTTGGACTTTTTCTATCCAAACTCCTCTATTACTAAAACCAACCTCTTGTTGTGTCAAAATACTTTTTACTTCAGGTTCTGGTACACATATCACTGAATGAGAGTGTAGCACATAAAACCTAAAATTTTCAAGGACTCTCACCACTACATATGAATGTTTTTCCATCTATGAGTATGTCAGCTCTTGATTCTTCAATGGTATACTCATGAAAGAAATTGGAGCATGCATCATTCCTATCAAAAATCCTTTCTAAAGAAATTAGATGAGATGGAATCTTATTACCTTTCAATTTAATTATATCAGGTTCTAATTTACTTTTGTCACCTATCACTAGATCACCTTGAGAATTAGTGCTTCCTTCAAAATACAAGCCTTCAAAAGGTTCAGCCCCTTCAATGAATTTTATTATGTGCTTATCATCTTCAAAAACATGTCATGAATCTTCATTATCAAGGACATTAGGCCTAAATAGAACTTCTACTTTATAAACTTGATCTTTGAAATCAAGATGTGGTAAGAGCAATGATGAAAAAATTGTCGAAGAATCGGCTCTTGAATTAAATTCTCTGGTTATTGATGTAATTGAGAAGTCATCCAAACTCTTAATTTCATCACACACCTTATTATGATAGTTCCTCAATCTTTAGTTCTTTACTACATATTGATTTTTGACTTGTCTCACCACCAATTCTGCATCTCCTTGAGCTTTGAGTATCTTAACTCCTTTTTGTTTTACTACAATTATACCAAGGAGATGAGCTTCATACTTTACAGTATTTTTAGTAATTTTGAAATCAAACTTATAAGCCAAGCAAATCATTTACCCACTAGGTGATGTCAACACTACTTTTGCACCTGAACTAGCATTAACACAACTGCCATCAAATTCCAAAGTCCACAATTGGTCACCTTTAGTTTGTTCTTATTCTTCTGAAATATTAGGGGTGTTAGAGAACAACATATAATTACCAAACTACGTTTCATGATACAAGATTTGAGATGTAGGATCATCCAATTTTAGGACAGTGAATTTTGCCTTTTCTTCTAGTTCTAGCTTCACCTTTTTATCTCCAACTTGGATAGTGGCACAAGACCAGTCTAGTTTTATCTCTCCCCCCATGTCTTTGCAAAAAATTCTAGTTAGGAGCATGCCATAACTTGCAAGGATATCTACCACTAGAATAGTGAGTTTTAGCCTTTTGGAAGGATATGCAGCAAGGGTAACTTGAGCATCTTTTATCTATCCAAGCAAGGGCACTTTTTTTTGCATCCATTAAATAACATCTACCAAAAGTTTTAGTCAGTGAAAGTCCTAAAGTTTTTTCTATAGAAACAAACATTACATTATCATAGGCTTCTAAATCTATGATGTAGTTACTCAATCTATTTCCATTGATAAACAAGGAAATATAAAAGGGATCTAGTTTTTCATTTAGGCATGTGGCCAAGAAAAGAGATTCTTCTTCTTTAAACAACTTGGGGAGTGCAAAATATTCATCAGTCACAGAAGTTCCACTAGTGCTAGCTTTATGATGATCAACATAGCATTAATATTAGCATGACCCACATCCTTATTATTACAATGCTCAACTAATCTTTGCAATTGATTAGGATTAGACTTCAAGTACTCTAATGGAGATATCTGGATTCTTACCTCTTCACAATATTGTATGATGTCAAAGGAATTAGATGACTTACCTTTGTGTTCCTTTTGTGCAGTTGAAGTTACTATGCCACTATCTTTATTAGTTTTGTTTGATAATGCATTATTCTTGATCAGAATTGAATTGTTGGTTTGATTTCTATTCTTCTAACCTCTGGTCATTACCATTAACTGAGGTCCTTCTAGAGTAGAAAAATAGTCACCCCCTTCTTCTGAATCTGATTCGTAATCCAAGAAATAATTTTCAAAGTCACCACAAGAAGCATGATCATCCTCACTTTTAGGATATTTAATTTTTTGTTCTTTCATATCCACCATCTACCTATATCTGATCATATCAACACAAGTATCTCCATCATGATCTATTGTTAGATGAAAAGCACACATATTTTGTCTTTTTGGGGCACCTTCAATCTCTAATCTTTATTGAATAGGTGGTATTTGTAATGCTTTACCTCCATTCGGGTTTCTAGAAACTTCTTAATGAGGTTGATGGATAGAGTGAGCAAGCTTATTGATTTGCTTCTTCAATGAAATGAGCTCATTAGACAATTTTTTAAGCATGGCTTCTATATTGTTAGAAGTACTAGCTGTATTATTCATGGTTCTAGATTGGAATTCTCTTTTCCACTTACTAGATGCTATCATGTCATCCTCCATCTCCACAACTAGTGTTTGGGCAACTTGTAAGTTTGCTACATTTTCTCTTCTAATTTGATATCCCAAATCAAGAGGCATAGAGATAATGTAGAAAGTCTTCTTATTATCATGTGTAGGTGCACTTGCAATAGGTATTCTCTTGATGAGTTTGTTGAACCTTGCATTAAAATCTCTCATAGAAACTGATGGTTCCTTCTTTATTTGTGCATAGCAAAAACAATACTTGTTCATCCTTTGTGCTTTTGTAATGTTCCTCAAACCTTTGTTTCATAGTATCTCATTCTGTGATACATCCTATAGGTAGCTCTTGAAACCAATCAGTAGCAGTGTCTACAAGTGTATCTACAAACATCCTAACAACCACATCCTCACATTAAGGATTTACTACACCACAAGCCTTATGGAAAGCACTTAAGTGTTGTTCTACAGAAGTGATACCATCACCATTAAATTTTGGAAAGTTCTTCCTTGATACTCTTGGAAAATCATTATTAGCTCCATGGGCAAGAGGACCAGTATCATTTCTCCAAGGAAGTGCCATAGCTACTGGTATAATATTCTAGCTTGTCTGAAAAGTAACAGAAAATGGAAGTGTTGAACCAATCAATAACAAAGTAGAAAAAGCAAGAGGAATGGAAGTCTTTGCAATAGGAGGAGAAGAAGATTGACTTCTCTATATTCTATTAGGAGGAACAAATCTAAACAAGTGAGTATCTTGGAGTTGTTTAGTCACAAATTCCCTTGCACGTGCTCTTCCTCTTCTGCAAAGATCTTCTAGGATAGGAAAGTTAGCCTTCTTGAGCTCTTTGTATATTGGGTCAATATTTCCTCTTTCTTTAGCACTCCTAGTATATTTGGGATCCAAGATTTATCAAATGTTTTAGAAAATAGTGCTTTTAAAGTTTTCCTTAATCCCGGTGATCAAGGAAACTTTAGCAGTCATCAACTTTGAATTTGCTTCTTTTCTTCAACAGATTGAGGCTGAAAACTGGTATTAGGTTCTTATGGAAAACACCTAACTTCCACAAGACCTTATTTGCAACTCAAATATATATAATTAGAGTACAAATTAATATGAATGGAAGTTCTTCAAAGCTTTCACTTGAATTCTCTCCAGTAGAGTCACCAAAAATTGTTGGTTAACAGTTTGTCCTCCTATTAGATTTTACAACCTGACTCTTTCATACCCAATGTTTGGAGAGACAAAAGAATGTCTAGCAAAAAATGGGTTAGCATATATATTCTATCATTGCCCTATAAATTATTAGGTACAACTCCCTATGATTTGCAATGAATCTATTTTTATGAGATCATAAATTTTGACATTATAAGCTCTTAACCTGAGAGTAGTAAAGGATAACCAAATTGTTTGTACGCACAAAAAATTTAGGCAAGATGTATTTGAATAAACTGTCACACTCAATGGAATGACTATAGTAGATTACTTGATATTTCTAACCCTTACTTCTATTCTAAATGCAGATTAATTATCTAAATGCAAAAGAGGAATGAAGAAGATATGCACATGAGGAAAAATGGAATTACTTTCACTATCAGCCTTGAATGAAATGGAATCCAACCAATAACTAATAGATTCATACACATTTATCTTTCATTTCCCAATGAAACTATCTAACATGTTATGAAACTAACAAGAGAAGAAACATGACCATATATGAAGAAAGTAAATGGAATCATTGTACTACAAACATCAAAGTGAAATAGAATTCATCTGGTTATTCACAGAATCATACATAATTGTTTTTCAACTCTTAATGCAAAACTGCTCTATGTATGGGCCACAAAACATGACAAGAAAATAGGGTAAATGGAATTACAAACCAATTCACCATCAAGTTTGTTGAACTCTATATTGTCAAATGATATTACATTTATAGTTTTCTGTCATCACTCAGTTCAGTAGAGAAATAGTCACAAAATAGAAAAGGAAATAAAATGTGAAATTATCCATGTGGCATCAGTCCTATCAATGATTTGAATCTATAGCACTTCAGAAAATATGCAATGGTTTTTCATATTACTGAAATCTTCATGAAATCCTGTAGAAAATTGTTATTTTTTTCATCATCTATTGTTTTGCACCAAACCTATATAATTCATAATACAATGGTCACTATAACTTTAAATTTCTATCATTGATCTCAAATCAACAGTTTAGATTAAATATTTATAAACCCCTTTTACTTCTTCCTTTGCACTTTCCTCCTTGGGTCCCTTTTGTATACGTGTCAAATCGTCATTATATCACTATAATTAACATTCAAGCAACTTTTTATAGTGACATAATGATGAGCATTGATCTACTTTTGATTTGATGGTGGTGATAAAATATCTTAACTCTCTATTCATTTTGCAATGTAGGTCCACTTTCCAACTATGTACATCATGGCAAACAGGTGCCATTATTCCATTGCTTTGAGAATCTAACATTAGACTACTTTGCTTCATGGTGCTTCATGACTAGGTTCTAACTCTATCTCATAGAATATGATGGGCCTAGCAGGACACGTGTTGCTCTATCATTATGTCAAATAGATTAAAACATCCCCATCTTTCCATAACAACAAAGCGATAGTCATAGATCTTTCTTGAGATCAACAATCTTTGTTGTATTTTTTAATTATTATACATGACCGAAAGGAGGTCCCACCTATTCCATGTGTCATGCTATCATTATGTCACTTTGGTTATTCTTTTTGTAACTCTTTATAGTGACATAATGATGAGTGTAGATCCTTTAAGATCTAACGGCTGTGAAAAAGGTCTTATGTCCAAGATGACTTGACTATTCGACTCAATGACATGGATGTTCATATGTGTTTTGGACCATCGATCAGTTTTAACTTAGTTTCTACCATCTTTGACTGTGTTCTTCACCATTTCCACTTCTTTTAGTGTTCACTCTGTATCAAATTCAACTGATATTATTTCTAGCTAGTTCTCATGATCTACATGTCATCTTTTAGCTTTGGTCTTCAATGTTTTCCACTATTATTTTCTATGAATATGCATGTGATCTCTTTTAAATGCATCCTTCCTTTAGATAGAGACCTTTAACTAGGTTCTTTCACCATCATAGATGATTTGTTTGCTTATCCTACATTCTATCTTGATCATTTACAATTTCTTTCATGAAAACTGCAAGATAGCATGAATCTTTGTCTCCAACATGATTAAGAATAAAGAAAGATGGATCATTAAGATATCTAGACCTTCTTCTCATTAGGGAAATGAATAAAAAACCCTCCAAAACCTAATCACCTAGCCATTGGAATAGTGCATTGCTCATATGATTTCCCGCATCAGGTTAGTTCAAAGGAATGATGAGAAGAAAGGCCATCCTATGGGAAATCTAGGCTCAAACTCGAGACATTAACACTTGGATTGACTCAAAGCCCTAGAGAAAAAAGATATGAACTGAAACTTGGGCAACACTACTTCATTAATCACCTCTCTAATACTCTAGTCTAGATCATGCATTGGTCGCTTATAAAACACTAGGTCTGCCACATTGAAGATAGAGGAAAGTCCTATGTCCTCTAGAAGTCCCACCTTATAAGCACTATTCCCATATTTAGCTACTATAGCATGAGATCCCAACCTTCTCATATGTAAATTGTTAGATACTCTTTTCTATAGTCTCCCCTTATTCAAATGTACCATTACGAGATCTCCTACTTGGAATTTGAGATCTTTCTTCTTTTCATCAACCCTCTGCTTGATCTTGGTAGTATTCTCTATTAGTGACTTTTTGACTAATTCATGTACCTCTTTCATTGATTGGGAAGAATTCTTGGCATAGCCACTCCTTGTGGTTTCATCCCCTAACTCTCTGAGCTCAAAAATACCCCTTGGATGCATCACATACACTACTTCAAATGGACTCTTATCACTGGTCCTATTGATTGTATCATTATAGGCATATTCTATTTGTGCTAATATATGGTCCTAAGTCTAATCATACTCTTTAGTAAGGCATCTTAGAAGGTTACCTAGGCTCCTATTTACCACCTCTATCTGGCCATCTATTTGGGGGTTATAAGAAGACCCAAAAGACAAGTTGATGCCAAGTGTGTACCATAATGTTTTCCAAAAATGATTTGTGAATTTTGATTCTCTATCTGACACTATGTTGAGAGGTAGGCCATGGATTCTCACAATGTCCTTAAAGAACAACTAAGCAATCTAAAAAGAATTGTGGATAGTTTTACAGATACAAAATGTGTCATCTTGCTAAAACTATCTACTATGACATAAATATTGTCATTTCCCTACTTTTTCCTTGGTAACCCTACTACAAAGTCCATACTAAGACACTCCTAGGGTTTGTTTGGAATGAGAACAGGTTGATAGAGTCCAACATTGGATGATGTACCCTTTGATTTTTGACAAAAAATACAACATTCAACATATCTCCTAATACCCTAATTCATTTTAGGCCAGTAATAGAATCTTTGGACTAAAACCCAAGTCTTATTGACCTCAAAATGTCCACTAAGTGCTCCATTGTGCTTTTCTTAGATCAAATTCTCTCTCATTGACCCTCTGAGTAGACAAAGTTTACTTCCTCTAAACAATAACTCATTTTACAATGTATAATCAAAGTATTCACTGTTGAAGTTGATGAAAGATCAACCCCGCATCTCCCAAAAATTGCCTACATGGAAACACCTATCATAGAGAAAGAGAGAAGCAAAAATCTATGGAAGTTGAAATTTCCATATCCATAGATGAGACATTCTTGATGAGCAAAAAGAAAAATTGCTATTATCAAAAGTGAATTGCCTGATAATTACAAAGAGAGGTTGTTCTTATAAAGGAGATCAAAACCCTAAAAAGGTCTAACCTAGGTTGTATACTAATAATTAATAAAAGAATTAATTATTATATGCCTAAAGTTTAGCTTAAGAAAACTAGAGATAATTAGAAAATATCTAATTATGCTAACACCTCCCCCCCCCCCCCCCCCCTTAAGATAAACTTGGGGAGTAGCTAAAAATCTAGAATACTATTGAAAGTAGAGTTTGGGTCCCGACAACAAGGCCTGATGAGGTACCCAAGTAGAGCCAAATCTCTGAAAGAGGAGAACTAGAGAAAACCACATGGGAAGAACCCTACTCCAAAAATAGATTGAAAAAATGTTGAAAAGAAATAGTGAAGGACTAAAGAAGCCTCCAAACTAGGGAATTCCCTAGAAGATAGGAAAAAAAAAAGATTATGAAGAACATCATTGAAGCATGCAGAAGCTACAAATCTCTATCAAAAGTAACTGTTGATCTAAAGAACCTCCACTAAAAATAGAATCTGATCAAGTAGAGAAGACTATAATCTGCATCGAATTAGGAGGCACACAAAGGCAAACATCTAAACTCAAGATATAGATAGCATGAAACACCAAATCCTAAAGAGATGATCAATCAAGCCAAGGAAGCATGAGAAATAATAGAAGAACTCCCCTAGTGTAGACAAAGGTGAGGTAATAGGAAATTGGAAAAGTGAACCAAAAGAACTACAAATCAAGGAGCCATGATCAAGATGCACAAAAGAGTACATATGTTTGTACCGAGGTGATCAATCTTAGACATGACATGAGGCTAATATCACAGAAGGGACACTCACTGGACAAAGGAAGATGGCAAACAAAGGTAAAACATCAACCCGCCATGACACTTTATCAGAGTAGTGAATGTACAATAAGGCACAAGATATAATGAATCCCAAGAATAAAATAATCTACATGAGTTTCCTCAGATGACACTACTCAAATTAGTAGGCTAAACAAGGCTAAACAACTGAAATGAAAATACAGATGCAATATGGCACTTTATCTCAATGCATTTGCAAGAATGCATACAAATGATGTCTAAATAGACTAGAAGAGACATAAGACTAATACAATAGATAGTACAAGTCATGACGAGTCATCTGAAGCAACAAATTTTATCCTTAGACCTGAAACAACCGAGATATCTACCAAAATTGCAAAATTACAAATGATTGAATAGAATGTGCCTAAAGAAGAATCTATAAAAATAACTAGCATCACTAAAAAGAGCTTGGAAAGACCTTTCTAATAATATAAATAATTCCCAAATCGGAGATCGGATGCTCAAGATATGTCTCCCAGAGTGCAAAACTCTACCCTTAACTTTGATAGTAGATAATCCATCAAAAAAAATCTAAACTAAAAATGAACTATACCATTATGACAACCTCATAACCAACTTTTTGTTGATATCTTGTTTGCAAAAAATGGAGTCTGTATGCCTGAGATATGAGAAAAAAAAGTGAAGGTAGGTCTAAACAGAGCCCAAGGAGGTGATAGGAATGCTGATGTGGCATTGACATCAGCAAGTGATGAGCCCAAATTTGATGGTAAAATGACCATCGAGGCAAAAAAATGTCAGAAAAAGACCCTTGTTGGAGAAAAAGTCCAATTGCTAGAAACAAGAGTTGGAACAAAGGCCCAGTGCTGGATTAAAACTCAGTGGCCAAAAAATAATGTGTTTGAAAAAATCATTTGTTTTAACAAAAATAGATAACTACATGTGGTTAAAAAAATCAAAACAAGCAAATCCACCAATAATCACTGACACAGAATACTGATGTGGAGGTAGTCAAAGCATTTTTTATTGCAATCCCACAATACAAGACATAGTGAGAGTAAGAATGAAAGGTCTTTCCCCAAAAAAAAGAAACACAATAAGCGATCAAAAGTCAGAAGGATCAGTCCCATTAAACGATAAAGTAGTGCCAAAAATAAGGGCATTGAGGTGGTTCCATATAGTGCCATCCATTCAAAACATGCTCATAGATATCACCAATTCATGTCCATTCCATCTCAGCAAGCAATTTGAGTAGAGTTGATACACTAATTCTAAATAAATCACCACCAATCATGAGATATTTTGGAAATGATTAAATCTCCAAGAAAAAAAAAACTTTGAGCATAAGCCTCCTTACAAAATTGCAAATGTAGGGAAACTCAAATACCACTGCCATTCCTTACCTAAAAGCATTAATTGATTTTTTTTAAAACTCAAAAACCCTTGGGATTAAACTCCCAATCAAATTAGCCACCCATCAAAAAACCTATACAATGCACCAATAATCATAGATGTTGGAAAGGTAGCCACCATCTTCTTTTGAAGATTATAGCGATCATTATTGCCAAGAGCACTAGCAAATTTGGTAGCAATCACCAAGTAAATCTAAGAATCTGACATCAAAAAAAATAACAAAATCACTAAGCCAAAATAGTGAATACATTTGTGGTTAGAAACCACCATAAAGAAGCCGAAAGAGCTTTTGGAAAACCACACTCCAGGGGTTGACTATGGTATTGAACCCAAGATGGGGGGGCCTAAAGTAGGCTCAAATAGATGTAGGAAGGCTGGAAAAAAGCCCACACAAGGCTCAAATTTTGAGGTAGGCCAAGTACACATCCTCCCTTAAGGAAAAAATACTCATCTCAAGCATGTTTAATAAACCTCCAAAGTGAATCCCAAATTGCCTAGTCAGAGAAGACTGTGCTCCCAAAATGGGTACATTGCATGGAAAGATCATGACTTGAAGGCCAAAAGAGAATGGTAGGGGGCCACGTGGGGTTGAATTAGCACTTTAAACATACACAGCCTCCAAAATAAAAGTTTTCATCTGCTTGTGTAGGAGTCCAAAAAATGCCACCTTCTCCAAAAAAGTACACTCTCCAAAAATGGGAACCGCACCATAGTAATTGGTGATCAAGGAAAAGTTATTTGGAAATGCTCCAAAATTTGCATGGATGTTGGGAGTCATGGAAGATGCAATCGAACAACCTTAATTCTTGGAACTGCCCAGAAAAGCTACCCATGAAAGTTGTGAATTCGGCTGAAAATTTGTGCACATTAAAAACAAAGAAAGTAGTTCACATGTGTTGATGTGGCTAGAGATGAGGGTGAGTTAAGTTGCTAAAAACCACAAATTGCTACCAATAATCCACATTTGATAGAGAGGGGTGCCTCCAATCACATCCACTGATGGTGGATCATGGAAATAAAACATCAACTTCTCCAAAATAAAATCCATTGATAGCGGCAAGCATTTGGGCCATCAATGGTGATGAATTTGGTGCAACTCCTTATTCTTGTTGAGTCTACCCATACTACCATTTCCTATGTCAATAATTTGGTAACTCTAAAAAACAAGCATCAAACTCCAAAATCGTTGATGTGGGAGGAATGTGAGGTGGCAATCAAAATTGCAGACCATACAAATCTCCAATTCTACCATAGTATCTACAAGCCACAAGATTTTATCAAAAAAATCATGTAGACCTGCATGACATGTGCCCAAACCTACACTTTTAAAAAAAAATTAGCCAAGGAATATGTGTAGATTCCAAAATAATGTGCAAGCACAATCAAATCCACTAATCTTATTTGAAAAATTGTTGATGGTAATCACCATAAAATGACAACTTATCCTTTGAAGCCACCAAACAAGTGTCAAAATATAGGCATATTCCCCTGAAAATCATGCTCGAAGCATGAATGATGATGATATTCCTATGGGGGATTATTGTAGAAACATGATTAGATCATTATCATGATGATATGTTACAATCATGACTATATTTATCATTGACGTCAACATAGTAGTTTTTTGTGCTATCTGACAAAAGAACAGTGGAAAGATCAAGTTGGTATGGATAGATTGTTGAGTACTTTTAGTAGCAAGGTTAAAGGGAGATTATACTATTTGTTTAGTATATGTAGCTAACCTCAAAAGCATAAGATATTAAGTCTAGAAGAAGTTATGCAAGTCTCAGTGAAGACTATTTTGAGATAGGGTTTACAGAGGCATGTTTTGGTAAAATTGTTATATCTCTTAGCAGAGTTATTATTCTGAGAAGCTGAAGTTGAAGATGTGAAGAAAACGTGTTGGTGATTACATAGCCAAACTTTATTTTTATAATGTTACATGTATAGAATAGTTGAGAGATCGATTGGATAGTGAGTTCAGTGGTCTTGCCCCATAAGCTATTTGGATAGTGGGTCCTTCTATCTTCTACAACTCCTCACAGGGTTGGAATCTCCTAATAGCGATTCAAAGTCTCCTAATAGGGACTCATATGTACTAAATGTTGTAATAGACTCCTAATAGGGTCCATCCTCTAAGAAGAAATATTTATATTAGTACATCATCTTGTGGGCATCATTCCCACTCAGGTTTTCCCTCTGACCAAGGGTTTCCCTAGTTAACATATCTGGTGTAATTGTCTATGTGCATCTTGTTATGGTTATTGTTTACTTTGGTTGAATGGATAAGATTATTTAAGGTTGATAAATGTTTTAATTATTGGATAATTGATTCACACCCCCCACCACCACACCCCCCCCAAGTTATCTTGGTGGACTATTTTTTCTAACAATTGGTATCAAAGCATCAGGTCCTTGAAGATAAAGTTTAACAACTTTGGGAGATCCATGGAAAGAATTTTTAGAAAAGATAGTTCAAAGTTCAATGGAACAAATTATGATAGCTGGAAGGAAAAGATGAAGATACATCTATTGTGTATGAGTCTAGGATATTAGATCATGACAAAATCATCAAAGACAATCATTGTTGGAAAATATTTGGAAACTTGTACCAAGGAAGAAATAGATCTTTTTATGTGCGACATGAGAGCTAGAGAAGCACTATTGTCCGCACTTCCTAAAATTGAATACAATAAGGTAAAGTCAATTGTTACTTCACATTTGATTTGAAAAGCTTTGGACACTAGTTTTGTACATGATGAACATTGTAAGAAATTGAGGCTACAAAAATGGATTTGTGCATTTCAAGATGCTAAAATGATGGAAGATGAATCTAAGAACATATGTAGGTAGAATATCAAAAATCACTGCAAGTATTAAATCTCAAGGAGGAACCAAAGAAGATGATGAGGTTATATGGAAGATATTGAAGATCTTAACACCACCATTTATTCAGCAGTTCAAATGATACAGTTGTTGATATCTTGTACCAAAGATTTCACAAAGGAGACATTGTTTGGAAGACTTAAAGTAGTTGAGAATGAGCTTAGACAGTCTGGAGAATTTACTAAAATAGAAATAGCTTTTAGTGCCTTGAATATTTAACTTATTTTATCAAGGATCAAAAGTGCTAGAGAACACTTTGCTAGCAATAGCAAATATAATGAGGACAGAAAGATTAAATGAGTAGCCCTTCTAGTAAGAAGAAAAAAGGATGGTAAGAAAATCTTTAAATATTGGACTTGCAATGAATTTGGTCATAATGCATCTAAGTGTCCTAAAAGAGAGAAAATTATAAAGGAAATTTCAAACCTAGAAGAGATAGAGAGTGTTTGTATGCAAATGAAGAAGATGAATCTGATGAATAAGTAGTAAGTGCTAGTGATGATGAAATATGATTTGCAGCAATTAAAGAAGAAAGTCCAGAGAAAGTAGCTTTGGTATCACTTCTTAAAAATAAATCTGATTCAATAATTTTCAATGGTTTTTCACATCATATGACTGGTGATATGAACAAGTTTGTTGACTTCAAAAGTCAACATGGAGGCATTGTCAAAGTTGGAAATAATGCAGCATGTCATGTTAAAGGTATTGGATCTATAACTCTTGATGGTAAAACTAATACTAAGGATGTATATTTTGTTGATGGATTAAAGCACAATCTTCTAAGTGTTGGACAACTAGTGGATAAAGGTTATCAGTTGCAGTTCACAGAAAAGACATGCATGATTAGAGATAATGATGTAAAGATAATTGGAATAGGAATAGATCTAGAGGTAATGTATTTCAATTGAATCCTGCTGAAATGACATGTTTGGTTACGAAGGTAGATGAAAATTGGTTATGGCACAAGAGATATTGTCATATAATCTTTGACAACATTGTGAGGACTAGTAGTATGTTTGCAATTAGAGATTTTCCTAAGATTATAAAACCTACTAACACAATTTGCAAGGAGTATGTTTTGGCAAAGCATAATAGAACTTCCTTTCCTTGCAAGAAGTTTACTAATATAGCAAAATTGGAGACTATACACATAGATCATAGCAGTCCTATGAAGACTAAAGTATTCCATGGTGAAAGGTATTTCATGATTTTAGTTGATGACTTTTCTAGAATGATGTGGGTTGCATTTCTTAAATAAAAATCTGAGGCATTTGATAAGTTCAAGATATTCAAGAATAGACTTGAGAATGAATCAGGCATGAAGATCAAATGTTTAAGATCGGATAGAGGAGGAGAATTTACTTCAAATGAGTTTAACATCTTTTGTGAAGCTAGTGGAATCAAAAGATAGTTGTTAGCTCTAAGAACCCTTGAATAGAATGGTATAGCAAAAAGAAGAAATACGTCAGTAACAGAAGCAACAAGAGCTATGTCAACTAAGAATAATGTATCCAAAATTTTTTGGAGAGATGTTGTGAATATAAAAGTCTACACTATGAATAGAGTGCAGGTTAGGAAAGACACAAACAAAACCCCTTATAAATTGTGGTTTGGTCACTCACTTAGAGTTAAGTATTTCAATATTTTTAGTAGTAAGTGTTATATCAAAAGAGATGATGATAATGGTAAGTTTGATGCTAGAAGTGATGAAGGTATGTTTCTTGGTTATTCCTTGAAAAGCAAGGCTTTTAGATGTTATAATCTAATAACTAAGACAATTATGGAAAGTGCAAATGTGAGAGTTGATGAGAAATTTAGGATACAAGAAAGAATAGATGATTACAATTCAGATGATGATTTTTTTACTAAACCAAGGAATGATGAAGTATTTCTTAAGACTAACAATGATTTTCAGATTGAAGGAGAGCTAAGGTAGGAACAAAGCTCAAAACCTTCAACAGAGCCAAGAGTTGAGATAACAACTCCTACTTTAGGTAAGATTATGAAAAAGAATCATCCACCAAAGCAAATCATCGAAAATAGAGATAAAGGTGTGGTGACAAGAAGTAGAGTCAATCAAGAACTATGTTTGATATCTCAAGTTGAACCTAAGAATGTAGATGACACATGTAAAGATAACTACTGGAAGCAAGCTATGAAAGAGGAATTGGATCAAATAGTAAAGAATGAGACATGGGAATTGGTCCCCAAACCAAGAGATAAGAATGTAATAGGAACTAAATGGGTATTCAGGAACAAGATGAATGAACAAGGCAAAGTTGTAAGGAACAAGGCAAGATTGGTATGTAAAAGTTACTCACAATAAGAACAAATAGACTATGATGAGACTTGTGCTCCTATGGTAAGAATTGAAGTAGTAAGGTTATTCTTAGCATATGCAACATATAAGAAATTCAAAGTATATCAAATGGATGTCAAGTTAACATTTCTGAATGGAGAACTTAAAGAAGAAGTATACATTGAATAGCCCGAAGATTATCCTTTAATAGATGACAAGGACATATTATGTAGATTGAAGAAAGTAGTGTATGGCTTGAAGCAAGCACCTAGAACCTAGTATGCAAGGCTAGACAAGCATTTGACAAAGCTTGGATATAGAAAAGGTATGGCAGATAGCAATCTCTATTGGAAAGAAAATGATGATGGATTAATTATTTTGGTAACATTTGTTGATGATATCATATTTGGAGGAAATGATGATGAAAGTGACAAGTTTGTAAAATAAATGAAGAAGGAATTTAAAATGAGTATGATAAGAGAAATGAAATATTTTCTAGGATTATAGATTGTACAGGATAGAGAAGGAATCTTTATTTCTGAGACTAACTATTTGAAAGATTTACTAAAAAGGTTTGGTTTGGAAACATGTAAACCTATTGGAACACCTATGGTAACTTATACACAAGTTATCTACAAAAGATGAGACACCTACTATTGAATAGAAGAAGTACATATCAATGATCGAAGGTTTGCAATATTTGACTCACACAAGGCCGGATATAGAAAATACAATTGGAATTGTTGCAAGATTCCAAGTTGATCCCAAAGAAGTACATTATGCAGCAATCAAAAGGATATTTAGATAGCTAAAAGGAACACCTAAGATCAGATTGTGGTATGATAAATCTAATGATTTCACTCTATATGCTTATACTGATGTTGATTGGGTAGGCAGTCTGGATGACAGAAAGAGCACCAATGGTGAAGCCTTCTTTCTTGGAGGAAGATTAGTTTCTTGGCTGAGCAAGAAGTAGGATTGTACCTCACAAAGTATAGCAGAAGTAGAATATGTTGCAGCAACAAACAATTGTAATAAATTTGTTTGAATGAAGCAGATGTTGAAGGATATAAGGGTAGAATTTAGTGAACCTATTGTCATACATTGTGAAAATACAAATATAGTAAATATGTCTAAGAATCCATTGTTGCATTCTAAGACCAAGCACATTTCTATCAAGTATCATATGTTGAGAGAGAGTTGCAGAAAAGAAAATTAGATTGGAGTATGTGAGCACTAAAGAGAAGATTGCAAATATTTTCACTAAGCCTCTTCCCAAAGAGACTTTTGAGTATTTCCAAGGTATATTAGGGGTTATGCCCCTTCCTACACCAGAGTATAAGATGCAAGAATGCATTAGTCTAGTATAACAGAGCACTATTGTTTGTCTAGATTGAATACTAATGCTTCCTATATGGGGGAGTATTTGTGATGGATAGAGTCATCTAGGACTCTTGTTGCATGTTGTTTTTGAACAATGTCTTTGGAAAATTGGCTAAGTCAGAATCAGTTATTACAAAGTTTGATGGTTGTTGAAACCTTTGGCATTGATGTCAATGGGGAGAAGTTTAGCATGGAAAATAGTTTGGGAGAAGTACAGCATGGGGAAATAATGGATGAAGAGGATTTGAAAAGAAAAGTTAATAGTCTTTTCTAGTTGGTATTCTTGGAACTAGATTTCTTAATCTATGTTGCCATCAATGCCATAGGGGTAGATGGGTTTTTATTAAGGAAAATAGGTTTTGAAGGGTGCCTAAAACCTTGTACAAAGCTTAGGATTTTCAATAAGCATAGAAACAAAGATGGATCTAGTTACCCTCTAGGAAAATAGGTAACCAAGGTGACAAATCCTATCACCGACACAATCAAAACATCCAATTAGGAGCCAAAGAGACCAACAGTAGGCTCCATCTCCTAAAACTAGGCACAGCAAGGGAGCTCAAGATTTGCCTTTGATTTAGAATCTCCCTTGCCCAACCTGAGAATCATATCTAGTGGATGATTAGAGGGCTTAGATTTCTTTATTTTAATTGCAATCCATCCATCCTCCACCCTTGTTGCCTCACCTAGCCAAGCCCCTAAAGAAGAGAGGAGGCCAAGGGAAGTAGAAGCACCCAATAGATCAATCTCCCTATTAGGAATCGAAGAAGACAGGCCCCCAC
The DNA here is from genome assembly GCA_028749045.1 of Cupressus sempervirens. Taxonomy (NCBI): domain Eukaryota; kingdom Viridiplantae; phylum Streptophyta; class Pinopsida; order Cupressales; family Cupressaceae; genus Cupressus; species Cupressus sempervirens. The sequence goes on from CM053788.1 coordinate 649,261,115, forward strand.
CAGGACCAAGAAAAGCAGCCAAATCAGGGACAGGAGAAGGGACAAGATCCAGACCCAAAGGCTAGATATCCATTGCATCCATTGTCCCCGAAGAAGCATCAACTAGAGGAGAACCAACCATAGGGGAAAAGCCATCCTCAGGATCAGACTTGTGCACTGTATAGTGCTCGAAGGAGGCCCCATGCCACCAGGAAGGAGGATGCCTCAGCTTCTTCTTCATAGAAAAGCAATGAGCAGCCAAGTGACCTGTCATATGACACTTCCTATAGTGGAAGGGGATACCTTTGTAATCCAGTATTTGGGTCCAAGAGCCTTGTGAAGAGGCCAAGCATATATTCTCAGGGAGGCCCTTTAAGACATCCAACTCAACAAGAATTCATGCACATGTCGAATGGAGAATATTAGAAGTAGCTGAGTCCACAAACAAAAAATTTCCAATAGCATTCCCCATAGATTCCAAAACAAAGTCTAGCCAGAGATCCATAAGGAGATTTTGTAGCCTAATTCAAATAGGAACCTTGCTAAAGGAATCTGTGAGTGGGTCAAAATCCATATGCCATGGTTTGGCCATGAGAGGGAAGTGACCTTGCCAAGAGAAAGAATCAGACAGAATAGTCTTCCTGTCCTCAACAGATGCAAACTTGACAATGAAAAAATCTTTAGCATTCAGGAAGTTCTAAACACCATTGTCTAAGATTGGTTCCTAATGCTCAGAGATCCATGCATGAAGAGCAAAATGATAGGGCCAGAAACCTCAAAATCAAAAAATAGTAGCTAGGGTAGAGAACTCCTCTGTCATAGTAAAAAATTAATTATCAATATTTTGGTCTAAAACAACCCTTGCTGGGCTAGAGACGCTCACCGGAGAGGCCTCACGAGAATGAGAAGGCTTGAAGGAGAGACTCGTAGGAGGAGCAACATCATGCAAACCAGCCTCAAAAGTAGCCACATCAATGTATGAAGAGCCCAAACCTTTAGACCAGTAGAAGAGGCCAAAATAGGGGTACCTGCAGAGGCACTAGGCAGGGCCAAATCAGCATTAACCATAGGAGGGACGAGAATGGGAGGAAGTCGGATGCCTTCAGGAGAAGGCACGAAGGAAGCTCTACCCCTCCCCCCAACAGTACCATCCACTAGAGAAAACCCTAAAGGTAACAGAGGAAATTCATCATCGGCAAACACAAATGCAAAAATGGGAGCCTAGGATGGATCCATGGATGCTTGCGCATGTGATTTTGAAATACCACAAGAGTGGAAGCCATTGAGAAAAAAAATCAACTAGTTCCAAAGGGGTAGATTGTTGGAAGCATGAATGATGATGATATTCCTATGGGGAATTATTGTAGAAACATGGTTTCCTATGTTACATTCATGACTATGTTTGTCATTGGTGTCAACGTAGCAGTTTTTGGCGGTATCTAACAGAAGAACAGTTGAAAGATCAAGTTGGTATGGACAAATCGTTGAGTTCTTTTACTAGCAAGATTAAAGGGAGATTACAATATGTGACTAGTATATGTAGCTAACCTTAGAAGTATAAGATATTAAGTCTGGAAGAAGTTATGCAAGTTTTGGTGAAGACTATTCTGAGATAGAGTTTATAGAGGCATATTCTAGTAAACTTTTTATATCTCTTAGCAGATTTATTATTCTAAGAAGCTGAAGAAAGATGTGAAGAAGACATGTTGGTGACAACATAGCTAAGATCGCCCATCATAATGTTACGTGTATAGAAAGTTATTTGAGTTGCAAGGTGAAAGATTAATGTTATTGCTAAGTGTAACATGTTCTTAATGTGGTCCTATACTAATTAATTGAGAAGATGTAACAACTTACTTAGGGAATTGTTTTATAGATTTGGTATAAAAGAAGGACATTTTCCTTTATCATGAATGAAGTATGAATGGATGAATGCAAATTATTGAAGAGAAGAATGCAAAGTTAAGTAGAGTTGAGTGGAAGTGAAGGAAACTTCATTGCCGAGGTTTTATTATGTGATTAGAAGTTGAATACTTGGATCTAAGATTAACAACCTAATCTACAAGGTCTGACAGTTATTGATCTAGTTGACAAGATAGAGAAAAGAAGTTTAAAATACATAACACACAATTATTCTACAAGGAATAATTGAGAGATCAGTTGGACAATGAGTTCAGTAGTCTTGCCCTAGAAGCTATTTGGATAGTGGGTCATTTGGTCTTCTATAACTCCTAATAGGGTTGGAATCTCCTAATAGGGACTCATATGTACTAAATGTTGTAATAGACTCCTAACAAGGTCCATCCTCTAATGAGGAATATTTATATTAGTACATCATCTTGTGGACATCATTCCCACCGAGGTTTTCCCTCTAATCAAGGGTTTCCCTAGTTAACATATCTAGTGTAATTTTCTATGTACATTTTGTTATGATTACTATTTACTTTGGTTGAATGGATAAGATTGTTTAAGGTTGATAAATGTTTTAATTATTGGATAACTGATTCACCACCCACCCCCCCCCCCCCCCCCCCCCTTCTTAGTTGTCTTGGTGGACTATTATTTCTAATAAATCAATGAAGCCACCCAGTAGAAAAGATAGGCTCAAAGTAAAAAATGCATACCCAAGGATGGGTTGGCATTGTAGGGAGGCCCAAGTACACCACAGATTGTGAGAAAACCAAAATTATTGGTGATTAGAAGGAGCAAGTGACCATTGCAAGGGCCATTCTCAAGAACCCTGCCATTATTTTTCTTGATGAAGCACGCACCCCCAAGAGTAAAAAAAATTGTAGCACACAGAACTTAGAGTAGGAAAGGGTTTTGCACCAAGATGATCAGCAAAGTTGGGTGCAATTTGCAAACAACTAAAAAAGTGTTGCCTCAATTTGTGTGTTGGGCAAAAATCTCTACATGCAAAAAAAATTTGCCTTAGATTTCACTAGTATCCAAACTAGACATATTTTATATGGAAATGGGGCTTTTTGAGTGCTCTAAACTCAATGGTGATGTCCTTTTTTGCTCAAAGTGCCTCGAAAATAGGTAACCCCCCAGATCCAATAAAAGATGTTGAAAGTTCATATCTAAAAATTGATACCAAATCTCTCAAGAATAGAATAGGAGCATAAAGATCTAAAGCTCTGATACCATGTTGAAGTTGATGAAAGATCAACCCCACAACTCCCAAAAATCACCTGCATGCATACATCTGTCATAGAGAAAGAGAAGCAAAAAGCTATGGAGGCTAGAATTGCCAGATCCATAGATGAGACATTCTTGATGAGCAGAAAGAAAAATTTCTATTATTGAAGGATTTGATCAATACAAATCTACAAAGCCCTCGAACACCTACATGTAAAAACAAACCTATCACGGAAGAAAAAGATGAGACGAGGCAAGGGTTTTGCTCTAAAAATTATGCAAATGTATTCTCAGAAAAAGATAAGATAAGATAATTACAAAAGATCAATCCTTATAATAGGAGATTGAAACCTGAAAGGGTAACCTAAAAAGTTACAAAAGGTAACCTAAAAGGTAAAAGCTATTTAATACTTACTAATTAATTATTAAATAGAGATGCAAAAGGTGCATAAAGTAAAATCTTAAGAAGGGAATAAAGCAAATTTAATAAATGAAATGAAATTAATGCTTTACTCTAATACCCCCTCTTAAGATGACCAACAATGCAGCTACAAACAATGCAGAAAGAGCAAGGAAACTACAAACTTGGGTCCCGACAACAAGGCCTGATGAGTTACCCAATCACAACTAAATCTCTATGAAACAGAGAAATAGAGAAAACTTGGTGGGAAAAATTCTACTCCAAAAAGAGATAGCAATAAAAAGAAGGAAGGAAGGACTCATCATTGAGACCCCCCAAGGACAACGTCCTTCACCCCAAGCATAGAACATAGCTAAAGATATCACAGGGATGTAAAAGGTTTAGTAAAGATGTCTGCAACTTGCTCAGCAGTAGGAATGTACTCCAAGCTCAACATGTCATCCTGAATGAGATGCCTAATAAAGTGCATGTGAAGCTCGATGTGCTTGATCTGATGATGCTCAAATGGGTTGCGTGAAATGTGTATAGCATTCTGATTGTCATAGTATAGAAAGGTGGGACTATCAGGAGAAAATCTAAACTCTATCATCAACTATTAATGCTACATAACCTCTTGACTAGCCAATATAGTTGCCCTATATTTTGCCTCTATAGATGATAATGTGCGAGCATGCTACTTCTTGCAAGACCATGTGATAGGACCAGAACCAAGATAGAATACAAAACCAAAAGTAGACTTGTGATCATCAATATCACCAGCCCAATTTGAATCTGTGAAATTAACAATGTGAGGATCCCTAATGTGTAGTGAATGCCATAACATGTTATACCTCTAATATACCTCAAGATACATTTGGAAGCTTGCCAATGACTCTCATGAGGATCATGGGAGAATCAAGAGACAAGTCCAACCATACCTTTAGGATGTTTGTGTTTCAGGTATAACAAACTACCCACAAGTTGTTTGTATAGAGTGAAATCCACTATAGGAGTAGAGCAAGTGATGGATAAAACAACACCTAATTGAAAATGTGTGGGGGTAGGCTTGCAATCAAGCATGTTGAATCTATGAAGCATATCAAGAGCATACTTCTATTGGAGTATGGCTATCCCATCTGAAGATTGAATAACCTGTAGGCCCAAAAAATAGCGCAAAAGTCCAACATTTTCCCAATCTCTTCTCTATATGAGTTTTGCATCAAGTTAGTGCCTTATTCAATGCTAAGGCAATTCCTTAATTTGTGGGTGCCACTGTGAATCTCCTCTCCTCTCATGGGCCAACTTGTACCTTGGCCACGGTGCCTCCAACTAGCACTCAATACACCCACATTAGCACACTTTGGAGGAAGCCAATATATCCACTGAAGATTGTTCCTTTGGTGTTTTTTGACTATTGTGAGGCATCATTAGTGGGTGACTCAACTCCAGGCTTCTCCTTGGAAATGACTAGTGGCTTGTTTAGTTTTTTTTAATAGCAATTTTTAGTTGGTCTCACAAGAGCATGTCTTTTGTACAAATTAATTAGTTTAAAAACACATGATTTTTGACCACTAGATTTATCTTCCAGTACTAGCCCTTTTTCTGGCACTGTGTTTCTAGCAGTCAATTTTTTTTTTGATAGGGGTCATTTTATGGCATTTTTTTCCTCGATAGTTGTTTGATCATCAAATTTGGGCTCATCACTTGCTAATGTCATCACTACATCAAAATATATTGTCACCTCCTCGGCCTTTTTTTGGACCTACCTTTGCATTTTCACTCGTATATCAGGCATACGGACTTTGTTTTCCAAAAATGAGATATTGAAGGAAAACTAGTTTTGAGCCCATCATAGTGGCATAGTTAGTTTTCAGTTTTGATGTTGTTTTGATGGCTTTTTCTATTATCAAATTCCAAAGTTCCTTTTTGCACTCTAGGAGACATATCTTGAGCATCTGATCTCTGATTTGGAAATTCTTTATATCATTGGAAACCTCTTTCTGAGCTCTATCTAGTGATGCTAGTTTTTTTTCTAGTACATTCTATTCAATCTTCTATAATTTTGCATTATGGTGGATAACTTGGTTGTTTCAGGTCTGTGGATCGATTTCTTTGCTTTAGATGATTCATCATGACTTGTACTATCTATTGTAATAGTCTTATGTCTCTTCTAGTCTATTTAGACATCTTTGTATGCATTCTTGCAAATGCACTGAGATAAATTGCCTATATGCATCTGTATTTTCATTTCAGTTGTTTTCCTTTGTTTTGCCTTCTGATTCGAGCAGTGTCATCTAAGGAAACTTGTGCAAATTATTGTATTCTTGGAATACACCATTTCTTGTGCCTTATTGTACATGCACTGCTCTGATACCATGAAAGATTTGATCAATACAAATCCACAAAGCCCTTGAACACCTGTATGTAAAAATAAAACCTATCATAGAAGAAAAAGAGGAGGGGGGAAAGATTTTTGCTCTAAAAATTATGCAAATGTATTCTCAGAAAAAGATAAGATAAGATAATTACAAAAGATCAATCGTTATAGAAGGAGATCGAAACTCGAAAGGGTAACCTGAAAGGTAAAAGCTATTTAATAATTATTAATTAAATATTAAATAGAGATGCAATAGGTGCATAAAGTAAAATTTTAAGAAGGAAATAAAGAAAATTTAATAAATGAAATGAAAATAATGGTTTACTCTAACAATTATCAAAAGTGAACTCTCTGATAATTACAAAGAGAGATTGTCCTTATAAAGGAGATCCAAACCCTAAAAAGGTCTAATCTAGGTTGCATAGTAATAATTAATAAAAGAATTAATATTATATGCATAAATTTTTGCTTAAGAAAACTAGAGTTAATTAGAAAATATTTAATTACTTTAACATTCACCATGAAAATGATTTTGGTGCTTCCTACATACCTTGTAGGCTACTACAAATTCTTCATCCTCTAAGTATAGATCCTTAAAGCTATCAATCCCGATGCTCTATAATTGAATCTCTTGTACTGTTAAGAGCCTCCTACTTAGTGCATCAACAACTTTGTTATGTTACCCCATTTATGCTTTATGGTGAATGTATAAGCTTGTAAATACTCCACCCATTTCATGTTCTTGTGACTAAGTTTCTCTTGGGATTTAGGAAACTAAGTTCCTAATTGTTTGAAAAAACCACAAATTCCTTAGGTAGGAGGTAGTGCCTTAACTTCCTCAAAGCTTGGACTAGAGCATACAACTCTAAGTCATAAGATGAGTATATTCTCTTTGCATCACTAAGCTTTTCACTATGAAATGTCACTGGTCTACCCTCCTGACTTATGACAGATCCTATAACAATGTTGCTAACATCACACTCAAATGTGAAAAGTTTCTCAAGGCTAGGGGGAACTATTATAGCTTGTGTAGCTATGTTTTCTTCAACAACTTAAAACCTTGATTTGTTTGATTGTTCCACTGAAACTTGGTCTTCATTCCACCTTTTACGGTATCCAACTAGGTGCACAAATAGTAATAAATTGTTTGATGAACTTCCTATAGTATTGAGCTAGGCCATGAAAGTTTCTCATCTTTGTGGTAGTCCTAGGATTAGGCCAATTAATAGTTTCATCCACCTTGCTTGGATCCATCTTGAGATTCCCTTGTGATAATACAAAGCCAAGATATACTAATTCCTACTTCATGAACTCACACTTATCCAAATTTATCATTAGCCTTTCTTCTTGCAACATTTTGAATGCAATTTGCAAATGCTTAAGGTTTTCTTCCCTAGACTTGCTAAAAATTAGGATGTCATCAAGATACATAACTACAAACTTACCAATGAAGTCCTTCAATACCTCATTCATTAGCCTCATCAATGTGCTAGGGCAACTAAATATCCCAAATGGCATGACTAACCATTCATATAGAACCTTAGTAGTCTTAAAGTTTATCTTCTATTCATCTTCTTCTTGATCTAAATTCGGTGGTATCCACTTTTAAGTTCTATCTTGGTGAAGTACGTGACTTCTCCTAAACAATCCATTAGATCTTCTATTCTTGGAATGGGGAATCTATATCTAAGGGTAATTTTGTTGATGGCTTTGGAATTAGTGCACAATCTCCAAGTGCCTCCCTTCTTAGGGACTAGGATAGTAGGAACAACACATGCACTTATACATCTCCTAGTCAACCCTCGATCCATGAATTCTTGTATTTGTCTGGAAATCTCCTCATTCTATTGTGGATTCATCTTGTATACAACCTTGTTAGGAATTGTAGCTCCTGGAATGAAATCTATTTGATGGCTAGTTTCTCTTTTAGGGGGTAGGGTAGTTGGTTTTCCATCATTTACTATGTCTTTGAACTATTTCAACAACTCTTGAACCTCTAAGGGTAACTCTATCTTCCTATCTATCTTCCATTCCTTGGGTTTCAAGACCAATGTATACCCTACTCCCTCACCATCTTCAAGAGTATTCAAAAATTCCTTCTCACATACTAAAAGAGCATTAGGCCATGTTGACCTTGTTTCCCATTCTTTCATCAAAGACTGTATCTTGAATGTAACTCCATCCTTCTTAAATGAATAGGCATTCTTGTTCCCATCATGCATGGCTTTCCTTATCAAATTTCTAAGGTCTTCCCAATAGGAGATGTCATCCATCCATTGGTAAGACATCACATAATACTTTATCCTTATACCTCCCAACGGTGAAGTCTACCCATGCTTGTTCATTAATTAGGATATGTTGTCCTTTATTCAACAAATTGACCTTGTATGGATTGGTATGGGGAATCCTTTGCATCTTGAGTTTACTCGCTACTTACTCTAACACAATATTGTCAGTTGACCTTGAATTTATTATGATTTTACAAACTTTTCCCAAGATTTTGCATTTCACTCTAAAAAATTCTCTTCTCTAACTAGGCTCCTCTCTGACAGGTTCTTTGACAAGTATCCTTCTTATCATGAGGTTCTCTCCCTCTTCTAACTCCAATGGTGCCTCTACACACTTATTGCTACTTGACTCTTCTTGAACATGAATTACCTTTATTTCCCTTCCTTTTGATGTAGACCCCTTCTCTAGACACCTATAGGTTGGGTGTCCTAACTAATTACAATGATAGCACTCCATAGTTGCAAAATATGATCCTCTCCCCTGTACACTACTCCTTCCTCTCCATTTTTTATTTGAGCCTCTACCCCTACCAGAGCCTCCTCTACTTGAGCTACTATGAGACTACATTGTCAAATTTTCCTCACCTTGTGTCTTAGGTTCTGCAATCCTACAACCAAAACCTCCTCTTTGTCATCTATCATCCCTTACTCTTCCTTTGCCTTTGTTACTACCTGAGTCTTGTTTTTTCTTCAATTTCTCCTCTACCTTAACAACTAGTTGATGATATTTCTACACTATAGTAAGGGTTAAGAGGCTAAGCTCTTCTTGAATGTTCCACCTCAACCATTGAGGTATTTGGCTACTTCAACACTCTCATCTTCAACCACTCTAGACTTCATGCATAACCTATGAAATTCCTCAGTATAAGAGTTAGCTCCCTTTGTCTAAGACTTTGTCTTCTTCTATGTAGTTGGATTTTATAATCCTCAGGAATATATGCTTCTCTGATCTTTGCCACCATAGCCTTCCATGTAGTTATAGGCTTCTTACCTTCTTTCTCCCTCTCATCTTAAATGAATTTCCACCAAGTGAAAGAAAATCCCCTAAGTCTTTCTTTTGCTACTTTCACCCTTTGGGCTTCACTGATTACATCACACTAAAAGTGATTCTCAAGCCCTTCAATCCAATCCAATGCTACTTTTGGCTCCATTTTCTCACTAAAGATATGAATACCCTCTATTTCCTTTCCACTTAATGCTTTTAGTGCTTTCAATAAAGGCTCTTCAACAAGGATAGGGTCTGGTTCAGAGATATCATCCTCTAGGGCCACTTCCTTTTGCTTTCTCTCCACCTTATCTTTGAGTATTTTCCTCCACTTAATCTAAGTTCTACTCTAATTGAGCTAGTATTTCCCTAAGTGTTATACTATCCACTTACTACTCATCCACCTTCTTGGTCAACTCTGCATTAGTCACCATTTTTTATTCTCCAACTGATTATTTTGATTCCAACATCCACCCACAAGCCTAAGTCACCTTGCTCTAATACCAATCTCATAGATACAATCTAGCTTGCATGTACTTTCTTGGTTAGGGTTCCTACATTCCCTTAACTCCCACAAGATTCCAATTTCTAGTTCTAAGATCTTTCTAGCCTCTCTCACCTGAGTACAAAGGCTTCTTCTAAGTCCCCTTTTAGGGTGACAACCATTAGTGCTTCACTAGGGTATCTACATTAGGTTAGGTACTCAATTCCTTGAACTTTCATGTTCCATGCAGTGGCTCTTTCCTAGTAATTCAACTATTTTAGTGTTTGCAAGGGTTCAAGTGCTTCCCTTCAACTCTCATAGCTCCATCTTGATCCATCTAGGTAGTGGAATCAAGATCTTGTTTATCGATTTCAAGTTCTAGTGTATTTTGGCCAATTAGGCCTAGTTAGGTGCTTTTAGGCCTCTCTTGGTAGTTTTCTCTAAAGAACCCTTAAAACTAACTTAGGAGGTGAGTACCCTTTTCATATCCTATAAATAATTTTGGTGTCTTCCCCCTTCAAAGTGTTCATATAGGTGATTTCCTATACCCTAGGGTTTCTAGGTTTTAATGGACCCAAATTACTAGTCTTCTCTCTCAAGCTTCAAAAGGGTATCAAATGGATTGGTCTAATTCCAATCTTCTTCTAGGGTCTCTACAAAAATCTCAAGTCTTTTTTCAACCAATTTTATTCCTTCCAACACTTGAACCTTTGCAACCAAACATACATCTTCAACTACATAAGCCCCTAGCTGAGTTACACTAGACTTGCCTAGGGCTTGCTAAAAAAAATTCAAACCTTTATTTCCAAACCTCCACCTTGATATGGTACACTATATCGTGGATGTTGATATTGTGGCAGCTGATCATGTAGTGGGTGTTGATTTTGTCACCCTAAAATGGTCAATTTTAGAGGTTTCCCTAAAACGTTGTTATAAGAGACTAAGATGCATAATGCATTGTAAGATTGGTGTACATTTTTGCTAGATAATAGAAAGTTTGAAGGCTATGTAGGTGGATGTAGCCTAGGTTTTGGGTGAACCACATTAAATCTATGTTTTTTATGTTCTTTGTGTATTCTTATTTTGTTTCTGCATATAAATGTTTGTTGTTATATTGTTCCAGATCTATCAACCCTAACAATAGATCCCTAGCATGTCTCAAAATCCCATGATGATTATGTGTGTAGGTTTCATGTTGGATCCATATTTTCTCAACCCAGTCCTACACAGGCCAATGACTGGTTGTTTCACAAAATAGTTTACAAGACCAACACAACTGTTTACAAGAACTTTCAAAACTATGCAAAAAGAAAGGAAGTGAACTAAATTTTACCAAACCAACACAAGAACAAAGATCTCAATCCATTTTAATATATCTTTGATGCTAAAACTTCAAAATTGTTCAAATTCATAGCCAAAAACAATGTAATCTACTAACTCTAAAACTTCAATTGTCCACCACGTTCAGGATTTGGGCTTCTTAGGGATTATATATCCCTCCTTCACCATTGTAGGTGTTTTCATATTGACCATACCTTCAATATTGCACTTTTTCACATATTGACAAAATTTGTCAAGAAATTTTGCAAAGTTACAAAAGTTATCATGACAAAATTTTGACAACTTTTGCCATTTTTCTCACAACTTTGTTTTATGACCTCCAATCTCCATGAAATGATGGATTATCATACTAGAAGCCAATTTAGACTAATTTCCACCCCTTCCTAACCTATTTAGGTCTTTTTGGCCCATTTCCTAGTGATAAGCCCTAAAAGAGGCTTAAAAGACAAAAACCCAACATTTAGACTTCAAAACTCCTAGATTAGATTAGGTCTAACCTAGATGCACTAGACATACCTTCTAGACTCACATGTATTCCTCTAACTACCCCTAACCTAGATAGGTTCAATACAATCCAAAACTTGGGTAGGACCATGAGCCAAATCATAGGTGTTCCTACACCAAATCCCAGAGTGGATTTACAGAGAATGGCCCTAGTTTGGGTTTGCCTTCCAGGCATGCTGCTAGAAGTTTGGGATGGTAAAATCTTTCAATGGGTTGGTGACTCCTTCAGTCACTTCATTAAGGTGGATTTTATTACCCAAAACAAGTCTCATGTAGGGTTTTCCAGACTTTGCATGAATGTGGTTGTGAACAATACCCTCCATAGTTATACTATCTTGAACTCAAAGTGGGGAACTTGGAGGCAAACTATTACTTATGAGAATGCTGACTTATACTACCAAAAATGCATATAGTATGACCATCTAGTTTTAGAATTCAAAGAGGGCCCTAATGAAAATGACGGTGGTAAAGAGAAAGAAACCATAAAATAGGTGGATGCTCTAGGGGGGGGGGGGGGGGGGGGGGGTTGGTCAAGGAGAATCCTCAAAGACAAACTAGGACCAGTCCCCATGGAAAGGGGATGAGGTGGGGAAATTCATCTAGCTGAGGGACAAGGATCAAATAGATAAAGCTATCTTGAAATTATTTAACAAGGATCCATGTGACCTCTTAGAGGAAGGAGAAGTTTAGATAGAGCCTATAGAGTGAATTTGTGATCTCTTAGAGGAAAGAGGGTTTCAAATGGAGGCTGGTGAGGAAAGGTCCACCTAGGTTGTTGAGGTATGGGTGCTTTAGAATATTGAGGAAAAGATGACATAGGTTCAACCAAAGGAGGTACAAGTGGGGATGGGTGACAAAGGGTTGAGTTGCTCCTCATCGCAAGGGCTACTCACAGTTAATCTTCTTTGTATAGAGCTTCAATTCCCCTTAGAGTTGGGCTCCCCAATGTCCATTCTTGGAACCCCTTCAGGGATGGATGGGGGGTGGAAAGACCCCAAACACAAGAGGTGTGGCCAACCAAAGGCTGATGTGAGCTCAAAAATAAGAATAGGAAGGCCTCCAACAAGGGTTTTTAGAGCTAAGGCCACCTCTGAAGACTTTACTAACAGGTCAAAGAGGAGCTTGGAGGATACCCAAAGAGGTAAGAAATAAAATTAATTTCATGGAATATTTGGGGCTTTAATAGCCTGAGGAAATTTTTTAAAAATTAAATCTATGATCAAATATCATAAGGTAAATATAGTTCTCATTTAGGAAGTTAAGATGAGTAATCAAAAAAAAATTTAAATGGCCAACTATTTCTGGCAAGGAGAAAAATATGTCTACAGTGAAGCCATTGTTAAATCAAGAGGGATTGCTACTATGTGGAACCCTAATTATCTCTAGAGCTTCATTGCCACCCCCACTTCATTGTGGTTTCCTTCAATGAGTAGGTGAATAACTAGGTGTTATTAAACTTCTACACTTTGAACATAAGTGGATGACACCTCCACCTCCACCTCTAGGAAGAAGCCTCTAGATGCATGAAGAACTAGAAGGATGCTCATTTCATGTGTGTGGGAGATTTCAACACCCCCTTGTACCCCTTAGAAAAGAAGGATGGACTAGATGATTTCTCAAAGAGCATGCAAGATCTTGAGGGTTTCCTAAGTATAAATGACCTCATGGACATTGAGTTGCATGGAGTCCAATTCACCCGATCTAATAATAGGATTGGAAACAATATTATTAGGTAAGACTTGATAGAGTGCTCATTTTAGTGGGATGGGATATATTTTCATATACTTCCCTTCAGGGATTTCTAGGATTTGTCTTTGACTACTCTATGCTCCTATTCATTTAGTCTATCAATAATTGCCATAAGAAGAAACCCTTTTGCTATGAAATAATGTGGCACTTGCACCCTCAATTTAGAGACTAGACTAACTACAAGTGGAACACCAAAATATAGGGAACGACTATGTTTTGTATAGAAAGGAAGCTAGGAATAATAAGAAGGGAGGTTATCAAGTGGAGTAAAAACTACTTTGGAGATGTTTTCAAACATAAAAAGGAGACTAAAAGTAAGTTGGAGGAGTTACAAGGGAGGATGGTAGAAGGAGATCACTTAACTGCTACCCATGAAGAGGAACAAGGGTGGAGAATAAAATGGAACCAAGTGGTAGAAAGAGAAGAACTATTCTGGAAACAAAGATCTAGGGTTCAATGGCTCTTGAGGGAGATAGTAATATAACCTTTTTTCATTAGTCAGCTTCTAAGCATAAGAAAAGAAACAATATTAGGAGGTTGATCAACAATGAAAATAAAGAACTAAATGAAGAGGAGGAACTAGGGGGGTGGAGTACTAGTTATTTTCAAGATATATACAACCCCTTAATAATACATGTTATCTCCCAAACTGAGGCAAACTTCCTAGAAGTCCTACACTTGATGGTTGATGATAGAACTAACTAGGACTTGATAAGGAAGGTGACCAAGGAAAAAGTCAAGAGGGTTGTCTTTTTCATGGGAGCCTTCAAAGCCCCTAGACTGGATGGTTTTCCTCATGTATTCTTCCAAGAATTCTAGGAGATCATCAAGTATGATCTTGTTCATGCAGTGTGGATTTCATCACAATTGGCAAGTTCCTTAGAGAGTTGAATGAGACTTTTATAGTCTTGACTTTAAAAATTAATGACCCCATCTGACTGGAAGACTTTAGAATATATTCTCCAAGGTGATGGTCAATAGAATGAAACCAATTCTAAATACTACCATTAGTGTGACTCATAATGGATTTATTCCTAGGAGGTAGATCTTGGATATTGTGATCACCTCCCATGAGATCCTGCACTCCATGGAAAGAAGAAATAATCATGCTATGGCACTAAAGCTTAATATTTCTAAGGCCTATGATAAGATGAGGAGGAAATTTCTTATTAAAATCCTTAGGAAATTCATATTCCTTGATAATTTTATCACATTGATTGGGGAAATGATAAACATCATTTTCTTCTTTGTTCTTCTTAATGGGTCCTTGGGTCTTTTTTTTCGAGTAGAGTGAGGGCTCAAATAGGGAGACTTGTTGTCACCTTGCCTCTCCATCATGGTTGTTAAGATCCTAGGTAGGAACCTTTTGGCCTTGGCATCTTGATGTAAAATCATGGAGATTAAACCTACTTCAACCCTCCCTCCCGAGATTCTTCAATAGCTTATTGATGACACCTTTTTGTATGTGATGTCTTCTATAAGGGAGATGAAGGCTTGAGGCATTTTGAAGAGAAAATTGAAACAAAAATGGGACTTGAGAGAGATGGGCATTCAAAATAAAATATCTTATGGGCATTATTTTCTAAGTCTATGGAAAACATGGTATTGTCAGTTTGGTAGAATACATGTTTTTGTATTTAATTTATTTTCTTTAATTCAACAATGCTCTGCATATTAGAAATAGTTTTCTTTTTATTATTTTTTATCTTAATATTTTACATGTATATTATTTTAAATTATGAGAGGATTATTTTCATACTTTTAAATATATTAATATCATTCTAATGTTAGCACTTTAAAAAAAAAAACATAAGCAAACAAATTTGTATAAAAATTGTGAGTAATAAGTTTGGGAAAACAATTATTTCAATATAGTTAATGACAATGGCTTATCATTTAAGCTTGTATCATTTGCAAGATATAAATATAGATATTGGAGTATTAAATTGAAGAATGTATTAGTTTTCCATGATTAATAGAAATTAGTACAAGTGAGATACATAGATTAGTTTGTGAGTAGTTTTCGCACACAATTTTTGTAACAAGATATCTTTCCATCTAATATAACTAATACTAGACTAAATTCTTAAGGTAATATCATACAACATTGTTTGTGGAAGAGGCCACTCCACACTATATGTCCAAAATATCTCATGTACATTGTACTTCACACATACCTTTACAATCTTTATATACACCTCCTAATAATAAAATATAATTATAACCCTAACAAAGGTCTAATCATATCCTACTATAATTAAACACAAAAAAAATCAATTGGCAGAATATAACTAATTAATGTATGCATGCCACATGCTAACATTTCCATTCATCCAAATATATTTCTAAATCTACAACTAATCATGACTCTACCTAAATATTATTGAGGTAAAATGGACATAATAGTAACTAGAATTTGAAATAAAACTATGACGATATGAAATAATAAATTGGTCAGTTGTACCCTCTCTTATATGCCCAATTTGACTTGTACACTCTCTAAATGGAGGAAAATTGCATGTAAATGCTAAAGACTTGGTTATCATATAAATTTTTAATAGAAAAAGAAGACCTATAAAAAATAAGTATTGACTTGTAGTCAACCAACTAACACAAAGATCTACCATTAACTATTGAATGACATCATAAAGAAAAAAATTTGATAAATCATCTTCAACTAAAATGCTAGTAAAGGAAGTTTGACCAAAGTCTTCACTCAAGAATCCACCTTCATGATTATATATAAAGTATTACCAATATCCTCAAGATATATCACACTAAACAAAAGGAAACAATAAGGTAATCTTACTAACACAAGTAAAAGTAAGTAGAATACTTCACAAAATTGATAGAAAAACCTAGGGTTATGCTAAGAAGGGATGTGAATCCTACCGCCAAGTATCACCATCAAGTACAACCTATTGACCATCCATTAAATCAAATAAAACCACATAAAGGTTATGGAGAAAGGGAAAAGATCCATTTTAACCTAGACTAGAGGAGATTGTGACTCATAAATCTTGCAATGCAAGGAACATATGGGAAAAAATAGAAAAAAAAAAATTGATTAAGCTCTTCCTAGTAAAATAATCCTTACATTCTATCCTCTTTTTTCTAGAGGTATTGCAAGAGTAGTAGAAGTGTGAGGTCCCACAGAAACCCAATATGACAACACTATTAACCCAAACATATGTGCAATATTTTTTGTGATTAGATAATAGTTCCCTAAGCATTATTGCATCATTTTTTAAATAAAATTAATTGTGTTCTATTAACATTTTATTTCATTCTAACTTTAAAATGTTTTTTTCATTTCATGCAATCAAATTAGATGGCAATCATGTTTATAATATCATTTACCCTAACTACGTACAATATGTGCTTCATCATAATTATATTTCCATGGACACAATAAAAATAATTCTCCTACAAGAAGGTTAAAATTTACATAAATATACATATAGGAGTACAATGTGGCATATGATAAAATTGTGTACTATATAATTAAAGATCACTAAGGCTTCCAAAATGATTGCATGGGTGTAAGATCTATCCATGCAGCACAAACTAAGTGAACTCTCAATGAGAAGAAAATTAACACCTAGAATCACATTGAACTTGGAAGCCCACTCCCATTAAGATTAGGAGGTCTATACCAAGGTATCACAAAAATTCAAGAAGTTTAGAAATAGAGAGCAAAGTGGTAACCAATCTCTATACAAGACTAGAAAAAAATTGGAATCACAAAGCAAGGCAAGACTATCAATGGCAAGACAATAAAAATAAATGGAAAAATACTCTAGGTCACAAGTAGGGTAATTTTCATCACATATCCCTCAACCCTTCAGTTATTGTAGGGTATTCCCTTTTGACCCCAACCCATAAGTAGGACTAATGTGGAGCCAAATAATGTTTTGGAGGACAAAGTAGCTCAATCATATCTATCTCATTAGACATTTCTCCATGCACTCACAATTATAACCTGTACAAGTACTAAAGGAATGATAGAGGCACACATATTATCTTTCCAAAGTGTATCATCCCTCTTATTTCATCCATTAGGTTATTAATTGATTAATAATTTGTTAATAGATTATCCTGACAACCACTTAGGGCCTCAACCCCCTCTTGAGAGTCATTTCCCTATATTAAATCTATATTATTTAACCCTTAAGATTGAAACCATTAAATAGATTTCTCAATTCCCCTTCCAAAAAATGAGTTATTTGAATTACTATACTTCAATTTGAACATTCAACTTTCCAACATAGGTTGTTTAAAACCTATAAAATACAACACATTTTTACTTAATTTGCATAAAGACGCTTGGATCATTTTATGAAATGAAAAAAATAAAATAAAATTATATGAATACAACACCAGAATAGAATACAAACTCTTTATAAAAATTAGATATCATGAGTGAATCCACCCTTACCTCAAGTCACATAGAGAACACCCCACATAAGGAGATAACCCAATGACAAGGAAAACCAATCTAAGTTGAAAGTTGTGGTAAACCAATTGAAACTTCTAGAGAAAATGGAGTCATATAAGGATCAAATAAATAACATAAAACTTATGAACCCCCATAGTCGTAGTCCTAACCATGACCATCACATTACTATTTTTAAGCTTGGGAGAACCACTAGAAGAGAAGCTAAATATACCAAGAGATCTAATGGATTTCCACTAAGGGGAAGGTTGAAACACAAATATGAGGTAGAGTGATCCATAGGGATAGGTAGGAATAGGGAATTTGAAATCATTAATGAGCATGAGTTATCTCTAAAGCATTCTCAAAAATAAATATTGTAACAAAGGTATGAATACTTTTTCAATGTTCTCAAAAAAATAGTTTTCAATGTTTAGTAGATGATAACAATTTGATGTTAAAATTAATCAATTTTTGTACATACTAATTTATTTAGACATTATTGGATTTAACCCTATAAATCTAACAAAAAGTAGTAAAGTTATATTGCTCTTTCTATACAATGAAAGAAGATTTTTTCCTTTATTTTCTTGGTATTTTTTTGGAGTGCTTAGAATCAAGTTTCTTTCATTTTATCCTTAAAATAATTTTATTTTTTTCATTTTCTTGTCATTTTTTTGGAGTGCTTAGAATATTTTCTATCATTTTATCCTTAAAATAATTTAAGTGACTCTTAAGAATGAAATAGAATATGATGGTCAAATTGACTTATTCAAAATCGAAAGATATTGCACAATTTGTAACTATTCTTGATGACCATAAACCATCTTATGCTTCCTATATATTAATAGAATAGTTGTACATCCTTATCACAACTATCATTTGTAAAATAAGTGGCCATGTGTTGTAGATTATTTGGAATAAGTTGCATTTCCTCAAGGGAATTGGATATGGTTCTTAATATTCCCTACTTGTTAGAATTACTATCATTTTATCATCTATTGATGAGAAAGTTTGATAGCCTTCTCAACATGTTTCCTTTTCACACTAAACATTATTCTTCAAGTTATATTTGATGCCACTAATCTACTTTGTGGTTTCCATTAAGAAGTGTCAATCATCTACCCTTTCAAAAATCATCTTGAATATCCTCCCATAACATGGTTATGCTAAGGCAAAAATTTCATATAAAAATGGAAGATATACTTAAAGAATCTTTTTGATGTTTCATTAACCATAAGACTCTCTCCACATTCACTATCGAGATAAACACTTATTGTGCAATTTTCATTGTTAGATATTCACTATTTCTTGTCCACTATCATTCATACTCTAAGTCATCCATAAACATATTAAATTTATTAGAAATTTTTGTTAAATTTATTAGAAATTTTTGTTAAATTTCTTCATTACCTCATGTGTCCCACTACCTATGTTCATAATTAATAAGAAATGCATTTTTACAATTTGAAAAATGAACACAAATAACCAACTTAAATAATCTACCATTGTGAAAGTTTATTGGATATTATTCTTTCTTTCATCACATAACAATAATATAGAGAGTTGTTTTTTAATACATTTGGCATTCTATTGGTACATGGTTATTCCCAAATCTAAAATTAAATTGAAAATATCTATCTCTTTTGTTTAGTTTCTTAATTACATTGGCATACTTCATGAAAACTTGTTTGATGGCTAGATCAATATCAAAATTACTTTTTATTTTTTTATTTTTTTATTTACTTTTATATATGTAAACTAAAAAAATTTATGTCACTCTTATCCACTAGTCCTCATGTTGGGTTTCATCTAAAGCCTCTTACTTAAATATTAAGAAACCGCTTTATAGTTTTCCTTGGGCTTCCAATGCTAGGAATCATGGATTCCATCATATTTCTTAGTAATTTTATTTTCTTCCCCAATATGATAAGGAACTTGTATAATTTTATTTTGTTGACAAGTAATTTCCCTTTGTGCCAAATGTAGTTCTTGATCGAAATAAAGCTCAGAAAATTATTCTTTAAAACTACACTAGCTCTAACTTCCAATGTAGATGCTTCGATTGAAAAAGCCTTGTCTTTGGAACCCTTTTTACTCTTCTAGAACTCATTAATATTTAGGGACTTTTTTTTTTCCTATTCATCAATTACAAACAAGGTTGTTGTCCCTATGGTTCAATATTCAATTTTATCTTTGCACTTTGAATGGTTGATATGGACTCCCTTTCTTCTACTTACAATAACCTAAGTGGGTCAACATTAAACTAACTTGAACTCTTTACCAAAATCTTTAAATGGGAACAACAATTCCAAATGGGCATATCCCCCTTCATGTCATTTTTTTGGACATGTAGAGTACCTAACACATTTTCCCCCTCAATCTCAATGTCATGCCCAATTTTTACATGGCAAAACACTACCAACAATTTTTTTTCAATTTTTTTTTTTTTTAAATGAAGCTGCAATAATTCAATAGTTTTGCAAATATAACTACAGTTGTCTTGGATGTTCCAATTACAAAATGACTTAACTTATATGTATGTGACCTTAACTCATTCTGTCCTATGTCCAATTCTACTCTATTTTATTTTATTATTTTTATTTATTTTTATTTAGGTATACAAACTTTAATGAGCTCTTTCGCATTGTCAATTCATTAAACTTCTTACTTAATAACTTAAAGCCATACCATTCTTCTATTTATTGTTGAAGCATATACCCATACTATTTATTTTTATTTTTATTTCTCTAAAATCTTATTATTGGTTATCAACTTCTAGTGTTGATTAACATCTGTATTAGATCATTTCTACAAGAAAAAATAAATTTGTCAAGTTTATATCATAATTAAAGGGTCATACCATTACTAACGAATGAAATACAAGGATTATAAAAGTCCAAACAAGGATAAAAATCAAATTACTAATATTTAGTTTTCTTAACTCTCTGCACTACCCTACTATCCTACTTTATCTTTAACAAGTAATACACATGTTTAAACCCAAACACATTAATAAAGCTTCTAACACAAAAGTAGACACACAATTACTATGTGCAATGATTCCTATTTACCTACCATCCTTCCTACTTCCTATGTTTATTATTATCAAAATTATTTTCCTAAACCCCATGCCTTCATACAACCTAATCACTAAATCTTCCATTAATTACATTTTATTACCCCTTAACATACCTATTACCCCTTGACTCTACCTAACATTTCACCCTCAAACATCACTAATTATAATGCATTCCCTCTTCAAACTAGGCGCCATCTATCATTTCCCAAGATTTTCTAACATCTTCTAACCACCTAGTACTTACCCCCTTTTATCCTAATACTACTCTCCCCCTTCCCAAAGCGCCAAAATACCTAGGGTGGCGCAATTCCTTAAACCAAGGAAGGGGGCGTTAAATGAGGTTACTCTGATTTATCTTTTCCATATTACATGCACCCAAGTACAGGCCCTTTTTATGAGTAAGCGCCTAGGATGTGATGTACTGACATGGCAGAGGGGGATGAA
This sequence comes from Cupressus sempervirens, assembly GCA_028749045.1. Classification (NCBI taxonomy): domain Eukaryota; kingdom Viridiplantae; phylum Streptophyta; class Pinopsida; order Cupressales; family Cupressaceae; genus Cupressus; species Cupressus sempervirens. The sequence goes on from CM053788.1 coordinate 649,282,324, forward strand.
AAGTATTTAGGCACCTTTTTCCTTAACTTGTTGGGTTTGTTTTGCTAGTCATGATTGTTAGAAATTGGCGCCTAGGAAAGGCTTCCAAGTAGAAAGGTTCCATGTGGGGACCACTGCGCCATGTGGATATTTGACCAATACCATGCTTCCTTAATCAAATGGCGCTAAGGGAGGATTCCCTCCACAAGTTTGAAAATGTTTTAATTTTATTTAAATGTTTATGTCCCTTCATAATGTCAGGCTGACCCATGCTTAGGGATTGACCCTCAATTAATTAATTATTATTATTTTTTGACTATTTGTTTTAAGGATAATGGTTTGTACTTAAAGATGATTACCTTGGGGATTGGATACCTACATCATACTTCTTTAGCTAGGTATTTTATTATTTTCCCCTCTAAAGATTCTATGGTATATTCTCCTAAATATTTTATTAGTCTGTATTGTCTGTGTATTATTTTCACTACCTTCATACATATTCCAGAGAGTTAAGGAACACCTATAACAAGTTATTTCTTGTGCTCTATGCATTCAATACCTTCTATTTGGTTTTCTTCTTCAATAGTTTTAGGTTACTCCTAATAGGTTATTGCAAAGATACAATAGGGGTTACTTGATATGTTATGAGAGTCTAAATTAATGAACTAATTGTTTCATTTGGACAATAACTCAATATAGGAGCACCTATAGAAAGCATGACAGAATTCTTAAATGAAACAAGCTGAATAATTCTAATCTATGAGTAATGAAATTTAGTAAACCCTTTGCTCAAGATCCAACATTGTATTCACATGCAAAGATCAAATTCAATGATTCTTATACAATTATTTTTCAAGAGAGTTGGAGAGATAATATCATTCCATGGAACTAATTCTCCTAATATGATTATTCTTTCATGATAATTAAATTCAATCTTGAAATCTACACTGAAGTAAAGGAGCTCAATAACTTTAAGAACCAAGGCAACTTATATTTCTACACATAATACATGCTTCCTCCAATAATTCTTACAATGCACAAAAAGGTGGTGAAGTCTTCATAGTATGACAACACAATGGAAATACTATTCAATAAACATAGATGTTTCACAAATCTCTTTGTCAATGAGAAGCAATAACACTACCCATGCAATACGTTTAAATGCCCCCAACAAGATGGAGTTTTCCCACAACCTCAACTTGAATACAACAAGAATGTCTTTGTAAGTGATATATATATATATATATATATATATATATATATATATATATATATATATATACAACTTGCTAATCTTTCCTCCAATGGATTTTCAGTCATAATGATACAATCCCCTTGCATCACAATAACAATGGGGTTTTTACAAAATTACATTCCAAGAAGGATGACATGAACAATGACCTTTCATCACACAAATGAATCCTCTCTACTTTATCAAAGGTGAGGCCCTAATACTTTCCAAAAGTTTCATCTTCTCAAGACCTGCACATAACACATCCACACAAGGAACCATGGAGGCTCACCTCCCAACCTAGGCTTCTATGAAGCCACCCACCAAGCAGGGGAAACAAGAACCAAACAAGTTACACACATACTTCATCAAAACTTTGCATGAAACACAACACAAACACAATCAACACCCTCCCATGGCTTGCACAATGATTCACCATTGGAATCATAAAATTTTGGGTGAAGGTGGGCTCTTCAAGGAGGAGAAATTCTAACACATAAATATCATATTGTCAATGCATTTTTCCTCTCAAGGCCACCACAACATAAACAACATATTGCCACTACATTGCCTCTCAAGGCCTTCAAAACAACCATCTCCTCCTCTTCCACCAAACCTCTGTATACCTCCCAAACAACAAAATTAATGGCCATGATGGAGCCCATGCTCCATGATAATAACAAACCTCATCATGAGGTAAAAGAAAAAGATTTCTTTCTCACCTGCAATGTCAAGCCCAACTTGTGCCCTTCACCCAAGGCTTCTCTGCCCTCCCAAGGGTGAGTGAAGCCTTCACACCCATAAGCACATTCAACATTTACATTCAATCAAGAAATAAAAGAGAAGAAACAAGCAAGAAAAAACCAAGAAGAAATCTCCAAGATCACATCACATTCTCACAATGCCACATCAAAATATCAAAATCCATAATGCAACAAGAACACTACATATTCTCACAATCCACAACACAACATCAATCCAAGATGCAAGACTCCCACTATAATGCATACTCCCTTGACACATTCCTCATACTTGCAGATCTACTTTTACAATACTCAAAAATGAGAATGAAACATGGATTTGGAACACTAACCTTGGTCCAAGCTAGGGTAAAGATAGTTGTAGTAGAGCTCCTTTCTTCCTTCCAAAGTCTAGTTGTCTCTAAAATTAGAGAGTGGGTGAACAACCCACTAGTTTGTCTAAGACCCTCTAATAAGGCCTCCACACTAACTATTTTTAGCAAAAACACTAAGCCATCCCCCCCTTACAAACTTGTCTCCTGTGATTTTGCTATATTTGACTTAGTGGAAACTTGTAAGGAAACACATGTGACAAGTCCATTTTCGAATTGGTGGAAGAATGCATGGGTAAAGGGGCCCCCTAGGTTGTCTAGTCACTCACATGATCAAAATTAGGTCCCTAACTTGATATACTATCACATGGTTAGCTTATTTCAACAAAAAAAGCACTTTGGGACCTCCCAATGCCCCCTTGAAACCCTAGGCAAATCCAAATTCGAATTTCCTATGATGGTGACCCATCCTAACACTCTCTCCCAAATGGGTGTACTTAACCATTAATTTGGAAAGAAGGAACATAACCAAGATTGAGTAACCTTGTGATCAACACTATAGGTGACATGTCATCAACACATAGACTATACAAGTGTCAAGTGACACACACATAAAAATACATTACATTTTCCTTGCCATGCCCTTAATGCACCTAGGTTATGATTAAACATATTCACAAGCAAGCAACCAACCAACCATATAATTACAAAGAAAATTACTTTTAGAATGAGGCTTTTGAACCTTCCAAAGGTTCGCCTTGGTTAAACTGTGTTCACAGGGTTTGGAACTTGTTTCCCCCAAGAATTTCCATGGTTCCACTTCCTGCACAATAAACTCGAGCATCAGTAGTCCAAGGATTCATATAACATGTATAACATATATGTGTATAGTGATAACCATGATTCAAGTAAATTTTCCTATTTATTTCCATTTAAATCATCCAAGATGTTAGAATCACAAATCTTCATAACATAAGCCGTCAAATTAACCCCTATCTACATATCACATTAAATCATCATGATCAGATTAACATTTATCTTCATATTACATTAAGTCATAATTAACAAATTATTATTTATCTGCATTTAAATCATAAATCAACATGTAAAAATATTACATCCTATAATATCCATTCCTATCATAGTAGTCAAATTCATTAGTCATCAATATGATTTATCAACAAATCGAGCCTGATATAAAAGTGTGTCAAGTGTTATTATGGAATCAAAGTGGGGCCTTGTGCCACATTTTATCCTCTTAGATCAATTATCCTTCACAAAATTACTTAAAATAGTCAATCATCATAGAGAGGTAAGCATAATAGAGTTAGGAGTATAACTCATAGAAACACTTAACTAGCTAGGATGTAACATAATAATGTCAACATATGTTCGAATTCAATCATCAAGTGAACGAACTACATCCTATGTTTCCAATATACTTTGAATAATAAACACTAGCATTTTATTATCATCCAATATTCTTACCTTGCAAACACTTCTTCGTCTAATGAAATTTCCATATATCATTTGTAATGATCCCTTCTATTTTTTTATTTTTTTTCAAGTACCCATATGCATATTCATACAAGTAAATATTATCTAGGAAAATTTTAGCATTTGGTTACCATCTTGATATTATTAATTCATAGCTTCCATAATGGTATAAATCAACACCTTTCTAAGGAAACTCCCTCATGAACTCAAATGTATCCAGAAATGACTATAGAGTACCGAAGATCTAATTTAAATTATGGCATCTCATCATCATAGTATGGATTCAATTGCCATTTCCCAAAACATTTATTCGGAGATAAGTCAATTAGGATAAATTTTCATGAGACACACATAAACCTAAGTGGAGAATATGGTTTTAAAATATGTTTGATTATTTCATAAAATTAGGTCCTAATGTGCGGGTCATCGAAATGCATATATTAGAATGATAAAACCTTATAGTCTCAAAAGGTTACCAAAATGTTGAACTAGAAGTATCACAATACAAATGTGTCATCTATGCCATGACGGTCCAGGTGAGGCCTCACACTCAATAAGATTAGAATTAGATCCATGATGTATCTAGGTGTTTGTATCATTCTCCATTGTCTTAGAATATGATGTTGTTAGGAGATTGACCTTTTCTCCCCATCAAATATACTCTGATTTGACATTCTCATAGGGTGGATACTCCCCCTACATTTGGAATGATAGGAAATTTACACTTTTTTCCAATAGTATTACTATTTTTCATTTCTATTTGTACTCCTAGCTTATTAGCTATGATTCGCTCCAAAAACTTCATGCAAATTGTCAAGCTTGCAAAGTTACCCTTGAGATTGCTCATTTTGATAATATTTTGAGTCACTAGGAGAATGTAGATTATGTACTATTTTGAAGATGCATTTAAAATCTTCTTCTCCTTTGTGTTATCAAAGGAGTGGTGACAACCCATCTACTAGGAGAGGTCATTGCTACAAGCACCCTCAATTATGTATAGAATTTTAATCTTGATGATTAAGATCTACCTAATATTAATGTAGTGATAGCTATTTGATGTTATTACTATGGTCTTCATTCTAGACTATTTTGCTAAGCTTTTTTTTGGTGTGCATGTCTACCTTTTTGTGAATATTGAACTATTTATGTTTTAACATTTAAAAAATATGAATATTCAAAATAAAAAAATTAAGACAATCTCAACATTTTCAAATGAAATTGAAACCATGATAATATCTTTAAAAATATAAGAAGTTCACACTTAATTGAATTGAAAAGTAATAAAATTTAAAGGCTTATTATTATTTCATAACTTAAGTATAAATATAACATGTGCAAATAATAGTAATATCTTATAAAACATGTTCATGTACTTTATATTAAAATAATTATTCATGAAAATTTTTAAGTAAAATATATCATATTTAAAAAATTAATAATAACATGTTTGATAAAATTATATTGAAATCAAATGCAATAGCAGATTTATTACAAACTTATAATTTGTTCAATGTACCATTAGTAATGATTACTTAATAAAGTACATTAGGGAAAACATTAATAATGATAATAAAAGATGAAATGTTATTTAAGAAGAGTGGAAATCAAAATAATGTAGGGGAAAGGTCTAATTGTTGAGCATGTTCTAAATATTTATTAATACACTTGTTGGTCTAATGTCTAACATTTTTGACAATATTACATTAATATTGATGTACTCTTTAGTCTAAAAAGTAATGAATTGTATTGTGTCAAACCAACAAATCATTTCTCATTATTTTTAGACATCTTAATAGAAAACATATTGATGAGACATTATTATTATATTTGATAATATAACTGAAATACCTTTAAAATACAAATAAGAAAGTTGCCAAATATAATGCAATAAAAAATTAAAATAAATTTGATTTCCACTTAAAATTTTAAAGAGCCCAAAATTAAATGCCCTCCTTATACCATCCTAACTAAAAATTTTACTGATTAGCTTGTGAATGGTACTCTAGTAATGGATTCCACCATATAGATCGGAAGTGCCAATTAGAAACTATCGAGTGTCTATAAAAGTTGGGATGAAAGAGATCATCATGGCATTGACTGCATGGCATAGAAAATAAAAATTCCTTTTGTTAGAGGATATTTATTAAATGTTGAGTCAAAGAGGATGGAACTCCATCTACGAGGCATCCATTTTCTTCTTTCCCTGACATTGCCAAGTAAGGAAAAGCATAAAGCTAGCACATTATATGTGGTAGAGCAATGAGGTGTAGTGGAATGCATCCAAAAGGGAAAAGTGTTAGGACCACATCCTAAAAATTATTTTTGCAATCATTGACAGATTGTTTGTGCTTTTTGCTTGGTCCCTTTTTAATCTCACTATCCATCTTTGGAAAATAATCCAATAACAATGTAGACTTTTTGAGAAAAACTTAGTTGTTGTTCTATGGATGCCATATATTGTTAATTTCCTCATTACTTAAATATGAGGCATGTTCATTATTATGTCTCTAAAAATAACTAGCTGAGCAAGGCTATTGTTATCTACTACATTTACATTCCATGGAGATATTTTTAGTGTTTGGATATAACATCCAAAAAATAACTGACAAACCATCATTTCCATTCATTCTTTTAAGAAGGAACACAATCTAAAATTGTGCAAATTTACTAGTTCATTGCCCTTATGAAATGTATAGACCATATCTTTGAATCTTACCTACCTGATTAGAAAGTAGTATACTAATTGTTGTTTTGTGAAAAGTTGCATGACCATCATTTTTGGTACAGATGATTAATGATTTTGGTCTCAGATAGCATAGTTTGAATGTTGTTGAACTAAAAACCAAAATGGAAGTATTTTCATTTTCCTTCCGAAACCTCTACAAAATGGGTACATCATACATCTTTAATCAAGAAACTCACTATTTTTAAATGTATTACCCATGCATGGGGAGATTATTGAGTGAGAGATATTCAAATTAAACTATAGCAATGACTATCACTATCACTATCACTCACACTGTCAAGAAAGTCAACAAACCCCATTGGAGAATAAAACAGAAATAGAAACTTTAGAGGGACCCACACCAGGCACTAACTTCGAGTGTGTCAGTTAAGCCAGGCTGAAGAGTCAATCCCTCACCTCTTCATTCATTGTCCTTACTCTATTCAAGTTTGGCAAACTATCCTTATCAACCTTCAAATTTCATGGGTCTTTCATAATATTGTCTCCCAATTTATCCTCGAATGGCAGAGCCCTTTACACCACATTTTGATCAAAATCATATGGAAGGCCATTCCCTTTATGTATGTTGTTACATATGGAAAGAATGGAATAATTGTATCTTTATAAATATAAGTACTCCCCCGAGGGTGGTTATATGTAAATGTATGGGAGGAATAAGTCAGGGGGCCCTAAACTAGAAATGGAAACCTCCTCCTCACCCCCATACAAGTTGAGCAAGACTTGGTGAATGTTTGGAACATCAACTTGGTTATTGAGAGAGTTGATAATTATAAGGCCAAGGAGATGTTGTAAATTAAATAAAAATCACCCCTCAAACTAGTTGAAATTGAACTTTGATGGGTCAAAGTGTATTGAGGGAGGTTATTGCAAGAGGAATAATTTGGGATGCTCAAGGTGTTGGTATCAAGGGATACTCCAAAAAATGTGGTAGCATTTCGAGCAATGATGTGAAAGTGCCTGGGCTCTTGTGGGGAGTGGAGCTAGCAAACAACATGGGAATTCAAAACTTGATTATGGAGGGAGATTCTATGATATTCATTAAAGTTGCCAAGAGGGATATCAAGATGAATTGGAATGCCACATCAATCATTAGAGATTCCTAGTGTATTTTGAATGGTCTTAATGACGTCAAGATACAACATGTCTATAGGGAAGGAAACCATGTGGCAGAGAGCCTAGCAGGATACAGACACAAAGTCATCAATGCTCAACTCTAGCAGAAGGAGGGAGATCTTTTGGCAGTGATCAAATTGCTTATTCATAAAGATTCCTTTAAATGATAGTGTACAACCTAACATATGACAAGGAGTACCTTTTCACTATGAACCTTGTGATGGCAAGTTTCATGATCACTAAATATTTATCTTGTTTAGTGGGTCATGCTATGATGGCAATAAATTTGGAGGAGGCTTTTATTTATTAAAGCACTACCTCTACTAAAAAGTTAGCAATCATTATTTGTGATGGTAATTGGAAAGTTGAAATTGAATGCACAATTAGGGAGGATATTTTATGTCATCCAAGATGGATTTGCAAATCTCAAGATTGGGCTTCAAAAGGAAATAATAGATATAATGTAATCTAGAAATTTAATTATTTTTCTAACTTAATTGCTACAATTCATAAAAGGCTTTTATTCACTTGGGGTTTTCATAATTCAAGCATCATTTCCTAGAGTGTAAGGGTTCAGCTCTAGTTTTTTGCAATATTTTGGTGAAGGATATGGTGGTCAATATTAAGGAAGAAGAAGACGAGTTGGTTGTGGACCTTGATGATGATGAGGTCATCAAAGAAGCTAATTCAAGGATTGAACCATCTAGAATTGAGAGAGTTTCTGAGGAGGACAAAGTAGTGTATCCTCATTTGAAGGAAAGAAGTTCCATTCTCTTCATGGAAAGCATCAAGGGCCATGACGAGATATTCACTTGGCAATTCGTTGACTCTTGGAGGAGGCAATGGGTTACCACTAATAGGATCTCCTTTGAGGTCACTAAAGAGCTGATAGCTAATGCAACCAGCCTATCTATGGAAGAAAAATCATGGAGGAAGTAGCCAAGAGTGGAAAACAAGATGAGCCTCAAGAAATTTGTTCTCTCGAATGAAGTCCCTACCTACTTCCATGGTGGTTTTGTGAGGGATAAGCTTCCTAAAGCATGGGATAGGGTTTGTTATGTCATTATGCACTATGTTACTAGGGAGGATAAGGTCAAGCTTTTTTATTACTATCATTTTTCTATTTTGAATCACTTCTGAAACAAAGATTGTATTTCTGCGAAAAAATCCTCACATCTAGATGGGTTTTTGTCCTTCTTCTTCTAGATGTTTTGGAATGTGGTTCAATAGGATGTTACTAAAGCAGTGCAAGAATTCTTTGGAGCTAGAAATCTTCTCAAGGAGTTAAACACTACTTTCCTAGTGCTCATCTCGAAGGTGGCTAGGGCAGACTCTATGGATCAATTCAAATCTATTAGCCTATGTAACTCTTTCTATAAGATTATTTCCAAAGTGTTGGCTTCAAGGATCATCAAAGTTCTCCCCTCTATTATAGCTCCCCAACAATTTGGTTTTGTCCCTAGAAGACAAATACTGGACTCTATTATGATAGTTCATGAGGTGATCCACTCTTTGAAGGAGGGTAAGAGAGAAGGGTCTCTTCTTAAGCTTGACTTGTCTAAGGCTTATGATCGTGTGGATTGAACCTTTCTCTTTAATGTTCTTAGGGCCTTTGGGTTTATTTCTAGGGTTATCAAACTTATTGGCCAATTGGTTACCACTACTTCCTTGGTTATGTTGGTTAACAGTTCCCCCTCAGCTTTCTTTAAGCCTTCCAGAGGTCTTATACAAGGAGATCTGATTTCCCCTATTCTTTTCATTATTTTGGCTTATTGTCTCAGAAGGATGATTTCTACTAATAGAATTTTGAGAGCTTTGACTAGTATAAAACCTTCTTTAGGCCTCCTTTTTTTTTCCCATCAACAATTTTTTGATGATACTATTATGGGTGGGATAGCTACAGTTGGAGAGGCAAGGGTGGTGAAAATGATTTTGAGCTCTTACTCAAGGGGATCAAGGAAGCTTACCAACTAGAACAAGAGTTCAGTTTTCTTCATTAATACTCAAGATTTGCATTAGAGGAAGAGTGTTGTTATTCTGGGTTATGATATTGGTTGTCTTCCTTCTAGCTACTTTCGCCTTCCCTTGGGATTGAGGCCCCTGGATTCTTTCTGGAATAATATTTTAGACAGGTTTAACAAAAAATTGGCTAATTAGAAGGGAGTCACTCTTAGCCAAGCTGGCAAGATTCAACTTGTCAAAGCTACTCTTTAGAACCTTCCAATCTATGCTTTGAGTCTTTTTGGGATTCCTAGTAAGTTTGTGGATCACATGGAGAAGATCCAGAGGGACTTTCTTTGGTCTAGGTCAAAAGGCAACAATCATTTACCTGGTGGCTTGGGATAATGTGTGTCTTCCAAAATAGAATGGAGGCTTGGGGATAAGGAAACTACATCCTTTCAATAGAGCCCTCCAAGCTAAATAGGTATGGAGAATATTTTCTAGTAGAGGGGAGTGGAGGGACATTGTGCAAGATAAATATCTTCATAGACCTTCTTTTAGAAATTTTCTTTTTTGTGATTCAATTCCTAGAGGCTCTTATATTTGGAATGGTCTTCTTAGTGCTAGATATGTAGCTATCAAAAGGGTGAAATGGTGTGTTGGGAGTGGAGAGTAAACTCTTTTTTGGTAGGATAATTGGTTAATTCAAGGGCCTCTCATTGCCATCCCTAAATTTGAGAGATGGGCTAGTATTTGCATCCAGAGGGTGGGTAGTTTTGTTTCTAAGTATAGAAATGATTAGGGATAAAGGGATCTGACTATCATTTCAATGGACCTTGAACCCCTTTATAAATATTCTAATCTTGGTGGTTGTAAATGAGGATCAGGATAAGATTGTTTGGGAGGATACTTTAGATGGAACTTAACTACCCTTAACAACATTAACTACCATTATTACCCTTAATGATGCTCGTTTCCCCTGAATCCTTTCCAGATCCATAATACTTTTTATGTCTACCAACAAAACCTCTCCACTTGCCCATCTTTGTGATGTGTCCCTCCTTATGGCCTCATTTTCCATCCAGTCAGCAACCATGTTACCTTCATGATACACATGAGACACAAACCTTATTGAAGGAAAGAAAAATATTGGCACATTCTAAAGTATCAAGAGGCTTCATTATTAGAGAACTTATTGGCACATTTTACGGGAGATCTTAAGGGTTCTTGGTAATTACTATAGCTTTTTCTTTTATGAGGATGGGATCAAGTATAGGTTTGAGGAGATAAACCAAGTCTTGGCTTAAGACAATCAAAAACTTAGAGGTGTTACTATCCTATTTGTGACAACATGGTTGGAGAGGCATAGAAGGGAGCCAAAGGGGGAAGTTGAGAAGTGGAAGAGGCAATCGAAGGTATGGGAGAAACTAAAGGAAGGAGGCATTTTGTCCTTCATTGAAAAGCTTCATGGCTAGGACCCAAAGATCACTGACCTAATGTTGAAGACATGGAGAGAGGGGAAGGTAAAGATTGATGGGGTGGACTTTCAAATCAATGAAGAGATTATTGTTAAGGTGATTCGTTCCCCAAACTAGGGCATTAAATTCTATAGGGACAAGAAAATTTCCCTGAATGCAGTTAAGGATTTTGCTAAGGATTTGAAGGAAATGAAGGAGCTTGTAAAGATAGGTGCCTATTACGAGCTTACATCCATTAAGAAGCTATGGAAGTTTCTCCTTAGGGAAATTATATCCTATATCATGCTCGACACCAAGTTTGACAAGATTTGAACCCATCATTTCATTATCCTTAGTATGGAACCAAGATTTCCATCCCCTACTATATGTTTTTCTTAGCTAATAAGAGTATGATGGACTATAAGAATAAAGTTTAATCTAACCCTGCCTCCTATGAGGGTTTGTTACTACTCATATATGAGCATTTTAAAGCTCAAACTCATGGAAGGGTTGTTGCTTAGAAGGCGGTTTCTTTCAAAGAAACTAAGAGCTCTTACCTCGCATCAAACACAAAGGATAGTATAGGTATGCACTCGAAAGAAGAAGAGGAGGTGGCAAAAATCATGAAGAATATGGGTAAGAAGAATAAAAAGAAGCTAGGGAGAGGTTCAAAGAAAATGATAAAATGGGAGGAGGGGTTAGAGGAAGAGTATAATGATGAGGAAGAGGGAATGGACTCGAATAGGGAAGGAAATGTGAGAGAAGTTGGACCTAGCAAGGCTCAGGCAGGTAGGAAGGAGGCAAGCTCGGTCAAAAGGAAAAGAGGGGGGATAAGGAGGTAGAGAAGGCTCAGGGCAAGGGTAAGGAGATGTTTTTTGAAGCTCAGGGAGAAAGGAAGGAGGAAAAGGGTGTGGTTAAAACAATGGTTTCTCTAGATGAGAAGGGGACAAAAACTATTTGGAGGAATTTCCATGTAGGTACAGCCAAGATGGGGCTAGTTAGAGAACACATAAACCTGGAGGTGCTTGAGGGTAGGGATGGTACTATTTATCTCAAAGAGTTCATTGATCTTGGTCTGGTTATTCTAAGTGACAATGCATGGGAGATGGGTATGAATTTCCTAAACAATGCCAGAAATAGCCTCATGCATAATTTTTAGTCCTTTAAATGGATATTTCATGAAATTGAGGAAATAAATTATATAATGTAGGGTTAGGATAGGTTAGAAGGGGTGGGAGAGAATGTCAAATTTGGCAAGCTGGAAGCTAGGGTTTTAGAGATTGAAAAGAGGGTGGAAAGGATGGAGACTACACTTCATAGCTTGGCTAATCAGAGCCTTAACATTATAAAAGGCCTAAATGATAACATCATTTAGCTACATAGGATGATGGAGGAGAATAAAAAGGGTAAGGAGGAAAAGGACATTGATGGGACCAGGGTGACTGAGGAGGAGGAATCCTTACAAGAGGAGAGCCTAAGCAAAAAGAGTAGAGCGGAAAAGAGAAAGAGGGTTGAGCTAGCTTCTCAGGACAATAGTCACTCAAAGACTGATGAGGCAAAGGCTAAGGAAGAGATGGAGTTAAAGAACAAGGAGCAAGCTAAAGATCTCATTCCTTGATCGTTCGTCCTAGTTTTTGTTGCTTTCCTGGCTTTTGGCCTTTTGTTTTTTCTTTTGTTTGTTGGTCAAGCCTGGCCTGTTGTTTTTTCTATTGCTTAGTAGCTAGATCTGAACTACTAGTTTATTTAATGTTGTTAACTGGTGGGTTTCAGGAACCCCTGTAAAAAACCTATTTTACTTAATAAAAAAAAAAGACTGTATTTCTTTCCCTTTTCTCCTGTTACATTATATTGAGGATTGTTTGTGGAATATTAGGAAGAAATGTGAGGAAGGGAAAAAAAAATTTATTTACCATCAAGCTTTGATTTTTCATCTTTTCAAATTTTATAAAAGCCTTCACCCTCAAATTCTAAGCCTTAGTATGTCACCCCTAAAAATTATTGGCCAAAGTCCCTCCCCCTTACCAAATCCAAGTTTGATGAGGACCCCATTACCTTGGCTAAAAAGATTAAGGAAAATTTTGAAATTGTTGATGTTGAAAGCCCAGGTACCACTCCTAAGAAGAACATCAACTAGTCAAGTAAGAGGCTAAGAGAGAAATACCACTTGATCAATCCTAGCATGCCTAAGTTTGACAACTGGAGGAAAAATTTTGGCCCTAGACCTAAGCACATGGCCACAAGAAGGAATTATGAAGAATAGGATGAGGAAGAAACATACAGTGAGGATAAAAATGAGAATTTTATGGAAGAGGTTCAAGATAGTCCTTTGCCCTCTAAGCTTTTAGATACTTTCAAAATTGATATCATCACCCTAGATTCTGATAAATCTTAGAATATTGAGGAGTAGGGAAATATCACTTTGTTGTTTGGGATGGGTAATCTAGGTAGCCACACCTAGGAAAAGATCATCGAGGATGAATGGGAGGGAAAGGGTAAGGTACATGGGGGAGAGCACACTCAATAGAAAGATTCCACGATGGAAATGAAGAACAAAATGTAGAGAAACCTGGAGGTTGAAAAGTCAGAAAAGTCCATTAATAATCTGATTGAAAGGAACGTGGACCTGGAGGAAAATTTTGACAAGGTTGCTATTTTTTTGGTGTGTTTCATGCACTTGGAGGCCCCTATGATCTACCTCATGTAGACTAACAAGGATGGTACCATAGATGATAGAGAGTTGGAGACTACTGTTGTGGTTTCACAATTGCATGCCCCATTTTAGCTAGAAATGGGGACCCCCTACTTTATTTTTTTTTTCCTTTTGGAACTTAAGTCTAGGATCTAAGTCTTTTCTAGGGTTTTATCTAGTGTCCTTGGTCAAATTTGGGTCCTAACTAAAAAACCCAGATTCTGAAAATTAGAGTTTTGGAGGGAGAAGACCTTTTTTGCAAAAAGAAAGGCACACTAGCCCACTCATTAGGTGCACTAGTGCACCAAAACACCAAGAAAAAGCATCACCCTTGGTGATGTGCAGCTACACAACTGCATAACACCAAGGTTGTTCTTGGTTCCTAAGTCTATATAACTTGGGGACCCCACCCTCTTCCTTACTCATTTCATAAACTTCTTTGATTGACCATAACAGTGCACTAGTCGAGGTGTGAATCACCTTCTCCTAACCTGCTAATCACTAAACAAACATTAAAGTTAACCTTAATTCAAGGTGCATAGTAGTGCACCTAATTAGGTGTGCTACTATGCACCTTACAATATGAAAGACTTAAAAACTTAAACATAAGCATAATTAGGTGTGTTGTTGTGCACCTTTAGTTTACCTTTGGTGAAGCTAAGTATGATATAGGATGTGCATCAGTGCACCCCTTGAGGTGAGCTACTACACATCCCATAGTTGGAAACTTTATAAGGTAAATGTACACCAGGCGCACATTTGAGGTGCGCTAGGTGCACATTTTTTTTGCATATAAGGGTCATAAAATCATTTTTTTGGTGTTTTCAGGTAGATTAGGTTTTCTAGTTTCTTCATGTCCATATTAGGGTTTTAATTAATCACTATTCCATTGACTTCAGACTAATATGTATTCTTTTTGTGCAGATTCAATGGCATCTTCATCATCCTCCCTTGCAACAAAGATGGTTCCAAAGCCCATAGAGTTCTAGTTTCAGGGTGTTCCAACCAAGTTATGATTTCAGGATGATTACTTAGAGATCTGAGACACTGAACTAGGTCACACAAATTTGGGTGGATTCTTAGCATTGTGCAATAAACCCATAGAAAGGTCTTCAATGATATCCGCATTGATCCAATTAGGACTTGTTAGTGCAACATCACACCCGGTGTCAGTGCAATCCTCAAAGCTAATTATGACACTCACAAAGAATTATGTTCCTGAAGAAAGGGTTGTGAAGAGAATAACTAAAGAGATCATCCTAGATCTTTGACCCAAGAATATTGAGAAGGTGTTCCATCTCCCAAGGGTAGATCAATTCATTAGATTAACCTATCACTAGGTAGAGAGATGGTACATGGAACATATTGAAGCTTCCAAGATCATCCAGTCTTCATACCTTATTCGAACACTCCTCTAGGGCAGAAAGTAGGAAAATTGGATATGACATGAGGATATATGAAGGAAAATATTGGATATTCAATCATACTCTTGAGTAGAGTTATGGGTTTTTTGGCAGCTAGACACTTGAACATTTTTATGGTGCATATTATTGAGACAATCAAAACAACAGAGATGCCAATTGATTGGTCTTCTATTCTTAGTGAGAACTTGGGTGAGTAGCTGGTGGCAATTAAGAATAACCAAAATTTCTATATGACATCATACTTGGTCTACATGTTAGCTGCTAGGGCGACAGACTATCTAGGGTTGTATAAAAGGGGCAGTACGCAAGATGCAAACACATGGTCGTACATAGTATATCCTCAGCTAGTAAAGAAGAAGCTTTAAGGGCATAGCAAGGAGTACAAGATAGTAAATGATGCTTCTATATTCACAATAATCCAGTTTGTCAAAGGAGATTATGTGAAGAGGATGTTAGAAGAGGAAATGGCTATGATTTTAGAAGTTGGAGCCTACTACATCCAATATCGAACATTTACATATTTGAGGGTAGTAGGTACAAATATCAACCCTAAGAAGCTCCCTAGGTATCCTAGTGATAGGGTTATACTATTGGAGATTTCTTGACAACTCTTATCCTCATATGATAGAGTATGAAGACAGCATAAAATAACTTGGATGTGGGCTATTGCTATAGGACCATTCAGTGTGGATCAGAGACAAGATATTCCATCTTTTGAGTCTGAATGGGATTAGTATCCCTTAGAAGAATATAATTCTCCATAGCCCTATTTTGATAACATCAAAAGAGTGCAACACCTAGCTAGAAAGACATTTCAACATGAGGATGTGATTGAAGATCACTGGATGAACACAGTGGATGACTACAATATCCATATTCAAGATTATTATAGGATGACTCTCTATCTGGAAAGAAGTCCTTTAAAGATAAAGACTCCTTTGAAGCTAGTACAAGAGGATATAGAGGATCCTCTTGATCCATTATTTAATAGGGACAAGATTGGTGACTGACCTATCATGAATGTCAAGATTGATAAAGAAGAAAACTCAGACATTAATCATAGGGCGAGGCACATCATCAAAATGACAAAGGATTGGATCAAGAGACCTTTCAAACTTGATCCAATTCCTCAAACAGTGTTCTTCCATGCTCAAGCCCACCCAGTTAAAGGTCAAGGAGCTAAGGTCACAGTGTCTACATTTGCAGCCCAGTCACCAGTGAGGCCAAAAATGGTGCACCAACTTGATAGACCAGTTGGATATTATAAGGCTCAAAAAGGTAAAGGCAAAGGAAAGAGGAAGAGGACTTATCCTCGACAAGCCGAGCTAGAAGAGGAGCTACTCAAGTACTACCACAACCTGAGGTAGAAGATGTACAAGGATCAAAAAATGTGGAAGTTGCATAGAATCAAGATAATCCTCGTGTGCCACCACTTGAACAAGGCCAAGGAGAAGTTGAAATTGAAGTACAAGAATTGCCTTCACAAGAGGTACAAGCCTCCCCTTCTACTCCTAGGGAAAGAAAGATCAAGACTCTTTGTTAAGAGAAGACAATAGGTTATCAAGAGAGTGATTCCTTTCCCATCAGTCTCTAAACCTATCCCGAAAGACGCAGAAGAAGAGGGTGATGAGGATGAAGAGGATAATCTACCTTTGAACTGGAGGACTTGTCTTCCAAGAGCCATGGAATTAGAAAGGATAAAAATCTCTACAATCACATCGCCACCCATTCCTAAGTAGGATATTTAGACTACAACATTAGAGAGGAGATGCAAAAATGGATAGATGAACAGGATGTTGAGGGAACTGATGTCTTTAAGATGTCAGATTTTGATTTTATGCCAATGGACACTGAGTTGGTGGGAGATAAAATCAGAGATACTCCAACCAATCAACCTCAACAAGAGGATTGGAATTAGTTGCCACCTGAGCCATAGGGTCTTGAAGTAGCTCCACCATCCCTAGTGCAAGTTAGATTTTGTGTAGATAAGGGTTTGGCTACTCCTCTTCATACAAACAATGAAGAAAAACAAGTACAAGCAGGACAAGAGGAAGAGCCATAACAAGTATCCATCGATGAAGTGTCAAAAGAAGGACAATTAAGTGAGAAACCTCAACAAGATTCCCAAGACATAGAGGTGAGAACTGTGGACTCCATAGATATAGAGACTCTCAATGTAGATCTCTTACAAAAGGAGAGGACTCCTGTAGTGCTTCTCCCATTTGACTTTTGTAAGTCATTCTGATGGATGCACCCTTGTTGATCTTTTGTTGTGATGGATCATGATTGTGACCCTGAGTCGTCTACACCGTTGAGGTGTTTGGATTTATGTTTCTTTATCAGTTGCGTTGATTATGCTTTTGACTGATCTTTGAGATTATGATGTAATTTTTGGTTCACTGAGGTTTGTGCCAGTGGTTACCAGGATCGATGTGGTATCATGAGGTTGTTCCGTGATTACCCTGAGATGTGTGCAGAGATTGCACTATGTTCTTTTACCATGCTACATTGGACTAGGTTCTTGTAGCAATGGTTAGTCATGTTTATGATTGTGTTTGCTTATGTGTTTTAAATGCCTTTTTAATGCAGAGTAATCATCGTTATTAAATGTATTAATGATTAGAAATGGATTGTCCATGTTGATTCTTTGGTTATGTGCTGCAGACATCTACCTTGTTATATTTCTGATTAGAGAGATATTTTTTACTCATGTTATGTTTTACATTTGAGATGACCTGAGGGTCAAATGATACTCTTTGATTCTAGTATCATAGATATTAGACTACTATGTTGTTCAATTAATCATATTGCATGATGATGCCATTTTGAGATGACAGTGTGTTTTACGATGTTATCTGGTTATCTGGTATTTGGACATACCTCTGATTTTGTTATGTGATGGATTTAATGCTATGGTTATTTACTTCATTCCTGCGTTGCTATGCCTTTTGCGAACGTGAGTGATGTAAATAGATTATTTTAATATAATTAAATAAATGGTTAAATTAGGTGATTTAATGCATTTATTGCTTCGGCTATGTTATTATATGCAATTGCACTTGATCGTGTTGTTTAGTGTGTAGGATTATATCCTTGGCAATGGCACATGGAGTTAGTGATTCAGCCTTTCATATTCTACCAATGTCGTCCTTGTATGGTCGACATATCCTTTATTAAAGTGTTTAATTTAAACCTTTCGGTGATTATTAAATTCGAACTCATTTGCATTATGTGATTAGACCAGTAAGCGTGTCTGTGCATTTAGAGGTTCGCATTGTCGCAAAAGTTATTAAGGAGATTTATGTGGTTTTGGGTTTTCGGGCTTTTTAATTGATTTATTTTAATTTCTGGCAGCTTTGCAATAGATGAATTCCTATTTATAGGAATAGCCTGTTTTTGTTTGGGTCGATTCGAGGTTTAACTAGATTGGCTGGTTAAATGCCCTAATCGATTATTCACCTGAAAAGTGAATAAATATCTAAAGAGGAATTTAATTCCTCACTTCTCACTTTTAAATTGGAAAGTTGGAGAGTAAAACCCAAAATCCTCTTCATTAGGATTTACTGTTTTGTTTGTTGTGGGAGCTACGAGCGTGGGATCATCGCGACGTTGGGCTCGTTGGATCCAACTTGGGGAAACCTTGGATTGCTGCGATTTTCAGCTACTTCTGCAAGATATTTATTTTATGGTTCAGATTCTCGTTTTGCCCTTTTGGCTATGACATAGGGCTTTCCTGTTTTATTGTTTTTGCTCCGTTTCTGCTTCTGTTTTTGGTAGCCGTTTGTTTGGAGGCTGAGAACTAGTGTTCCCCTCCATTTCTGTATGCTAGTTCTACCCAGTTGGGTGGGTATGAACATTTCCCTATTTTTGGGGATGAGGGTTTGGGATTTTGCACTGTTATGCTGGCCATTTTTGCATACGGTGTCTGATTCCATTTATTTTTGGATTTTTGGAGTTTTTGAACCCAAAGGCCAAATGGGTTTTAATTTTGAAGTTTTCCAAATTTTTGGGGTTTTTACCTCGTTTTGCGTGTTGCCTTGTTTACTCGAGTTTCCTTGGCACAATGTGGGTCGTGGACCTTGATGATCCGTTTAGATATCAGTCATACCACTTTTGCACTTTTATGTTGCATTGGGATGCGTATTGCATCCGTACTCCTGGCGTTGTGTTCAGTTGAGTGATTTTATACTTGGTGTTATTGTTTCTTTTAGACCTTTGCTTTTGTTTCGTGAACACTAGGATTCGTGTAGAATCCATACTCTCGGATTAAGGCCGGTTGAGTGAGTTCACGATGTTTGGTCTTGTTACATCATTGGGATTCATGTAGAATCCATACTCTCGGATTGAGGCCGATTGAGTGATTTCATGATGTATGGTTTTATTAGCTTTGGGATTCGTGTAGAATCCGTCCTTCCCGTGTTGCTTTCAGTTGGGTGTTTTCTTTGCATTGTGTTCTCATTCCTGTCCTTGTGTTATGATCTTCGTGATGGTGGTGCGCCACACACGAGTATGTGCGTGTACATTTGTTGGGTGACTTGCGAGGCCCGATCTTCTGTGAATTTGTTGAAAGTTATGATCATTGGGGTTGGGATGGGAGTATGCATGCCCACGGGCACTTGTCGTAGGATGAGCATGGGTAGGGTAGGGTAGCATATGGAGGGGGCTTCTATCCTGTAACCTGGTGACTACTTCCCAGTTGGCAGAGGAAGTTTTATATAAGTGATAATTAAATTAAAACATTGGGTGGTAATAAATACAAGATAATTAAAATGTGTGGGTTGTGCGCCTTCCGTCGTGAAGAGTAGCTGCCCTAGGTTGTGCGCCTTCTGTTGAGAAGAGTAGCTGCCTATACTAGCTTGGGCTTGTCGATGCCAAGCGACTCTCCATGATGTCAGCCCCTACATAGTAGCCTATTGAGTGTCTGACCAGGACCTGTACTCCTTGCATTGTCTTAGGTTCTTGGTTCAGCCATCATACTGTCTAGCATGAGTGTTAGCCTTGGATGTTGTGTTTTATGTGTGTTTTTGGTTGGATCATTATCTCCATCAGCACGGCGGGTGTGGACCTATGGGTGCCACGTGGTTGGGAGGCGTAACTACCTTTACCACTCCTAGGGATCGATGTACAGAGATGATCTTTTGTCCTAGTACGACCGTTGCTGGATGTCTTCACTTGGTACTTCAGGTTTTGGAGTATGCTTTCTTGTGATTTATGCTTTCATTGGAATGCTTGGATATCATGTTTAGATGATGTTAGTTTATTTGATGCATTCCCTTATCATGATGATTAGCATATGATTAGATGATGTTATTTGATTTAGTAGTACATCTGTTGCTTGTTATTTAGCATGTAATAGGAGATGTTACCTACTGTAGGATTATCTTATGCTTTACTACTAGCATGTTAGATTTCCTTATGCTTATATTGTTGCATGTTTTAGTAGTGACATCCCTATTACGACAGTACCGACAATTTGGTCGGTGGCTTGGGATGTTACGTGGGGGGATGGCTAGGATCCACAATGGTCTTATGATGCTATTGACGGTTGGGAGGAATCACGTACTTAGTTTGGTTGTTTTGTTCCTGAGATGTATTTTTGTACATTGCGATGTTGCTTTTGTTCTCTGCAATGCTTATTTTCAATTTGTTCTTTGTTGCTGTAGTTTAGATGGTTTGGTGTTCTTCTTTCTGTGTTGTTCTTGCACTCGAGTGTTCATTCCTCGAGCCTTTGTGGATCCAGTACTCCCCGGTGTGGAGGTTCTTTTGTTGGTTTTTCTCCATTTTTGAGTTCTGGAAGTGTTTTTACTTTCTATGGGCGACATTTGTTTAGCATTGTGCGACACAGATAAAGTATCGCATGCCCATAGAAAGAATGTCATACGACACTTTAAAGTGTTGCACGCATTACCGAAGAAATTTTGTACGACACTGGAAGAGTGTTGTACGGCTTTATGAGAAATGTCGCGCGATACTTTTCCAGTATCGCACGCCTTCTTGAGACGTTTCGCTCTCAGTAAGGGAGAAGTGTCACCCTCCCTTAGTAAAAAGTGTCGCACAGTTTTTGTGTAAAACCTGTGCGTGCCATCAACAGGCACTTTTCTTCGTGATCCAATCTTTTTGAGAGCGGTTTTGGATACCCTTTTGGGCATTCTTCGAGCCTATGTTGTTGCATTTTGAATTCAGAAGGTTTCTTTTGAAATTCAATTTTTGGGTTTCTGTTGTAGTCCTTCGGGGTTTAAAATATATCGTTTAAGTATAAATTCCTTATACTTAAGATATATTTTAATATATGCAACAATCATTTGAGATAGGTTTCAGACCTCTCAGAGATAAGTTATGGATTCTAGGAAATTTCAGGGCTTCAGAAATCCAGACTTAGCCAATTTTCAGGGCTTCAGGATTTCAGGCTTAGCCAAATTTTGGGATTCTACATATTACCCCAGCTTGGTGTTTTGTTGATGAGTGGTTGTTTCTTGTGCCCTCATCATGTGCATTTTCGTTGTTGGCTTTGGTTGTGTGTGTCAGTTTGGTAGTGGCATTTGGAGATTCGTTGGTTACCGGGATTGTGCTGAAGTCTTCCATTGCGATCTTTGTGATCCCTGTATGATGTTGTCTTGTGCATTCATACTTGTAAAAAAAAAAATTATCTTGGCTTGATTTGAATCCTTGTTTCCAAGGATCTCTGGGCGGGGAATTACAACTCCAAAGAGGGGAGATAAGGGTAAAAGTATTGCTGAAAAAACTCCTTCATCCTTAAAAGGAAAATCTCCAATGGAGCATATCCCAAGGTGGCTAAGGAAAGAAGTAATAACAAATAAGAAGCAGCAATTCACCACTAAAGAGGAGAATAGAATGGAATTGATTGAAGTTCTAAGGAAACCTGAGTCACCACCAAAGGATGCATGGGCATTAACCTTCATCATGAGTGATCAGAACTAGTACTTATTTGCACATGTAGCTATCCCTCCTTCGCATATAGATGTTGACGAATCAACTCCAAGACATTATCAGATCAGGGAGGTCATGCTTGGGAAGCCTACCATGGATACTGCTAAGTTGATGGTTACAACAGGAATTAAAGAAGTGTTCAAGAGCTTAGAACAGGAGGGGGTAGAATAGCTAACACTTCAAATGCAAAATGAGATCCTAAAAGGATATATGAGTGACTTTTTTGGTCCCTTAGACCCTAAACATCCCGAGGAGACCTTGAACACAACACTAGAGAGAAGGGATAAGGGTACGGTACAGTTGGACCCATTTTTGAGAGCTTTTCAGCAGTGGAGAGAAAGTTTTGAGGAAAAGGGTGTACAAATTATAAAAGGGAATCTGAAGTTATTACACATTATGTAGGATAATGCAGATAGGCTTGTGGCCATTTTGAATCAATATTTTTGTCTAATAGATGAAGTAAATACCTAGGGCAAAGATTTGTAGGCATTACAGTCTATCAAAGGAAAAAGGTATCAGATGTTGATGGAGGTATATACAACTGAGGAATTAGACAAGATTGATGATTAGATTGAAAAGATTGTGGATGGTAATAAAGTAATGGAGACATTACATGCAGAGATGCACAGGCTCAAGGATCAAACCCAAGAGCAAATTTTGGAAGCATGTTTAGACATTTTTTAGGATGATGCGCAGGAGAAATTAATAAAGGTGGAAGTAGTAGTAGAAAAATTTTGGAAAACTTTTGAGGAAGCTACTAATGATGATGATATCAAGAAAGCATTTAGAACTAAAGAAGCCTTATTAGAGCTGGATGTGAACTTCAAGATTTTGCAAAGACTCATATCAAGGTGGGAAACTACATGTAGAAAGTGAAAGACAAATATGAAGCCTTAGATTTTCTAGATGTGGCTCAAGTCACTGAGATCATTGAGAAATTCAAGGAAAAATGCCCATACATAGCTTTGGTATAAAGGGGAACAAAACCTAGAAGCCAGAATTTCAATTTTGACACTTAGTGAAATTTTTCATTTTTTAGAACTTGCTTTTGAGGTGTGTTGGTGCACTGGTGCACTGGGTGTGTAAGTGCACTTTTTCAGGGGTTTGCCACAAGTTTTAAGAATTTAGAGATGCACCAATAGTTAACTACTAGTTCTAAATTTAGAGCTTTTCGTGCATCAAAAATGCATTCTAACAGCAGTTTAACTCCTACAAAAGCCTAGTGAAGAAGGACCTTCTATTTTTGGCACTTCCAGACACTTCTACATCATCTAAAGGCTTTCTCTTTCTTATTTTCTCATGCTTTCTTTGTTTTATTACATGTAAAGGGTCATGCATCCAATTAATGACATAAATATGGATGGAGTCCTACTTAGCACCAGTTAAATAGTTAGTTTATACATAAATAGAGTTGTTTTATTAGTTTAGAATATGATTGCATAAAGATATCTCTCACTCTCAACACAAATTGAGGAGAAGATTTCTTATAAATTCAAGAATGTAATATGTGTTCAAGGTTGCAATTATCTTGATGCAATAATATATGTTATTGGTACTCACATTTGGAGTGTAGTGATTCTTGCCTAAGTGTGTTATATTTTGTGAATGTATGTTCATGGGATGTAATTGAGCCAACAATTTTATTGCATTGTTTTGGTTGTGCTATCTTTTAATTTTGGTGTTTGCTATGGGTCTACAAATTTTGCTAACATACTTAGTTTGAGAAGAGATCATCATATTGTTTTTGCATAACTTTTCATCCCGCATGAGTGCACTTTCCATGGCCTTGCAATTTGATGAAAAGTGAAACATCTTATGGTTACTAGATTCCCATCAACGATTGCATCAGTGGAATTAAGGAAGCACTACTCCTATTTTCATTGGTTACCTACCAATAGTTTCAACAATTTAACTTGCAGATGCATTGTTTCCATAGCTTATGTCCGTTAGGATTCACTTTCCATGTTATTTTCTTAAATTTCTTGTTTCCATGTCTTCATTATTTGTTTTACCAATTCCTGGTTAAATTAGGAATTCATATAGTTACATTTTTAGATTGCATTCATTTAAAAATAGAAAAAATACAAAAATGTATTTCTTTCTTTTGTGTTTATTCTTCTAAGACAGCAAAAAAAATCAAAATCTTATTTGAATTGTTTAGAACCAACAAAGGCCTCCTCATGAACATTCACATTTATCTTCAACTGAGCAAATTCTAGTAGGTTGCAAGATCACCCAAAACCTTAGAGTTGATCTACAGATTAACTTTTCAAGAGAGGAGTTCAAAAGGATTCCTACCATTAAGCATCGTGCAAAATGACTAGTCAACAACTACCCATTCACTTTATGACTTCCTGGTTGACAATTGTCTTAGCCTATTACTAGAGAACTAGAGGAACCTATGATTGGTCCTCCTACTGGAATGCTTTCTATTTTATTTTAGTTATGTTAATTAGTTTTTCTCTGAGTGTTTCGACCTGTTAGGTTTTTTATGTTGGACTGCTATTATGACCATTTTGTTTCTTATGGCCAAGTTTATGTATATTGTTAATATCTTCGATGTGTTGGATAGTATTTACCTTACTGTTATGCTTATGGGAGGGTTTTTGAAATTTAGAAAAGGGATTGGGTAATTTTATGGTAATGATTGTTAGTTGATATTTAAATAGTTGTGTTGATAACAATTATTCAATTGTATATTATCAATTGATGTTACACAAATGTTATACTCTAACTAGGCATTGCTAGTTGGAACTGAGTTCAAAAGACTCTAGTATTGGTCGAGCATAAGTTCAGAAGAAGCAAGTTCAAGAATTCTTGTGTAAACCAAGTTAGATTGATTACTAAAGTAGTTTAGTGTAAGTCAAGTCAGGTCAGTTACTAAGGAACTCAATGGTAATTGAGTGACCTAGTTTTACCTAACCTTCAGTGGATTAGTTCTTTTTTATTATTTGGTTTATGCAAGTTGACTTAGTAGATGTTATTTATTTATTTGAAAGGGTATTCAAATCAAATTGACATTGGGTTTCATATATATGAAAGGTCAAGTTGTGGATTGAAATATGAGAAAGTGAAGAAGAAGAAGATAAGATGTGAATAAAGAAGGATATATGATTTAGAGCAAAGTATCGAAGGAGCTGCAAAGAATATTCTGATCAAGGAAGGTCTAGAGGATAAGCTAGAACAATAATCTAAATCTAAAATTTAGTTGCTTCATCAATTAAGTCAATCATTGTTACTCTCTAATAATTATAGCAGTGAAGAAATCTCTTAACAGAGTTGACTTAATAGTCATTTTGTAAATCCTCTAACCAGGTGGAATTTCTAGATTGAAGTGTCTTAAGACCTCTAACAAGGCCGCTCCTAATAGGGTGATTCAAATCCTTTAATAGGGTTACACCTAACAGTGTGTTTTGTAACCGTTAATAGGGTTGACTCCTAATAGGGCTCACTTTAGAAGAGTGAAAAGTTGTAACTAGTTGTATTGGTGGTTTTCCTAAAAAGGGTTTCCTCACTAAATCTTGGTGTCTAATGTGTTCATGTTATTTGCTTACTACTTTATCTTTATACAACTAAGTTAATAAAGGTTAATACACATCATTATCTTAATATTGCTTTGTTAACCAAGTTATAGTGAATATCTAGTTCTAACTAAGGTGTGAGTTAAAAGGAAATTTGTATTGACATCTAAGAGATTTGGAATTATTTTAGTGGCAATTGAGTCGCCTGTCCCCTCTTAATTACTCCTCTTATATTTCCAACAATTGGAATTAAAGATCTTGGTTCTTATAGGAAAGGTTTCAAGGACCTAATTTCAAGACCAAGATGTCTTATAGAAGAGAGATTCCTAAGTTGAACAGAGATAACTTCAAAGTATGGCAGGATCTCATGAAGCTGCATTTGAAAACCATTGGAGATATAGGTATAAAATTCCTAGAGAACCAGTATGTGTCACCTCCTAATCCTTTGACTATAGATCAGATGGTAGATAAAAAGAATCACAACACAATGGTGATTGACATTGCTTCTGCTCTAAATTATGTTGAATTTGATGAATTCAAAGATTGTCCTACAACTCGTGAAATGTGGATCAAGCTACAAAAGATCAATGGAGGGGATGAAAATGTAAAGAGAGCCAAAGCATAAAGTTTAAGAGGCTAGTTTGATTAGATGAGGATGAGAGAAGATGAAAACATTGCAAAATACAATGAGAGAATCAAAGAAAGTGTGAGTGCAATCAGAGCCTCAGGAGGTCAAATTGAGGATGCAACAATAGTCAGCAAGGTATTAAGAACTCTTCTTCCTATTTATGGAATTAAAGTTTTAGCTATTCAAGAAGTGAGATGTGATCCCAAAAGTGATATAGCTTTGGATGTACTAGTGGGAAGGTTAACAACTTTTGAGTTGGATAACTTTGATAACTATCTTCCTGGATCTCACAACATATAATCAGCATTCAAAGCAAACTAACCCTTCGTAGAAAGGGAGGAAACTCAAAAGGAAAACAATTTGATATTGAAGAAGAAGAAGAATTTGATGATGATCTTGAAGCCATTGAAGCCCTGCTTGCAAGGAGGTTCCCAAAAGGCAAAGTTAAATATAAAGGCAAAACTCCATTGATTTGTTTTTTCTGTGAAGAAGTTGGTCATATTGTTGCAAGGTGTCCAAACAAGGAAAGTAAAGATGACAAAAAATCCAGCAAGTTCAAAGCCAAGAAAGATTTCAAGAGCTACAAAGACTACAAAGACAAAGGTAAGAAATCTTGTTATATTGCTAAAGATTCTAACAGTAATGATGAAAATCAAATGGTATATATTGTTATTAAAGATTAAGCAGATAATGAGGATAATAAAAAGATGGTACTTATTTCTCATGTTAGCAAGAATGACACATGGATAATAGATAGTGGTTGCTCTCATCACATGACTAATGATAAAACTAAGTTTGAACACTTTGAGCACTATGATGGTGGAAGTGTTAAATTTGGAAACAATGAACCATGTTATGTGAAGGGAAAAGGTTGCATTGCATTGGCTGATGGAATAAAATGTGATAATGCCTACTTGGCTAAAGGACTGAGACATAATCTTCCAAGTGTGGCACAACTAAACAAAATTAGATACAAGGTAGAATTCATGAATGGGAAGGCCTGGCTTTTGGATGATAAAGGAAACCTAGTTGGAACCAGTGATCAGACAAAAGGTAATCTATTCTATCTAGATCTCATTGATAGTTCATGATTCTTGGCACAAGTAGAGGAAAGTTGGTTATTGCATAAAAGGATCTGTCATGTAAACTTTGATAATTTGGTTACTATAAGCAAGAACATAAGAGTAAGATGTATTGCAAATTTGAAGAAACCTAAAATGGCCATATGCAAACAATGTCAAATTGGAAAGGTGGGTAAAACTAGCTTCAAAAGTAAGAATTTCAATATTGAAGAAGTCCTGGAACTAATTCATACAGATCTTTTTATTTTTTTATTAATGATTATTCTAGGATGATGACACTAATGTACTTGAAGGATAAAGCTGAAGTTTTTCAAAAATTCAAGAGGTATCTCACTAGAGTTGAGAAAGAAATAGGTAAGAAGTTAAAATGCCTAAGATCAGACACACGAGGAGAGTTCATCTCTAATGAATTCAATAAATTTTGCAATGAAAGAGAAATCAAAAGACAAGTATTTGTATCTAGTACACTTCAGTAGAATGGCATAGCAGAAAGAAGAAATAGATCCATGATGGATTGTGTAAGAACACTGATGATAGAGAAAAATGTGGCAACCAAATACTGGAAGGAAGCAATCAACACAGTAGTTTATACCTTGAATAGAGTTCAACTAAAGAAAAGTACAAATCAAACACCTTATGAATTATGGTATTTCTATAAACCTAATGTCTATTATTTCAAAGTATTTGGAAGCAAATGTTATATCCTAAAAGAAACAAGGAAAGGAAAGTTTGACGTAAAAAGTGATGAAGGCATTTTCCTAGGACACTCCAACAAGAGAAAAGCATATAATGTTGACATTAAGGTCAAAGCTTGTTTATTAGTGACTCAAACATACTCAATTAGTTAAATTATTTCCAAGTTTATCTTTCAATTTGTAATGTTAACCAAGTGTTCCTGTTACTACCGACTAATATAGTTGTTACTGAGTTCTACAGTTACTACTAAGCTCCAGAATCTCCATACAGTTCATGGTGAGTAGTATCTACCAAGTTGTTTAGTGACAATGTTAACTGAGCTTCACAATATTAACCAAGTTGCACAGTGTCAACTATGGTCTTTAGTATCTACTGAGCTTGTAGTATTATTGATGTGAATCTAGTGTTGACCGAGCCAAGGAGTGTCAACCAACTGATTCAGTTTATACTGAGCTCATAGTGTTAGTGTTCAAAAATATATGCAATATTAACCAAATGATTTAGTTTATATGCTGAGTTTTGCAGTTTTCACCAAGTCATAAGTGTTTACCAAGTCTAGGCTACTTGGAAGTGATTAGTACAAATCGAGCTTCTATCTCTACTGAGTGCATGATTATGCCAAGTGTTGACTATGGTTATTAAGTATTAGAACATCACCAAGTTTGTTGTATGAACCTAAGTGTCAATAGTTGGCTCGACTTTGTGATCTTGATGGAAACCTATGTTGTAGCTGACTTTGTTAAATTGTGATTTGGATTGGTATATATGTAATGAATTGTATCATATCCAAATAAGTAAGTACGAAGTGAATATGAAGATAGAAGTACAAATTAAGAAGGCTACAAGTAGTATAAGGGGCAATAAAGATTTATCTATTATAGCAAGCTGATCTTTACATTTCAAAGGAATCTCAACCACAAGATCAGAGTCACAAATTAGAGATCAGCCATTGATTCATCCTAACAGGTGTATCAGTTAAATCCTTTAATACGGTAGACTTAATAGTCTTTGACAAATCTCTTTACCAAGTGCATACTTCATTGTATGTTTTGTAAATCCTTTCACAAGGTGGACTTAGCATTCCTTATTGCTCCTAACAAGGAAAATCATCAAAAGTAATCAATTGTAAGCCTTAATAGGCTAACTTTATACTACAGTACTAAAGCTTGTGAGTATCTGTTGGATACAATTAACTAATTATGTATTGTCTTTGATGTTACACAAATGTAATATCATTATCAATTAGTATATGCTAAGCTCACTCAAGCAGTGAAGATAGTTTTTTGTGTCTACTGAGCATTCTTGTGGTTACCTAGTTCAAAAGGCAGTGTCTACTAAGTTTACTCAAGCGTCGAAGGAAAGTATGCAGAAAGTGAGTGTTAATCAAGCTCACTCAGTTAATGAAGGAAAGTTGGATGAAACTAGTGCTAACCGAGCTAACTTGGTTGCCAAAGGATTTTTGTAAAGTTTGCAGTGTTAATTGAGCTTCTATTAGTTAACAAAGGAAATCATTTCTGAGTTAGTTTCTACCAAGTTGGGTTGGCTAACAAAAGATTTTCTTATTTTAGCATAGTAAGCTTAATTGATTTATCTATTGATTCCAGCCGACTAAGATGATAAATATTAATTATTCTAAGTTATATTTAAGCCAACTTGATAAAATGAAAGATATAAGTATAAGGTCAAGTTGTGATTTCAAAGTGTGATGATGTGGATGTGAAAGCTTGAAGATGTTATTGAAGATCTAATGATGAGAAGAGGAATCAAGTTTGAAGGATAAGTAGAATATCCTTGTGGAGCAAAAAGGCTATATTCAATCAGGAAGGATCAAGTACAAGCCAGAACAGAGATCTATAATCAGCAATTTAGTTGCATTCAAATCAACTCATCTCATTGTTACTCTCTAACCATTGTAGCAGTGATCTAAATCTCCTAACAGAGTTGGCTTAACAACTATTTGCAAATCTTCTAACAAGGTGGCAGTTCTATTGAATTTTTTAAAGACCTCTAACAAGGCCACTCCTAATAGGGTGATTAAATCCTTTAACATAGTCCCACCTAAAAATGTGTTTTGTAGCCTTTAATAGGGTTGGCTCCTAACAGGGCTTACTTTAAAAGAGTGAAAATAGTAACTAGTTGCAATTGGTGGTTTTTCCCAATTTGAGTTTCCACATTAAATCTTGGTGTCAAATGTGTCAAGCTATTTTCTTTTATGTGTTTGCAACTAAGTTAAATTAATGGTAATCACTGATAACATCTAAAGTTTATATGTCAAGCTTTTACCCAATTACAACATTTTGTATGTGTACCGAGCTTCAGCAATATTCAATTTTTAGTTTGCATTTTGTACTGACATCTAAGGGATCTAAGATTTATTTTAGCAGTAACTGATTCACCCCTCCCCTCTTAGTTACTTCTCTTATATTTCCAACAATTGGTATCAAAGTTTTTGGTGCTTGCAGAGAAGGTTTCAAGGACCTAAGCTAAAGATTAGGATGTCTTACAGAAGAGAAATCCCTAAGCTGAACAGAGACAATTTTGCAGCATGGCAAGGACTTATGAGGTTACACTTGGCTACCA
The DNA here is from genome assembly GCA_028749045.1 of Cupressus sempervirens. Classification (NCBI taxonomy): domain Eukaryota; kingdom Viridiplantae; phylum Streptophyta; class Pinopsida; order Cupressales; family Cupressaceae; genus Cupressus; species Cupressus sempervirens. The sequence goes on from CM053788.1 coordinate 649,312,928, forward strand.
TTAGTGACTTAGGATGCAAGTATCTTGATACTAAATACAAGACTACCAATAGAACATTATCTATTGAAGATATTGCTGAAAAGAAGAATCATAACATCATGATGATTTATATTGCATTTGCTCTTAGTTATGATGAATTTGATGAAGTCAAAGATAGTAAAATAGTTTATGAGATGTGGATTAAACTGAAACATATATATGGAGGAGATGACAATGTAGGAAGAGCTAAGGCTAAAAGTCTTAGAGTTCATTTTGATTAGATCAGAATGAGAGAAGATGAAAATATTGTTAAATATGTGAAAAGAATCAAAGCAAGTGTAAGTGCAATCAAAGCATCCAGAGGAGACATTCAAGAAAAAATAGTTGTAAGAAAGGTACTTAGAACTCTTCTTCCTATTTTTGCAATTAGAGTATATGTTATTCAAGAAATGAGATGTGATTCAAATAATAAAATATCTTTGGATGCTCTAGTTGGAAGATTGACAGCTTTTGAGTTAGATAATTTTGATAACAATGTTCCTATTTCAAAGGTTATTGAATCTGCATGTAAAGCTAAATTCTCATTAAAAAAAAAGGTAAGAAATCAAAATTCAGTCAATCAAGAAGTGAAGAAGAATGAACATTAGAAGAAATTTTAGATGGTGATATTGAAGTTGTTGAAGACCTACTTGCAAGGAAGTATTCCAAAGGTAGAGGAAAGTACAAAGGTAAAGTTTCTCTGATCTGCTTTTCTTGTGAAGAAGTTGGCCACTTTGCTACTAAGTGTCCGAATAAAGAAATCCAGGATGAGAAGAAAAGAAATAAGCACAAAGGCAAGAAGGATTCCAAGAACTACAAGGACAAAGGTAAGAAATCTTTTTTTATAGCTAAAGCTTCTAATGACAGTGAAGATGAGGGTATATATTATTGTGAAAGATAAATCTAATGATGAAGAAGATAAGATGGCAATTATCTCTCATGTTAGCAAAAATGATATATGGATCATTGATAGTGGTTGTTCACATCATATGATTGGAGAAAAAATAAAATTTGAGCACATGGAATATTATGATGGAGGTAGTGTGAGATTTGGAAACAATTAACCTTGTAACATTTTCATTGACTAAAGAACTTGTATGTGACAATGCTTATTGGGTTGAAGGACTAAAGCATAATCTACTAAGTGTGGCACAATTGAATGACATTGGATTCAAGGTAGAATTCATGAATGGACAACCCAAACTATTGGATGGAAAAGGAAATATGGTTGGATCTGTCAAGCAAACAAAAGGTAATCTATTTTATCTTGATCTTAGTGATTGTTCATGTTTTATTGCTCAAGTAGATGAAAGATGGTTATGGCACAAAAGGTGATGTCATATAAAATTTTATAATTTGGTTAAGATAAGAAAACATAAAAGGGTAAGAGGTATTCCTATTTTGAAGAAACTTGACATGGGTCTATGCAAGAATTGCCAAATTGGTAAGATGGGAAAGACTAGTTTAAAAAACAAAAACTATCAGTCAGAAGAAGTCTTGGAAATTGTTCATACAAAATTGTGTGGACCTATTGGAATAGAAAACTATAGTGGAGAAAAAAAATTCATTCTTTTTGTTGATGACAATTCTAATGATGATAGTAATGTATCTAAAAGAAAAATTAGAAGCCTTTCAAAAATTCAAGTAGTATTTGGCAAGAGTAGAAAAGGAAACTGAAAAGAGGTTTAAATGCTTAAGATTAGATAGAGGTGGTGAATTTAACTCCAATGAATTCAATAATTTTTGCATTGAAAGAGGAATTAAAAGACAAATATCAGCTCCTAGTACACCACAACAATGGTATAGCTAAAAGAAGAAATAGATCTATCATGGATTGTGCAAGAACCTTGATAATTGAAAAGAAGGTTGCTCTCAAATGCTAGAAGGAAGCTATCAGCACTACAGTTCATACTTTGAACAAAGTACAGTTGAAGAAAAACTCAAACAAAACTCCTTATTAGCTATGGTATGGCTACAAACCTAATGTAAGTTACTTGAAAGTATTTGGTAGCAAATGTTATATCTTAAAAGAATCTAGAAAGGGAAAATTTGATGTAAAAGGTGATGAAAGCATATTTATAGGGTATTCTTGCAAAAGTAAAGCATACAAATGTTCGAACTTGTCTGCTCTTAAAATTATAGAAAGTGTGCATGTTAGAATTGATGAGTTTGTAGAAAAGAGTAAAGAAGAAAGAAATAAGGAGCTGGAAGATTTTTTACTATGAACCTGATACCCTACCAAATCTATCTAAAAGAAAGAAAGCTTCATCTCCCGAGTCCCCAAAATCTCCAACAGTTACCAAGTTGCAGACAGTGCAACCCAAGCTACAGTCAGAAGGATCGGAGTCACAATCAAAGACTACTGAGCTAGTTCAAACTGAGCCTGATGGACCCAAGTCATAAATAGAAGGACCCGAGCTTGAAATTAAAATTCAAAATGAAGATGGTAGAACTCATTCAAAGCCCAAAGGGCTTGTGTTAGCAAAATATGTCTGAAGGCATCATGCACCTAATCAGATCATTGGAGACAAATCTAATGAAATAATGACAAGAAGAAAATTAAAAGGTACATGTTTAATTGTTGAATTTGAACCTAGAAGTGTTAAAGATGCTCTAGAAAATGAAAGTTGGATTGAAATAATGAATGAAGAGAATGAACAAATAGAAAAAAAACAAAACTTTGACTCTTGTTCCTAAACTCAAGGATAAAAATGTAATTGGTACAAAGTAGGTATTCAAAAATAAGCTAAATGAAGATGGAAAAGTTTCAAGAAACAAAGCAAGATTTTTGTGCAAAATCTATTCTCAAGAACAAGGTATTGATTATGGTGAGATTTTTGCTTATGTGGCAAGACTAGCTGTTAGAACTTTACTAGCATATGCAGCACATAAAGGATTCAAAGTGTGTTAAATGGATGTTAAATTTGCATTATTGAATGGAATTCTTGATGAGGAAGTCTATATTGAACAACCAAAAGGTTTTGTAGATCTTAGCAAAAGAGACATGATCTACAAGTTACACAAACCATTATATGGTCTCAAGAAAGCTACCAAAGCTTGGTATGAAAGACTTCATAATTACTTGGTACATATTGGTTTTCAAAGGACAAATGAAAATAGTAGTCTGTATATCAAGGAAGGACCAAACAAAAAGATTGTGTTGGCAGAAATATTTGTTGATAATACTTTTTTTAATAGGAAATGATGACTTATGCAAAGCATTTTCAGAAGAAATGAGTAAAGAATTTTAGATTTCCATGTTTGGTGAGATAAAATTATTTGTTGGATTACAGATATAGTAGAACAAAAATGGTATCTACATTACTCAATCTAAGTATATCAAAGAGATACTAAAAGTTTGAATGGAAGATTCAAGACCAGTTGGAACCCCTATGTCTACTGGACATAAGGTCTCCAAAAATGATGATTCCAAAGAAGTAGATCAGACCACATACAGATCAATGATTGAAAAATTGTAGTATGTAGTACACACAAGACCTAATATTGCTCTAGCAGTTGGAATAGTGGCAAAATTCTTAGCAAATCCTAAGGAAAATCACATGATGGCAATCAAAACAATCATGAGACATCTGAAAGGTACTGAAGACTATGGTTTATGGATAAGCTTGGAAGCAATTTGGACTTGAAATTATTTACTGATGTTGATTGGGCAGAAAGTATTGATGATCGAAAAATCACTAGTGGTGGAGCATTCTTTCTTGGTAAAAGACTAGTGTCTTAGACAAGCAAGAAGCAGAATTGTACATCTCAATCCACAGTAGAGGCAGAATATGTGGCAATAGTAGTTAATTGTTCTAACATTGTTTGGTTCAAACAATTGTTGGAAGGAATGAAGATACAGACCAAGGATCCAATAGTCATATACTATGATAACACTAGTACAATCAACATATCAAAAAATCTAGTGATGCATACCAAAACAAAGTACATTACAATAAAATATCACTTCTTAAGAGAATTGGTGCAAGAAAAAAAAGTTAGATTGAAATATTTTAATACAAAGGAATAGATTGTAGACATATTTACCAAGCCATTACCTAACGATACATTTTTATATCTAAGAGGTAAGCTAGGGGTCATTCCCCTATCTAAAGTTCACTAAATGAAGCTTAGTGATGCATTGAATAGAATATGTTGAAGATCAATCAGTTGGTGCAGAATGGACAAGGGCATATGGGTATGTGCAAGATCATGGTCAAAAAAACTATGGCCTTAAGTGACAGTGAAAAACCAACAAATCAGGGGTATGTCAACTTGACACAATTTTAAAGTGGTTATGGACTTTATATCAAAAAGTTGTAAGAAAATAATCTGTAGGAAATTGAATGTAGTTTCTAAACTACTATGCCTTATCAAGAGAAAAAAATAATTGATTGGTCAAAAGTTTGAATTTTAATGCAGTACTACAAAAATTTTAGGGAAAAAATAAAAAGTAGGTGTATGTCTGACCACCTTAATCAAAATTAAATGATAATATTTTTTTAATATAATTATAGATATGAAAAGTAGACTCATGCCTAGATGTGACGCATATTTTTTGGTATTTTTATTTCGAATAAATAATTAAATATGAATTTTCTACCCAAAAAAAATTGGAAAAAAAAAAGTCTCATGTTTGACCACCTTAACTAATAGAAAAATTTACCAAATTTTTTTATTTATTTTTTTCTTATACTAGGTGAAGCATAGAATGTGATGCAACTTTTAGATTTAAAAAATGTTATACCGTTTGAAAGTTATAGCTATTTTTCAATCAGTATGTCAATCAGCACTTTACAATAATCTTCATTGATAATTAACTAATAAATACTTATCGAACTAAGAATTTGACAGAAATTATATTGATGGAATCTCAAGAGCGATATTAAAAAACTTTTTACGTTTCATTCAATTTCAATCAAAATAACATTGTCAGACGGATACCCGAAGTCTAAGTACCACTAAAATCCTCTTCAAACATGTCTTTTGGGTTGACCAGGAAGGGTTGGTAAATACTAAGCCTAATCGGATATCCGATATGGCTCAATGAATTTTGTGAAAATTTTGAAATTCTAACCCATTTTGGAAGAAAAATCGAGTTTAAGAGTTATAGCTTATGATTTATAAATTATTTCAGTTATATTACTATGTAAAGATGGATTTTAATATTTTATATATATATATATATACTAACGTAATGTAAAGATATAAGATATAATCTATTAATATATAATAATATATTACATTATTATTATTATAATCTATAAATATAATTTATATTATTATTATTTTTACTAAATATAACAACAAATGTACCTAGGGGTCCTAGGACCCCTAAGGACATATTAGAATTGTTCATATGGGTCAAAGGGCGCCATAGGGTGACCTATGAACCCCTTTGACCCATTAAATCATGAGTATTAGAATTGTTCATATGGGTCAAATGGGGTCATAGGGTTACCTATGACCCCTTTTGACCCATTAAAATGATGAAATATGTCCTTAGGGGTCCTAAGGACATATTAAAATTGTTCATATTGGTCAAAAGGGGTCATAGGTCACCCTATGACCCCCTTTGACCTATTAAATGATGACATATGTTTCTAGGGGTCCTAGGACCCCTAGGACCCCTAGGGACGTATTAGAATTGTTTATATGGGTCAAAGGGGGTCATAGAGTGACCTATGACCCCCTTTGACCCATTAAATGATGACATATGTCCGTAGGGGTCTTAGGACCCTAGCAACATATTAGAATTGTTTATATTGGTCAAAAACCTATGACCCCCTTTGACCCGTTAAATGAAGACATAGGTGCCTATGGGTCCTAAGACACCTAGGGACGTATTAGAATTGTTCATATGAGTCAAAGGGGGTCATAGGGTGACCTATGACCCCGTTTGACCCCTTAAATGATGATATATGTCCCTAGGGGTCCTAAGACCCCTAAGGACATATTAAAATCGTTCATATGGGTCAAAGGGGGTCATAGGGTGACCTATGACCCCCTTTGAGCCATTAAATGACGACACATGTCCCTCGAGGTCCTAGGACCACTAGAGACATATTATAATAGTTAATATGGGTCAAAGAGGGTCATAGGGTGATCTATGACCCCCTTTGACCCATTAAATGATGACATATGTCCCTAGGTGTGGTAGGACCCATAAGGACATATTAAAATTGTTCGTATAGGTGAAAGGGGGTCATAGAGTGACCTATGACACCCTTTGGCCCATTAAATGACGACATATGTTCCTAGGGTTCTTAGAACCCCTAGCGACATATTAGAATTGTTTATATTGATTAAAAGGGGTCATTGGTTCACCCTATGACCCCCTTTGACCCATTAAATGATGACATATGTCTCTAGGGGTCTTAGGACCCCTAGGAACATATTAGAATTATTCATATGTGTCAAATGAGGTCATAGGGTAACCTATAACCCCCTTTGAACTATTAAATGACGACATATGTCCTTAGGAGTCCCCTAAGGACATATTAGAATTGTTCATATGAGTCAAAGGAGGTCATAAGGTGAACTATGACCTCCTTTGATCCATTAAATGATGACATATGTCCCTAGGGGTCCTAGGACCCCTAGGGATATATTAGAATTGTTCATATGGTCAAAGGGGGTCATAGGTTCACCCTATGGTGCCTTTTGACCCATTAAATGATGACATATGTCCCTAAGGGTTCTAGGACCCCTAGGAACATATTAGAATTATTCATATGGGTCAAACGGGGTCATAGACCCCCTTTAACCTATTAAATGATGACATATGTCCCTAGGGGTCCTAGGACCCCTAAGGACATATTAGAATGGTTAATATGGGTCAAAGGGGGTCATAGGGTGACCTATGATCTCGTTTAACTCATTAAATAATGAGATATGTCCCTAGGGGTCAAAGGACCCATAGGGACATATTAGAATTGTTCATAAGGGTCAAAGGGGGTCATAGGTCACCCTATGACCCCTTTTGACAAATTAAATGACAACATATGTCTCTAGGGGTCCAAGGACCCCTAGAGACATATTAGAATTGTTCACTTAGGTCAAAGGGCATTATAGCGTGACCTATGACCCCCTTTCACCCATTAAATGACAACATATGTCCTTAGGGGTTGTAGGACCCCTAGGGACATATTATAATGGTTCATATGGGTCGAAAGGGGTCATAAGTTCACCCTATGACCCCCTTTGACCCATTAAATGATGACATATGTCCCTAAGGGTCCTAAGACCCCTAGGGACATATTAGAATTGTTCATATGGGTTAAAGGGGGTCATAGGGTGACCTATGACCTCATTTGACCCATTAAATGATTACATATATCCCTGGGGGTCCAAGGACCCCTAGGGACATATTAGAATTATTCATATGAGTCAAAGGGGGTCATAGGGTAACCTATGACCCCCTTCAACACATTAAATGACATATGTACCTAGGTGTCCTAGGACCCCTAGGGACATATTAGAATAGTTAATAAGGGTCAAAGGGGTTCATAGGGTGACCTATGACCCTCTTTAACCCATCAAATGATGACATATATCCCTAAGAGTCTAAGGACCCCTAGGGACATATTAGAATTGTTCATATTGGTCAAAAGGGGTCATAGGGTGACCTATGACCCCCTTTGATCCATTAAATGATGACATATGTCCTTAGGGGGATATATTAGAATTGTTCATATTGGTCAAAGGGGTCATAGGTCCACCCTATGACACTCGTTGATCCATTAAATGACAACATATGTCCCTAGGGGTCTTAGGACCCCTAAGGACATGTTATAATTATTCATATGGATCAAAGGGGGCAATAGGGTGACCTATGACACCCCTTTGACCCATTAAATGATGACACATCTCTAGGGGTCCTTGGACCCCTAGGAACATATTATAATTCTTCATATTGTTCAAAGGGGGTCATAGGGTGACCTATGACCCCCTTTGACCCATTAAATGATGACATATGTCCCTAGGGGTCCTAGGAGTCCTAGAGACATATTAGAATTGTTCATATTGGTCAGAGCGGGTCATAAGTTCACTCGATGACCCCCTTTGACCTATTAAATGATAACATATGTCCCTAAGGGTCTTAGGACTCCTAGGGACATATTAGAATTGTTCATATGGGTCAAACCTATTAAATGACGACATATGTCCCTAGGGGTCCTAAGACCCGTAGGGACATATTAAAATTGTTAATATGGGTCAAAGGGGGTCATAGGGTGACCTATGACCCCCTTTGACCCATTAAATGATGACATATGTCCCTAGGGGTCCTAGGACCCCTAGCGATATATTAAAATTATTCATATTAGTTAAAGGGGGTCATAGGTTCACCTTATGACCCCCTTTGACCCATTAAATGACGACATATATGACCCCTTTTGACCCATATGAACAATTCTAATATGTCCCTAGGAGACCATATTAGAGTGGTTCATATGGGTCAAAAGGGGTCCTAGGGTGACCTATAACCCCTTTTGACCCATTAAATGATGACATATGTCTCTACAGGTCCAAAGACCCCTAGGGATATATTAGAATTGTTCATATGGGTTAATGGGGTTTATAGGGTTACCTATGACCCCCGTTGACCTATTAAATGATGACATATGTAATTGTTCATATTGTCAAAGGGGGTCATAGGTTCACCTTATGACCCCCTTTGACCCATTAAATGACGACATATGTCCTTAAGGGTCCTAAGACCCCTAGGGACATATTAGAATTGTTCATATAGGTCAAAGGGGGTCATAGGGTTACCTATGACCCTCTTTGACCTATTAAATGATGACATATGTTCCGAGGGGTCCTAGGACCCCTAGGGACGTATTAGAATTGTTAATATGAGTCAAAGGGGGTCATAGGGTGACCTATGACCTCGTTTGGCCCATTAAATGATGACATATGTCCCTGGAGGTCCAAGGACCCTTAGGGACATATTAAAATTGTTCATATGGGTAAAAAGGGGTCATAGGGTGACCTATGACTCCCTTTGACCCATTAAATGACGACATATTTATATACTATTAATACTATTGTAGCATAATAATAATAATAAAAATAAACACTAAATATTAATACTATTATATCTATAGTAATAATAATAATACTATTATAGCAAAAATTATAATATATATTAATACTATTGTAGCATAATAATAATAATATAAATAAACACTAAATATTAATACTATTATATCTATAGTAATAATAATAATACTATTATAGATATAATAATAATATTGATACTATATATTAATACTGTAGCTATAATAATAATATATATTAATGCTCTTATAGCTCTAATACTAAATATTAATACTAATAAACCAAAGTCAGTTTCCCTCTAATAATTATTATAATATTAATACTATTATATGTGAAGAACCTCCTTATAGCAATATCGTGAGAATGCTCGAAATAACAGAATACCAAGTGATAGCAGAACTCAGAATGAATCTACTGATCGCAGGCCACTTCGAGGGGGTAACCTCCTTTGAGCAAGCTCAATACAATAAATTCGTCCGTACCCATCAAGGGCCTCAACCTATTCTTATATACTGGGTACGATCTAGAAAAGTAATACTACCTATGCATGTGGGATAATAAAATATACTCACGGGACGACTTACAAAGCATATGCGTCCAACAACACTACTCTAACAAAATAAACAGAAGGAACACACAGGTTCCTAACATCCCCTCTCCCTTAGAAAAAAGCTTTGTCCTCAAAGCTTAAGGTGTGGAAATTGTTGTTGAATCTGAAGAAGGGGTTCCCAGGTAGCATCCTCTGGTTGCATGCCATGCCACTGAATCAAGACCTCAGAGATGGAGCGAGAGCGAAGCTGGCGAGTGCGCTGGTCAATGATTGCCACCGGCTCCAGGATAATGGATCCTTCCGTATCCATTTCAGGGAGAGTAGTTTCTGCTCTGACAGTGGTACCCAGAACTTTCTTTAGACAAGAAAAATGAAAGACTGGATGAATGCGGGAAGAAGGAGGAAGTTCCAGTTTATAAGCAACTGAACCAATCTTCTGCAGAACCTTATAAGGCCCATAAAATTTTGGGGCCAGCTTATGACGCCCTTTCAGCTTTAGGGAGGATTGTTTGTATGGCTGTAGACGAAGAAAAACCATATCCCCAACTTGAAATGAGCGCTCAGAACGGTGTTGATCTACTTGCTGTTTCATCCGATTACGGGCCATGTGAAGATTATCCTGTAAGGTATGAAGAATCTGATCCCTGCTGCGGAGAACTATGTCAACTGCCTGGACTGGTGAGCTGTTGGGAGTGTAGGGAAGGAGCACTGGAGGTGCCTGACCATAGACTGCTTCATATGGAGTCATTTTAGAGGCAGTGTGGTATACCACCATTCAGCTAAAGGGAGCCACTTGGCCCACTGATGTTGCTTCTCGGAAGTGAAGCAACGAAGATAAGTTTCCAAGCATTTATTGACAATTTCAGTTTGACCATCAGTTTGTGGGTGATAGCCCGAACTCATCGTCAGTTTGGTGCCAGTTTTCTGAAACAGTTCAGTCCAAAAATGACTGGTAAAAGTTGCATCACGATCAGAGACAATGGAAGAAGGGAGTCCATGAAGACGAAATATCTGGTCCATGAAGATTTGTGCAACAGAGGAGGCAGTATAGGGGTGGCTGAGGGCACAAAAATGACTATATTTCGAGAGACGATCAACCACAACCAAGATCACTGTCTTGCCACCGGATTTAGGAAGCCCTTCAATGAAATCCATAGAAATATTAGTCCAAATCCGTGTAGGGATGGGCAATGGTTCGAGCAAGCCAGGAAGGAGGGTCGTTTCACCCTTGTGGCGTTGGCAAGTATCACATTCAGCCACCATCTGTTGAATCGTCTGTTTCATCCCTTTCCAAAAGAAGTTTCTCCTTGCTCGCTCATAAGTTTTGAGAAAGCCTGAGTGCCCTGCTGAAGGAGAAGCATGGAATTCATAAAAAATAGCCTGATGTAGAGCTGGGTTCTGAGGAAGCACTAGCCGACCCTTGTATCGAAGAGAAGCACCATCCCAAGAGTAATGTGGTATAGCAGAAGGATTATTGGCTAGCTGGTGAATGATTTGAGATAAAGAAGAGTCACTGTCATAGCCCTGCTGAACAGACGCTAACCAATTGGGAATGGGCATAGAAATAGCGGAAAGGGAAGCTTGATTATCAAATGTGCAAGAAAGAGCATCTGCCACAATATTCTCCTTACCCTTCTTGTAGGTGATCTCATAATCATACCCCATGAGTTTGCTGACCCATTTCTGTTGTGTAGGAGAGGATACCCGTTGTTCCAGGAAGTATTTCAGACTTTGGTGATCGGTTCTGATGCAAAAATGACTCCCTAAGAGGTATGGCCGCCACTTCTGTACAGCATGCAAAATAGCCATCATTTCTTTTTCATAAGTAGAGAGGGCTAGATTCTTACCAGAGAGGGCTTTGCTAGTGAACGCAATAGGATGGTCATCTTGCAGGAGAACAGCACCCAATCCATTGCCGCAAGCATCACTCTCAATAGTGAAGGGTTTGGAAAAATCTGGCATCGCGAGAACAGGTGTACTGCACATAGCCTGTTTCAGTTGTTCAAATGCAGTCTCAGCAACAGGGGTCCAGGAGAAGGCATCCTTTTTTAACAGAGCTGTCAATGGTGCTGCAATTTTCCTGTAATCTTTGACAAACTTGCGGTAGTAGCCAGTCAACCCCAAAAAACCCCGAAGGCTCTTGAGAGTTTTAGGATGCGGCCAAGTTTTCATGGCATCTATTTTTGTAGGATCCACCCGCACTCCATGGTGTGCAACAATATGCCCGAGATACTCCACTTCCTCCTGGCCAAACACACATTTAGATAGTTTTGCACAGAGTTGATGATCAGAGAGAAGTTGCAAGACAAGCTCCAGATGATGGAGATGCTCAGCCCAAGTTTTGCTATATATGAGGATATCATCAAAGAAGACTAGAATGAATTTCCGGAGGTATGGTCGAAATATGTTATTCATCACTGCCTGAAATGTTGAAGGAGCATTCGTGAGGCCGAAGGGCATGACTAAAAATTCATAGTGACCATCATGTGTGCGGAAGGCAGTTTTAGGTATATCCTCCTCATGAACCCGAATTTGATGATACCCAGAACGAAGATCTAACTTGGAGAAAAAATGAGCCCCATGAAGTTCATCAAGAAGTTCATCAACAACTGGAATGGGAAACTTGTCCTTTATAGTGAGATGATTAAGTGCTCGGAAATCAATGCAGAGTCGCCATGACCCATCTTTTTTGCGAACAAGCAGAACTGGAGAAGAAAAGGAACTGGTACTAGGGCGAATAATACCTTGCTTCAGTAAGTCACGGACAAGTATCTCGATTTCGGTCTTCTGATGAAATGGGTAGCGGTAGGGCCTGATGTTGGGCGGAACACTGCCAGGAAGGAGCTGAATACGGTGGTCCTCTGGACGAGAAGGAGGTAATCCCACAGGTTCAGCAAATATACCAGAATACTTGTCCAAAATGTGTTGGAGATCGGCAGGAGTGCTAGAGACTGCTGAGGGCTGCATCTGAATGGAATGGAGCTGAGCGATGACACCATGTGAATTCTTCTTAAGAAGTTTTTCCATACGGTGTGAACTGATGATGCTGAGAGACCCTGGTTGTAAGCCTTTCAAAGTGTGTTGGTGCCCCTCGGCTGAAAACTGCATCCAAAGTTCAGCAAAATCCCAGAGAATGGGGCCAAGAGTGCGTAACCATTGGGCACCCAAAACCACATCACAGCCACCTAAGGGTAAGGCAAACATGTCAGAGCGCATGTTATAATCTCCAATAGAGAGACGCACATTGCGACATTTCCCTTTACAAGGTAAAGTGCCCCCATTGGCAATCATGACTTCAAAGCTAGAGCAGGGATGGATAAAGCAATCAGCCTGTTTGGCTATTCGTGGATCAATGAAGTTATGAGTGCTACCAGAATCAATGAGTATAGTAAGAGGGATCTTCTTGAAGAAACCCTGGACCCGCATGGTTTGTGGAGTAGTGACTCCTGCCAAAGCATGGACAGATATCTCTGGTGGAGCTTCTGGTGAAGGAGGTTCAGGCTGGTGAGGCTCAACCTCATCATCCACTGTTTCCTGAGCATCTACATATTCTTCCAGTTCCGGTGGAGAATCCACATCCAAGAGATAGAGCTTTTGCTGAACACATCTATGGCCCCGAGACCATTTCTCATCACAATTATAACAAAGCCCTTTGTCTCGCCTGACTCGCATCTCTGTTTCAGACAAGTGCTTGATCGGAGTAGTTCTGGGAGCTGGTATGACTGGAGGGTTGTGAGAACCTGTATTTCTGAATGGAACAAAATTAGATCTGGAGCGTTGTAGAGCACTAATCTTGTCTTCCGCTAACTTAGCCAACCCAAGGGCTTCCATCATTGTAGTAGGTCGAAACATTTTGACTTCTGAGCGAAGTGCATCCTTCAGACCACTGACAAAACAACTACAGAAGAATTCATCAGACAAGCCCTCTGTGTGATTAGCTAATTTTTCAAACTCTGTCTGGTATTCTCTTACAGTGCCTGTTTGACGCAGTTTAGTGAGTGCTCCTGTGAAATCATCAAAGGAACTAGGGCCAAAGCGCTCCAAAATGAGGGTGCACAATTCGCTCCACGTTGGGCCTACATTAGCCTTGATGTACCAACGGAACCATTGAAGAGCTTCATGTTCCAAATGAAAAGATGCAAGGGGGACTTTGTGGTTATCCAAAGTATTATGCAAGCTGAAATACTGCTCTGCCCTATAGATCCATCCAGTCGGATCAGAACCATCGAAGCGTGAAAAATCAAGCTTTGGTCCACGGAAATTGCCAGAAGAGGACCCAGTATCTCCTGAATGGTTTCGGCTCATGGCTGACTGCTGAAAGTTAAGACCCAGAATTTTGTCATCCAGATCTTGAAGTTTGGTTTTGAGGGATGCAATTTCCTCTTCCATGATTTTTGCTCCTGTACGCGTAACAACCATAAAACAAGGTTTTTTTTTTTTTTGTTTTTTTTTTTTTTTTTTTTTTTTTTTTTTTTTTTTTTGGAATGGGTAGAAGATGAGAAACAAAAACTTTTTTAGTTACGGCAAACTTGGATTTGGGTAAAACTCAGATAGGAAATGGGTGTTCGACGGGTGGTGGGAGACTATCTGGGGACAAGGGAAACAGAAAAATGAGGGTTTCAAGGGTAGGGAGGCGAAATGAGGCGAACAGTCCAAGAGGGATAAGGGAGCAAAATGAGGAATTGAATCTTGTGGCTCAGTTTGGTGGTGATTGGATGAGAGGTGAAAAAGATAGGGCAAACCCTAAAATTAGATAAATGAGGGATTTAGGGCTTTGATATGTAAAATTTGGGGTTGGGTCGCCAAGGAAGGAAGTATGCGAAATGATATTGCAGACGTTCTGCGGAAGTATGAGCAGAAACAGAAAGCAAACAAGGAAGCTACGACTAAAAAACAGAAAAAATTTTACTCTTTTTTTTTTTTTTTTTTTTTTTGAACAGTCGACTTAGAAAAATTCACTCACAGACAGAACAACTGAAAAGAGTTATTGCAATAACAAGAGATATTAGAAGTGAGAGGAACCTGAAGGCCACGACAGAAAAAAAAAAAAATTTGATGTAATTTCCACCCAGTGAGCCCAAGAGAGTGCTCTGATACTAGATGTGAACCTCCTTATAGCAATATCGTGAGAATGCTCGAAATAACAGAATACCAAGTGATAGCAGAACTCAGAATGAATCTACTGATCGCAGGCCACTTCGAGGGGGTAACCTCCTTTGAGCAAGCTCAATACAATAAATTCGTCCGTACCCATCAAGGGCCTCAACCTATTCTTATATACTGGGTACGATCTAGAAAAGTAATACTACCTATGCATGTGGGATAATAAAATATACTCACGGGACGACTTACAAAGCATATGCGTCCAACAACACTACTCTAACAAAATAAACAGAAGGAACACACAGGTTCCTAACATTATAGCAAAGGTTGTTTTCCCTTCAAATTTTATTGGAAAAAATCGGATATCCGATATCCTATTTTTCCTAGCACCAATTTCTAACATATCCCTGTCCCTGCAAACCTGACAACATCACTTTTTCAAAAAAAAATTCACTAGTTTTGCAAAAAAGTGCATTTTGGGATCCAACCAATCGAAAAAAATTCAAAAATATAACCTTACTTCGAATTTGTCATCTAAATGGGGAGTAGTAGTCGTCGAAAGGATACACACAAAAGGAATATATCCAATGAAGACATTGCGGCATATAGGAAAAGAGACAAAATGGAACACTGGAGAAAAAGACAAGGTATGCTAAATATCAGTCAAGTTGACAACGAATTAGTCGACAGTGAAATCATAGAGTTAGATAATGAATATGTACAGTTGGGGAATGAAAATGTACCTATTGAAAATGATAATGACAAAATTGAAAATTTAGAGAATAAAAATTTTGAAGATGAAATGCTACCAAGTAATAATCCAAATTGCATAATTGACCATGTCGAACATGACAATGCACAGGAACCTAATGCACAAGAACGTTACATATCTCCTAATTATAATCGACATGAAAGTTCTAAAACACCAAAATGGATAATTGAAATTGATGAAATGATTATTACTAGTTTGTAAGAGAAAAAATCAGAAAGAACCATTCAGTTATGGGCTTCGAGACTATATCAGATATTTTCTGGCAATAAGACAGTGGTAGAACAATGTTAGGTTTTCATGCACTTATTAAAGATGCAAAAGATGAGACCTATGCTTTCTAAATTGAAGATTCGTGTCAATAAAAAGTTGGAAAGAAATGCCATTATTATTAAGAATCTTTTTAGTGCTCTCTATAGCATTGGAAAAAATAATAGGGAGAAGGATAACAGAACTGCTCGAAGGGTTATTACAACCTCTTTGGTAAGTAATCATTTGAGAAAGGGTAGATAAATGAGACAAACTTGTATTGATTTGAATCTAAATCATACTACTTTGAGAAGAGCACTTAGTCGATGAGAGAAAATTGATTATCCTCTTCAAAATGAAACATGGGCATTTGGTGGGAGACTTCCACGTTTTGATAAGAAGCTATCCGATGATGTGAAGGAAGAAATTACACAATTTTGGCACTCTAACTCATGAGTATCACCCAATGTTAAAGATGTGTTCAAGTTGAGAATTGGCATTAGAGACCACACGCCGCATCCTAAACACTGTTTGGAGGTAAGTCAAACTATGTTGTTCAAACAATTTAGAGAGAGTCGTCCAAGTCTTCATATATCACAAAGGACTTTTGAATCTTTGAAGCCATTTTATTGTGTGCCACTCAAAATTCAAAATACATGTTGCAAATATCATGTTGATTTTTCTATGCACGATGAACTATTACGCTCCATCCGTTCTACTTTGCATAGTAAATAAATGTTGGAGGATTGTGGTGCTAGTGAGCTTCCAAAATCATCAAGAGACTTGCTAGATCAACTTTTATGTCGTAGAGTTGATGGTTGTTTCTTTTATAGAAATGCTTGCTTAAATGAGAAGTGTTCAGAATGTGGTGGCTTATCCAAGTTTGACACACGTTTCCATGAGGGGTGCGAACAAGATCTTGGAAAGACAATAGTGAAAAAAAAGGTATATGAAACGGTGAAATACACATTGAAGAGTGGAGGTGAGAGCTCTAGATGTGAGTTGGTTGGAAAAGATATCAGTGTGGCTAGTTTTATTTCAGATTTCAAGGCAAATCTTTTTTACAAGTATGCAAGACATAGTCACAGGTCTCAGTGGTTGGATGAACAATTTAGAATGTGCAAGGAGACTTTTCCCATTGGCACTATTATATCAGTTGTTGATTTTGATGAGAACTACACGTTGCAACCTCAAAATGAGACACAATCTCAGTATTACAACTCTATTTAGATTTCTCTTTTTGTTCACATAACATATAGACATGCCCTTGATAGTGCGAAAGATAATCAGAGGATTATTAGAGAGTATCATTTTTATATGAGTGATGATAGATCTCACTCTCATGAGTTTGTGCAACATTGTTTCGAGAATTATTTTGATTTCTTATATGAGCATGCAATTGCTATGGATAGACATATCATTTGGTCAGATAACTATACAAGTCAATTCAAGAATGCTCGCATGTTTTATTGGTTGTGTAAGATGCACATAGAAAGAGGGGTGCCACATATTTGAATTTTTTTTGAGTCTGGCCATAGAAAAGGGGAACATGATGGAGCGAGGCCATGTGTGAAGAGAGCTCTAGTCAAGGAGCAACTGAAGATTTCAGCAACAAAGCTTCTTGATGCTTGTAGCATTGTTGATTGGTGTAGTTTAGCATTATCACAGGGGGGGACTCTTGATTCAATGGTATGAAGGTTCTTTTGGTTGGTTGAGGAAGGGTTCGTAGTTGATAGATTAGATTGTGTTACAATGAGAGACTCATCAAAAATGCATTCATTTCGAAGCTCTGATTCTAGTACATGGACCATTTGGACACGACAACTAGCTTGCTTTTGTTCTAGTTGTTTTCAGTGTGATTGGGATCACTGTGAGTCAAGTGAGTGGGTGGAAACATGGGATCCACATTATCTTACTCCATTTTCTATCATACCCTCTATCAGAAATGATGACATGGAAAGTTCACTTGAGCATAACCATCTATCAGATCTACTTCAGCTAGGACATGTCTTTGCATTGGTTGCACCACAAGGGAATGATGAGAAATTTGATTATTGGTTAGCATGTTGTGTAAGAGGTAAACAAAATCTTGCACAACCAATCATAGATGATAATGAATTCACATATCCTACTAATTCAGTGGTTGTCGCTAGAACATGGCTGCGGACATACATGCTTAGAAGGAATAGAATTCCTGCATTCGAAGACTATCAGAAGCACAAAATAATTCTCATATATTCTCATCTTATTATAACAACAAATGTAAAGTTGTTGAACCATCAAGGAAGACCAAAAGTAAAAGAAATTTTTACTATTGTTAATGTTGATCATGAAGCCCTGTTGGAGACCCTAAAACAGAGAGAGGACCCTATTGGAACACTCGACTAGGTATATTTACTTCTTATGTTATTTTCTTCATAATGATTCAATGAATTGATGATTATCTTGTTTAATACAATAAGTTACTAATTTTTTTATAATATTGAAATGTAGGTACATCATGAAGAGTTGGGGGGCGTGTGGTATTGGGGAGAATTCTTGAGATTTATGATGTATTATGATGTAAAATGTGAACTTTTTTTGTATATGGTTTTTGTAATAATGAAAAAGATAGGTTAAATTAGTTGCACATTCTAATTTGTCTTTTGGTAGGTTCTTTGTAAGGAATTATAAGAGGAAGATATTGAACAAGTTCTTGCAAATCATATTTGCATGTGATACAAGGCTATAAGGACAATTTTAAGAGCATTTATAACTATATGAAAGATAATTGCTTATGGATATCTTATTACAAATTTGGTTTTTTCCTTATTTAACATAAAGCTGACATTATGATTATTAAAACTATTTTTATCAAACTAATCAAATAAGAAAAATCTAGAAAGTATGGATGAACAATTAGAATACTTAATTTCTTCCATTTTGCAACCAATCATGGCATTTGAAAGCATAAAGAGTCATAATATTGTATAATGTTTTGAAAGACTTTCATATTGAAAAGTTGTAAAGGACCATGAGATTTGAACTTTAATAATGTCTAGGTTTGCATAGGGTAAGTGAGTCATTAGATAGGTCCTAATAAGGTTTCATAATAATCTCAAGTCATTTTATAAGTTGAAACATTCAATAAGTCACTTAAAATTTAGCTTATTGCTTTAGAAAATTCAAATCTTGAATGTAACGGCTACATGAGCATTTTGGAAGGAAACTTGGGCATAGTTTAAATTTTATGAAATACAGGGAACGCTAGTGCAAATCAGGTAATCATTTTTCTTTTCTTGATGTAATAAGGTCTAGGGATAGATCTAATGATCTCCCTGTGACCATCCACATTTGTAATGGACGAAAGACCCCATGGTGCAACTATAAGCCTTGGCCATCAATTGGTTCAATAAAGTGGATTTTTGGTAAATTCCATGTTTTTTAGGTAAGTCTAGATGTTTAGAACATTATTAGGGTCCTTAGGAGTTTGTAGAGTCTATTTGCAATAAAACTTGTCATAGCGCAAAAATTGCAAAAAGTTGCTTAGCAACTTTTGCAATTTTCTTGACAACTTTTCAAAATCTAACTCCTAACAACTAGAACTATTTGAATCATCAGTGCCATTAGCTCTGGGTGGGTGGGTGAACCCTAGTGACACCCTTGTTCCAGCCATGGAGACCATCTATCATCCGTGGCCACCCTGTACTGAGGAGTCCCCAAGGTTCTCGAAGTGCATTTCAAGGTCGATCTTCTAAGGGTCATAATGCAGAGCTCGTGAGGGCTATCAATAAACTATCAAATGCTACAAGACGGTGATGTTGAGACCTAAAATAAGCTATCTCATTTTTGAGAGATCACATTCTATTTGGATTCGGCACAGCAATCTCGCTCGATGCCAAAACTTGCAGTGTGCCTCAGTTCATAGGTGCACCATAGCCTAACTTTGAAACCATTGATCGTGGCATCAAATCATCAGCGCCATTAGCTCCAGATGGTCAGGTGAACCCTATTCACACCCTTGTTCTAGCCACAGAGACCATCCATCATTTGCAGTCACCCCGTACCGAGGAGTCTCCAAGGTGCTCTAAGTGCATTTTGAGGTCGATCTTTCGAGGGTCATAACTCGAAGCTCATGAGGGCTATCAATGAACTATCAAATGCTAAAGGATAGTGATACCAAGGGCTAAAATAACCTATTTCATTTTTGAGAGATCACATTCCGTTTGGATTCGAAACAACGATCTCGCTCGATGCCAAAACTCACAATGTGCCTCAGTTCATAGGTGCACCACAACGTAACTTTGAAACCGTTCATCTTGGCATCGAATCGTTAGTGTCATTAGCTCCAGATGGGTAAGTGAACCCTATTCACACCCTTGTTTTGACCATGAAGACCATCCATCATTTGTGGCCACCCCGTACTGAGGAGTCTCCAAGGTGCTCTAATTGCTTTTTGAGGTTGATCTTTCGAGGGTCATAACTTGAATCTCGTGAGGGCTATCAATAAACTGTCAAATGCTACAAGACAGTGATACTAAGGCCTAAAATAAGCTATCTCATTTTTTAGAGATCACATTCCGTTTGGATTCGGCACAGCGATCTCGCTCGATGCCACAACTCGCAGTGTGCCTCAATTCATAGGTGCACCACAACGTAACTTTGAAACTGCTAATTTTGGCATTGAATCGTCAACACCATTAGCTCCAAATGGGTGAGTGAACCCTAGTCACACCATTGTTCTAGCCATAGAGACCATCCATCAGTTGCGACCACCCCGTACTGAGGAGTCTCTAAGGTGCTCTAAGTGCATTTCGAGGTTGATATTTCGAGGGTCATAACTCGATGCTTGTGAGGGATATCAATGAACTGTCAAATGCTACAAGACAGTGATACTGAGGCCTAAAATAACTTATCTCATTTTTGAGACATCACATTATGTTTGGATTCAGAACAGTGATCTCGCTCGATGCCAAAACTCGCAATGTGCCTCAATTCATAGGTGCACCACAGCGTAACTTTGAAACTATTGATCTTAGCATCGAATCGTTAGCACCATTAGCTTTGGATGGGTTTGTGAACCCTAGTCATACCCTTTTTCTGGCCATGGAGACCATCCATCATTTGCAGCCACCCTGTACCGAGGAGTCTCCAAGGTGCTCTAAGTGCATTTTGAGGTCGATCTTTTGAGGGTCATAACTCAAAGCTCGTGAGGGCTATCGATGAACTGTCAAATGCTAAAAGATAGTGATACTGAGTCCTAAAATAACCTATCTCATTTTTGAGAGATCACATTCCATTTAGATTTGACAGAGTGATCTTGCTCGATGCTAAAACTCGCAATGTGCCTTAGTTCATAGGTGCACCACAGCATAGCTTTGAAACCGATGATCTTGGCATCGAATTGTCGGTGCCATTAGCTCCAGATGGGTGGGTGAACCCTAGTCATACCCTTGTTCTAGCCATGGAGACAATCCATCATTTGCGGCCACCTCGTACTGAGGAGTCTCTGAGGTGCTCTACATGCATTTCGAGGTCGATCTTTCGACGATCATAACTCGGACCTCGTGAGGGCTAGCGATGAACTATTGAATGATACAGGACGGTGATGCTGAGACCTAAAATAACCTATCTCATTTTTGAGCGATCACATTCTGTTTGGATTCGGCACAACGATTTTTCTCGATGTCAAAACTCGCAGTGTGCCTCAGTTCATAGGTACACCACAACATAACTTTGAAATCGCTGATCTTGGCATCAAATTGTCAGTGCCATTAGCTCCAAGTGGGCAGGTGAACCTTAGTGACACCCTTGTTCTGGCCAAGGAGACCATCCATCATCCGCAACCAGCCCATATCGAAGAGTCTCCAAGGTGCTCTAAGTGCATTTTGAGGTTGATATTTTGAGGGTCATAACTCAGAGCTCGTGAGGGCTATCAATGGACCGTTGAATGCTACAGGACGGTGATGTTGAGGCCTAAAATAACTCGAAGCTCATGAGGGCTATCGATGAACTATCCAATCAAGTCTCTTAAGTTGAGATATTTTGAAGTTATGTTGAAATTGAAAAGTTGTAGTATGAGGATAGTAACAAAGTGAAGTGCTAGTTATCAAAGATTATGAATCTATGAATGACTTGGTGGTTGGGGATAGAATCCATGGTTGAGGAGTGGAGTCCTTAACTGTGTTGAGATTAGATTTGAAGCCAAGAGTTAGTTTCAAGGTTGAAGGTGGAGTTTAAAATCAGATTTACAATTATCTGAACCTTGTGTAGGAGATTAACAAGTGTGTTTATGTCATGATAGCACTTTAAATAATACATTGCATCCAAATTTGATAATAAAGGTTGTTAAAATGTTATTAAAAATTATTGCATTTGAATTGAATATAACAAACATAATCAAAATTAATGATATTCCATAAACATGAACAGTACACATGATCCACGATAAATTGAACAATACTAGATACTAAATTAATATGTATATCATTGTGCACATAAATGAAAAAAATATATATCAAAATACATGTATCCATAGACAAAATTTCACACAAATATATATCAAATATCATGTATCCATAGACAAAGTACTCAAATATATATCAAAATACATAGATCCATATACAAAATGTGGCTGATCATGCCATCAAAATGTGTATAATATCAATGTTTCTGTATACAATGTGGCATATGCCATCTCAAAATGTCTCATGATGCATCCTACGACAACTATACTATCCTAGGGTGCTGGTGGATGATCAAAATGTAGTCTCTTCACTGCACTAGGTGGATCGAATGCCTTCTACATAAACAAAAAAGGAAAATCCAAAGACTACTAAATTTATATGATTCTACGTATCTAACATTGAATTACTCAAATGCATAATGATCTTTTTTGTAATGGAGATTAATACTATAAAAAAATTATAATAAATACTTCTCTTGTCGACCTCCTGCACCGGTCAGGAGTCCTCTTGTATGCCCTCAGCAATGCTGGTACCTCTCTGATTGTGTGTTGTATATGTTCAAATACCTTTGTTAGACGAATCTACAATTTAAACTATAAAATTATAATTCATAGCATGCTAAATTTATAACATATTTAATCATGAATTCAAACTACAACTTACTATTGTAGGCTCCTTCTTAGGAGTGAGTGGCTACATCATCAAATCTACATAACTCTCTCGTCAGACCTCATGTGGACTTGGAGTCTCCTATGAGATACAAAATAGTAGTTGTTAATATCACAGAAATTAGTTTTGAATTTATTTATGAAGATAAGGATAATAAAAAATAAATGATACTTATACATACAACGGGGCTCTTAGTGCGAATGGAAATCCCTGATGGTCTATGATGCAGAATTTGTACAGGCTCATCACTAGTAGCGACACCCTATATACAATAAAGAATGTAATTAAATGGAATTACCACAAATATTTTACAAGAATGCATCGATATTTAATCAAATGGAAAGTTCCTAATTACCTTTTTTTTGTCAATGCATGCTAGCTCACCCTCTGTACTTTGTCCCTTCGGGACAGGTGCTACCTGCAAGATAAAAGAAAGATTAGAAACCATATATGCTACAATATCAAATAGAAAAAAAAATGCAAACCCAACATAATGTACCATAGATGTCTTAAGGCCAAATGAAATGGCCGAGAGCATGGCATCATCAATCTGTTTGAGCTCCTCCTTGGTCATCAACTAAACATGAATGAAGATCACATACATATAAAAGTCAATATGGCTTAAAAATTAAAATTACTCTATTATAAAAATTAACTTTAAATAATATATGTCATAACAAAAATATATATACACGTATCGACACTGAAGGAGTCCATGCCTCTGCATTCCCCTCCTCTCTCACATCAGGGTCTGTAGCCTCTACGAGTGTGTCTGGTGTATCCTCGTCTAATACAAAATGATACTCAGGAAGATCACCTATGGGACCCAAGAAAATATTCTTGCACATAATGCAAGTGTGAGGCACACAAACGTGTGATGAGCTAGTCGATGATGAATTGGCACCAGCATCATCAACACGAGGAGGCAAGATTGACCTAGCCTGAGATATCATTAGGCTACTCAACCTATGAATGGCTCTAATAGTCTGAGAGCTAGCCTCTATCATAATATTTGGATGTTGCACTCGAGGAGGAGGGGAGATATCAGTGGGGGGGGACAAAAGTGCTAGCTTTCTTTCGCTGGGAAGAGGGTCTATCTTGAG
The DNA here is from genome assembly GCA_028749045.1 of Cupressus sempervirens. NCBI lineage: Eukaryota > Viridiplantae > Streptophyta > Pinopsida > Cupressales > Cupressaceae > Cupressus > Cupressus sempervirens. The sequence continues at coordinate 649,336,898 of CM053788.1, forward strand.
GAGCTCCTAGTCCTAAGCCCATGTTGGGCTTTATGCTCCAATAGTTCACTTTAAGTTTCAACACAAATTCAGCATATAATTTTCTAAGGAAATAAAATGGTATGTCTAAATTGCCATGTGGAGGGATATCAAAAACCATCCACCAACGATCCCAAAAGTTTGCACGTATGGTGTCATTTGTGCACCATTTAATCGATAGTTTGGATTTTTTTTGGTCAACAGGAAAACCCATTTTCAGGTTCGCAAAAAGGCTGGCCAATTTGTCTTTGCTTATGTTGAGGGCCGCAACCTCATCATAATCCAAACCATCATCAAACATCTCGTGCATTTGATCATGCCAATGAAGAGAAACATTTTATTGGTTTGTAAGGGTTTCAATGTTATCCACTATGGTGTTTAACATGGATAACATAGGAGCCAATGCAGGTACATTATTATATGTTCTATGCAAACCTCTCAACTCGGTGATATTTTCATTTATCAAATCCTCGATTTGAGGAGGGTTTTGAGGGGGTAGAGGATCATTTGGTGGACGGTTTTGTGGGGGTACTGGATCGTTTGGTGGGGGGTTACAAGGAATATTATTCCCTGCCTTAGTGTCATCATTCTAATCACCCATTCCTATTGAATTGTAAAACGTAATATATATTTTTTTAAAGCCTTAATTTTAACCTTTTTTTGCAAAAAAAACCCTAGATTCAACTAAAACAAACAAAATCATGCTAAAATCTATCGAATTTAGATTTAAATTAGTTTTAAAAAATTTTTAAAATACCTTAATATCCGATATCTGGTCGCACGCTAATACTGGCCCCCAAAATGTGAGAAATAAGGGCTCGCAAGTCTAGTATTTTTTTAATATGCAAATTTACAGATATCGGATATCCGATATTATATCGGATATCCGATATTGAATCGGATATCCGATCGCCTACATATCTTATATTTTATATATAACATATAACATATAGCTTTGAAATATTATATTATATTATATTTTATATATTTTTATATTATATTTTATATATATTATATTACATTAATATATATTATAATATAAAATATTATATTATATTATTATATTATTATAATATAATATTATTATTATATTATATTATATTATATTATTATAGTTTATAATATATTATACTTTATTATTATTATATTATATATATATATATATATATTATATTACATTACTATATATTATAATATTAACTATTATATTATATTATTATAATATAATACATTATAATATAATATTATTATAATATAATACATCATAATATAATATTATTATAATATAATATTACTATTATGGTATAATATTATACAATTATAATATAATAATATTATTATTATATTATAGTATAATTATTATAATAATTATTATATTATATTATATTATATTAAATAATATATTATACTATTATAATATAATGTTTTTATATTATTATAATAATGTCATATGATTATCCGATATCTGATATATAATCAAATATCTGATAATATCGAATATCCGATATTAGATCAGATATTCGATAAGGCTCAACCTTTCCTTCTAGGCTTGGTACCTAGATAGGTGGAAAAAAATCAAAGCGAATTTTGAAGCGCTTTTAGACGTGTTCAAACTCTATTTTTTTCACATTGCCACTTTTTGGCACACCATGATCCTACACATACCCATATTGCAAATGAATCAATACTTAAGGTACATTGGTATTTACAGAATTATTGTCTTTGGCATGTGTTGTCGAAGAGGGAGAGGTTTACTATCATATCTCTGAGAAATTTTTGGAACCAGAATAAAGTAAGGAACTAAAGAAGGAGAAGTCGGTTGTAAGAGGGAGAAAAATTTGAATGAACTTGGTAGTAGTTGTTGTAGACAAAAGAAAAATCTTGTGAAAGGAAGAGTTCACATTGATAGAGGGAGTTCTTAAAGAAACAATGCAAAATTTCATTGTGCTACAACATGTTGTGTTGCCATCAATGCCAAAGAGGGAGATTGTTGGATACAATTAACTAATTGCATATTGTCTTTGATGTTACACAAATGTCATATCATTATCAATCAATATATGTTGAGCTCACTCGGATAGTGAAGACAACTTCCTATGTCTATTGAGTGTTCCTGTGGTTACCTAGTTCAGAATGCAGTGTCTACTGAGTTCACTTGGGTGTTGAAGGAAAGTATGTAGAAAGTGAGTGTTAACTGAGCTCACTCGGTTAATGAAGGAAAGTTGGATGGAACTAGTGCTAACCGAGCTAACTCGATTACCAAAGGATTTTTGTAAAGTTTGTAGTGTTAACCGAGCTTTTATTGGTTAACAAAGGAAATCATTTCTAAGTTAGTTTCTACTGTATTGGGTCGGCTAATGAAGGATTTTCTTATTTTGGCATAGTAAGCTTAATTAATTTATCTATTGATTCTAGCCGACTAAGGTGATGAATATTAATTATTCTAAGTTGTATTTGAGCCAACTTGACAAAGTAAAAGATATAAGTATAAGTTCAAGTTGTGATTTTAAAGTGTGATGATGTGGATGTGAAAGCTTGAAGATGTTATTAAAGATCTAATGATGAGAAGAGGAAGTGGAATTGAAGGATAGTGAAATATCCTTGTGGAGCAGAAAAGCTATATTTGATTAGGAAGGATCAAGCACAAGCCAGAACAGAGATCTATAATTAGCAATTTAGTTGCTCTATTAGGTATGAATCTACTGCTGAGATTCATCCATTTTGCTGCTCAATCCTTCCCATTTTTTTATTGGTTGCATGTAATTGCATTGGGAATCCAACTTAAGATTCGTCCTTATATTCAAAATATCATAATTCATCGTTAAGTTGGCTCAAAAATGGTTTAAATAGTTGTTTGTGCCATTACAAACAAATATGTCAAAACTATCTTACTCAGCACTTGAAGTCTCTAATGCTCGACATACACTAATCTTTCTGATGTGACTCAGCATTCAATAAATATGTCAAAACTATCTTACTTAGCACTTGAAGTCTCTAATGCTCGACATACACTATCTACTTGACACGTGAGCGACTCAGAAAATGAGTGGCTGAGCACTCATTGTGGACTCGACATGCTTTATGATATACATGTTGTGCTTGGCATGTACTACTTGTTCAGCATGAACTAAGTAAATAACTTATGTGTGTTGACACTCACTTTTCAAAACCAATATGAGATCAAAAATCTCCCCCTTTGACATGAGTGTCAAAAACACTTGAATATGCATTAATATCCTTAATCTCACAAGCATAACATATCTCTAACTTGGCTTATATACAAAATTTCAAATTTTCAAATTTTTGTAACAACTTGTATACCTCAAAATTTGATATCTCCCCCTAAGTTGATAAGTCTATTTTGTATACAAAATTATGTACTCCTATTGAGTAAATATGCTTCAACTGATACTCTTTAACTTCATGTTGTTTTGTGTTTGCTCCCCCTTAGCTTAATCTGTCTTTTCTCTCTTTAGTACTCCCCCTTTCTCATAATCTCCTTATATCTCCCCAAAATTCTTGTTCTCCCCCAAAATATTTCTCCCCCTTTTTGACACTAATGTCAATGGGCTATACACTTATAGTGTATTTTTCCAAAAAAGATTTATGGACATCTAGGATTATCTTGAGAGTTGCATCCTAGTTCTCACATGCTATATCCAAAGACTTGATTTGGATAGCTAGCTCGACAGTAAGGTGGACTAGACCATCTAGTGTAGAAAGATTTGGGTCTTTCTTCATCAAGGTTTCAACATAGCCTAGTTCCTTGTGCAAAATTTCCATATGAGGGGTTAGAGTGGTCTAGATGCTAATCAGTTTGGCCCTTATGTTGGCCTCATCTACTGAAAATGTAGCTAACTAACTCTGGGTTTGAAGCAATGTCCTTAAGTGCTTCTCACTTTGAGTTGGATTAATAGGTAATTTTTCACCTGATGAATTGATTTGTCTTTCCAAGCTCAAGATGTGACTTTTGGTTTCTTGGGTGAAGAGTGTTGGATACAATTTATTGTACAATGAGAATATGTTCTCAAGTACCTTCTTTACACTCTCAACCTTAGTTGCCAATGCAACTTGTGTTAGTGCTATGTCACCTGATATCTTTTCATTTACTTTTCTTTGAAACTTCCTTTTTGACCATTCTAATAACTTAGCATTTGTATCTAGGTCTGTATCACTGACCTTCTCCATTATGTTGATCAAATGTTTAATCAATGGCTTGGTCTCATATGGAGTTGGCAGACTAAATGCATCTAAAAAGATGTCTTTAATATACTACAATGTTTGCTTCTATCTATGCTCCCTTCTAAGCATTTCTTGATGCTTCTTCCTTGCTAGGGCTTGTTGAAGTATGCCCATCTGTTATATGGTCATCGTATCATAATCATACTTGGGTAGGAAAAAAAAAATTATTCATCAAGGCTCACATCTCCATGTTATATGACTTCTTTTGTCTTTATTAGCTCAGGCTCAGTACTGAGATCTGTAATGGCATTGCATCTATGCTTGGATTTTGAAGAGTTTGAGTGGAAGGAGTACTAGATGTTGGTAAGGTTACCCAAGCTTAGATGGCAACTTGCTCCTTCACCTTAGGTGTTAGTTCTATCTCTTTAGGCTTGCCCTTGACTTCCACAATGACTTGTGTTGCACCTTGATCTTGTGCTATAGGGGCAAGTAAGTCTATCTGACTTGTTTCTTGTTGTTCTTGTGTAGTGACTTGTGCTTCCACTATATCCTTTGAAATTGCATCAACCTTTTCAGATGTAACTTCTGATATTTTGACCAAAGGTTGTGCATAAGTGACTTGGGGGATGATAGAAGGTGGTTCTTGTGGATTCACCTCTACCCTTGTTATTTCAGTCACTAATTTATATAGTTCATCCACACTGACCAGTACAAGATTATCAAAAAAAATTTCCTATAGTGTGGACTGATCTAATATCTTCTTGAGATCTTCATCAGTAAGGGGATTGATGTTCTGAGCTATGACATTAGAAACATCCTTAATAGTTATTTTTTCAGTGTTCTCACCTATTGAATGTTGAGGACTGACACTTTACAATTATGTGTCTTGTACACTCTATTCTTCTTGTTGCTCTGGCTCAATTGTTGCCTTGTCATCTACTTGCATTTTTGTTCCTCCCTCAAAAATACCTTCATTCTTATCATCTTCTTCGTTATCCTTCACTTCAACGGGTTCTTCCTCACCTTCCTTCATTGTAGTTAACCCATATGTAAGCTTCCACATCTAAGTGGTCTTCTTAACTACATCCTCAATGTTATTTTGCAAATGATAAAAGCTCTGTATTTAGGTACAAACCTAACTACATACTTCTTCATAGCCTTAGCAATTTGTGCCTTAGTTAGTTCAAGCATCACTTGTGCTAGAGATGTTTCTCTAATTTGTCTCTCCAAGTTCAGACAATAGTGCCATTTTTGTTCAACTCTATCATATAAATTCTTTGGCATTGAGTTGGTAATCTCTAGTGGGTTAGTTTTGAATTTTGCCATCATGGCATAAATGGCTTCCACCACTTGATTCTTTCCAACTTTACCCAAACTATAAAAAATAACATGTGTAAATCTTGATAAGTCTGCACTATTTTTGACATTTTCACATAAATTTTATAAGTCTGAAAGAGGATTGTGACTCACCACCTTAAATTGGTTGTTGTCATCTGACTTTGTTTTCTCCTCATCAGATTCTACTGTTGCCACATATTTTCTTCTTGGCTTTTTCTGCACTTGACCTCCTTGCTTTGCTAGTTTGGTTTTTTCCTTAGCCTTTTGAGCTGTTGCATGTGTACTAGCCCTTTTAGTAGGTGCAGTGGGCTTGGGATGACTTGGCTTGACTACCTGTTTGGCTTTTGTCACTGGTTGGGCTTTCACCTTCCTCTTCTTTTACTCTATGGGAGTAGGTGCTTCCTCGACACCTTCAAGGACTTTAGTTTTTTCCTCTTCCTGTTGGTCCTCTCCCATACCTTGGGTTAGTGTAAGAGGTGCTTGTGTTTGGGAATCTTCTTCCCCTTCATCCTCGTCATCCTCTTCTTCTTCTTGCTCGACACCCTCTCCAAATTTTTCTTTTAGCTTCTTCACCAGCTTATCCTTCTTAATAATAGAAGCTATCTTCAATTCCATGGTAATTTTGAATTTAGCCAACTCATAGTTCCCAAATGCTTTGGCTTTTTTATCCACCTCTTCTACAAGTAAATTTTTTATAGCTGCAGAGGCTTCATCCACATTTATTTCATATTCTAAGGGTCTTAACCATCTCACCCTTGGTGTAGCAGCTTGTACAAAAGTATAGATGGCATCCACTAGGAAACAAATATCATAGTTTTTTTCTACTAAGGATATTGGTATTCTTGGTCTCTTCTTCATTGGTTTCTTGAAGTCCTCAAAGTAGTTTGTCATCACAGATTCAAAATTCTCTCCTAATTGTTCAATGTACTCACTAATTTGCACTGCTACTAATCTACTGGTTTTCCATGCAACTGTGCCAAATGTAGGGAATGTATTTTGCACATAAAAGAATATGCATATCATAATTGAACCAAATTTGCATTGTGCACTCTTTGTCTTTTTTATAGCTCCAAGGTTCTCAACTAGCTATTGTAATTGTAGCTCTGCTAGATCATATGTGTGATCTTTCTTGACAATTTTATATCTCACATCTATAGCTATATAGGGCACACTATTTAATCTACTAGATTGGTAAAACTTGTGTGATATAACCTTGACAACAAACTTTATCAATGGATCAGTAATTGTATCAATTGTCATGCCTCTCTTGTTCCATGCAACTCTCGTGTTCTTCTCAATCACCTCCTTCGAGTCACTTCTTAGTGTCTTAAGCTGATCTAGGGTTGGTTAACCAGTGACCCTATGGATTATTCTTTTAGTAATTTTGATAGGTCCATTATCCAACCATATGAACTATCATGAATTCGATTAAGCATTATCTTAATCCACTTTGTCTTAAATACATTTGGAAAATCTAGGGCTCATGTTAACCCTTTCTTTTCAACAATTTTATACTTTTCCTTCAAGACACCATTATCATAGAGTCTATTGTATGCTTCCCTAATCTGCATGTCACCAATGCTAACAATATTATAGTTATAGCATTTTATCACATCTTGCACCATTAAAACATTCAGTGGTATCATGGATAACACACCAGAAGGGTCTTTCTTGTAAGCAATATCAAGAATAGCTTTGAAAACTGGTTGCTTAACTTTGTTACTCACTAATTGGACATTCAAAACTTCCTTTCCCTCTATATTCTTTGAACTCAAAGCCATTGAGCAAAACGTAGCTCGGCTCTTGATAAATACCTTATGACATTAGACAAAATGATGTAGAATCACTACTAAAATCTTTTAAAACTACTTTGAATGGATTTCTAGATCACCTTCTGCTCTCCTTGCTCTTTCTCAAATTTGAAATGATGTGAAATGAGCTGAAATCGATAAAATACCCTTTGAAAACCCTGCAATAAATGTTGACTGCTTACATAGTTGCAAGCTCAACATCAACCAATTTTAGGCTCACTCAGCCTCCATTAACATTTCATTCGCTCAACATCCATTACTAGATCGACATAAACTAGCTAGTCTATTAGCTTAGCATTTGTTAGAATTTTACTTAGCACACACAAAATATTTCATGCTCAGTAGTAACATGAAAAACTTAAAGATTTTTCTTGAATTCCTAATGATATCTTGCATCTTTATTCATGCTAATGTAATCTTTTTAGTACTAAATTCTTTAGAACTGATGAATGATATAGCCTTTAATTATCAATCCCACATACCTCTTGATTGCTTAGTTTGATGAGGTGTGATCACCTAGCCCATTAGGTGAAGTGATCCCTTCTCCATTTGATGTAAGACAATCATCTTTCTTCTTCCATGTCTTGTTCATTTCATTTCTGATATTTTCAACATCTGACTTGCCTTTGCCTTTATTAAATTCACAACTTGGTGCCTTTGACCTTGTTGGACAATACCTATTGATGTGACTAGTCTTCAAACAACTAAAACATGTGGTTTGACTCAACCACCTCTTGTAATCACCTTTGAAGTGTGTCCTAATACAATTCTCAGGAACATGTCCATATTCTTGATAGTAATGATAGCTATATCTTGTATTATAATCTTAGTTATAAGAGTTTCCATTGTTCCTCACCTTTGTTTGCTTGTTTGATGACCACATGGATTTGGATTTGCACTCAAAATCTCTATGTCCATACTTTTGACAATTGTAGCAATATCCTTCAAATCTTTGTGTGTGCATGGTCATGGTTCTACATTCATGTGCTTGATGACTTTGCTTGTTGCACTTATGACAGTAAACCATGCTCTTATGCTTGACATTCTAATTTGCAGTCTTGCTCCTATACACATTAATAGTATGTCCTTTCTTACCACAATTATGACAAGTAGGTTTGGAGTTCTTACCTTTGTTGTTCCTTTCTTCAGCACTTTTGGATGACTCTCCTTCTTCAGTACTTGTGTATCCCAGTCTAGATGTATCATTGTTGGATCTAGGGGATCTCAATAATTGCTTAATGTATCTGAAGGCTTCATTAGGCTTATTGAAACTTTTAGCAAACTCCTTTTCCCTTTTTAGGTCACTCTTAAATTGCTCATTCTACAACTTCAATGTAGTTATCTCAATGTCCTTGACATTTAGCTCATAGTTGGCATTCATCATTTGACTTAGAGTATCCAATTGCATATTGGAAATCTTGGTTAGTTCTGATGATTTCTCTTCTAGTCTGGTGGCCAAAACTCTTTTGTCTTCTTTAATCATAGCTTTGTCTTCCATCGCTTTCTTCTTCTATTCAATCACCTCACAAAGTAGTATGGCTTGTGATTCTTGCTCTAATTTGAGATTTTTGATTTTCTCAGCTTGGGCTCTATTCTTTTCCATTAGATCTATAACTGCCGCATCAAATTTATTTGAGTGTCCATCTACAAATAGCTTAGGAGTGTCTATCTCTTTGTATTGTGTGTCATTCTCCACAATAGCAATATCCTTCCTCTTCAAGGATTTCTTTAGTTCTTCTCTTGCTTCATTCAATTGATGTAGAATGAGATGTATTTCAATCTCCTAATTCTTAATAGTCTTTTCCAACTTGTAAACTTCCATTTCAAGATCTTTCATGAAAGCTACAAAGCTTCTCTTTTAGAGAATAAGGCTCTGATACCAATTGTTGGAATCACAATAGGAAAGGTAAACTTCTAGGGGGCTGAATTAGTAGTTTAAACTTGGACCCATAAAAATTTCACCACACATCCATCTCATACATTCAATGTATAAATTAAAATAATATGTAAAGCATGTACATCTAAAACATGTAAGCAAGTAAGCATTCACACACATATAACACCAGATATGATTACCCAGAAACCCTCCAAGAAAAATTGGGGTGGGGATGACATCCACCAATCTTCACTACTACAGTAATAAAGTGTATCCAATGAAGGTTACAATGTTTTGATCATGAAACATGATCTGCCCTGTTAAAGACTTACAAAGACTATTAGGTCTCATCCTGTTAAAAGTGTGCCTTGCTAAAGGACTTTGACTTACAACTAAGTAAGCACCTTGTTAAAGAATTTCAATACAACTTGTTAGGACTACTCTGTTAAGAGATTTTGACTGAAATCACTTGTTAAAATGTCTCAACTTTGATCATGTGGTTAGCACTTTTTTGCTTGATAACAAATCACCTCTAAACTGATGTCTTTTTTATCCTTCTTGATCAAATCTCTCTTTGTTGTATCCTTTTTCTTTCCTCTATTCTGCTCTAACTGATTCTGCAATATTGTCTCACTTCATAACTCCTTAGCCACCATGAATGCTCTATTTGTGCATGCAAACTTCTCTCTTCACTCCAACATTCATAGAAAGTTTAGGGTTTGTCCTCCTTAAGAAGACTTTGGTGACTTAGGGTTAGGTATGAATCTATCGTTGAGATTCATCCATTTTGCTGCTTAATCCTTCCCATTTTTTGATTGGTTGCATGTAATTGCATTGGGAATCCAATTTAAGATTCGTCCTTATCTCCAAAATATCATAATTCATCCTTAAGTCAACTCAAAAATGGTTTACATTACAAACAAATATGTCAAAAAAATTTCTTACTCAGCACTTGAAGTATCTGATGCTCAACATACACTAATCTTTTTGTTGCGACTCAACTGTATTACTCGGCATCCACTATTTACTCGGCTCCTCTGTCACCCGGCATACACTGTCTGCTCGGCACTTGAGTAGCTCGGCACAAGAGTGGCTTGACACTCACTATGGACTCAACATGCTCTATAATATACATATTGTGCTCGACATGTACTACTTATTTGGCATGAACTAAGTAAATAACTCAAGTGTGTTGACACTCACTTGTCAAAACCAATATGAGATCAACAAACCACGAGAAGAAAAGAATATGTTACAACACTATCATCATCTTTGTTTTGTAACATCATAAACAATTTATATCTATCTACTTGAAGATATAATAATAGCTATGCATTATTTAAGAGGGTATAAAGAATCTCATATTCTGCTTGAACACTACTAGCATAAATCCCAATGATTGATTTTGCAACCTTGTATCTTTGAGCTTTACCTACTATGTATCATAGCTTTAGTAATTCATATAAAATTCATCATATTATCATGTCTAATTAGAAGTCTTCGTAAAATGAATTTTCAAAATAGTTGTTCAAATTTTATAATAAAATTTCTAAAATTAGAATATTAATATAATATTTATTATAAAAACATATTTATATTTTTCTTCTAAATATAACTTAGATAATACTTAAATAAAGTTGTGAAAAACAATGTAATACATTTAAAAACTTGAAATTATTGTTAATGATAATTTGTAAATACTTTGAGACTTCCCAAATAGGGACTCCTTAAAGAACACCAATTTTGTGCTAACTCTTTTATTTAGAAAATTAATCATGGAAATATTAGGAAAAAATATTAAAAATTAAGATCATTTATATCTTCATAATTCAACTATCCTAATCATGGATTAATTTTCTTTCATTTGAATTTTAAATCTTTGCAATTAAAAATCTAAATGCTCACTTTTATCCTTTTCAATGTATATCTAGGGTTCTACTAACCAATCCTATCTTAGCATGAGCACATGTCAAGGGAGGCACCAATCGGTCCAAACAACCAACAATGAGAATGTGGCATCAACAACATTAATGACAGGGGCAAACCAACCACCAATCATCAACATCAAATATCGAGGACACAAATAATCATGAGGCATGAATGATCTAGCACAGGTACACACAACATGGTACACAACCTAGTATAGGACAACAGGGGCAAGAATCGAACTAGCGGAGAGGAACCAATAGTCATGAGGGCTAACTTCGTCAACATGTAGCTACTACATGGGATATCATAAGACCTTCATTTCTTTTTAGAAATGTAAAATGGACAATGAACTACCTACAACTAAGGTTTGAAGTTGTGACTCATCATGCAACTCGTTAAAATAGTGCACCTAGTGTGATATGTCCAAAAAATGACTTCTTAAACATTCGACCAAACCTTAATCTAAAAATATATAATAATTAAATTTAAAATCATCATTTGTTCTTAATAGAATATTGTATAACTATATGAAATGTAACATATATGTAACTTAAAAGGACCATATAGTTATTATTAAACATAAATATTTGTTGTATATAACTTTTATATATAACACAAAAGGACAAATACTTCAACAAAAAATAATTATTTGTTGTTATAAAAATAACACATTATTATATAAAATACAACCTATAACCAACACAAAGGGACCATTAGTTGAACACTAAAAGTTTTTGACAATCTCACACATTTCATAAGAAAATACAAAACATTTATTAGTATTCGCCTTTTATATTTGTGATGAGACATATTATTAGTCCCTGCCTATTTATAGGCAGGGAACTAATGTTTTAATTAGACCTCCCTCAATTAATTTTTGATTTAGAAACAATTCAAAAATCTAAAGTTTGGTGAGCATTATTTTTAAAATGTGTTTTTGCAAATTAATTCTTAATTTCTTATTGGTTCATGTTGAATTTCTTGGGGTTTTAATTGCTTTTTAAATAAGAAAAATAAGGAAAAAAATAAAAAGCAGATAAGCCTGCATTAGGTACAATGGTGAACTTTATCTAGCTATATGCCACATGTCGTGCAACTACAGAGCTTGTAAATAATTGTCTCGTCCGTCCACCAATGTCACCCAAACATTAAAATGAATGCCCATAGCTGAATATTAGAATAAATGATTTTTTTTTTTTTATGAATTGTAATTTTTTTATTAAAAATTGTTTAATTTTTCTTACTAAAGTTTATTATAAAAGATTTGCATTTGGTCCATTCACGTGTGTAGAGAAAAATATCTCATCATATTACATCTTTTTCAAATCTTAAATGAGTTTGTTGGTGAATAATTTAAATGACATTTGAATCATATAATTGATATTTTTTAATATTCAAAATTCTATAAATCATTCTAATGAGTTTGTTGGTGAATGATTTAAATGATAAATCATATAATTGATATTTTTTAATATTCAAAATTCTATAAATTAATCAATTATAAATACGTCACTAGTTGTATCTATTTAATCATTCTATTTTTTAAATTAGTATAAAAGGAAATATTGACTATGCAAATTTATTTTTCTTTTAATTATACTTTATTTATTTAAAGATAAATCTATAATTTAACTATGTAGATTTATTTTCTCATTTCAAAAAAATTTATAATATTGACTATACATTTCTTCCTCAAATAGATTTAGCTTTTTAATTTTACACTTATATTTGTATATTTTAATTTTTTCTTACGTTCGCTTGCTTTCTATTTTAACATGAGATTTGACATTATATTATTCAACATTTAATTTCACAAATTCAAAATTCAAAAATTCAAATACGACATATTATTATGATTACATTTTTATATAACTAATTTATTTTTGAATAATTGTATTATTGTACAATTATAGTTTTACCCTCTTACAACTTTCACACATGCCTAATCACTATTTTAAAATATACTAGTTATTTTAACTATTCTTCTATCTAGTTGCACTACATATTTCAAAATTTTAAATATGACTAATTTCTCTATCCAAACTAAAAATGTTTCTATCCTGTACTTGCTACTTGTTATATTTGTATACTATTTTTATGTTCTCAAACCTCAATTCTATTTTTATTTTCAAAAGGCAGGGACTCCAGCTCACAAGAGCTCTTGTTGATATGATTTACTCTATGCATATAGAATGCTACCCCAATAGGTGTACACATAAGAGTAGTATTTGTACACTAAGATATAAATGTTTATTTAATTGAGCATATTATGTTTTGAGTGACACACATATATAAAATAGCTATGATATTTTATTTGAGACAAAAAGTTATTTATTTCACTCATTAATGAATTCATATATTTATTTTTTCTATTACATTTATAAGTTTTCATGTGTTCGAGTATTAGTATATTTTTTATCAACATTTGGATTTTTTATATATGTGGATTTTTCCCTAGTTTGCATTTTTTTTATCATTGCCAAACACTTTTAGGCCAATTTTATGTTTGATGATTAGTACTATTGTTTTGAGATTATCAGATATTGCTTCAGATTCAGTTTATTTTATGATGAGATTACTTGGTACTCTATATTTCATGTATGTATGATGATTATTTAGTGTTTTATGTTACTGATGATGATTAGTTAGATGGATTATTATGTGTTTTTTATGGATACTTACCCCATACTTGCATGTGTATGGTGTGTGTGTTTGTTTTTTTAATGTATGGTGTTTTTGATGTGGTTAAGGAAGGGAGTCATAGTCACCTGCTAGTCGAGATCTACACGATGCACCACTTCCTACCATTGCCTATTTAGCTTAGAATATTGTGTCTGTACATGTGTGGATTTTATGTAGGTTGTAGGTATCGCGTATCGACTTCCCTGAATTGCCAAGATGAGCGTACCCTATTGCATTATCTCAATGGTAAGAGAGGGGAGATAAATTCTCGAGTCCAAATCTTAAACCTTTAATCCATTTGTCCTAATTGATAATTAGGACAAGTATCTGAGTCGAGTACCCTCCGAATGCATTGGATGATGTTAATTCATGATTATAGCCCTTTAGTTTGATTTTGTATGTGTTTTGCTATGATGGGTTTTCATATGTTGTTTTATGAGTCATTGGTGTATTTTCTATTAATTAAGTCTAATTAAAAGATTTAATTAATGATTTAATTTAATGGAGAATTATTATGATATTTTAATATTTAATTATATTTAATTAATTGAAAAATTAATTAAATAAAATGAATCAAATTTGAAGATGAAAGTTATAAGTTTAAATTTTAGAACGTGATAATATTTGTTTAATTTAATAATAATATATTTATAGTTCATTTTTAAATAAATGCTAAATATCATTATTAATTATGTTAATAAATATTTTTCCAATTAAGTTTCTAAATAAATTAAAGAATTAAAAGATATTAAATTTATAAAAAGATTTTAGATCGCATGATGCGTGCATGAGTTTAAAATAAAGGAAGTTAATTTAAAAGATTAAACATGTGAATTTAATAATGTTATTTTAATTACATAAAGTGTGCATGAGATTAAAGTTAATAAATTAATTAAAATAGAAGTCAAGTGGAAAAATTAAATAAAGTTGTTTAATAATTCATTTCACGTGCATGGAAAGATTTAGAAAAGATAAAAGAAAAATTAATAAAAGTTAATTATGAGTTAATGGTTGTGAGCAAGGAGTTCTTTCAGGGTGAACGCACAATTAGTGCCTCGATTTAAGGAGAGAACTCTTTATCACAATTAGAGGGTTCATTTTTAGAGGAGGAGTTTTGGACAAAAATTTTGGGGATGAATTTGGAGACGAATTTTAGAGAGGAATTTGGACATGAATTTGGAGACGAATTCTAGAGGAGAATTTGGGACACAAATTTTGGAGACAAATTTTAACGAATTGGGACACAAATTTTGGAAGTGAATCTTCTCACAATTCTCGGGTGGTTGCGGGTTAGCATCAGGTTTAGGTAGGGTCTTGTGTTCTGATCACTGATTGAATTATGCAATTTGATATTCCTACCTACTTCATGATTGAAAGATCTTTTCTTCTCAAATTTCATTATATGAATGTGTCAATTCTTCATTCTAGATCTTTTGCTATTTGATTTCATCTTAAATCCAGATTGAAAAACGGTTTAGAAAACCTCGTTCAATAATTGAAAGAAATTAGAATTAAATCGAGATTTGGGTTTGAATTAAAATGGATTTGAAAAATTTAAATTTGGGAAGGGTTTGAATTTAAAAAATTATTGATTGAAAATTCGAATAGTTAATAATAGTTTCTCTATCAAAATAATGTTGAAACAATTTTTTTTTAAAAAATAAAATAAATAAATAATAATAATGCTTGAAATTAATCTTTTAATAAAATTTAAATTTGAATATATCTATATATTATAAAAGAAGAAGATAATGTTGAAATTTCATTACATTAAGTTTTAATAAATTTAAATAAAGATAATATCTATATAATTTTGGGGAAATGATTTAGAAAGTTTTTAATTAAAAATAATAATAAAATGAATTAATAAAATATATTATTTGTGGGAGGATTTTACCCCCACCCCACTTACTTTTCTTAACACTGGCAGCAATCACAAGGTACGGCCCTGCGAAATCATAGTAGTACCTACGATCAAATTCATAAAGTGGGTTGCACAGCTAGTATGAGGCTGGCGGCCTTATTACTATGACAACAATTTGATTTAAATTTGTTAGTGCTTATATAGTTTATTAAAATTAATTTTTATTATAAAGTTTCTTTTAATCATTATTTATCATTAAAGATTAATATTAGTTTAGTATTATTTAATAATATTTTAGTTAGTATATTTTATAAACAGATTATTATTATTAATAAGTTTTATTATTAAATTTAATTATTATTTAACAATTTTTATGAATGAATTTTAGTATTAATTTCATTATTATTTAATATATTTGTTAATATTTATTATTTCAATAAATATTTAATAAAGAATAAGATTATTTTATTTTATTTCTACATTATTAATTAGTTTAATTAAATGAAATTTAATTAAGTTTAATTAATATACGAGAATACTTGGAATTTAGATTTATTTTTAAAATGATGATATTGGCTTAATAAAATTGGAAATTTTATGGAAGAACAATCATTAATTAATTATCCTTAGGGTATGTTAGGGAGATTGACTTAAAATAAATGGGGGTAATTTTATATTTATTTAATTGATGAAAGGGGTTGACTTGTAGGGCAAACTAGGAAATTACGTATTCAAAAACATACAATGAAACTTATATTGAAAACGAAAATTGAAGCCTTACATTAATTCAACAACATTTTATCATTCAAACCCAACTGTGAGACTTTGATGTTGTCTATGTACTGTTTATGTTTCTTCTAGGGTTTTGGGGTTGACCTAGTTTGACCAGTTGTAGGATGTTACCAAAAGCTTGGGGGTTCTGTGAATGTGATGTTATGATGATTTGGTCTCAATCTTTCTAAACCCAACCATGGTGATGGGTTGATATGCACTATGATGGATGTATTTACTGGTTATTGTTGCTTTCCAGTTTTCTTGCATGAAGTTGAGGTGTATGTTTTTGAGTTCCCTGACTTAACCATTTTTGAGTCATCGATAGGTTATATTTGATTTTTTTTTCAATAGCTTTGAGAGGACTGAGATGTTTTGGATGATTTGTTCTTGATGATATCATGTTGTGACATGTTTTGACTTGACCATTTTGGAGTCTTCAATCAGTATTGTGATTTATTTTGGGATATTTTTCAGTTTCTCATTGAGAACCATTGGATATTGTGATTTATCATTGATGCCTTCAGTTGTTGATAGAGAACTATTGTGATTATTATGATTATCATTTGATGCTTTTTAGTTGCTTGTAAAAGAACTAATGTGATTATTGTGGATTATATTTATGATGCTTTCAGTCACTTGTATAGGGCTGAGGTGATTTTTTGATTTGTGATTTCATGAGCCTAGGGTAGGTTATCTATGTGTAGTGTTAGGAAGTGGCTTGCAATGGGGGACGGGAGGCCCTAAGTGGCTCTGGGAATGACTCATTGTAAGTTGTTTTTAATAAGTGATAACATTTACACTAAATGAGGATTAAAATGAACCTAATAAGATAATTGTATGTTCTCTCCCATGCCTCAAGTGCTAGTACAGACTAGGATGGGATAGAGAGAACGCTTGGTTACGACCTTGCATTTCGTGGTATGCCTCATCAATACAAGAGGATACTAGTGGCTGCAGGATCACTAGGGACCCGAGATTCCTAGGGGATTGCTCGGGTAACTTTCAACGTGATTTGTGCGATGACACTTTCCCACTTGCATAGTAGGTTTCCTATATGTCTTGTGTGCCTCTGGGTCTAGATGTCAATCTATGTGTTGGAACCTTTGATTTAGAATACTTTTAGGATTTCCTAGACTTAGAGTGTACTAGTGTTATGTGACTTGATATCCTATTTGCACTAGTGCATTTTACATTAATTTTTGATCAAAAATTTTGACTAAGTATTTTAAATGGGTTGGTTGGTCGATTTATAAAGCAAATTTTTGTTTTCTTTTTTAATAACATGCCCGTGTTGGTCGCAATTGCGACCAATTATTTTCGTCGCAATTGCGATGCACACCATAGCATAAAACAAAAAAAAAAGGGCAAAAATATATCACATTTCATTTGGTGTCGAGGGTTCCAGAGTATTCACGAGAAGTGCGAGTTAATGGTTTCTCCGGAGATTTCATATGGTTCCGCCTACATCAATCCAAGGGCACTTCAACTCCTTCACTTCCAGTATTTCGCTTGCATGAGGGCATAGATTTTCAAGGGGGGTTCCGAAAGAGAGGACTTGGCATTGTGTGCGATCATTGTAATAGGTAAAAGTTTAGTACGTCCTATTTAAAGATTTTCTTTTGGACTGAACATTGGGATATGTCAGTAATCTTATTCAAGTCCTGTTTAAAGATTATGAGGATGCATAATTTAAATGTTTGGATTGTGAATATGGACACTTGGCTAGGGATTCGTTCACTGAAATGCTTAAAACTGCCTATCTATCTTGAGTTCGACCAAGATGCAAACCCTTTCCCAGCCTAGAATCAAGTAGAAAATACCTTCAAAGCATTATAGGACGTAGATGCTACTACCTCTTCTCATAGAAAATTCGTGGTACAGATTAAATTCCATTCATTCCTGCTCCAATTTCTTCTTCATTTGCCAAATTCTTGTTCTATGTCTAGCTGCGTGCTTACATGAGGACACTCTTTTTCAAAACAGGTTCATGGGTTTGAGTGTGTATATATGTTTCTGCTATCGTATAAGTCTCAATTTTGTATCTTTGAGTGTTTCTCTAAGTGTTGCACAATAAGATGAAAAATGGACATCAAGCATAATAAATAAACAATTATTTTCTACATGGAGGAATGAATGGAGTTCATGTGATTTGGGTAGGGCTAGCACATTGTATCTACTTACTTATCCACATTTTGAGTGTTATAAATATGCATCACTGCATTCTTCCTAAGCATCTTTCTTGTGTTTTATTACCAATTATTTTGGTAGATTGCAAGAGTTTGTTAATTTGGGTGTTGTGTAGTTATAATTCATCTTCGGCAAACTACTTCATCTTCGCCATCATCATGATCATGGCTAACAACATTTCTGCATCAGCTTCAATGGTATGTGGGTTTCATTTTACTTTGATTTTGATCTCTATTTAGATGAGAAAATGCTTTTTTAGGTGTGGAGAATGTTATTGATGTGTTTTTGGAACTATTTTGGGTAGCTTCTCCATGAAATACAACTTCTCTTTGAGAAAATGCTTGATCTTATGTTTGGGAATTCAAATCTTGTAGTACCAGACATTAAAGTGGTGATGCTAGGCAGTTTATTGTTGAAGTTTTGAGTAGCTTTTGTGTAGTTTTTTAAATGTACGTCAAAGAAGATAAGATATAGAAATCACAGAGCTATGAACTTGTTTAGAGCATTAGAGAGACATTCATTATGGTGAAGAAATGAATAATAAATGAGATTATTATCAACTACAGATAGTGATGATAAATTAAAGTGAAAATATTGTAACTTCAAGCCTCACTAAGCATACCTATAATGATTGTTTTGTTATCAACGACAAGTCTTACTAACTTGAATGTATTCAGCAAAGTGAGTTTCATGAAGTTTCCTTGTTCACGTTGATGTTTGTCTCAGCTAGTCTTGGGTTGTAGTATATGTTGTCATGATTTCTGTTATTATGAACCACCTTTTCTTAACTATCCATTATATATAAGATGCATTCTTCAATAAAAAGTTAGAAAACTGGAGGTAATAGATTGATGATAGTATATTTAAAAATAATTAATCACAAAAAGTTTAGAAAAAACTCACGACCAAAGTAAAAAGTTAAAAGGTAAAAAACTATTATTTCCTTAAAGAACATTTAACAATATAATTAGGTCATTCAAGGTTAGTAACAATTTAAGTAAATAAATATGAGCGTCTAAGGAATAAAATTGCACTGAATTAGGAATGAGATGGGTACACAAAATGCTACCTATTTTTCTTACTATTTATCTACGTGGCTTCAAATTGAAGCTCAAACACTCTTTTCCCCTTTAGGGTCCTTCAAAAATTTGAAGAGAGATTAAGATTTTTCTAGATACCTAGCATGACTAATTAAATTTATGGCAGTTATGTGTTTGCAAATTCGACGTAGACAACATATACTCTATTGGTAAGCATCCATCTATCTAGCTTAACTACACAGGCAAAGTTTTCAAAACAATGTTTGCAACTACCAATTCTGAAAAAGGTGAGAAATATTAACACCTAATATTGGGAGGATCTAAAGAATTCCCATTTATTTAACTTATTTCCCCCCTTCATCACAAATTACATTTCTTCATATCACTGCTCATCCATCTTAATAAGAAGAGGGAGTTTCAGAAAATAGTGAAAGTTTCATAAGAGACCAAGAAAAAAGAGAACAAAATGGAAAATCAGAGCAAAGAGGTGGGTTATTTAAGCCCTACGGAATATAAATGCCTAATGGTGTTGTTTTTCCACAACTTTTTTAATTTGTAGGCCTTTTATGGTACACAAAATATATCAAATTCATAGAAGGATGAAGCCTAGAAGGTGAATGTACATCTTCAGGGTTGTGATCTTGAACATGGATATCTATGCGGTAGCATGGAAGCTTTGAATGTGCCCTCAATAGAGACACCTGTAAGACAATGGATTGCCATTCGATATTGTTTTGAAGATTGGCTTTTCAAATATTGAATCTATTCCCTTAGAACTTATCTTCATATAATATAATAATTCCAAAGATAAAGCACATGTAGCAATTGGGTAGAAATTTTTAGCCTTTATTGTACTATTATGCTATTAATGTCAACATTTTAAGATAGATATAGTCTTTCTTGTAAGTTTCTAGCCTTTCTTGAGTAATGGGAACATTTTTGGAGCTGAAATGTGTAACTTTTGGAATTGATTCCATGCATTTCAGCATTATGAATTACAGAAACCATATGTCTCTAATTTTTGGAGCTTGAAGATGGGGACAAAACATTCCTGCTCCACCCATCAAAAAGGTAGAAAATGGGACATGCCCATAATTTGGGAATGTTTCTGTGGAAACCTCTCCATTATGGAATGCCAAAGGGTGCCTTGGCATTCTGACCCTCCCTCAACCGCACTAGGGTTGCCCTGGTATCCTAATGGTATTTCCACTGCTCTAGGAATGGGATAGCCAGATGTCTAGAAAAAGAAAAAACCGTTGTCACCTAGATTGATGACCTTTAGCAGGGTTCCCCTTCTTATGGACATGGATAAATTTTGCTTGTTTTTGGCTCAAAAAAGTTGGAGTGAATGGAGTGGCAATCTTACAAAGTTAATAAGCATGTGCATTGGTGAGTGTCCTGAGCTTGAAGAGCTACCAATTCTCACTGGACTGGGCTACTTGAAAATTATTAATATTAAGCTACTTGGATTTGCAAGACCATAATCATCTTAATTGAAATCTTAACTTCTACACATAACTTGTCCTTGATTCTTGTTGCCACAGAGATATTTAAGATCTCTAGACATGAACAACCTCTACATATCATCTCCTCTGCTTACAAGAAATCGATCACAAGACAATATGAAATTTCACACATCAGAATCCTTTAATACTCATCCATGATAGTCTCATTTAAATCTACAACCTTTTATAAGACAAATCTATCCTAAAATTCACACCAATCTCTTCCTCCCTCCCAAGCTCCTTGATTCAAATTATCTCTTTGATGATTGTATGTCAAATAAACTAGGCTTGTTGCTCACTCATCCTTTGAGATCTTCAAATTGATGTTACATTTGTATTTGCCAAATCTACCATCATGACCTAAGCAAGCTGGGTTGATACAAATCTTTATGCTCATTCCACCCAAGCAAGTAGGCAGAGTACTTTCTTTGCATGTTCAAGAGATAGATATTTAGAAATCTCCTTAGATAATCATTGTCCTGATATTATCAATGAACAAACTAAACTTAGAAGATGATTAAGAACTATAATAATCCTTGTTCTATTAAAAAATTAAGCCAACATCAAGTCCACTCTAATTAGATAAAATATTGTACTTCTCAGTATATCACAAAGTCTAGATACAACTCTTGCCAATACTTCACCCTTCACAATATAAGAATAATGATTAAAA
Organism: Cupressus sempervirens; assembly: GCA_028749045.1. NCBI lineage: Eukaryota > Viridiplantae > Streptophyta > Pinopsida > Cupressales > Cupressaceae > Cupressus > Cupressus sempervirens. Next base: position 649,358,777 of record CM053788.1, read on the forward strand.
TTTGCTTAAGAGTAATAATAAGATTCTATTGAAGAGTAGTGATCATTTAATTAAAAAATCTCTTCAAAATGTATCTGTACATAGATAGCTATTTGTGTGGCAAATTACTATAGTTTTGGGATGTGATTCAACTTTCTTCCCCAAGCTAAGAGAGTTGATCAATAGGGGAAGGGAGCTTATGATGATATGGGGATAGAAAAAAAAATCAAAAAATCGAGGAGTTCTAGGTCCATTATTTGCATTCTGTATTTGCTTCTTCTGATTTATGTGCATTTTGTTTATGCTGGTAATTCAATTAGTTGCATTCAATTAGAGGCTTCATGGGCACATGTTGAGAGATATTTTTAGAAGATCAAACTAAGCTCAAGTTGGAGACCAATTTTTGTTGTGCAATCCATTTTCTTCTATTTTTTGATACATTTTTGAGTTGTAACACCTAGATGCACTTTGTAAATGGATAAAAATATGTGCATAGTAGTTATAAACTAGTATAGGAGTAGTTATGCATATAATTTCATACATCTGCATTGTAATTTTATTTTTATGCATGGTTAGAAAACTAGCTATAGTTTCTTAGTTTAGGAATTGAAGCATTATCTAAACAAGTATGTAGAATGTAAATAATATTCACAATTTTTTTGCAATAAAGCTTTATGCAATAGGTGCTTCACTCATGGTGTGAGAATGCTTATATCTATGTCATTTCATTTTTTTCCACATCTTGTTCAAACCATATAATGCAATCTCATCTATGAAGCATATTAAAAGCTAAAGATTTGGAGTGACTCGTATACAATTCATTTTTTGTCATTCATTATATGATTTGAACAAGTGTGGAAAAAAATCAAATTTTTATTATGAATTTTATGTTCACCAATCTATGTTAAACTAATCAGCAAAGATTTGGTCCTCTGAGTTGCAGCGATTTTGAGAAAAAAACCTAACTTTTAATCACCATATCTTAAATGAATTTTCACTTTGAGGTGATTCGAGTTTGAACAACTATTCTCGATACAAGTTGGTTTTGAGTTGATGGTGTAAGTGAAGGACAGTTTTACCAAGTCCTACTTTATGAACTATAGTACTTGCTATTCAATTGAGATAGACACGGCTCATTAGTTTGTTTGTATTCTCTTTGGATTTTGTTAAAGAAGATAGCTGAATGCTATATAAACTAAAATTTTTGTGGTGTCAATAGGCTTGTGCATCTCTTGAGCCAAATTACCAACCCCAGTGACATTTGTTGTTGTTCAAAAGTGGCACCATACTAGACTATTTGCAAACAACCATGCAGATGGGCATTTTATAGATAGATGTGGGAACATCTTGCCAAGTCTTCAATACATAATAAAGCAACTGAATTTCATAAATTGTTTTTTTGATAGTTGATTTGTTTAAATATTGCCCATCAAAAATTACTTAGTACAGCTCATCTTTTTTCTGCACAAGAGCTTACAGTTTTGAAGAATTTGATAACGAAGAATCTGAAGAAGATATTGTAGCAAAGGTATATTTGGTGTTCTTTTTTAAGTGAAAATGTGACTAGAAATTTTGTATATTGTCATATTTCACATGCAAAAAGGTCAAATTGTAAATAGAGGTGAAGCTGTATGGATTTAAGTTTCTTCTTCATTATTTATAATGCTCTCAATTCCTCCTTTGTAGCTGTAAAAATACTTGTTTATTTTCACCTTTCCAGATACCCTTTACCAAGTTCTTCAAGATTCTAAAATATCTTGGGCTGACCCCACTCCAGCATGTCCTAACTCCTACTTGGTTCATAGACCTAACTCCTTTCTATATGTGTCTTCCTCTTACTACTCCATCTGCAGGTTGCAAACAAATCATCCTTCTTCCACCAACGAGTCATTCCATTCAAGAAAGACCATGTCTGATGATATCAATGCACAAAAAAATAGGGAGACAATTGTTAGACTGTGGTCTAACTTAAAAAGAAAAGGTGATGGAAAATTTTATTGTCCTTGCAAAATGTGTAAGGGCTTAAAGACTCGAAGATATCTAATCACAACAGCTAATCAACATTGTAGGCAACATGGTCACATTGAAGGGGGAAACGAATATCGCCCATTGGAATGTATTTTAATAGTTTATAAATTACATAAGACATGATTTGATGATGAAATTATGGTCATGGTTAATATAAGGTCATCATTTTCATATAGGTCAATGCCCCTAAGTTTCATGTTATGGACCATGACAATTTAGAGAATGGGGATTTCCAAATGAGGGAACAAGGAGGTGTGAATATTGAAGTAGAAGGTAATGATACCATGGAAGAAGACCAGGATGATGAAGATCATGATGATCAAAATGATCACGATGATTAAGATGATGATGATGATGATGATGATGATGTTGACGCAGAGCTTGATGTACCTTTACTTGAGAAGGCACACCAGTCCCTTTATGAAGGCTCCAAAACAACTCTTCTTGCTACTGTATTGTTGTTGGTGAACTTGAAGGTTATGAATGGTTTATCCAACATAGCAATGACATGTATGTTAAGGTATGCCATCTTCTTTCATTATTTTACTCATAGTTCCCTTACAATTAATATTGGGTTCGTGTAGCAATTAATATTCTTTAAATTAACAAATTATATTTTTGGTCGTAGGTTGATAGATGAGAGTTTTTTACCACCATCAAACATTCAACCTTGCTCATATCGAGAATTATCTTCCATCATGAAAGATATTGGAATGGAGTATCAAACAATACATGCATGTCCAAACGATCATATTATATATCATAAACAACATGAATTTGCAACACAATGCCCTACTTGTCATATCAGTAGATATCAATCAGATCGATTAACAAAAAAAGGTGCCTCGCAAGGTTCTTTGGCATATTCCCATTATTCCACGTCTGCAACGATTATTCAAGTGCAATAGCTTGGCACAATTTATGGATTACCATGCACACAATAGAAATCAAGATGACATTATGTGAATGCCTGCAGATGGTTTGGCATTTAAGGAAATAGAGAAAAAATGGCCACACTTTAAAGAAGAACCTCATAATCTCAAGCTTTCATTAACAGCAGACGGTGTCAATCCTTTTGGAGAGATGAGATCTACTTACTCGGTGTGGCCTGTTTTTGTTATCAACAATAACATACCTCCTTGGTTGTCCATAAAGAGAGAGCACATAATGTTGACACTGATTGTTCTAGGTATTTTTTGATTTAGTGGTCATCTAAATTAATTTATTATTACTAATCCATCAAATGGTCATAATAATTATGTAATGTTTTTGTTCATTCAACTAGGTAAGTACCAAGTTAAAGATATCAACGTATATATTGAACCCCTTATCGACGAGTTGGTGGTGTCATGGAATGGGGTTACTATGTAAGACATTTGTAGACCAATAGGACAAAGACAATTTCAATTTCATGCAATGCTTGTATGGACAATACACGATACCCCTGGGCTAACACATTTTTGTGGTATGTTCTCTTCTTGACACCTCTTTTTGGGTATGTCAAAGTTAACACATTTAATCCAATTATACACGATCTTGTAGGTCTTCATACAAAGGGAAAATTTGCATGTCCAATTTGTGGTCCAAAGATGAAATCTCGTCATTCAAAAAGTTTAAGAAAGCAGGTGTTCAATGAGAATAGACACTTTCTGTACAAAAATCATAAGTACCGAATTATCGAAAAACATCTTTTCAATGGTCTAGAAGAGACTATGTCAAAGCCATAGAGAATGACACCTCGCCTATGGAAGTTGACATACAATAAAATAAATTGTCAAGGTAATGTGATTCCATTTGATGGTTTTTGTTTCAAATTTATATTTCAATATTGTGTTTTGTTTACTGATGATGTGATTGATGCTTGTGAAGGTCGTCAAGGCATCAATGAACAACTTTCAAAAGAACTAAAAATTTATCCTACGCAATTTACTAGGTTGCCATACTACGAGCAACTCCCAATTATGCATTTTTTTGATCCTATGCATATTGGAAAGAATGTAACAAAGATATTATGGAAAATCTTGGATGGAAGGTGTGACGAAGATCAAATTGTCAAAACCTGTAGTGACATTGAAGAATCCAACCATGCAATGAAAAATGGCATTCAATCAAATAAAAATGGAGACCAGATTGATAAAAGTGCCCTTAGTTGGTTATTGTCAGAATAGCAAAGCAATGCTATAAAAGAAGTCGTAAGAAAAATATGATTTCCCACAGGATTTGTTGCAAACATAAACAATCTCATATCAAATAAAAGTGAATTTTGGCCAGGGTTGAAAACACACAATTGGCATACATTTATTAAGGTAATTCATGTTATTTTGTATTCACTATATATTTATATACTGCATGTAGTTTCAATTGCATTCTTTTATAAAATATTGACAAGATCATTTTACAAATATTGCAATACATTCTACCTCTATTTCTCCCACACCACTTCGCCAATAATGTCAAATAGGTTATATATGATCTTGGAAAATACATGAGGCGGTTGTCATCTAAAGAAATCAATAAAGAAGATATAAAATATTGGAAGAGAAAAATTCCTCTTCTAATGTGTGAAATGCAAAAGTGTCTACCTCCAAGTTTTTCCAGTGCACAAGAACACTACCTCATACATCAACTTGAGGAGATTGAATTGTGTGGCCCTGTACCAACCAGGTCAATGTGGATGGTTGAGAGGCACTTGAAATTTTTGAAAGGCTTGGTTCGACAGAGAGCACATCTCAAAGGTTCTATGGTGGAGGGATATATGGTATACCAGACCATGGTGTACATTAGTGAATATCTTCCTAAGTTTGCAGCAAAGATCCATATAGATCATATTTGGGATTCCAACTCAATTAACAAATTTGAAGGGGAGTACTTGATGGGAAAAGGTAGATCAAGGAAAGTGAGAGGTAAATCTAAGATGTTATTGTAGTTAATTAATTCTTATAAATCTTCAATACAAGTTATTTTTAATTGGTGTATTTTTTTGAAACAGGAGGTCGAGAGTGGGATGCAATACATTTGTATATTGTGAACAATCTTGATTGGATGATGGAATGGATTGAACGATGTCAAAAAAATGGTTGCTCATTAACATGGGAAGGTGTTGCTTCATTGGTTACAAAAGTTTATCGTAATTGAGATTCCAATGTTATGCCAATGGTAGTTGATCTAGTAAATGGTTTAAGAGGTGGAGAGGTACCTAGAAATTTATTAATGATCATAACTTGACATATGTTTCGTATCAACTCAGGATGCAAATAATTTGCACACACTTCAAAAATTGTAGGTCAAGCACCACAAAGCTATGTACTATCATGGCCACAAATTTTGCATAAAAAGGTTGGATGACACAAAGAAAACTTGTGATTCTGGGATAAGTGCAGTTTTCGAGGTCACCAATATATCATCTAGAAATGACATACATCCTCAACAATCTCAAAATCAATACTATGGCATCTTGGATGATATAATTGAGTGTGAATTTAACACCTTCAAAGTAGTTCTATTTGTCATCAAATGGTACAGGTTACGACTAAATCCAAATGATCCAGATACAACAGTTATTCAACATGATAATGGATTTACAATGATCAATACAAGGTCATTTGAGCCAGTTGGAGATAAGCCCTATGTTCTTCCAAGCCAATGCGAGCAAGTGTTTTACTCAGAAGTTCCACATAAACAGGGTTGGTCATTTGTTGTTAGACATGATCCAAGAGGAAGGCCGATAAAGTATAATGTTATAGAAGAAGAAGATATTGAAGATGATGAAGATCAAGATGATGGTGATGATGATGATGGTGATGACGATGATGGTGATGATGATGATGATGATGATGATGATGATGATGATGATGATGATGGTGATGATGATGGCAATGGTGATGATGATGGTGATGATGGCGATGATGATGATGATGATGATGATGATGATGATGATGATGATGAAGATAATCAATGACTAAAAACATTGTCACCCCTTCTGTTGACAATCTTGCATTCCATATCTAAGGTAAACTTGTTCATGTTTAAGATGTTGCATATTGTTCATGTTGTCTTCTAAGTTATTTGTAGCATACACGTATCATGTAATTTTTAGCTAAATTAAGATAAATGATTAACATATGCAAGAAATTTGATTACATATTTATTGTGTTCATTTCTAATGATTACAACATATGTTATTTATAGTTACCAATGTTTATGTTGTGTCTAATTATGACTCTTTTTGCAAACAGTCAATTGACTACAGGTACATCGTCACCCCTTCTATTGACGATCTCACATTCCATATATAAGGGAAATTTGTTCATGTTTGCGATGTTGCCTATTGTTCATGTTGTCTTCTAAGTTATTTGTAGCAAACGTGTATCATGTAAATTTGGTCATGTTTACGCGTATCATGTAATTTTTAACTAAATTAAGATAAATGATTAACATATGCAGGAAATTTGACCCATTTGGCATGGATTGTGCAGAGTGACATGGATTAGCAAGTATAAGTCAAGAAATAGACATAATTTTCTTATATTCTTCTTGTTTATCATTGAGCACATATGTTATAAATAGACATATTATATAATCATATAACGTATATATAGACAAAGAAGGTCCGTATAGAAATATAATTGTATAATCACTTTCAACTTACTGCATTTTATGTTTGTCACTTTCACTTTCCATTTGATGGATTGTAGGACCCACCAAATAGGTACTTGTCAAATCTATCTACATTGAATGATGGAAATAAGGAAATGGTAGATGAAAGCTCTACATGTAGTACGACTAAAATAGGGAGATCAACTAGAGGTCAAAAGAATATAAATTTTTTTGATAAACACATGCAATTTTTCCTTGTTAATGGGGGGTCACGTTCTTATGATGATGAGACCAAAGGCGACATCAAGGTGCCCTTTCGGTACACACACATTGAGAAAGAATGGGTACCCAATGAGTTACCTACAATTAACATAGATTTTTTTGTTAATGAGAGGATATATCGCATTGCTCCATCCTCATTACATGGTTTGGGCCTATTTTCCATGGATGGGATAAAGGTATGTTACAACAAAGCTGTTGAATTGTTCAAGTATGTCGGTCCATGTTACAATTGCAATGATTGGATGTGGATTGTTCGATATAAAAAAAGTATGCGTAGGTATGAGGTATTAGCTAATTATATACAACAGAAAGAAAATGATCAAAGTAAAAGATTTTCTATGTACATTGATGGGAGACCAAAAGCAATAGGTAATATTGCAGGTTTTATAAATAGTACGCGACCTTCTTCAACTAGTAAGCAACCCAATTGCATATTTGAGGTGCGTGAGGGGAATGAAGTTTTTGTTTGTGCAATAAAATCAATAAGTGAGGGGAAGAACTGCTAATCAATTACCATTTAAATCGCATAGATACAAATAAAGTTACTATCATGAGGGTTGTAAGTACTATTTACCATTTTGTTAATAAGTTTTTTTTTGCTGTCTATTGATTTCAGTTAGCTGAATTTTTTATGTTTAATCTTTGTGACAAGATGATATGGATCTGACAGATGATAGAGGTCACCAGGATGCTACTCCCACCCCTTCTTCAGTGAGGGTAAACCTTTTTGAAATTGTACAAATTAGATAGTTGACAAATGTTATATTATTATGTTATTTTATTTACAGTTTTTGAGTTTTTATGATAGTTTTACTAATATTCCTCTCACAATTTGATGTTCAAGATAAGGGTAAAGCACCAGCAGTAAGTATAGAGCCACTAGCTACACCTTCTAATGAGGATATTGCTGAAACTCCCAATGTAACAACAATGTTGAAGAAAAAAATTTAAAAATTTAATTTAGAAATAATGAAAATTTTGGATGAGGCAAATATGGAATCCGAGGAGCTGATGAAGAGGCTATCAGATTTGAGAGTGCAAGCTCGTCGTTATGAAGTAAGCAGCAATGAATCTTTAGTTATAACAAAAGTTCAATAAAGATTTATATTTTATAATCTTCGATATTGTGAAGTAAAATATGTAATATGTGAAAAATACTTTATTGATGCAATTTTTTTAAAGAGTTGTAAGAAACTTTAACTACTAAATTCTTGTTATACAGGATTTTTTGGCAACTGATCGGCAACTGATCCACAACTTGGTCAAGGACAACGCGATGAGGCCAGTAGTAGCAGAGCTCTGACTGCCACTGGTAAAATAATATTTTAGTTGACAAGTTAGAAGGAATTTTTTATTTCAAACATTCAAAACTTCTTAACTCTTACTTTTATTATTTTAGAATGTCTTTGCTAATAATGTATTTTCAAGTCATCAAGTGCAGGAGACTCCTGCGAGGTTGACAGACACCTATACGAGATTTTTGACAGCAATGTTGACAACAAGGGGATGTCTAGCTGGTAAATCCTCGTTTTGCTATATTTGGTTTTGTGTTAATTATGAGTTGATAATATGTACTTTAATCTTGGGTGCGTCACATAGTGTATTTTTTTTTTGTGGTAGGAGATGCACCATCTGGTATGTTGCCAAATGCAAATCATAGTGCATATATTGGTGATAATTCATCGTCATTTCTTGGAGCTACCCGTGTTTCTAGCACGGGAGCTATGCAAACATCGTTGTTGATTGATGATGATGAATTAATGCCTTTGAAATGTCCTAAGATTCTAGGTACTTTAAATAATTATTTTTTATATTGTAATAAGGATTTTCTTGCAAGACGTAAACATGATAGGAAGTGGTGAATGCAAGGGCTTTTGATGTGGACTGATGCCTCATGACCTTCTTTAATATGTCATATTGTGCAAGTTGTTTAATTATTCTGGAATTCCTTGTTATTAGGGGTTTGGTAGGATCATCTGAATTATCAATGACCTTTTGTCTATATCAGTAATTCTCTAGTTTAGTAATTCGGTACATTGCAATTTCATGCTTTCAGTAGAAGATACTAACCAATGTTTCTACAGAGAACCAAAAGTGGGAGTCTTCTTTCATATTCAATGTTCAATTTTCAATGATTTCCCACATCATTACTATTGCCTGTTAGAGTTTTAGAGTGCTCACTTTCAGCTTCACTATCTATTTTAGCAATATTTGTTTTCCATAATATCCCAGGTATGATCAGTGACAACATCAATTAAGAATGACAAAAAATGAAGGTCATGGCAAGTTATATGTATTATGAACTACATTTTTTTTCAAGGTACACTGATTAATATAGTCACAATACATTTTTTTGTTTCAGAACATCAGCAACAGAACCATGGAAGAGTTTGACTGGTTTTAGACATTTTAATTTTTTTTCCAAACTTCTTTTTTGGTCAATTTTGGTCAAGTTGATCCTCCAACCCTGAAATAGATCACTAAAAAGATGAAATGTATCTCATTTTATGTATTTGTTATTCACTATGAAAAGTATTCTTCACATGATTCATTTTAATGGTTCTTACTATTAATTATCCCATGAAATTTTTTGCAAGAAATGATACATTTTATAGGAGGCTTTATGACCTCACGCTACGAAGATTCGGGCCCACCATACGTAAAAGGTGCAAAATCATAACTGAACTAATTTTATCCCAGTGTTTTTTTTTCATATCATTAATTAGTGCAACATTTTTCCTTTCATTCGGGTATTTTCTTATACTAGCTATATCTAACAATTTTGTGTTTTTTCTTAAAAGGTGGAACTACCAAGATTAAAAAAATTAAAAGATGAGCTCATCAAAGATATAGAGCATGATTTTGGTAGTAATTTTTTTATCATAAGAAATTGTTACAAAAAGCTTCCAAACATCTTAAGGTTGTGAGGGACACATATAGAAAGAGTCTCGTCCTAAACTCGAAGTACGAGCTTCCTCCCTTTGTTTCAGTGAGGGACTGGAATGAGTTCATTTTGGATAAAAAGGAGAAAGGTGAACGTCCAAAAGAAAGTACACCAGCAAATTCAAAAAGGTATGCAATAGTATTAACTACTAGTACATTAATGAGCAAATTTAGGGTTCAACTTCAGTATCAACAATTTCAACTAGCTCAATTGAATCTATCTATTGATGAAAGGTATGTAATTCATATGCTGACACAATTGCTTTCACCCTATTATGAATGCTCTCTAAAATTTGGGCATCTAATAAACTGTGGTGGTTGATTGCACATAGAATGCCCGTATATAATTGTATATATCTCAATCTGGGCATAAATCCTACATAAGATATAAATAGTGTGCTTATAACTTCACATATAGCTATATCATGTCTTGAAAATATAGTAATGCTCAACTGCATGTACCATAGTTGTATGTGTTAGCAGTATAGGTGATAAATGATATTCAATCAGTGTAATGACAAGTACAATTTTTTTGAAAAACTTTGCAAGAATTTTACTAATGGTAACTCTCCTAAAAGTAATAAGCATCACGTTCAATGCTAGAAACACGAGTTAATGACAACTGAGCACTCTCCTGATAGTATGGTGTAGTTAAGTTATAGGATGCTAAACTGGTATTGTACCTATAGGTGTCTAAGATGTATTTTGTCTAGCTACACTGGTACCTAATATCTACTAAGATGCATACTGTCTGATTGATGGTCTACCAATCATATAGTTATGTGCAACAAAGATAAATAATGGGTGAGAGTTA